>CAXKWD010000008.1:168122700-168722700 GCA_964059195.1 Ectobius pallidus | reverse complement strand
AGTGAGCACCTACATTATGAAACGAAGGTACTGTCGAAATTCCAAGTCTCTACCTGTTATAATTTAGGCTCTAGGTTGATTCCTGTCAGTCAGTCAGTCAGTCAGTCAGGACAAAGCCTTTTATAGCCTACTAGCATGTGCCTGCGGCTTCGCCCGCGATAATTATTTCAAAAATTAAAAATCAAGAGCATAATAGTTATATCATTATATTTATTAACTCCTAAATCACGTGGACTACATACCACGATTAGATAGCGTCACCTGGTAAAAGCTACCTCAGATTCGAGTTCCTTAGTCCAGTAAACCCCTGTATAGTGAGTTTCGTCCAAATCGAACAACGTTTGACCATATTTAGGCCTATGTTGATTATCCCTCTTCCGTGTAGGTTGAAAATTTCATATGTATGCGTGCCTTGACATTAAAAACAAATGAATTGACCAGCGTGAGCTACAACATTCAAGCGATCGCGAAAGTTTCATTTCCAAGGTTTGACAAAAATAGCCAAAGCCAGCTGTAATTGATTTGACATTGAAATATATTACGCTTCGGAAACGCAAAAAATGAACGTTTTCTGCCCGTTTTTCACTCATTTTTGGCATTTAGAATCAGAATTTTTCAAAATCCTTTCTTAGTGAGCATCTACATTAGGAAACGAAGGTACTATCAAAATTCCAAGTCTCTACCTGTTATAGTTTAGGCTGTATGTTGATTCCTGTCATTCAGTCATTCAGTCAGTCAGGACAAAGCCTTTTATATATATAGAGATAGAAACCTTACATATTGAGGCTTCATAATGAATTGGTTATGTTGACTTTTCTTATGTTCTTTTTTCACTATCTTAAAGATTTCATTCCAAAGCACCTAAAACCATTAAAAAACGAATTTGGCAAACAATGGGGATGTTGAGTTTTGTCAAAATGGTCCTCAATTATATAAAGAGTTGAATTGAACACTAAACTTCCCTTTTGGTATACAGTCAACTCCCGATTATCCGGGTACGGATCAACCGGTTTGCGGATTAACCGTTGAGCTATTCCTTAAAAAACCTTTAAAAAATATTCACTTATAGTTCACTTAGTGATAAGTTGATGTTACCCAGGCTCCGTTCCGACATTCGCAAGTAGGAAAATGCGGTCAAAAACAAAGTGTTAACAGACTATTTCAGCAAAGTGTAAAAATTCCTTGAAAGTGAAAAAACAAAACTGTTAATACAGTAGTCTTAGTGTTTTATTGTTGTGCTGAAACAGTTTGTGACCTCTGATGGTGAATGATTCTAGCATTGCAAGACGTAAGTTTTAAATAATTTTTCAATCACAGTATGTTTAGGTATAATTTTGTTTTAACCGTGTTTTCGTTTATCCGTGAGGTGGCTACCACCCATTATCCCGGATAATTGGGAGTTGACTGTAGTTTACCTGAACTACTTTCGCTACCATTGTCAACAGCTATACTTCAACAACTGATGAAGAGTGTGAGACTAAGGCCAGTATTCATAGTCTGCGACTTAAGAACCGACTTTATAAAGCTGAACTTATTTGTCAAGTCGACTTATATGTTTTTCGTATTCATAGTCTTCCTTAAAGTCGTACTTTATTAAGTCTGACTTCATAAAGCTCTACTTATTCTACATATTAAAGTCAAACTCAATAATATGAAACATCACGTGTTCACTGCCGTAACAATTGAATTAGCCAATCATGTTTAAGATTTTTTTCAGATTCTATGTAAAACAAAGCCATCTAAGTACGTATTTTGCTCATGATATAAAAATACAGACGGTCCTGTGCATTATAAACAAAGAATTCAATTCATCCAGTCATATTATGCAGCATGTAAGTAAGCTGATCAATAGTTTCTTTACAATATTCTGTGTATATATTAGCTTGGACACTGTTCAGAATTAAGACTGGTATGCTTAGGCATTTATTTTGATATTAATTATTGTTTTAGAGAGATTCAAATCAGCTTAGGAAGCTTTGGGCCTATATGAAATGCCATCAGAAAGAAATACCGATGAAAGATAGGCGATTGATATTTCCAAAATTGTTTTTTCTTGAAACGAAATCTCTTTTTAAATCCATTGTCACTGTAGAATTTGAATAGATTCATCATGTTTCGCAAATAACGCTTTGGGGTGCGAGTTTATTCTAATACCTTACCAAGATCCTCAAAATCACTGTCCATGGTTCTGGCTTAAACTGAAATAAGTCAGTGGACCCTTGACTTGATAAAAGTACGACTTATTTCGATAAATAAGTCATACTTTAGTGACTATGAATAGCAATAAGCTCAACTTTGTCAAGTCTGACTTTATAAAGTAAATACATCATAAGTTCGACTTGTTTGTGTCAGAAGCTCAACTTAAGACGAGATTAAAGTTCGACTTGGATATAAGTACGACTTATTGCCACTATGAATACCGGCCCAAGAATGTAAGGGTAAGCTACAAGGAAAAAAAGCAGCCAACTTTACTTCAAGTAATAGATTCCTTAGAAGGCTTTGTTTGATACATATTCTTACAGTAGGCAATGAGTTCTGTGAAACATAAGAACAGGGTCTGTAGTAACAGGTAACAGATGGCCTGGATAACATTGTTGTGCTTAAGGACTGGAATTTGTTGCAATCTATAAAGAATTACTCCCCTTGAAATTACTGCCTACAGAGAGTACGAAAGTGTCAACATGCAGATTCTGCTGCTAAGATGTAAGTGTAAGAGACAACGAAAAGCTTCCGTGGTAATCTTTGAAAATAAGGCAACTTATTTATTCGTTTCCGGTCCAGTTTCTGAAGGTTGGAGGGTAGATTTGCAACAACAGACTCAATTAAGAATATAATAATTACAAACAAGTTGCATCTGCAGAATTTTTTAGACTAATTTTAGATGAAATCACATAACTTAAATTTAGCTAATAAACTTGCCCCTAATTCTTTCGCTTACATGAGACATATTTGTCCCTTTTATAGAACTCCATTGATGTAGATGTAGATGTAGATATCTCGTCCTGTAGATCCTGTGTTGAGCGGGGCTCAAGGATATAGAACACGTCAGATCAAAAAATACATGTATGTTATAACAATAATATAGGTCTACAGAAACTGCAAGCTGTCAAATTTATCCAAGCTGGAAATATTCCTCCAAATTGTAGAAGGTGTGAGTTATTAAAAATTCCTTGACAGCTGTTTTGAAAGGTTTGATCTTTCTTTGAATACATAATAATTTAATGTTGTTTGGAAGCTTGTTATATATCTGTACTGCAGAATAATACGCACCCTTCTGAAAGAGTTTTAACGAGTTATTTGGTCTGTGTAGATCATTCATGTTTCTGGTAGTACGTCCATGTACACTAAAATTAGTTTGAAATTTATCAATATTATTCACTACAAAACACATAACAGAGTATATATACTCCCCTGTAAGAGTGAGGACTCTTAATTTTTCAAACAGCGGTTTACAAGATTCCCTTTTTTTCTTTCCACATATTATTCTTATTGCCCGCTTTTGAAATCTAAATATTTTCTCCCTATGGGTAGAGTTGCCCCAGAAAATGATCCCGTACCTCATTACCGAGTGAAAATATCCAAAATATACCATAAGTAATGCATCCTGTTTTAATATATTATTCAAAATTCTTAAAGCAAAGCATGCTGAACTCAGTTTTGGACTTATCATTTCTATGTGTGTTTTCCAGTCAAGATTTTGGTCAATTTGCAGTCCTAAAAATTTTACATTGCTAATTTCTTGTATGATTTGTGTTCCATAATTAATTTCAAGATTTGAGATACATCTGTTTTTTGTCCTAAATTGTATAAAATGGGTCTTATCAATATTAAGTGTCATTTTATTAGCTAGAAACCATGTGTTTAACTCGTGAAAAGCCTTTGTAGCTATTCTTGATAAATGTTCTTGTGACGTTCCTGTTACAAGTACACTAGTATCATCTGCGAAGAGCAATACCTTTGATTCGTCACTTAAGTTATAGGGCAAGTCCTTAATGAAAATTAAAAAGAGCAAAGGTCCCAGTATTGATCCCTGAGGTACCCCATTCTTAACAATCCCTAGGTTAGATTCATTTCCATTTATTATTACCTTTTGAGTTCTATCAGAAAGATATGATTTGAACCACTTAAGTGTTAAATTATCGAACCCATAATGATCCAATTTTTGAAGTAATATTTCATGATTTATACAGTCAAATGCTTTAGCTAAGTCGCAGAAAATTCCCAGAGCATATTTCTTTTTATCTAACGCTTCCAATATTTCTGTAGTAAGTTGAAATGTAGCATTCTCAGTGGACATGCCACTTCTAAATCCAAACTGAGATGAAGTAAGAATGTCATTCAAATTAAGATAGTGTATTCTAATCAGGATCTTAAATTTGGGTTTAAATATCTTGTTAGCATAAACTTCACTTTTTTCTTACATTTCATAAGTTTCTTTTAGCAAAAAATGTGTATTTGGAAGATAGTATTGTTGTTATTTCAGGCATACAGTTTCTTGCTATATGTCTGCAGTTCTCTGGCTTTCTATTGACAATTTTATCACTAAGGAGCATTAATATAATAATTTGGTAAATTGTTAACATTTTAGAAGGTTTACTTAAGAGCGTATATTGGATTACTGAAGCTTAGAGTGACTTTCATTCCTTGGGACATATTTGTTCCAGTGTAGGTATCATAATGGTAATTTATCTACCTATGTTTGCAATATATGTACAACATACACTAAATCATGGCTAAGGGAATGTATTTTGTAACAAACATGGCTGAAGGATTTTGTCAGCCTATCTTTTGAAATTATCGACCTTAATGTTAATTTATTAGAAATATAAGAAATGTCATATCCTGCAGAACAGTACGTACCAATCCCAAACATAATTGGACGGCTCAGTGCCAGTGGTGACTAAGTGCCATCAAGGAAAGTGATTATATTTGTGTGTATTGACCAGCAAAAATTGTATTCTGTCTATGCCAAACATGACTAACGGCCTTGCTGTATCCGTTACAGACACAGTTATGGCTGATGCTCTGTTAACCGAGCTAGCCAGGGTTCAATTTATGGTGCCAGACAGAATCTCTGTCCTGTTACTGATTATCCTTAATGGTCTACCTCCCTAAAATGTCTTGTTGTTAGTGTGGATGGGTTATGATTAGGGACCGGATTTTTAGGTTTTTAAAAACACTGTTTTAGGTTTTCCATTAGGTGAAATAGTTTTTTTTAGGTTTTTTCTCCAAAATATCGTTTTTGGGTAGAATAATTGGTTTAATTAATTTAAATGTGCTACATAGGATCCAATACATAATACTTTTTTAGTTTAACTTAACAAAATTGACCTAAATTTGTGTAAACTTGCTTTAGGACAATATTATACAATTGAAGAAAGAAAGCATAAACAATCAAAAGAAGCAGTGAAAATAAGATTGCCTCCTACTTCTGGTTACAGTAAGGAATACGCCGGTACTACACTTCCTCTCTTGATACTGTCCATCCTAGACGACAATGGGTTGAACGAAACGCTGGTGGTATTAATTTCAACCCGACAAAAATTGTCTCTCCGCAAAATGTCGATTCCTCAACTGACAAACAAAAAAGACAAAAAAGTAGCCTAAAATAGATATTTTAGGTTTTATATCCCGTTTAGGTATATTTAGGTTTTTATACCCCATTTAGGTATTTTTAGGTGCCACAGAATTAATGTGGGTGAATCCTATGGATATGATTCGAAAAAGTGTATGAGCGCTTTTTGTTTTGGAAGTAAGGAAAAAAATAGGTAAAAACCTAAGAATCCGGTCCCTAGTTATGATAGTCAATATGGTTCTGTGTTGCAGCATGGACACTGCTGACATCTGCTGTGAAGACCCGGCCATCTCGACTGAATTCACTGCAATGGCATTGCACTTCATCACAAGCAGGTACACAGTCTGAATTATCCTCAAAGATTATATAAGTTAACTAAGAAAATTATGGGTATAATCTACCTTTTTCTTAAAAGTATCTTCAGATCCCCTGCTGATGCAAATGAGTGAAAATTGTTTCAGGAAACCAGAAGAAGAAAGAAAGGCTTTACTCGCCATTCCAAGGCACTGCCAACTGGGGCGAATACACTTGTGCCAGACTAGATGATTTGCTCAACTGGGGGCGCAAGGTAATTGTTGTAGTTCTCCCTCCATATAGAGAGAGAGTGTGGTTGCTTTATCAATTCTAAAAAGTTAAATCTTAAACTATATCAGTACAGACTTGCAAATTCGAGGTGAATGGGACCATAAAAAAAACTGATTTAAAAAAATTACAAAAAAAACATTGCATAAACGGAAAAAAAAGAGTGCGTGGAACGCCACGCAACAGAAGTAAAACTTTATTTTATTTTTTTATTTTTTCAATTTTTTATTCTTGGATTTTTTCAATTTTGCATTATTGGACTTTTTATTATTGGGTTTTTGGACTTTTTAAATTTTGGATTTTGGACTTTTCATTTTGGTTCTTTCAATTTTTAATTTTGGATTTTTTTAATTTTCGATCTTTGAGTTGTTTATTTTTTATTTTTGGATTTTTTAATTTTTAATTTTATTATTTATTTAATTTTGGATTTTTGGATGTTATAATTTTTAATTTTGGAAATTTGTATTTTTTAATTTTGGATTTTTAATTTTTGATTTTTGGATTTTTTAAATTTGGATCTTTGAAGTTTTTTAATTTTGGATTTTTTCAATTTTGATTCTTTGAATTTTTTATTTTTTGGTTTTTTTACTGTTGTATTTTAGTTTTTTAATTTTGGATTTTTAGATTTTTTCAATTTCGGTATTTTCGATTTTTGGTTTTTAATTATTAATTTTTTAATTTTGAAATTTATTATTTATTAAATTTTGGATTTTTGGATGTTTTAATTTTTAATTTTGGAAATTTGTATTTTTTAATTTTGGATTTGCGCGGTAATGTACGTCCGGGTTCCATAAAATAGATAATCTACCTTTAGATTGCTTAGGAATTGTCTATTGCCATTGAGGAATTAAGGTCTGAAAAATTTCCTTTGATTACTCCTAATCATTGAGTTGATTGTTTTCTGTGCAGTCCGCTCCGAAACACGTAGTTTTGAGTGTGACTGATTTTGTGACTGATTTCGTTTTAGTGTGACTGATTTTCCAGATTTACCCCAACCGCGAGAAAAGAAGTTTTACTTCAAAAAAGCATTGCATAAACGGAAAAAAGTGTCTGAACTGACCTCCGTGGCACTACATCCCTGAAGGGACAAGGCACTGAATTCCATGGCACTACATCCCTGAAGGGACAAGGGCTACCACCCGACTGTTGTGTCATCTACCATATGCACATGGCAGGATTGGGGGACATGTGGTCAGTATGCTGACACCCACAGCCGTTGATTGATTGATTGATTGATTGCTTTTATTCACCATAGGAGATTTACAAGAAATCGTGGTTTCGTCAAACTTACGTCTAAAATATACAAAATCTTAATAAGTAAACATAAAAACCAATATTTAAACTTATCCCTTAGCACACAAGTAAGATAAATTACAATAATAACAATGATACAAGTGGTAGAATATATACATTATTAATGGTTAATGGTTAATGGTTTCCGTGACTGGAGCCGCTACTTCTCTATCAATAGCTACGTGGTGTTCAGCACAGATCAATATAGACTTCCAAAACACTCGTAACTCATAACTGAGTATGTGGAATTGGTTAATGCACTCCTAAAGGAAAGTAAAAACAATTTAAAAGTTTGTTACTGGTTGAAAAAATAGTTGCTTGCAGTCTGTTACTGTATTAGCCTGAGTGGTTCAATGATTAACAGTTACGTATTATTTTATGAATAAATATTTTAAATTCTGTTTTGTAGTGCATTATCTTATATATGAATAATTAACCTTCAATTAATTACTTCAGCTACTATCAGTTAATATTATCAGATTAACTGCGTCCTGAAGTGATCACGATAAGCGTCGTGCACTGTACCTTATTGACAAAGGTCCGTGAAAGTGGTGGTTTAAAATTCAAGTATTTCGATGTTGTTATTAATTTAATGGTGTTATTTTTAAAAATAATATATATAATTGGTATAATAATAATAATAATAATAATAATAATAATAATAATAATTTATTTGCTGTCAATTGACTTGATACAAGTTTCTGACATTGTCAAGCTTACAGACTAAGAGCTAATTTCTACAACCTAGATCTAAGGATAAAAGTGTGTGATTGATTGATTAAAATATAATAATGTATATATGTGCTAATCAGTTATTACTAGACTTCGGATTTTAGGTAAAAACCTATTTTAATCCTTAAGTGATATATGGACGAAAACTTGTATATGCATGTTTCATAAGTGACTATGCCTAAAACTGATACTTTTATAGGACCTAAAACAGCCTATTTTTACGTTAGAGCCTAATATTACCTTTTTGCTTGTTTTTCCTCTAAAGTTCAAAATAAGTTATTATTTGTTATAAATTCTAGCATTTATTTTCAGTTCGTACTAAATTTTTAGCTCGGAATGTGAAGTATATGACACATTTATGACGTGGTTAAATAGTAAGGAATGTTTCGTCTTCAGTAGAAAAATTCCTTGGAATTCCCAAGAAAATGTAGCGTTTTTCTCCCGACTCCCACATCCAGAAAAAAAAAACAAACAAACAAACAAAAAACGTAGTTCTCTGAATCACTGAGGGTTACAAGGGGTTGAATATGCTAGCGTACTTAGCTTCTGAGCGCAGGGATTAGGTTTTCACTGTTATGGTAGTAATACAGGCCCTAGTAATAGGTCTATATAATTCTGTATACCATAGGCCTATATCTGTGTTTTATCATGATTATTGATTAATGGTGACTTCAATAAATATAATATTCTGCATTGCAATTGAGATATTTCAGAAAATTGGCAACTTAACGATTTTATAAGAGACTATTTTACGATTTTTAGAACCTATTTTCCAATTTTTAGAGCCTATTTTGGGTACCTAAAACAGCATTTTAGCGACCTAAAAGTCCGAAGTCTAGTTATTAGGTTTGTTCGCAAAGCAAATCCGTGACTGCTTGAGAATTGATTGTACTGCACATGTCCAGTCTGTAACTTACCCGTGATTTGCACTTTGCGAACGGTTAGAAGAATTTGGAATTGATAGTTTCTGCGTTTAATCGATAAGATATGCAAATAAAATATATATTTCCCTTTAACATGTTATACATGCAATATACATCGGCAATATAAACTATATTTTGGGAAACTTTTATTATCTTCCATTATTCATACATATAAGCCTATGCAATCTGGAGCAAGGATTTGGAGGGAGGAGTCAGGCGCGTGAAAATAGGTTACTGCGCATGTCTCTGATAACAATTCATGGTAGAGCCTGCAAATTTTTCTTACAGTACAGAAACTGTCCGTGAGAGCTTTGCGAACAGAAGATTGAAATCAGAATCACGGATTCTCGCTTTGCGAACGCGTGTGGAGAAAGAGCGCATGCGCGAACGATTTGTTCCTGGTTTCTGACTGCTTTGCGAACAAACCTATTACAATTCGTCTAAAGAATATAAACATTTTTCTATTAAGTATTTCTTCAGAAGTGTTTTGAAATTTTTCTTGTCAGCATTCTTAATTTCTACAGGTAGCTTGTTGTATAGTATAGTTCCAATTACACTTACGTCCTTAAATATAATTTGCTTTTTGCATGTATATCTATGATAATCTAAGCTACTTCTTGTGCTATAATAATGAATTTCACTCTTTTTTGTTAGATTTCTGTTTTGTATATACTGTACTGCTCTATAAACATACAATGAGTACACTGTTAGCATGTTTTGTTTCTTGAACGCAGTTCTACAAGATTCCTTACATTTTAAATCACTAATAATTCTAACACATTTCTTCTGTAATACCATTAGCTTATTCATATGCACCTTTGCAGCACATCCCCAAACCTCAATCCCATAAATGCAAGTTAACATTACTCTGAACTGCTGCTGTAGTTTCCAGCTAATTCAAACTTCCCTTTGTTTATATTTCAGTTTGTTGTAGGAAATAAATTTTAATTTTTGTAAGTTATTAATCTGTGATGTCTGCAATAATTTTGGAAACAAACACTACTTGAAAATTGAATTTCTTGATTAAGTGAAAATTTTTATTGAATTTGTTTATATTTTTTGCACAACGTAACTAATTAGTGGTACTTACGAATATTGTTCCCGTGGATCGTAACTTGACATTCCCGCACGCAATCAGGTTGCTATGAAAACAAAAGAAATCTCCGTGCGGTAAAAATTACAAAAAGCACAAGTGCCGTAAGTAAAACCATCATAATACAAGCCTTTATGGACCAAGGCCTCCTAATTTGTGACGACTTTAATAGGACAAATATTCAGTCCCCATAACAACCAACACATGTGAAACCCTTTCTGAAATATAACAAGTATCTTCAATAATGTATATACATAATATTTTCAGCTAATATTTCAATTAATATAATTAAATTGATATAAATAATCATGGTGCAAAAAATAGCATGCAATACTCATGCCATAAGCACATAACAGATCTCGGAAATTGAAAAAACTCGACGCAAGCGCCTCGTTTTTTCAAACTCTTTCCTCGATCCGTATGCACCGCTTACGGTACTTGTATCACAATATACTATTACAGCTTACAAAACAAAATATTGGCATTAGCAAAGTGCTTAGAATAGTGACAAATTACGAAAGTACTGTTTAAAAATGGATTAATTCATACAAATAAAATTTCTTTTGTCAAAATTCATCTCAAGACTTGATTTATGTTGGCTTTTTGCATTTATGTTATTTTGTGATTCAGAAGCACTGTTTTGGGGGTTATAGGAGACAGTACTTGACTGTGTTACTGTTTGTTTCAGGGCTCTGTGTGGCCGCTCACATTTGGACTGGCGTGTTGTGCTGTGGAGATGATGCACTTTGCTGCTCCGCGCTATGACATGGACAGGTTTGGAGTTGTCTTCCGAGCTTCACCACGGCAGACTGATCTCATGATTGTGGCAGGCACAGTGACCAACAAGATGGCACCTGCACTGCGAAAAGTGTACGACCAGGTGAGAGCTTATAGTCTTAATAACAACTAGAGTTCTAATCATTCAAATTGAAGCACCTGCCATCTGCCTATGGTAGATGATGCAGTGGTTGGATGGTAGGCCTAGTCCCTTCACGGATGTAATGCCATGGAATTTAGTTTAGTTTTAGAGTTCTTTTATTGCTACACGTTACATATTACATGCTGGCTATTAAGAGAATACATGCATCAACTAATTAGGATGCATGTGTAGGGCTGAAATGACTATGTGTTAGTACATGAGCCTTAGTATATTATAATTAGACCTGGGATTTTAAGGCAAATACCTATTTTGTTCCTTATGAAATAACAGGAAAACTTTTAAATATGTGGGTGTTTCATGATAAATCACTTACATTTATAGGGTTTTATAGTGCCCTAAAATGCCTATTTGGACCTTTAGAGCCTATTTTACTATTTTAGTGCCTAAAATGCCGATTTTAGTGCCTAAAATGCCTATTTTGCTCGTTTAAAATAAAATTCTACTTTGTAACTTTTAATATTAATAAATGGACATCCATGAATGAAGAGCAGAACAGCAAGGTGGGGTTCTCACAGAAACTTGATTATTCCAAACAATTGTTGTTAAAGGAGTACTGACTGACAGGGGAGGGGGAGGATTAAGGGGGAAGGACTACTGTGTCAAGTCAACAGTGAAAGAACATCTGTTTAAGTGAATATAGTTCGTGATTCCTAATTTTGCAGTTAATTCTGTTAAGAATAGGTATACCACGTTTCTTGCAGTAAAAATAGACCATTTTACAGTTTAAGAGTATATTGTAATATTTAAAAGTCTATTTTCTGTTTAAGTTATTTACACATTTTTAAAGCATATTTTAAGTGCCTATTTTCTCTTTTAAAAGCCTATTTACTTGTGTTAAAAGCCTATTTACTTGTGTTAAAAGCCTATTTACTTGTTTTAAAAGCCTATTTTAGGTGCCTAAAACTAATTTTTTTAGAGCCTAAAATCCCAGGTATAATTATAACTGGTACAGTGTGTTTCATGTAAGATTTGGCGATCATGCAGTTTTCTGCGTCACGGGGGCCACAACTCTAACTTTCGAGTGATCGGGTGAAGTATCTATTCAAATAAAGCCACTAACGGTGTAATGATTCAGGTTCTCACAACTACAGTTAAATTTACAATGAATGTAACCACTTACCTCATCATGAAATGTCCTCCTCTTGCATCCACACAACACTGGCACCTTTTCAGAAAATTTTCTTTCACACCCATAAGTTCACCTTCCGAGATAGAGTTAATTTCTCTTGTGATATTGCATTTAAGTTCTTCTAATGTATGGAGGCTTGACCTATAGGCTACACTTTATTTTTCAAGTTCCCCCATAAATAAAAGTCACATAGGCTATAGTTAGAAGAACTTAAAGACAATATCACAAGAGAAATTAACCTATCTCGGAAGCTGAACTTATGAGCGTGAAAGAAAATTTCCTAAAAAGGTACCAGTCTTGTGGAGGACATTTTCAATGTCTCTTGTGATGAGGCACGTGGTTATTTTCATTGTAATTTTAACTGTAACTCTGAGAACCTGACTCATTACACCGTTAGCGGCTTTATTTATGTAGATATTTCACCTGATTGCTTGGGAGTTAGAGCTGTGGCCGCTGCGATGCAGCAAGTTCTCTGAAGGGTAGTTATAAGCTACTCATTTCTTGCCTAGCAAATAATGTAACTTTGAATGAGGCTAAGACAACATAATGCGTACCACTGCAAAAAGGAATGGAATATATTAAATGTAGAGGAATTTATGTGAATGTTTTCTTTTTTTAATACAGATGCCAGAGCCAAGGTGGGTTATCTCGATGGGTAGCTGTGCCAATGGGGGCGGCTACTATCACTATTCCTACTCTGTCGTGCGAGGAGTTGATAGACTTGTCCCTGTCGATGTTTGGGTGCCAGGTACAAATTGTTTCCACATTTCTATCTAAAGTACATTTCAAATTTTATGTTATTTTGAATCGTTACACTCTTTATCTGTGTAAAGATCCATATCAGGGGCTGAGCTGTAATTCAAAGGCTATCACCAGATGTCTTTGCTATTCTCTTCCCTTTTGAGGAAATAGATATGCACTTTTTTCATTTTATTCACTGCAGATACTAACTACGTCTAATGTGAATCTGTGAATTATTTAGCGATTCAAAATAACGTAAAATAAAATCAGGTAAACTGATGTAAAAAGGTAACAGAATGCTTTTGTTTAATCAGTTACAATTGCAATTATGATATGAAGAAAATAAGTTAATTTTGTAATCAATTTTCGAGTTAAGCTCCAGATCGATTCATTAAGCCAGGCTTACGGAAGAACAAAAGTCTAGTTTGATAAGCACATGTGGAGGAATATGTGGGTAGTGTTATTTGTCAAAGCTAACTTCCAAAGCTGTATATGAACACTGTAAAACTATATGTTGTCATGAGAACTGATTTGCATTTGATAAATTCTGTCTAATATATTACCACAAAACAGGCACTAAATTAGCCTTTACTCCAGTACCGGCCAACCAATTTGGTCCAATATTAATAGGCTTCTTGCCATGAATGTTATAAATGTGTATACCAAGTTACATGGAAATCTGATAAAGCTTATTTGAGTTATCGTGCGTATAGACACAAAGACAGACAGACATTTCCCGTCTCCCATACAATCTCATAAAGTACCATTCTGACACTTAATAATCCATAAACGGATATTTAAATGATTTTGATAATTCACAACAGTAAGCGAATACAAGTCTTGCCACTCGTTAACAGCCTGCAGATCTTTGTTATAATGCTCCTTGCAGCTTCAGCTTCCTCTAGATTCTAGAACTTGAAGAGGGATAGTGCTATCTGTTTCTGATTGCGATGTTTGGATAAATCAAGAATAATCCTTTCCAGAAACTGATTTGAACTGTTATCATATAATGTTTTGTGTTCAATAAATCGTTGCCAACCACAAAGGTCAGAATTCTGCTGCAATAACCAAAAAGTTTTCAAATACTGTGCGTACAACATTTGAACTCGACACGCTTACTCACTACCACCCGCGTTGGTCTTACATCGCGAATAGGTATAATGCAGTCTGAATCTCACGGCTTGCTTGAATTTCAGGCTGTCCTCCGACGGCAGAGGCTCTGCTGTACGCTGTGATGCTCGTGCAGAGGAAAATTAAGAGAATGAAGACTATTCAGATGTGGTACAGGAAATAGTTTGTTACGAAAAATAATTTTTTGCAAAGTAATATTAGAGAATGAAAAAATACAGAGTTGAATTGAAATTAACCTATGCCTTATTTACAATGATACTTTAAACTCATTTATTACAAACATTTCACCGCTGCCAGTTGGATGACATGTTGCTGAGATTCGTTAAAAATATTCAAATATAACAAAATAAGAGTAATGTTCATAAGCTGGACATTTAAATGCTGAGGAGACTTCTGCACAGCCCCTACTATCCTACAACACAGTACAAGCTGCTGACGAGTCCTTTTCTTGTAGTTCTAGTTTTCTGTCAGTAGATGGCATCAGTGGCGTAGGAAGGGGGGTGCGGGGGGTGCGGGCCGCCCCGGGTGCCATCACCTGGGGGGTGACAAAATAACAATGTGTTTTTGTAAGTGAAAAATCGGTCAAGGGAGTTTAAAGAAAATAATATTATTTAAAACAATTAAATAAGTTTAACAACTTTCTACAAGTCAACATGCCTGTTGAAACGTCTTTTAGTTTTAAATGCAGTCAACGCGGCTGAACTGGCCGCTGTGTTGTACGAACAATAATATTATGGTTAAGGGGAGGGGTGTTTATTTCTTCCGATGCTTGTCTCTGCAGTTTTATTAATTTAAATGAGACTTCAACAATCGGTGATATTTTATATCACTCAAGCCGCAACCAATTCTACCCCCTGCGGCAGTCATGACTTTGATGAAAATAAACTTCGAATGTGAGATGACTCCGAAGTCTCCGGCAATCTAGATTTTGAACTGGTATGTGCGCATATTTAAGAATAGATTATTAATAAACTTAATACAGTTCCGTAAAATAGTTACATTACTTGTTTATGAAATTTATTAGGATCAGCCTATAAAAAAATCTGATGTATAATTCACATAACTTCCTCTGCTCAAATAAAAGTTAACCTCCCCTTAAAAACAAGAGAAAGTCGTCGCCGATCTTCGTGTCACATCCCCAAAAGGTACCTAACCCAAATACAAAATTTTGTTTTCGTACGATTTTCCGTTGCAAGAGGCAGTATTGCAAAGAGCGCGTATTCAGAGTGGGTGGCTTATAACTACCCTTCAGAGAATTATTTCGAAACAATGTTTCAAATAAAAGTTTTAGCTCTTAATATAAGCAACCCACGTGCAAAATTTAAAGAAAATCGTTAGAGCCGTTTTCGAGAAAACTTTCTTTATGTAAAAATAAGGAAAACTTGTCTCCAATCTTCGGTTCACATCTTGAAAGGTACCTGACATGAATACAAAATTCAAGATTTCGCTTCGAAAACAAAATATAAAAAAATCACTCCAAAAATAAAACTGTTCACAATTTCGGGAGTGTATTTTGGCCTAGATGTTCGCTTTATTAATGGTAACACCAACAATTCGTGAATGTATCGCTGACGAAAACAGTGTATATATGTCTGTCGATAAGGTAGGCTACTTTAGAATAATAATAATAATAATAATAATAATAATAATAATAATAATAATAATAATAATAATAATAATAATAATAGTAATAATAATAATAACAATAATAATAATAGCATTTACTGTCGTTTAACAGTACAATGTACAGCATAATGTGCTTGATATGTAAGTCTTTTCTTAATCCTAAAAAAAAATGGCCGAATTAGGTTAACCATGTCTTATGCACCATTGGTAGCACTGGTTACAATATGGTAACTAGGATCGCTTTATGGATGGTTGATTCATAATATGCCATGATTTCGGAGCTTAGTTTTGTTATTATATAACAAAGTAATTATTACTAATTTTTAGGGCTGAAAATCGATTAAAATTTCTAATCGAGTTAACGCTTGACTTTAATCGATTAATCGACTGATTAATCGACAAACAGGTCGGTATTTTAACGAAATCAAAGTGGACATTTAATATTGTTTTACACGTTTAATAACTACTACACTACAGATAATCAGAAGAAATCCTGAATTAATGAATACCATTATTAGTTAACTAGTGAAAAAATACAGAGTGCTTCAAAAAATGTATACACACTTTGAACTGTCATAGAAAATTTATTTCCCGTTCTACAAGGTTAAATTTCTGGGAGAAAGTAATGTTATATTTCTTCAAAAGGGGCAGCAGAATAGTTTCAACAAACATCCAACAATCGTGCCAATAATCATCCTACAATGAAAAGTACCTAACAATGCTTGCTGATTCCATATTCCCTGCCATTCGTGCATTATACGGTTTTATTACCAGCAAGGTGGCACCCCGCCGCACTATCCTAGGGACGTACAAACATACCTGGGTAGAGATTTGCCATGGCAGTGGATAGGACGCAGGGGGCAAATCGAGTTTTCTGCACTCTCTCTTCAGACCTTACTCCGCTGGATTTCTTCTTATGGGGACAGTAAAAGATGAGGTGTACAAATGTAAACCACGTAACCAAGACACTTTGGAATGAGATTCAAGCGGTGTGCACAGAAATCTCTTTGGACACTTTGGTACGATGTACGGAATCAGTGGTAACTCGTACTCAGAAATGTATTGATGCTGAATGCTACCATTTTGAACATTTTAATCAGAAAGTCATTTATTTTTCAAATTGGACTTAAAGGTTTCCGTTTCCAGAAATGTATCCTTGTAGAACGGAAAATAGATTTTCTATGACACTTCAAATTGTGTATACATTTTTTTGAAGCACTCTGTATATACAAAACTTACATTTTCGGTTAATTTTTCAGCCAAGACTTGATACACACGAGTTTGTTAACTAAACTATCCATAAGGTTTCTGAATAACGGGAATTGTTTGGACTCAACAGGCTGAATGACACATGATGTGCCAAGGCCGGAGAAGCGAAAGAAAGGAGTTTGGTCATTTGACCCATTTCTCGAAAAACGCTTTTCAGAATTCGACTAAACTGATTAATCGGAAAATGTAATTGATCGACGATTAAATGTTTAATCGATTAATCGGTACAGCCCTACTAATTTTGTATACATCAGATAAATTCGTTGCAATTGCATCTATCGATAAACTCTTAAACTCTCGTGCGATTACCTTTGACTATCCAAAAAATAACACTTGGAACTGTTCCATCTTTTCATAATTTAAATGGGGGGGGGGGTGAGAAGAAATTTTCCGCACCGGGTACCACCTAAGCTTGCTACGCCACTGGATGGCATCACATGCTAAAGAAATCACCTATGGTATGCAACATAGTTAAAAATCGATATGATAATCTCGAATCAAGTGAGAGTGATGAAACATCGCCATCAGCACCAATACTAATTTATTATTATTTTATTATTTATTTTGTTACACTACAAATGGGTCAATAACCCGATGGCGATTTGCAATTAATACCAGCCATACATATATACATATAATTACACACATTAAATATCACAACAAGCTATCTACATACCAATACCCTATGGGGTACACAATGGGGTATGTAATAATTGTTACAGTTTAGAAATTGTCATTATTTGCGTAGTAGCTGAGGGATTCAGTCCTTCTTGCACAGTCCAGTATGTGATATTGTGGACAGTGCATTACTCTGACGCTTGGTGATATCCTCACTCGACACATATCTGGTAACGAAACCCATGTATCGTATAATAATAATCTTGACTGTCCGGGTGGCGCCGTGTCATCATGCCTAAAACCGACATTTCGGCCCTCATGTTGTGGCCTTCTTCTGGGTTTACTGAACTATGATGTTTTGTTTTCTCCTTTTTGTTTATATTGTTAGGGTTTGATTAGTCAATCGGCCACTAGGTCTCGCATGAGGTCATTATTCGTTGTCTGATGTGAATGGTTGCCATGGGAGGGCCTGTCTACTGTAAACAGACCACTTCACGCCGAATTTATTTGTAGACCTGTATCCCCATTTATGTTGTTGGGGTGCCTGCCGATTTCCCAGGCTTCTTATTCTCCTAGGCCACTTTTCAAACCGTAACCATGTAAACAAAAAGGAGAAAACAAAACATCATAGTTCAGTATACCCAGAAAAGGCCACAACATGAGGGCCGAAACATCGGATTTAGACATGATGACACTGCACCACCCGGACAGTCAAGATTATTATTGTTCATTTAGTTGTGGAAGCTTACAAGAACCATGTATCGTAGTTCGATAGTAGTTCAAGTTCGAGTATATCGAGTATAGGTCGAAATTTGACTGTTTCCACTCGTCTGTGTTCATAGCTGGAGGACTGAAAAACTCTGGTTTATTTCCAGAGCTTTCATTTCCCTATCAGCAATATGAGGTTCACAATAAAATAAATTTACTATATGAGTTGACATAAACACACCTTTTGCTTCACTTACCATATTTTGGTATGACGCGTTTCAAGGAGCCTCCTCCCCATTTTCAAATATTATCAATTCAGATGACAGAGTATTTGAAAATGGGCAGGAGGCTCCTTGAAATGCGTCATACCAAAATATGGTAAGAGAAGCAAAACGTCAACTCATATAGTAAATTAATTTTATTATAGTTGCTTCACTGTATAAAGTTCCACAAAATCTTTAATGAGTTTCACAATTTGTGGTGCTGTCAAGTTTATTAAAGGAAGGGTAAACTAAAAAAATACCATTTTCTAATTTTAATCTCATCGCACGGAGCTTTGAATTACGAAACGAATGGTGATCTCGTGAACTTCAGGTGCCCAATATTACGCCTTGTACGGGTGAAGTAAAACGCTCCTGTGACGTCACTCCTGACTAACTCGCTGGCAGGACAACAGCTACTGTGCTCGCGCCTGTGTTTCTAATACACCACAAAGTCTCATTTGTGTTTGTTGTTGATAGAGATGCCTGCAATGTTACCTTCTAAGGACAAATCTCGGTATTCACAAATTAATATCACATGAAAAGAAAATGACAAGGAATTATTTAAAGAGTTGCAAGGAAGAAAAGAAAATACGGAATGGTGTAAATGTGGGCTGTGTGTACATATGAAAACGGGCCACGAAAGTGTGTGTTGTTGGGACCGTGAAGTAATTTGTGAACAGAAGGGGGTTGTAGACTGTATAACACGACATTGCTCATTCGATAGCGTTATTATAAATAAAGATACACTAGTTGCCAGGCGTTATCAGTTAATACTTAGAGCTAATACAGTTCAAAAACAAAACATTTTTCAAGATACGAACAGAGTCACTTTCAGATTCAGAATCATCTTTTGCGGTAGTAGAAATTTCTGAAATGCTAAAAGAGCTATCTAAATCACAATTTCTAGAAGAAACATTCAATGAATCTGTGCAAACATTGACATAACTTTCATTTCCTAGTTCACATTGAACGCCTACTCTGTTAGAAACTGAATTTTCGTCATAAATACTAGATTCCACATTCATGATTTGTCCATTCCCGGATACTGAAGGATTACTATTCAAATCTTGCAACAACTCTCTCATTTCCTTCTTCCTCGAGTACGACGATTTTCTTTTCTTCATTGGCGGTGTTTCAGATTTCCCACGCAAAAGAAGTGATGGCACAGCACTTCTTTTTTAAACAGATTGCGGGGTTTCTCCAGATAACTGTGTTCGTAACTGTACCAAAAGCTCGGTATCATTTTCTTCAAAATGTTGTGAACAAACCGTACTGTATTTAGTAGGAACAAATTTTTCTCTTTTTATTTTTATCAGCCATTGCTTATTTACGTTCGGGTGACTTATCTCTGTTGGGAAATCGATGGAAAGATATTTTAAGTGTGTTATCACTCTTCGACGATGAGTTTGTACACCCCACAACACAACAATAAACCATTGTTTGAACAGATACTCACTAAAAAACTGTAACAGTAGACAGAATGCTGTGAACTATATTTCACCGGGCGAGACTGAGCCAAGCCTTCGTCAAGCGTGACGTCACGCGCCCATCGCGTCACAATAAATAGATTCGTTTTGTGATTAAATGTGAAGGTGTAAAACATTTCTAACAGTGAATATCATTTTTTAAAAACATTCTCTTTCAATCCGTATGAAGAAAATGATACTGAATTTTTAGTTTACTTTTCCTTTAACATGCATTAAGTATTTCACAAAACAGTCTGTTCCTGCTAGTGCATACACTAGTCTTATTGGTGCGTTCTTGGGCAGGCACTGGGCCCGTCTCATGTAGGTAGCTTTAACACACTCTAGCTTCTTGAGATTGGATACCCTACGTACTGTAAATAGATTATTGGGCAACACTCACCAATGTTTGTTGATCCCTTTGTGAAGCCGTTGTCAATAGTTGCTTAATCTTGCGTGAAGCCTTCGTCTTCTTGATAAAATAATAAAACACACACATTATATAAAACGTAAACACTAAAAATTGCAACTTCACAACAGGAATCACATCACAACGTTTCACGAGACCAGAAAAACGACTCGCGTTTTCAAGTGAATATTAGCGACGAGATGTTCGGTCGCGAAGTCTTTAAAGAGGCTAATAGCAAAGGTAAAGTTATATCAACAACCATGGAAAAGAATAAGAATAAGAACATCCACCCCCCTCCACTTTCAACTTCAAATGATGCACCAACAGTCACAGTCAAGATTAGACGATCACAAAGACTTTGCGACCGAACATCTCGTCGCTAATATTCACTTGAAAACGCGAGTCGTTTTTCTGGTCTCGTGAAACGTTGTGATGTGATTCCTGTTGTGAAGTTGCAATTTTTAGTGTTTACGTTTTATATAATGTGTGTGTTTTATTATTTTATCAAGAAGACGAAGGCTTCACGCAAGATTAAGCAACTATTGACAACGGCTTCACAAAGGGATCAACAAACATTGGTGAGTGTTGCCCAATAATCTATTTACAGTACATATCATTCCTCACCATAAGAAGAAGAATGTCATTCAGGAATTGGATACCCTGTCAATATAAGTATTAATAATTTTGAAAAAATCCCTGTCCATTTAAAACTGTCATATAAAGAAGTCAAAGGAGTAGGTTTCGAAATGGATAGAATCTGGGATAAAACCAGCCATAAATCATAATCTTCCCTTGAACCAAACCCATGGTCCACGATTCACTCTGGGATCAAGTAGCCAGAAGGAGAAGCAGTTTCGCAGTAACATCCTCATTCTCCTACAGAAACTCAGTGGTTCCCTACAACATCAAATGAAATAATAGTTTCTAAATATTTTTGCACGACTTAATTAATTAGTGGTACTTACAAATATTGTTGCCATGGATCGAAAGTTGACATTCCCACACACAATCTTGTTGCTATGTGCGGTAAGAGTTTCCGTGCTGTTATGAATATTACGCCACACCTCATAATACAAGCCTTTATGGACAAGGCCCCCCAGCACAAATATTCGGTTCCCATAAACAATAACAAATGCGAATCACTTTCTGAAATAAACATCTATCTTCAAGAATGTATATACATAATATTTTCAGGTAATATCACAATTAATATAATTAAATTGATATAAATAATCATCGTGCAAAAAACAGCATGCAATACTCGTGCCGTAAGCGCATAACGGATCTCGGAAAATTGAAAACTCTGCGTGAGCGCCTCGTTTTTTCAAACTATTTCCTCGATCCATATGCATGCCTTACGGCACTTGTATCACAATATACTATAGTATGATGCACTTGGTTTCTACCCACAGCCAGCACCAATCAGGGCGGAATTCAGTAAGCGCAGTAAGGAGGGGGGGGGCTCTTCCCTTCCATGTAATGACTAGCTTGTTCTGTGATTTTTTTTTTTTTAATTATATTTTTTTATAAAATATTAATTGTATAAAACTTAAGATGGATTAGGGTTCAAGAAAGCGCCAAGTTTTACATAGATAAGAAAAATTCATTTGATTGAATATTGATTGATATTTTTTACCAAAACTGTATTCATATTGATATCAATATTGATGTTTTGTTTCCGATATCCCATCCCTTGTGGAGACCTCAAGAGTGGTTGATTTAGAGAGTTCACGCATAGCATATGTTAAGCGAGATAATTTTAGTTGTAGTTCATTAATATGTACAGCGCAGGTTAGATCCATATCAATCCAGGCTCTGAAGAATTTTATCCTATTTTGCTCAATTATTAATTGTTCTGTATGGTAATATTTATTGGTTCAGGATGTTTTGCATTGCTGGTCAAGTTAAGGTTCAGGTAGAGGTAGTTATTGTCCGCCGGCGTGGTCTTGTGGTTAGCGTCGCTGACTAGAGATCCGTCGGCCCGGGTTCGATTCCCGGTACCTCCTCGGATTTTTCTGAGGTAGGGAGGTCTGGTAGGGGTGCACTCAGCCTCGTGATTCAAAATTGAGGAGCTACTTGATAGAGAAGTAGCGGCTCCGGTCAAGAACACCACCATTAACGGCCGTGGGTGTCGGCATGCTGACCACATGCCCCCCAATCCTGCCATCTGCCTACGGGAGATGACGCAGCGGTCGGGTGGTAGGCCAAGTCCCTCCAGGGATGTAGCACCACGGAGTTTAGTTTAGTTTTAGAGGTAGTTATTATTTAACCAATTTTGTAATCTGTAAACAGTTTTTTTATCCATTGTAAGCTTTTATTAATGGAGCCTTTGGAAATCATAGTGGTATCATCCGCAAACAAGACTGTGTTCGCCAATGATAAATGCAAGGGTAGCTCAGTGTGTGTGGAAAGAACATTTCAGTAGAGGCAACAATCTGTTATAGCAAACAATAATACACAATATACAATTCTGACATTGAAGAAGTAAAAGTCCGTTACAGTATAGGCTGCTGTCCACTTGGCACTATTGAAAATGTAAGAAGTTTCACAGTCGAGCATATTCGTACATCAGTCTGGTGAGAGCTATGAGTTATGACTAGACCAGGAATTTTAGGCTCTAAAAAAATTAGTTTTAGGCACCTAAAATAGGCTTTTAAAACAAGTAAATAGGCTTTTAAAAAAGAAAATAGGCACCTAAAATAAGCTTTAGAAATGTGTAAATAGATAGAAAATAGACTTTAAAATATTACAATATATGCATAAACTGTAACATGTTCTTTTTCTTTTACTGCAAGAAACGTGGTATACCTATTCTTAACAGAATCACGAACTATATTCACGTAAACACTGGTGACTTGACACAGTATGTCCCTTCTTACTGCTTGTTCCTTGTTCTTTTGAGCTAATCCTCCCCCTCCCCCGTCAATCAGTATTCCTTTGGCAACAATTTTTTGGGAAAATCAAGTTTCTGTGAAAAACCCACCTTTGCTGTTCTGCTTTTCATTGAGGGATGTCCATTATAAGATTGTGAAGTTGAATTTTATTTTAAATGTGCATTTTAGGCACTAAAGTATTAAAATAGGCTCTAAAGGTCCAAATAGGCATTTTAGGGCACTATAAAACTCTAGGCTATAAATGTAAGTGATTTCTCACGAAACGTCCACATATTTAAAAATTTTCATGTTATTTCATAAGGAACAATCCCAGGTCTAGTTGTGACATTGCCAAAGCCACATATTCAGTTTTGAAAGGAGCTCGTAAGTCAACAATAATAGTTCTGTATAAAGTGCCAATCTCCTGGCACCAGTTCATCACATCTGCATTGGGGTTCTTGCAGCCCTCATTGTCCTTGCGGCCCAGTGCTCATACCTCCAGCATTCTCAGGATGTGATTATATGTTGTCCCCTCCCGTCTTGATTCCTAAATACCCTCATGGTTGATGATACGCTTATTCATAAATTTATTTATTTTTATTTATTTATTTATTTAGATTTGTTCATCATAACATAGTACAAAATACATGTTTATGAACATCTGCATTTGCACCCTTGCATTCATAACAAGCACTCTATAAAAAACTCAATATTCACAATACAAAGATATGCATAATAAATGTTACATAATATACAACATATATACAGACGTGTACATTATGTACATTAAGATAAATCATCCTCCAAGAATTCCTCGACATCATAATATGCTTTACTTATGAGGAAGCTTACAAGTAATTATTTGAATTTTTTCTTTGGTTCAGTATTTCTCATGTATGGCGGGAGTTTATTGAAAAATTTAGTGCCGATGTAGCTTGGTTTTTTTTTTCTTCAAAAAGCTTAAGTCTATGCCTGGTGATAGCCAGGTTATTAGCACCTCTAGTTTGGTGATTGTGAACATCCGAGTTTTTTGCTACCGGGGTTGAGTTATTATATTTTAAGTACAATATGGATCATAGAATGAATATCGAAGGAACAGTCAACAGCGATAGTTTTCTAAATGTTTCCTTACAAGCACTATTATATGGCAGTTTACCCATGTATCTAACTGCTCTCAGTAGTCCATTCCCATTCTAATCTATGCCCATTAACCCATTACAACAGATATGTACCGTATTTCACGGACCATAAGACGCACTTTTTTACCTTGAAGACAGAGCCTTAAAAGTTGGGTGCTTCTAATGGTCTGAAGTACACTAACAAATTTAATTATGGTAAAAATTGCCGGAATACCATGGTTATAAACAAGGTGTTGTAAATCATAAGATAGTTAAAATTTTGGGACATACTGTACATCAGTGCACTTGTCACAATTGTAAAATGAGGGTAGTTGGAAGCCAGGTATACAATGCGAAAGAAAGGAATGTTGAGTTATTTTATACAAAAGGAGTTGTATTTTCCGGGTGGTTTAAATAAATGCAATGACCTCTAAACAGCCTTGTCCCGTTACACTAACCGTATGCAGAATTGAGGGTTAGAGGGTGTAAAAGTATTTTCAGTCTTTCATGAGAAATCAGTTCAGTTCAGTTAAAATTTACCCGATGTCACCTGTACAGAAGAGATTTTCGTACAATGCAGGTTTTAAGTTAGAAGTGATTGACACTGATTCCATTGTACAAGGTTATAATTTGTTTATGTAATGAAGTATATTATTCCATTTAAAATGTTTCGTTAGAATCACATTAAATTTCTTTTCCTTTAAATTTCCATCCTAAAATTGAGGTGCGTCTTATGGTCCGTAAAATATGGTACATTTCTAATTCCAATACACTACAACTTTGCGACCTCAGCACAACTACACCATGTCACATCTCCTTACGTGACTCTGGCTAGCTTCTCTCCTCATCCCAGCATCCGGTTAAAATTTGTATATTCAGTACTTTTAAGTTACAACGGATGCCAGCCAGACAGGCTATCGAATTTTAGGCTCAGGGTTGCTAAATTGCCACCTTACAGCCAACCAAATAAACAGATAAGGTTGTCGCTGCAGCAAATAATCGAGTAAGGTGTAATGTTAGATGTCCTAGACAGGCAAATGCATAGGAGTGTTCATTCGAAAATTATAACTTTTAAATAGTGCTAGGTGTCTCTCAGGCCTCTGGTGACCAATGGAAGGTTAAATAGTTTAAAAAATCCATTACGGAAGTGGTTCTGTGTATACCATTAACATTTTATCACTTCAACATATCAGGTAATTCACAACCCAGGTCCAACTCTTTCCACCGGTTATGGATATAAAATTGATTAAAACAGTTATTAAAACTTATATACAGTGGATAAAATTTTACCTTTAAAACGGTCACTACGTTTCAGCCTGACCTCCAGGCCTTCCTCAGGTGAATTAAAGTTTACTCGCATGCTGGTGCGTTGTCCATGCTGGAAGGGGAGGCCTGGAGGTCAGGCTGAAACGTAGTGACCGTTTTAAAGGTAAAATTTTATCCACTGTATATAAGTTTTAATAACTGTTTTAATCAATTTTATTTTATCACTTTTGATAAATTCTTGACATAACATTCTCCACAGTAATATTTTTTCTGGGCCATGCAAAATTTTTCTATTGATATTTCACTGTATGTACGAGGGTGGATCGAAAAGTAACGCACAATGTATATATATATATACACGGCCTATATATATATTTTTTTTTACACAAAGTTTAATAGGTACAATTACAAAGAAATGCACACATGAAGAGACATCTTTTGTCTATTTTTCTATACAGTCGCCAAGTTTCTCAACACATTTCTCCCATCGTGATGATTGAATGAATTTAGCCGATAAGATCCCATGAAGGGCAATGGCCTCCTATCTAAGGGAAAGCTCGTTCAATGTCCTCATGTGGTGAGCTGGTCCACATGATTTCAATCTATTTAGTTTCTTCCTTTCGAAGGTGCATATTTGATAGTCACTACCAGTTTCAAAATACCCTATTCATAGAAGTCCATTCGGTTGGAGTATAGCCATCTGCAGACTGCTGTTTTCACTTCTGCATCTGACGCAAAGCATTTACTGGTCAGGAATTTCTTCATGGGACCAAACAAATGAAAGTCTGACGGTGCCAGGTCTGGACTGTATGGAGCATGCTGGAGCACCTCCCAACGAAATTTGTTGATTTTCTCATGAACAGCTGGAGCATTGTTGTGAAGAAGTTTGACACCATCAGCATGAATGTTTGGTCCCATTAAGAAATTCCTGGCTGGTAAATGCTTTGCATCAGATGCAGAAGTGAAAACAGCAGTCCACAGGTGGCTGTACTCCTACCAAATGAAGCCTACTTCTATGAACAGGCTATTTTGAAACTGGTATCACGATGGGAGAAATGTGTTGAGAAACTTGGCGACTGTATAGAAAAATAGATGAAAGATGTCCCTTCATGTGTGCATTTATTTGTAATTGTACCTATTAAAGTTTTAGTAAAAAAAAAAAAAAATTATGTGTTACTTTTCGATACACCCTTATGTAAAGAGAGAGAGAGAGAGAGAGAGAGAGAGAGAGAGAGAGAGAGAGAGAGAGAGAGAGAGAGAGAGAGAGAGAGAGAGGAAGGGAGGGAGGGAGGGGAGAGAGGGAGGGAGGGAGGGAGCAAAGAAACCGAACCTAACACAAACATAGTTAAGAATAAGAATAAGAATAAGAATCTTTATTAGCCTTTAGGTATGTTTGATACAATTGGCTTCGTCATAGATTTTACATAACATAACATTTAATCCTAACTTAGTCCTAACATTTAATAATATAATACAATAGGATATGCAACTTAATCCTAACATTTAACAGTATAATACAATAAGATACACAGCTTAATCCTAACAATTCATCTCAAATTTACTTACTATAAGTCTAATTCTATTGTGTCTAATTCCTTAAATTCAGTTATAGAGTAAAAGGCTTTCCTTGTTAGCCATTGATTTAAGACGTTTTTAAACTTTGTCAAGGGGTAAGATTTGATGTAATTAGGTAGTCTGTTAAATAAATCAATGCTTAAGTATATATGACTATTGTGAATCTTAGATAGTCTAGAGTAAGGCAGGTTGATCATGTGACTATTTCTTGTATTGTGTTTATGAAATGATTGCCTGAGGGGATAAGAGTTTAGATTTTCTTTTGTATATACTAGACAATTGAGTATATATAATCCAGGCAGGGTCAAAACATTGAGTTGCTTAAAATGATCTCTGGGAGCTAAACCTAGAATAGTCTTTTTTCTGCAGTAAGAAAACTTTTTTCAGAGTGGGTTGAGTTGCCCCATAGCAGTATACCATACATTAAATGGGAGTGAAAGTATGCAAAGTAGGAGCACAACATTAATCTTTCGCTTACCTTTCCTCTAAGCTTATGGAGTAGGAATATAACCCGTGCTAATTTATTGCATAAATTTTCTATTTGCTTGTCCCAGCTAAGTTTTTGATCTATAAATATTCCTAGCAGTTTAACATGCTTATTTTCATTGTTCAGTACATTTAAGGTAAAAATTATTTCTTCGGTTTTTGAATTGTTAAGATGCAGGAGATTTGCTTCAAACCATAAGTTGGATTTTTGCAGAAAATATGTATTCATTTCTCTTACTGAATCCGAGTTTTCACTAGTATTATAGTTGTTTTCAAAAGCTATATTTATGCAAAAAGTTGCAAAAAGGTAGTGTTTTAAAGTGCAAGAATTAAAGATTGTCCACTAATCCAAAGGTCAGGTGGATAACACACAGAATGCTTGGAAACCCCTACTATGTTTATATTTAAAAAAGAATTAAATTGTTGATTCTTTCTTTCAAACTTTCATTTTAATTGTAAGCTTATTTTTAGTGTTGTTATGCTTTATTTATTTATTTATTTATTTTAATAACTGTATGTTTGAGTGTCCATTCTTGATTGCTTTAACAAAAGTTAGTTGTTAAATTTTCACTTGACAAGCAATATATTCTTCAATAACAAGAAATATATAAATTCTTGAGTTTTTATGCTGCATTCCGATCCATGCTCCACAGACTTGAAAACACACCACTATCCGCTGAAGACCACAAAGAAGAACTTAACACCATAAAACACTTAGCCATTACCAATGGCTACAACCACACAGTCATTGACAACCTACTACACAAAATCAGAACGAAGAAAAATGACCAAAACACAGAAAAGAAAAAAGACAAATACATCACACTCACATACTTCAACACACATACACAGAAAATCGCCCAACAATTCAGAAAACAAGGATACAAAATAGCATTCAGAACAAAGAACAAAACAATCAACAAAATACAACCCACAGACAACAAACAACACACAAACAAATACAACAACCCAGGAGTCTACAAACTAAAATGCAACGACTGCCCAAAATTCTACATAGGACAAACAGGCCGAAGTTTCAAAACACGATACACAGAACACATACGAGCTCTCAAACAAAACACAGACTCTGCCTATGCAAACCATATAATAACCACAGGACACGAATACACAGACATCAATACAGACATGGAAATCCTACACATTAACCACAAAGGTCACACACTCAACACACTCGAACAATATGAAATATACAGACACACCACACAAGACAACACCAACATCCTAAACGAACAGTTACAATTCAAATCGCACGCGCTGTACGATACAGTTATCCAGAAATGTCTTCCCAACAACAACAACAACAACACCACAGAAGTCAGTTGCTGAAGATGGCCGCTCCATGCGGTTGAAAGCGCTCCAACAGGTAAAAAATACCGCAATTTAGTAGTGAGTACCAGTGATAAAGCTCTACGCTATACATAAATCATCAAATATATAAACACACAAAAAATCACCCCACATCTATACTGAATGACCAACTACACTTCAAATCACACACACTTTTTGACACGATACCTGACATTCAAACACCGCCAAATACTCCCACTCCCACCTCAAGACCAACGCAACACCCACACCACCTAGGTGTACAACACAGGCACCCACCAGTAGCAGTTCGAAAACCGCTGATGATGCACTAAAATAGTGCGAAACGGCCGTCCGGATTACCAAAGGTAAATCTAAGTTTGCTTGTCAAGTGAAAATTTAACAACTAACCTTATTTATTTTGTTTGTCAGTATAGGTCCCAAAGAGCCAGGTGGCTCGTAGCTAGGGACAGTATATTACAGTACAATATAGAAGTTTAGATGGTGACAACAGCAAATAAAGAAAAAATTACACAATATAAAATTATAAAGGACAATAGAGTATACAGAGAAATAAACTACTTATCATACATGAAAATACAATGTAACAATCATAGAGCAAGCAAAGTCAAGTCCAAATGGTATTCCAATTGAAATAAACAATTTGAACAGCTGTAACCACATTATTTAAGATATAAATGGAAAACTAACATTGAAAACTATACATAAAATTACATATCAAATAATAATACACATAGATTACATGTCAAAATAATAATACATATAAGGAAATGAATACATAAGAAATATAGAAGAAGTATAGAAATATATTAAAAGAAAAGACACACTTTAATTAGATTAGCTATTAAAATATTTAAGAAGATAATATTGTTTAACTTTTTTTTTAAATGTAAGTAGCGATGCACAGTTTTTAATTTCAATGGGTAATGCATGCTTATCATTTGTAATGGGTAATGCTTATCATTTAATTTTAAAATATTTTTATATACATACAGATACTAAAACAAAAGTAGTAAATATAATTTAAAAAGGTTAACTTACATGGAACGTTCGATAGAAAACAAGAAAAAAATTAAAAACAATCTTCTAGAGGAAATGTATAGTGAGCAAATCATAAGAAGAGCCATATTTGAAGAAAGTCAAGGAGTCAGAATTGGTGGAAGGATGATAAAAAATTTAAGATACGCAGATGATACGACCATACTCACAGAGGATGAAGATGAAATGAAAGATCTGCTGAGGAAATTGAAAGAAGAAAGTGAAAAGGCAGGACTCATGCTCAATTTGAACAAGACCAAAATAATGACCACAGGAATGATAAGAAAATTTCAAATTGATGGGACTGAAATAGAAGTAAAAAACGAATACAATTTTCTGGGATCCTTGATAACGAAAGATGGTTACAGTCGGAAAGAGATTAATAGAAGAATATCAATAGGAAGAACAGCAGTGACTAAATTGGACAAAATCATAAAAGACAAGGATATTAGTGTGCCATTGAAAGTCAAAGTAATTGAAACGTTGTTGTTCCCCACCGTTACATATGGTTCGGAGAGTTGGACTGTTTTGAGAAGAGACCGGAAAAGAATTGATGCATTCGAACTCTGGACGTGGCGCAAACTCCTGAGAATTTCTTGGACAGAGAAAAGGACGAACAAGTCGGTCCTGGAAGACATAAAACCCACAAAGTCGCTGGAGGCCATGGTAGTTAAAAGGAAGCTTCAGTACTTTGGGCATGTCATGAGAAATCAAGGATCATTGGAACACGACATCATGATTGGACTTGTCGAAGGATCTAGGAAACAAGGGAAACCTCGAACACGCTGGATAGATGATGTGAAGAAAACCGTCAATTTAAGTTGGGAAGCCATTACCCACATTGTAAAGGATAGGAAAGAATGGCGGAAATTGACAGAAGTGAGAACCAGGAACAGGGAACGCACAAACGTCCACTAAGCACGGGAGAAGGCAATGGCAAACCACTCCTGTATTAATTTTAAATGCCTAGTAAATCCAAATAAGGATCACCAGGAGTCTAAACCCAGACTCGAAGGACTACTACTACTAGAGGAAATACAACAAAAAAAGGTGCCGGTAACTCGTTAAGGACAAGAATGAAGTTCAGTATTCTGAGAGAAGAAAATATTTCGATATGTCATAATTTCCATTTTAATTAATAGTGTTTTACATATTCATAATCAGTAAATAATTGGAATTTATGTATTCAGTATTTCTCATTAGCATGTCTGAAAAGTACTTTTGACATCTCTATATATATAAGAGGCTTTGTCCTGACTGACAGGAATCAACGTAGAGCCTAAACTATAACAGGTAGAGACTTGGAATTTTGATAGTACCTTCGTTTCATAATGTAGGTGCTCACTAAGAAAGGATTTTGAATTTTTTTTATTTTAAATGCCAAAAATTAAATGTTTTTCAAAATACTTAATCCATTTTTACACAGAATTATCCAATCCAAATAACATTTGACGTTAAAACATATTGTTGCCAGCGGGTCTCAGATGGGCTTGGAAAAAAAATGAAAATAGAATAAATTTGACAAATGAGAGAAACAAATGAGAGAACTATCAATATCCACGAAAATAATGCAGTCACATAACTTTCTTTACTCTGGACATAGAGAAAACAATACGAGGTATGGTAATATATATATTAGTATATATCACAGAATGAAATTCACGAAAATAATGCAGTCACATAACTTCCTTCTTCAGTTTTTTCTAAAATTATTGAAAAGGTAGTTCATAAAAGACTAGTCTCATTCCTAATTAAACTTAAAATTCTTGCAAATAGTCAACATGGATTTCAAAAATCTAAATCAACAAATACAGCGATAATAGAATTTATTTCAAATATTTATAAATCCATGGATAAAAAGGAATTAAACGTGGCTTTATTTTTGGATTTGTCTAAAGCCTTTGATCTTGTAGACCATGATATTCTACTTTGGAAACTTGAGTCATACGGAATAAGAGGCTTAGCTCATAAATGGTTCAAGTCTTACCTAACAGATAGGAAGCAATTAGTAGAAATTTCTCATAATTATGCAAATTGTAAATTAAATGTTACTCGTTTATCTAACCTGAAATCAGTAAAGTATGGTGTACCACAGGGATCCATCCTTGGACCTGTTCTTTTTCTTGTATATATAAATGATTTGGAATCGTGTATTAAACTTGGTAAACCTACCCTCTTTGCTGACGACACTTCTGTGTTTATATCAGGCCGTAATTCCAATGATATAATCCCCAAAATAAATGAGACTTCTCTTCATCTTTCCAAATGGTTTGATGTAAATAGACTATCTGTTAATCTGGACAAAACAATAGCCATATCCTTCTGCCATGTACAAAATAGACAACCACAACACCCAGAGATAAGACTGAAGGGTAAGATCATTGAATACAAGCAGAACATAAAATTTCTGGGTCTATGGGTGGATGAACACTTAAATTGGTCATCTCACATTCAGAAGTTAATAAGTAGATTGAGTTCAACATGCTATGCAATACTTACTATTAGGAAATCACTAGGATTAGAATCTACCAGAATTTTATATTTTACCCAATTCCATTCTATACTAACTTATGGTATCATCTTTTGGGGAAATTCATCACACACTCCCTTAGTGTTCAATTTACAAAAAAGAGCTATTCGAGCAATGATGCAGGTGAGCATGCGTACTAGTTGTAGAGATTTTTTTAAATCATTACAGATTCTACCGGTTCCATGTGTTTATATTTTTGAAACATTAAAATCTGTCAAGATTAGCATAAAGGACTATAAAACAAATTCAGATTTTCACTCCCACAATACAAGAACAAAAAATAATTTGCACGCCGTATCCCACAATACCAAACTGTATAATAAAAGCTTTATGAATACTGGTCTATCTATGTATAATTCTCTACCAGCCTATATAAAGAACCTACCCACTACTCAATTTAACAAAACTTTAAAAAAATTCTTGTTAAAATACTGTTTTTATAGTGTAGAAGAGTTTTATGGAGGAACAAAAACTCACGTGAGTGACGTCAACCTTTAAATTTCCTATAATTTTTAAGACTAATAATTTACCATGTTAAAATATCCGACTGAGTCATTACTTTAAAAAAAAAAAAAAAAAAAAAAAAACGAATTAACTCATAATATGTTAAGTGAAAGATGTTGTGTATGTGTATTTATTTTTCTGTATAATTATGTTTAATATATTGTGTATGTATTTTTGTATTTTGTGTGTATGTAGCCTATGTATGTTTGTGCGGATGTATGTATTTTGTGTGTATATGTTTAAATTCAAGTAGTCATTAAAATGATATAAATTTTTTTATTTACTGTACAACTTCATTACTTTAAAAACATTATAGCTAATAGAAAAATTTTAGAATTGTATCAAAATCAAAAACTTTGTATGAGTGTACATGTGTGTGTGAGAAAAATTTGTAATTTCTGTATTTGTAAAGACGTGTCCTATATCAATGTATTTTGATCAATGGATGAATAAATTATTATTATTATTATTCCTCTAGCCTGGAAATAGAGAAAACAATATGAGGTAAGGTAATATGTTTTGGGAAGAGATGTATGAATGTGATATTGTATTTCTGTTTAATTTCATTCCGAAAACGGTTTTATGGTAACATGAGAGTGAGAAACAAAATTTTCAGCCACGATAATACAATTTTATGTTACCGGAATTTCTGTTTCTTCTTATTAGAACCCCTCCCGGGCTTGCTGTGTACTGTACAAGCAATGGGATGCAAAATTCTACATCCCAAAATTCTACATATAGCCATAAAAGCTATATCAAACATTTTCTTAGGGAATATAGTTTGAGTGTGATAAGTCGTTCTTCCTACTTCAAATTATAAATACCAATATAAGGACCTAGAATTTAAAAATCTAAAGTCCTTCATAAGTTAATTTCCCATTACAAAATAAAAAACCCGGGCGACGCCGGGCCTTTTAAGCTAGTTTAATTATAAGCCCACTAATTAATTAATTAGTTTTATAGATACGACAGTCAATGACATTGCAGTAAAAAATGAGAATTCAGAAATCGTTATGAAACCACTGTCTAAAAAGAGAATTTCCTCCCTCCCTATCTAGTACTTTTTTTCTCTGCCAAATTTTGTTATTTACTTGTGGCTTGCCTGATTGTTGCATGAAGGTTGGATCAAGTTGCAGTGGCCTTGCATGATCATCAGTTCTATGATTCCTTGGCTGTGGCTATTGTTTCGGTAAAATAGCAACATTGTCGTAATTTCAAGTAACATGCGGTAATTCAATCATGTTTGTAGTCTTATTGATGATTTAGAAAAGGGAAAGACAAGGAAAACAACGTAATCTAAAACGTAAGAGATTTTTAACTTTCGTAGGCCAATTCTGGGTGATTGACATGTTTGTACCATTCTTAGTTTTAAGTTTTTATATTTTAATTTTCCAGACCCATTTGAAAGATGAATTCTGAAGATGGAAACCCCAAGCCATTTGATGAGAGAGAAGGTGAAGGAAAAGTAAGTGTTGCCATGTAGTAGCCTAATATTTCTGAAAGGTTAATTTGCTGGAATTTGGAACAGTGGGTCTGCTGAAGAATCTTCATTTTTAGGTCTTCCAGATAGCTCATAGGCCAACCTTGAGGGTGCCGACCCTGTTTTCCTATAATTCTCATTGTGCATGTTACGAAGCAGAGTTTCACCTGTTGTGCATTGATTTAGTGACTGCTGCTGTCTGAATGGATAAACATGATTTTGGAACAATAGGAAATTTGATGTCGCATTGTGTGACTGCATTTTTCTCTTCATGCTTCCAGCATGTTAAGGTAGGATTCCACAAGTTCATCATTAGGCTGTAGTCAAGAGAGGGATGGCGAAATCCAAAAACAGGTGGCCCCTTAAGCTTCGCCCACTCAATCACATTTACATGGACTGTGTGATGTATTTTGTTTCTTAGCGAAGAAGGATGACCAACTGTCCTTGTATATTGTCGCAAGTGCCTTGTACCCACCTCATGTTTTCCGTGAGGTTTGTCAGCCTGTAACCAGTCTAGCGATATGTCACACCTCCAATGTCCGATCACGGGTTTCTACATAATACGAGGACAGAAGAATTTGCTAGATCGTGGTATAAAAGAAAGTGCACCATTTGGGGTGGGTTGGGCGGGATTTTTTTGATTTTTCCCAAAAACAATATTAGGTTGTGCATTAGGCTCCTCCCACTAACTAAAATGGCAGCTACTAGGTGTGTCTGTATTTGAGCTACTACCAACACCATCTACTGTGGGAAAGGCGAAACTGGGAAATTTTTAAATACTTTATTTTGCCTCTTATGGGCATAAACCAAATATCGGGTGCCAAATAGGCTCCGCCCATCCCGCATTCCGTTGCTATGGCGACAGCAGCTGTCGGCTGGCCGGCGACCTCTCGCTCGGCTCTCGCACCGATCTTCCGACCGTTTCCGAACGCGCTCCCGACCGTGTCCGCCTTCACTCTACACTCAACGATTCCCACGATGCGAGAGTGCCCCTTGTACCAAATATTCAAAATACGAGATGCCCCTTGTACCAAATATACCCACCTAAGTATTTACAAATTATATTTCCGAATTACCAAGGCACCATTAGGATATTCTTACTACTCGTCATGTATTACACGTCTCTGTAGTACAAAGGCTAGAAGTTTTCTCGATTTTTATTCCATTGAGCACTCGTGGTATAGTGGTCAAGGCGATGGACTAGAATGCTAGCGGTCCCCGGTTCGAATCCCCGTAGGTGCGAAAATTACTAGGATAGGAATAGGTCCCAAATAGGTAGGTAGGGTGAAGGAGAGAAGGGAGGTAATAGGGAAAAGAAGAGGAGAAGAGGAGAATAGGGATAAAAGGGGAAAATAAAAAAATTAATTTTCTTGTGTTTCTGCTATTTCCGCCAGATGTCTCTGCGCCGCTACTAATAATTCCACCATTACCTACTAGATGTCTCCCACTGTTTCATTTAGTTAGTCCCCGCCCTAAACCCTCCTTCCCGGGCGGGTCCCGATAGCGAGTATGGGAGGAGCCTATTTGGCACCCGATATTTGGTTTTTTCTCTACCTTTTCTTCTCTCTTCCTCCCTTTCTCTCACCTTTTCCTCACCCTACCTATCTATTTGGGACCTATTCCTAACCATAAATTTCGGATCGACTGGGACTTGTACTCTTGTCCACTAGCACCGTAACCAGTAGCCTTAACCACTACACCATGAGCAATTGCTGAGCGGTGAAGGGGAAAATCATTTATTTAAGTTTAGAGAGCATTATAGTATGTATGAGAAATAACCGTTTTGGTGCAAGGGTCATTTTCATTATACTGTGTTTTTTAGGTAGATTTTCGAAGAAAAATCTACCTATTGCAATGGATACCACTTTATGATTTTCGAAAAATTCTTTCATATCTTTACGTTTCATGCTCCCCTAAGTACGAAACGACCGCCCGTTCAAAAAAAAATTTTGTGATATTTATATATATATATCTTTACACGATAGCGGCCGTAATTTTGAAGATATTTGAACCAAATTTTATTATGTTATTTCTAGGCCTAATAGTTCGGACAAGTTCGTTAATGGGCAAAATTGGCCCAAGGGGGTGGTCGGGGGAGGGGGTTGAAATTTTAAAACATTTATATCGCGGCCCCTATGAAGTATAGAGGGAAACTTTGTTTGAATAAATTAGAGTACTCCCTATGGAGTTCACAGTGACACCAACAATTCGGGGGTTCGAGTGAGGGTGGGGTGGGGGTGGGGTGGGGGTGGGGGATGAAAATTAGAAACTTTTGAAACCACGTCTTGTGGGGTATCGTTGAAAAGCTCTTGATGAGTACTCTACAAATCAATAAATAGTTTCTTGATAGCTCTCATATGACGCGAGATTTTAATGTTTGAAAATAATAACACTTAAAAGAATTATTATAATATCATAATTTTGTCTTGTTTAGCGGCTTTGCTAATTTTATTCATTGCTGATCTTGTGCACGGCCTCCCAGAATATTATATCCTATTCTTGTTGTCAAAACAAATGATTGTAGGCTCTTCCTCTTTACTGCAGGTTTACCATGCCAAGGCTAAAGAAAAAGAGTGCTATGCAGCGACAATAAATTAAACCAAAAGCACTTCGAAATCTACCTCCGCCTGTAGGCCTGCCTAAAGGGATTTTTTATATTCTTATGCATATATATGATTAAGGGTGCAATAGTAAGGTGCATGCACAAGGCTTAGAAATGAGGGGAAGCAGCTGGCGGGCGAGGGCGGGTGGAGCTTGGCTGGTGCGCGATCTGAAGTTGTCTTTTGCCAAGGGATTTCTTTGATTATTTTAATTATTCACTATGAGTTTTGAATGTTTAAATTCTCTAAAAAACACTGCTTTTTTCACCCCTAAGCATGTGTATTTTTGTGAATATAGCACTTAAAACACAAGGCTTTCTCTACCTTAAGCATTAAATTTGCTATTTTCTTGCTCCTTATTCCCTTTTATGAAATACACAGCTCTGTTTTAGGGTAGAGAAAGCCTCATGAGTAATTTTGAGCTATAATTAGAAACGAGAAAATAGTAAAATCTGTCTTTTGAGTAGAGGAGTCTTGTGAATGCTTAGAAAATAGGAATCAGGAGCTAGAAAATAGCAAGAGCAGTAAGAAACACATGCTTGGAGATGAGAAAATTGCGAAGGCCAAATACAAGGTGCACTTTAAGCTCCGCTCACTCAATATTCACATTTTGTTTCTCAGCGATGTAGAGTACCAACTATTCTTGTATATTATCGCCGACACTCCCGACCACACCAGATATTAAAAATGCGAGAGTGTCCCATGTACCAAACATTAAAACTGAGAGGATGCCCTTTGTACCAGATATTAGACATTCGAGAGTGCCCCTTGTACCAAATATTAAAAATGCGAGAGAAAGTGCCTTGTACTCAACGGTTTGTCAGCCTGTTCATCCTTGAAGAATTCGCTAGATCGTGGTATAAAAGGAACTGCTTCACTGAGGGTGGGCTGGGCGGGATATATCTCATGCAAAAAGTGCACCTTATGTTTGTTTTTTCCTGAGAAAATAATGTGTACAGGTAGGGGGGGAAAAGCAGACCTACTAAAATATCTAGGTCTATAATTTGTGCCCAATTTGTGTTTCACAGAATGTAGATGATGAGATAAAGAAAGAACCAGATGATGAAGATGACTGGAGGTCAGGAGTGTCAGAGGAGGATGACGATAATGATGATGATGATGATATGGATGCGTTGCCGGATGCTTTGATATCAGTAAAGACTGAACTTCGTGTGAGTATCTTCTCTCTTTATTTTCCATATGCATGTCATATCTAAAGCAAACATAATGAGCTGATTGTAGAAATATTATTTGGGGAAGCTTTGACTCTCTCCATGCTTTGTATTTGACGTTATAATGTTCTTTTATATATAATCATTAATAATCATGCTGTGCATTTGGTAGGAAGGGTTCGATTAAACAAAGTTTTTGTCATGTGCTAAAGATTTCAAGGAGTTAGTTCTCGCTTGACACTCGAGAATGTGATACTACTGGCACTGCACACACTGTATTGAAGCCTTTGATACCCTCTTTGGTCACAGATTCTATGATGGAATCCATATCACATAAACACAATTGAGAGAAATGCAGGAAGTCTTTGCGATGCCTGCAGGAATGTTGGATTGGAAATTAATGCAGAAAAAACTAAGTATATGGTCATGAAAGTCAAAATAATGCGTTATAATATTAGAATAGCCGGTAAATCGTTCGAACAAGTAAAGAAGTTAAAAATCTGGGAGCTGTAATTACAGATAGAAATAATATTAAGGTAGAAGTTAAGTGTAGACTCAAATCAGGAAGTGCTTGTTTTTATGCAGTTCAGAAACTCCTATCTTCCCATCTTCTGTCCAGAAATCTAAAAATAAAGATTTATAATCACTATTATCCTGCCGGTTGTATCATATGGATGTGAGACATGGTTGCTTACTCTTATGGAAGAGCATAATCTGAGAGTGTTTGAAAACAGGAGGCTTAGGAAAATATCGGGCCTAAGAGAGATGAAAATGGGGACTGAGAAATCTGCATAATGACGAGGTTCGTAACCTGTACTTGTCACCGGATATAGTAAGGGTAATTAAATCACGGAGGATGAAATGGTCTGGACATATTGCATACATGGGGAAGGAAAGAAATATCTCTAAATTATTGACTGAGAGACCTGAAGGAAAGAGATTACTTGGAAGACCTAGACGTAGGTGGGAGAACAATATTAGGATAGATTTAAGGGAAGTAGGATTTGCGAGGGATTGGTATATGAAGTTGGCACAGAAGAGGGTTGAATGGTGGGCTCATGTAAGCGTTTTATAAAATAGATAATATTCCTTGAGCTTGCTTAGGAATTGTCTATTGCCATTGAGTAAGCAAGCGTGCAAGCAGTAATGTCATAATATTACGTTATTACTAGACCTGGGATTTTAAGGCAAATGCCTATTTTGTTCCTTATGAAATAACATGAAATTTTTTTAATATGTTGACATTTCATGATATATCACTTATATTTACAGAGTTTTATAGTCCCCTAAAATGCCTATTTAGACCTTTAGACCCTATTTTACTATTTTAGTGCCTAAAATGCCTATTTTGTATATTTAACATAAAATTCAACTTCTGTAATTTTTACAATCATTTCACGGACATCCCTGAATGAAGGGCAGAACAGCAGAGTGTGGGTTTTTCACAGAAACTTGATTTTCCCAAACAATTGTCGCCAAAGGAATGTTGACTGAATGGGGAGGATTCGTTGAAAACAAGTAGCAGGAATACAGTAAGAAGGGACATATAATCCAAAACTGTTTTTGATAATAATTTGTATTTTTAATTCTGTCTTAATTTTGCAATTATTTTTGTTAAGAATAGGTATACCACGCTTCTTACAGTGGAAAAAGATCACGTTACAGTTGAAGAGGATATTGTAGTATTTTTAAGTCTATTTTCTGCTTATTTACACGCTTTTAAAGCATATTTTAAGTGCCTATTTTCTCTTTTAAAAGCCTATTTACTTGTTTTAAAAGCCTACTTTAGGTGCCTAAAACTAATATTTTTAGAGCCTAAAATCCCAGGTCTAGTTATTACACATATATCAAATTGAATACACATGTTGTAACAAATATGTGCATAACAATGACAATGTAGGTCTTACTTAAGATTAGTAACTTGTTATATCCAAAATATTTTAAGTTTTGTCTCAGCTAGTGCTTCAAGAGTCATATAAGGCTCAAATTTATTATTATTATTATTATTATTTTCTTTTTTTTAATGGATATGTTAGTCCTTTTTATCCATTATAGTAGTATTCCTTTGAGTCGCTTGCGACTTTAGAGATCCATGTGGATTTTTTAGCAAGGTCTTGCTTATCGCCAAGATGGGTTTGTTCTTGCTCTGTTTTCCACTCGGCTCTCCAGTCTGTCTTGTGTGGCTGTTATCAAGTCCCACCATTTCCAACCCATGGTGATCTGTGTTCCTTTTAGCCATCTTGTTCTTTTTCTGCATCTTCTTCTTGTCCCTTCCAAGTGTCCTAGCATCAAGTCTTACTTGGGAATCATTTCATCTCACGATATGTCCAAAATATGACAATTTTAACTGCATGGGCATCACCCCTAGATTTATCTCTCTGATACATTTGTTCTTCCTTCTGTCCATGAAATTCTTAATAGTCTTATTTTCTTCCTGTCTTGTTTCTTTGAAGTCCAGCTTTCACAGCTATATAGAATTGCTGGAAACGCCATTGCCTGAATAAATCAAATTTTGGTAATTTACTAATGTGAGAGTCCATGAGAATTTTCTTCCTCTTTCTCTTGGCTGCTCATCCTAGACATGGGTTCAGATTTATAAATCTCTGCCAGGTATGGAGGCTTACCCACAGGGCCGTCGCGTGGGTGGGGCGAGCGGGGCGATCGCCCCGGGCGCCGCAACCAGGGGGGCGCCGTGGCAACGGCAAAAATAAAACAACAACATTTAAAAAAATAAGTAGGATTTACTAAACGTATTTTTTAAAGTTAGGTATAACTGAATTTTGAATATTGCGTTGTATGTTTTTATTGAACAAATAAATATTTGACACCAATAACTTTAGGCCTATATTTGCTAAGTTATCCCATAATAAATATTTGCTTATAAAGACATATTTACGATCAACTACGTCACAGAAGAGACTGAATTCTCTGGCCTTCTTGTCCATTGAAAACGATGAAGCACAAAAAATAGACTTAATGAAAATTCTAACGACATTTGCTCTTGCAAAAACCAGGCGAATGCCATTTAATGTTTAGTACCTTATCTTAATTTGATAAACGCGGTTCCCTTTTCTATATTCTATTCAATGTATGTAACGAGGTTTCCCACACTATTAATTTGTAGTCCATTAATAACGCCTATAGTATTTTTTTATGATAAGATTTTCTTACATTACTAAACTTGTATTAATTTGATTTTCAATACAATCTTATTAAAAAATTTAAATAATTTTATTTCTGGTATTTTTGTAAGGTAATCCGATTAGGTGTCTCTTTTGGGCACAAAAACACAGACAGCGACGCAACCCGACGCGCAACTTTTGCTAACGAGCGACTGGACGCGATGCGGCTTGGAACTTGTCCAGTCCACGTCGCCCCAAGTCGCGTCGCTCATTGCGTGTTTAATCCCAAATGTTTATATGTAGGCCTATTTGATAGTGTCGCATCACGTCGCTCGCTGTGTGTTTGTGTTTGAATCCCTACAGATAGGTGGAATGTCGGGAGTGTGCACGTGGGATTGAGTTTGGGGGGGGGGGGGCGCCTGACGAAATCTTGCCCCGGGCGCCAACAAACCACGCGACGGCCCTGCTTACCCACACCCAGCTGGCAGACCCCTTGAAGTTCCTCATTGTGAAATCCCTGCCAGCAGAGGTTCCGGTAGGAGTTTGGATTTTGCAGTGAATGGCAACCTAGTAGAGGCATCATGGTCGAGCTAAAATGTCTACTTCATAGTGACCAATATGATAAGGAGAAAGTCAGTATAAATTTTTAAGAACATTTATGAGGAATACTAAACATTTTCTTAAAAAAATCTTCTAGTTTGACTATTATAAAATATTATCTTAATAGTTTTAAGCATAAGAACATTGTATTATTCAAAGTGGATGTTGGTGATATGTTAAGATGGCCGTGCCTAATATGTTCACCTGCTATGCACACCTTCGGCAGAGGCAGAGGGGAGGGACCAGCAGGAACTGGTCTGCATCCTTTGTTTCCCTTTCAAATCTGAATTGCACTTAAATTCGTGATCCCTATATTTGTGAAAAGGATCCTCCATGTCGCTCACACATAGCTACGGCAGCATTCTTCTCGCTTCATGATCTTCACATAGTTCGCAAACTCCAGCATGTCGTCATCAATGTTGACGTGGGAAGCTCATGCCTCATGGCTTGCAGACGGAAACCGTGTTGTTGACAGTGCTAGGGGTTTGCCAGCTAGCAGGCATCTATCTATCTATCACCTGTCACCTAGGTAGGTAAGCATGCTTACATGGCAGACGACTATCGATCTGACCCTTATTCTTCTTGTTATTTCTTCACTGCGTGATGCATTACTAACTATTATTAATCCCATCAAGTTGAAATTGTCGACTGTGTTCAGCTGCTCTCCCCATCCATGTTCATTTCAATCAGTTGTCCGTTCTTTTTTGTGTTGTCATCTGCATATCCACCACCCATTCTGATACCTGCGTCCATTTCTTCTTGCCCTGCCTCCCTCATAACCCACTCATGTCCATGATACGTTCTGCAATTTCCTCCAGACCCACATTTCAAAAGCTTCTCCAGGATAGCTTATGAAAATATGGGGACTTTTGGTGAAGTGAAGAAGGTGTCCTTTTGATCCATTTAATTTATGACTGAATGGGAGAGAATTATAGTTTGGAAATTTGTTGCAGGTCGACGAGTCATCTGATAGCGATGCCTGTGAACAGGAAAGTAATCATTGTATGAAAAAAGGGCAGGTAACTTGCAAAAGATGCAAGGAAACTTTTGCCAATAATTCAGAACTCCATGAGCATCTGAATGCAAGCGCAGCTTGTCGACCTTACTCTTGTCCGTTATGCAACAAGGCGTTCTCTAGAAAGTCTTCAATCAAGAACCACATGCCCGTTCACACGGGTGTAAAGCCACATTTATGTGAAGTGTGTAAGAAGTGCTATGCTCGCAGGTCCGACCTTAATCAGCACATGTCTGTTCACACGGGCGAGAAACAATTTCCATGTGTGGTGTGCAACAAAGTGTTCTATCAGAAAGGTCAATTAAACCGTCACTTCCTTATTCATAAGGGGGAGAAACCGGCGACCTGTACATTTTGCATGAAATCATTTACTCAGAAAAGTTACTTGAGTCGTCACATACTGATTCATACACAAGAGAAACCTTTTTCGTGTAGTCAGTGCAGCAGACGTTTTAACCGGAAGAGCCATCTGCTCCATCACATGCACATTCACACGGGAGTAAAACCGTTCGTCTGCACAGTTTGTAACAAGTCTTTCGTTCAAAGGAGTCACCTGAGAGATCACCTTGTGGTTCACTCTGGAACGAAACCATTCGAGTGTTTGGTATGTAGCAAGGCATACACGCAGAAGGGCCACCTCAATCAGCACATGCTCATTCATGAAGATGTAAGGCCGTTTACTTGTGGTGTGTGTAGTAAATCTTTCCATCGGAAAAGTCATTTGAAGAAGCATTGCCTAATTCATACTAGGGTTAAATCCTCAAAGGCTGCCGTTAAACATAGTAGTCTGATCACAGATGCTCAACTGATGGCTACACTTGATGTTTCTAATGGTGTTTAGAAATAATATGCATTTGCCTAAGAGTATGACGCTGGGTGTCTGTAACCTAGTTTGTGGGTTTGATCCTGGCCTAGGTTGAAGACATTTATGTGTGAATTTACAGGCATAAAGGAACTAGTGTAGATCAACGCACTGGTACAGTCACAGGCTTTTATAACCAAAACAACGAACCAATTATCGTCTTTGGCTCAACTTGGGAACGTTGTGATACACTGCACGCTGTGAATTGTTTCCTGTAAGAAACGTAAAACTGCCATATTTGAGGTTGGAATGTTCTTTTAAAACTAATAGAATTCATCCTGGGGACTGCGAGCAATGAGATATTAAGCACATGTGAAATGAAGATGCTAAGAACAATTCAGGGGTAAACTTGAGTAGATAAAATACACAATACAGAAATTAGGGACAAATGCCAAATGCAGGACATAACTAAATTTACCAATGACAGAAGAAAATTTTGAAAAGAACACGTTGATAGAATGGAAAACAATCGCCTAGCAAAAAAGGCTCAAGAAAGCAGACCAGATGGAAAAAGATTAAGAGGAAGATCTGCGACGAGATGGAAAGACAGTACCCATGACTCATCTGAGGAATAAAGGGGAAATAAACAGGATGTAATCCTACATCACAAGAATAAGAAGAAGAAGAAGAAGAAGAATTCATGTACGCTCAGTTTCTTAAAGTATGTGAAACGTACAAAATATGAAGAACTGGACACTTAAATATAACCATAAATGCCATGATTTATGCTGGTTACTCTCAAGATTTGGCTGCTGGACTTGGTATTTGGTGAGGCAGGGGAGTGATACAGGAGCAGTGCAGGAAACTTGACTATTGCACTACCTATTATTGTGCTTCTTCTTGGCTGCACAATAAGCCAACCAGAGCGATGGGAGACAATTCACGTGCCAAGTAACAACATGAGCAGATTGTAGGCAGTGTGTGATAATTTTTCAGTGTTCCAGAGATGAGCCACAGTTGGCCTATATTCTAGGCCTGCTTCTTGATACAAAGGAGGTTATTGTTGGTGCCATTTTAAGAAGACATCGTCCCAAAACATCGTCTTTCTACAAAAGAATGTAATAGCATTGTTCCCTTACCCGAAAATCTGCACCGACAAAGAACAGGTGGTCTAGTAGTTGCGTGGATTTCCCCAGGGTTGCCGCCGTCATTCACCACTTCGCATGTGAATAAACGTGCTGTGGTGCTAATTTGGCAACATTGTACTGGACTGCAGACACGTGTGAATACACCTACAGTATTTTTCAAATGAGAAGCGTTTTCCTTCACTGCCAATCACATGTACAAGCTAATGAAGTACCGCTAGCAGGAAGGGTCTTCCTTCTGTCTCGCCGTCTCTGATTGGACCGCGTATCTAAGCAGGAAAAGAACAAACCGCTTGTCATCTGCAAAACACTTTAATTACCTTTCTGTTCACTGATTGACAGGTTGAAGAGGATTAGGGTGGCAGTAGGTAGAGTTCTTGGGGAGAAAAAAAAAAGACTTAGCATCCACAATACATTACCATATTTTTCAGAGTGTAAGGTGCTTTTTTTTAATTGGAAAATAGAGCCTTGAAACATAGCTATGTTTTGGCACTAAGTTTAAAAAAAAAAGCTCTAAACTGGACAATTCAACAGCTACAGTGTCAGCCATGCTGTTCCGATTACTGTACAATGTCTCCAACATTCGAAAAGAGCCTTGTTACATTACACACAATAACAATGCACAGCAGACTCTTGATTATCAGTGGTAATTGAGGATAGAAAATTCCCAGTTGATAAAAAACCGTGAATAATACATAAACTGACTGAAAAAAGACAAAAATTGACATTAAAATGCTTTTGAACAATTTATATTTACAGTAGGGGTCTACAATCACAATTATGAGTTGATGAATAAAAGTTTTTACTAAAAATAATGATAAATGCGCACAGTGTGCATTATTGTAGCTTTGTTAGTCAGGGATGATCCTCTGTTTCTGTAGACCTTCGCATGACATTGGTCAAACTTTTCTCCATGCACCATTCACACACACAATGTTCCCTTGGATCATGATATAATTTCTTCATGCACAGCTCCCACTGGTCCTTCATTAACACATGCATGGTGAAAAAGTCAGGCCTTTCATGTGTGGTCTGTTAAGCTATGGTTTGTCTACGGTGTTCATCACCAGTAGTTGCTTTTGAGGCAAATTCAGGGTGTTGATCACCGCAGATTGTCATGTATATATTAGGTCAAGAAAAGCAGAAGACAGCCATTTTGCGCTTAATCATGGCCGAAGTATTAGAGTTTTTCCCAAGTTGCAGATGAAATGTTATAGATTTTGTGTCTAAACACAAATTGCCCTGTATGACATGAGCTTAAAGGACCATAAAGATAGCTACACAAATGAAAATGTGTGGTAAACTGTAGATAAATTGTTAGAAAACACTGTTATCTGTAATTACAATTTATGAAACAAACAGTAAAATTACCAGTTCATTTATTAGTAAAAACAATATTTTTGATATATTATTACCGGTTTTATTATTTTATTATTCATTGAACCATTTAACATTTAGTTCACCAAAAGTGACTTTAATTTGTTCCTGTCGGTGTTTTCTCTTGAGTGACTGTAATATTATAGACTATGTTGAGGTTATGAAAGCTATAAAATTTCTAATTCCATGCCCTGTGCCCTTTCATGGAGTTGTTCAGCATGGCCAACTATAAACTGTGGGTAGAAACAGTGTCATGGACGATGATCGCCGGTAAAGAAACCACCTCTACGATGTTGATCTCTGATGCCGACGGTGATCACCAGCGATGAACTCTGTAGACAAACCATAGCTTTAGGGCTTCTTCCCCAATTGTGTCATGGGAGTAGATATCAGAGTACTCTTCAGGTACCTTGCCTTGAGCTTTTCCTATCTCCAGCAGTTGTTTCTTTGTCAGCTTGTCCCAGATGAGCTCGAGACAGTAGGGAGGACCTTCACGTGGAAGAGTTCAGTGCCATCTCGACTGATATTCTGCTTATATTCTTGATGTTGCTGAAGCTCCTGATGGCTGCTTCCACCTTCCTTTACATGAATCCTGACAAAAGTTTTTCTGGAAAGGTGAAGTCAGACTGAAAAATTCAATGTCTTATCCGGGATTTGAACCAGGATCTTGGCTCTCTGTGCCGATGCTCTTACCAACTGAGCTACCATGGCAACATGCCGGTACAACAATAAATTCTCCAACTGACTCACAATCCCGGCTATGGCATTGAATTTTTCAGTCTGACTTCACCTTTCCGTCTTAGCCTAACACACGGCCAGTGTGAAAGAATTATCATTCCAAAAGTTTTCTGTGTTTTAAGTTTGTTGATTTTCTTGTAAGTTTGTTGTTGGTTAGGAAAGAAAACCAGTTATTTTTTTTTCTTACTTTAAATACACCTTCCTTCCAAAACTATGCCGTCTTGTTCATATTCTTCTTCTTCTTTGACTGTAGGATATTTATCTTGTTTGTTCCACTCTCTTTGGAGGTTTTTCTCTTTCTCTCTTCCCATGCAAGGGGCTATCAGTGCAGCATGCACTGTATTTACAGTAAAACCTGTCTTAAAGACCACCCCTCTTTAGCGACCACCTCCTTTAAAGACCAATTTTTCTAGGAACCGATAGTAAAACCCATAAGGCCAATGTTATTTGTACCCCTATTAAACGACCACCCCTCTCCCCGACCAACAACCAGAGTTTAATTTTTGTTAAACTCCTCTATAACGACCAAAATCGTAAAAAAAGATTTACTCAAATGGTAGGCATTAATCAGCATTTGAACAGAAATACTGATGTGGGCACTGCAAGACGTCTCTTCAACTTTCAATACAGTACTTTTACAAGGGTGATTGAACAGAAATGAGAATATGGTTGAACAATGCTTTGGGCTGTTTTCCTCTTTGCCTTCTGGGAAATACCTTACAGTAGACAGTGTACAAGTACCGCGGCTTCAACAGGACACATTCCAATCTCCTACCTCTTACCTGCTTGTTTCAACACCCTTAAGAATTCATGCCTTTATTATCTACATGATCGCAGTGACTCGGAGGGGTAATTCTATTTCTTATGAAAACGTTTATTCAGTGGACATGAGGGGGTTTCTGAAATTCTCAATTCTAAGAAGTGTGCTGGTCGAGTTCCTTTCATTGTCCTCCAAGCAAAATGTAATGTAGGGAAAATAGACGTGTCTTTCTTTTCTTGGAAAACATTACCCCGTTATACTGTAAAAGTAAGTAATAATGAACTGTGTGTTAACTTGCATAATAGCCTACACCTTTTGTATTGTACCGTATTTATTATATTGTATTTTCAGTTTCAAGACATAAAAATGCATTCCCCCTATTAAGAGACCACCCCTCTTAAAGACCACTTTTCCGTGGAACCAGCGATGGTTGTTATAGAGAGGTTATACTGTATATCATTTATTGTGTTTTTATACCGTGCCTAAAAAGAGAAAAAATAAATAAAGGGAAATGAAAACTGTTTATAATTGTAAGGCTCCTTTCTGAAGATTTGTTATACCTCTATTATTTGGCATTCTTTTAAAATGTCCAGTCCATCTCAAACCCTAATATTTGAAACAATGCAGTATCAAAATTTCCTAATTTTTAAAAAATATTTGAATTAAGTATTGCATCAAATAAGCATTTTAGCAGATTTTACTGCTTTGTGGGGTAGTGCTTTAGACATTTAACTCTCTTTGTGTATATTTTAATTATCATAAACAATGTTTCGAAAGAGTGAAAGACAAATTTAGGTCCTGCACCAGCAAAGATCCACCCATCCTCGTCCACCAGCTCGCTTCCCATGGCTTCCGAGCCAATGTGCATGATGCTACCTACTTCTCATTGTCCAGCAAAGAGTTTTAGACTTTAATGGCATGCCACCAACAAGATGACTTAATTAATGCAGCAAAAACGACCCTTGCACCAAAACGGCTCTTTTCAGAACTATAACACAATTATGATAAATGACCCTTGCACCAAAATGGCTATTTCTCATGTACTATAATGCTATCTAAACTTAAATAGATGAATTTTCCCTTTACTGCTCAGCAATCGCTCTTGGTATAGTGGTGAAGGCTGCTGGTTACATTGCTTACTTTTATTTATTTGGTTATTTATTTTATGTTAGGAATAGGCCCCAAATAGGTAGGTACAGTGAGGAGAAGGTAAGAAAAAGGGAAGAATAGAATAAAGGAAAAATATTTTTTTTTCGCCTTTTGCATAATAGATGGCATTGCTAATACTCAAAATAGTGTGACATCTAGAAAGCGCCATTTGAACCCTAAACCCCTCCTTCCCAGGCAGGTCCCATTAGAAAGTTGGTGGGGGGAGCCTAATGCGCGGTCTAATTTTTCTTCGTGTTTATTACAACGTGTGGCATTTCAAAATTAGGACTAACGGGAGTGACTCGAGAAATTTTCACTTTATCGAATGCCGCTCGGTCAATGCACCTTGCCTCTTGGACGATGTGGCCTATCAGTATCAGAGCCGTGCGCATGTATATCGCGTCTGGCCATGTTTTTCAGGAGGAAGTTTTGTAAGGTTCACGAAAGAAAGAATATAATTCAATGTGGGTAATATTTAATGAATGCAATTTTAAGTAAAAAGCTAATAATTACATTATGGACCTTACAAAGTAATACAAAATTAATTTTTGAGTCGTGGATTACGGCTACTGTAATCTAAGCAGACGACGATTCGTAATATGTAAATGAACAAAACACAAAACAAATCAGAATCGGAAAGATAGTCTTGAGGTTAGTTCACATCTTCTGTTAACTTTACTTCATTTCTTCCTTAAAAATGGTTGTAATCAACTTTTCACGAGATGATTTACTAGATTCATTAGTTATTAGAATGATGTTCAGTGACTTGCATCTATGCCGATCACAATACCATTTTCGGGATTGATCTGTCCAAGGCACTTAACTCGTTTTATAGTGTCAGTTTTTGAAAGTAAAAATCTCTTTTAAATAATATGCAATTATCTAAGCCTGTGAAGGACCAGTATTAGATATAACATTTGTGTAAAATGGAAGAACAGTTTGCCACTTAAGCTCCGCCCATCGAACTCGCTATTAAACAATGAGAGACATCTAGGTGGCAACAATGAAACTACTAGCTGCGTTGAAAATTGGGAAAAATGATTTATTTGTCCTTTTCTGCTCTTCTTTTCCTGTTTCTCCTCTATCCTTCACCCTACCTACCTATTTCGGACTTATTTCTATCCTATAATTTTTCGAACTACCAGGATTTGAACACGGGAACGCTAGCATTATAGCCAGTAGTCTTATCTACTAAGCCATCGGGTGATTGTTGGGGTGTGAAGCAAGAATTCCTGTATTTAAGTTTAGAGAGCAGTTTTCGTTCCAGGGGATGCCTCGTATGGTAGTAGCACTGCCTTCTATATCTTACAAGCCATGATGCTTGAAATCTGGCAACACAGGAGGTAGTCCTATCTGTGGTGGTCTGGGAAGCATTTGAATACGTTTTTATTGCAGATAAGTTTCTTCATCACAAATACTGACTTTATTTAGGCCAAATCAGTAGGCCTATATTACATAGCCTATACTTGTGATGTGCATAATAACGTAACGCGCAGTGACTCCACATATCTGAAGGAATTCGTAGTATTCAGTGTCTCCTCATTGTACGATATGATGTCGCGTTTTTTTCTTATTTATTGGTAATAACCTCACTTATCCTGTCAGGCCTAAGAGCTCTGTTATTTGACCCACAACAGAGTAATCTTTTATTAAGCTGCTACACTTCTCTGGGTCATTTTGTACTACCACTGAGCAAGTTGTCTCAGGTTTAATATAGTTAACCTAGAACACTGATATCTCTTCTTGTCATATGCACTTTGTGGAAGACTACGCCCATGGCTGCCACTGAAAATAATAACTTTGCCTAATTCCTTGAGAACAGTCAGCTTTCCGTTATTTGCTGTCTAAAAGTCGTTCATTCGTTCATCCTTGGCTCCGGTGGTGAACTGTGTTGATTCGCCAGCACTTTTAAGGTTAAGGTTTGAATCCCGTTCATTACCTTCACCAAACTGTAGGAAAACGCTGAATCGATTACCTAGTAGTAATATTGGGAGGATAGGAGATTGCATTATACTGTAGGCCTACTACGATTTGGCATCCGCCACATTGAGATGAATTAGGCCTACTGTGAGCAGCTTGATATAAGTTCATACCAGTAAAAGTGACTCTATTTCTCTTCAATTCTTCTTTAATAGCAGCCAATTCTTCCTGAAGGACACTAATATCATACCGTGCCTCTCCCTTGTATTCGTTTGTAGATGGTAATAGCTTGGTGTTCTGTCGTAATAGCTGATAAACACAAAAATCTTCTATGAAAAACTGTTCTCTTGTATACTCAATTAGAGGTGACGGTGTGTATAAATCTCTCATTATCTACACGGTTTTTACCTTCTCTATGCTCTCCAGTTGCTCTTCAGGTGTGTCCAGATGTTCTCTAAACCATAGGCAATGACTGGGATTACTTTAAGCTGAAATATGCGATGATTCTGATGGAGTTCATTGCTTTATTTACGGCATGTTGATAGCCGATAGGACTACCAATGCGATGTTGCTAGATCTAACAGCATGGCTTGTAAGAAATAAAGAAGGCAGTGGTAGTAGGCCTAATTAGTGCATAAGCAACCTGTTCTTCCATTTTGGCAAAATTTCAAACCACATAGGCCTACCACCATACCCCTTTTTTGACAATTAGGATTCTTGAGGATTAACTTATAGAGGAGGCCTAGATCTACAATTTTAAAAATACAGTAGTGAAATCATCACCTACTTTGTTGTAGGCATTCAGTAACTTGGATAGTAGGCCTATCCGCTAAAGTTTAGAATTCCTTGATCACTGTGTCAGCTCAGCATATGTGCAGACTTAACTCGGCAGATGGCAGAATAGTATGGATTATAAATGTAATTCTTGATTGCTATTTAGAATTTAATAATAGGCTTACTAGCAGGTGTCCGTAGCTTCACTCCCAATTAGACCCATGTACTCAACTGCTAGATGTTTTATTTAAATAATTTATTTAACAGAAAAGTAATTAAAACATTTTTGTTAACATTCACATCATTTTTAAATAAATTACCAGAATTACATAATGGTGAAAGACAGATACTTGTGGCACCTTGGCTCTCGCTCCAGTCTCCATTGCCGTGGCCACAGCCATCTTCCCCTACCTTCCCCTAGCCTTCAGCCTTTCCCCTTGCAAGCTGCTCAGTGAGGTGATGTACCTCACTTTGCTATACTGCACTGTGCGCTTTTATTTATACCAATATGAAAAACGATCCTTGTATCGTATCAATATTACAATCACCAGAGCCTCTTTGGCTCTGATGGTAGAGGTTGATTTTGGAAGGAGAGGTTATATTTGTATGAATGGTATATCACTTACAAGACGACTTAATTAATACAGCGGAAACCAGCCTTGCATCAAAACAGTTTTTTTCAGAGCCAACATAATATTCCAAAATTGTAAATTTTTGTTTCAAGTATTAATTGAATTGAATTAAAGCTCTCTAAACTTAAATAGATGAATTTTCACTTCACCACTCAGCAATCTCTTGTGGTGTAGTGGTTGAGGATGCTAGTGGTCCCATGTTCGAGTACCATAAAAAATGTACTGTTAGGAATAGGTACCAAATAGGCATGGTAAGGTGAAGAGTTGAGAGAAAGGGAGGAAAGAGGAGGAACAGGAAGACAAGAAGAGAAGAAAGAACAAATAAATTATTTAATTTTTTTTTTTCTTGTTTCACCTTCTGCCTACTAGATGGCATTGCTGGTATTACTTCAAATGGTGGCCGCCTCCACCCTAAATCCCTCCTGCCCTAATCTGTGCAGTCGTGCCAAAGCTATTTCCTACATGTTCTGTAAATCATGTAGGTTACAAATGGTTCACTATTAATTGTCAAATCAACATTTAATTAATTTTACTTTTTGGGTTTGTTTGACGGTTGAGGTATTTTAACATTAATTTCAGCTCCAAGATTGACCATAACTGGTGTTATAAACTGTTCATTGGATGTGTCGCCTGTTGGGCTTTGAAACAAAACATTCTGTGTGACTTTAAAATGTAATATTTAAATTGAATATTTTAGCCAAAATATTTACTAAATTCAACAGGATGCAAATGTGGGATTGATATCTCACTCATAGGCTACTTATAGACCCAGTATTCACTATGAAACGTAATATATTTGTTGTTTTTCAGCTTTGGAAATGAGTTCACTGGATGATCTGTTTGAGTCCTGTCCGGATGTGGATCCATTCTCTGGTATCGAGATCAAGGGAGAGACACAAGTAAGTTCCAATCACAAGAATTTCCTTCCATATTCCCTACTAGGAGGTATCTGACACAAAACGTTTATCGGCTAGGAATTTCTTCATGGGACAAAACAAATGAAAGTGTAATGTGATAGCTGATCCAAGCTTGTCATCATTCGCTGGCCCTTGTGGTTGTCTGTCAGATTCTTCGGCACCCAGCGAGCACTAACTTTACGAAACTTCAGTGCACAATATTGTACACTGCACCGTATGAAATGTTGAACTGGTGAGATAAGGTTCGTCAGATGCAGAAGTGAAAACAGCAGTCCACAGATAACTATACTCAAACCAAACGAACTTCTATGAACAGGGTGTTTTAAAACTGGTATCACGATGGGAGAAATATGTTGAAAAATTTGGCGTCTATATAGAAAAATAGACAAAAGATGTCCCTTTATGTGTACATTTGTTTGTAATTGAGTGAAGTGTTCTCGGGCAGTCAGCCAGGTGGTTGCGTCGGGTTTAATTGACGCAACCACCTGGCTGACTGCCCGAGAACACTTCACTCAGCTTCTGCGCCAGGAAAACCTCAAATCCTTGTTTGTAATTGTACCTATTAAACTTTCTGGGGGGGGGGGGAAATATTGTGCATTACTTTTCAATCCACCCTTGTACAATGAGATAAAATATATATCACAGGTATGATTATCGAAAAATTTTAAAAATTCTAGATAAAATGTCCAGCAATTAATAATGTTTTATCTTTCATTGCCAGATGTGTTTTACAATCAGCTTACTTGTAAGTTTCTCTGTAAATAAAAGAGGAAACTTCATAAATGCCAAATGTAGTATAAGGTAACTTATTACTGAAACAGATGGAAGTAAATGTCAGGCTCTTATCTGTAAGCTTACTCTAGATAAAATTTGTTTTTTTCAGGAATACATCATCAAGGAAGAGAATGTGGACATTCTGGAACTGAAGCGAGACGCTTTATGTGGGGAAGGTGACTATGATATTGACATAGACGAGCAGCCATCAGTATCCAAGCTGGAATCATTCACTGAGGTAAGACTTCAGAGTCATTTGCATGTAAATTAATTAACTGTTTGAACTGCATGTGAGCTAGTGTTGCTTAGTGACGCAAGATCCTGTAGATTCTTATGCTGTGGTCTTCCTGGTGAATATACGCAGGGTATCGACATTCTGGAAAGTCAGGGAAATTGAAATCAGTCAGGGAAAATCAGGAAATTTTGTAAAGTAAAAGAAAAAGTCTGGAAAATGTGTAAAAAAATATGGAATAGTCAGGGAAAATAATGAGACCCAGTGAGCAAAATGTGAAGGACATGTGTTTTGCTCTATCCCAGACTGTGTAAAGCTGGGTCCCCGTTGTTTAACATTTAACACCATCATGTCAATATTAACAAGTTGATACTGACATGTATATTACAATTTCACGTTCCAATTGACCTGACATGCAAACCCAGCATGTTGATCTTAACATTTTCAGATGTTAATTTGTTTTCCGAAGAAAATGGACACCATATCAAGTCAATTGTCTAGTCGGTCGATATCGGCTTTGTTTCGGGAATTTACATGAAACAAAAAGCGATCGACAGCTTAATCGGCTTTGGTGTGGAAATTTCCACCTAAACAAAAAGCAATCGACAGCTTCCTCAACATTGCTGGCATCCATCTTTTTATATTTTTTGCTAAGTCGCAATGGAATGATCAAAGAAAAAAAACTCTGGAACTTCTAATGAAAAATCAAGACATCTGTAGAAATTAATATTTAATATTAGTATTTAAGAAAGTCATAGACAGTTAACAAGAAGATAATGAGTATAAAAAATTACTCTCATTTTGCACTGTTGGCTGCCCTCTTCAGAGGTGTTTTCTTTTTGAAAGTTATTCATTATTTATTAATCTCTTAAATATTAAATAAAGTTCCGCCTTAACCCTTAACATACAACTTATCTTGATCCACTCAAAAACAGCATTTATTTAATATTTAATATTATAACCCTTATCTGATGAAAATGAAATATTTTAATTATTAATCTCTGCTCGTAACCGTGCCAACCCATATTAAGTCTATACACATAGTGGAGACAGTTGTTAATTGGCAAATGACTTGACTTGTATACTTCAACAAGTTCATGATATATTTAACATATTATGTTAACTGCAACATGTTGGTGCTAAGGGGACCCATCTTAAGCAATTTTCTTTTCAGTACTTGAGCTAATCATTTATTTTTGTTTGTTATGGGGATGGAAGAGACTGCATTTTTTTTTTTCGTTTTGTTTACAAAGAACCTTGAAAACTTCAATTCTTGTGGTCAGGGAAATGTAAGTTTTTGGTCATGCAAAATCATGGAAAAGTCAGGGAGATCTACTGCATTTACTCGAATTTAATGCGCACTCCGATTTTAAATGTAATGCGCGTCAATTGCAATGGTAGGATAGGTATTTTATTTGGAATGTTGTCATAGTATTAAGGGAATAATGAACCACCACGTAAACATCTGAATTTACCATTAAATTTAACTGCCAGTTTTAGGCCTACAAGTATATTCACTGTCGTGTTCGTCACTGAAATCCTTGATTTTGTTTAAATTTTACACATGGGGTGCTTATACTAAGAGCTAAGAGCAGCATCATAATATATTCTTCTCTTCTTGCCCTCCATTTCGTGACTACTAACTAGTATTTTTATATGCTCTATGTAATGCTATTAATAGGCCAATGATATAATTAATGAAGTCGAGAATTACAGCAATGCATTGTTACGCAGATAAAAGTATTGGTACTGCCAACCTACAAAACAGATTTGTACTCTAAGATTTGAGGCTTTCCTGGTGAATCTTATGTAGAAAATCTTCTCGGGTTTGCAGCCAGGTGAGAAGTTTGTTGTGGTCCAACGTTTCCGAGGCTGACGCTGCCTCCATCCTCAGGGGATCTGAAGTGTCGAGTTTTGACATGTAGGGGATATATATACCAACCCGAGTTGGGCGGAGTCGACCAATCAGGGATCAGCTATTACAGTGAACAATAAAGTCTTACATCAGGTTCAAACAACTGAATACGCACTATTTGCAATATGACCTCTTATTGTATGTCAGAATGTGAAGTGAGAAAAATGCATTGCTCATGCTTAGGGTATAGAAAGTTAGGTGAGCTCATGAACAGATTTTATTTTTGTTGTTTATTCTTTGGGGATACGATGTGATGTGGTAACAGCATTCGCTTCATTTTTATAACCAATTTGCAGAAAGAATGATATACGAGGTGTGATAAAAAAGGTATGGTGAATAATTTTATTACAAACAAAGTAATATGCTTGTATAGAATTTGAATTATTTTCCTTTGAACTGCTGTCCTTGACTAGTGATGCACTTGTCCCAACGTTGAATCCATGACTGAAAGCATTTCTGGAAGGCTTCTTTCAGAACTGCTTTCAGCTGCTGTGTCATGGCCATCTCTATGTCGGGAATGGTGACAAAATGTTTCCCTTTTAGCACGCTTTTTATTTTTGGGAAGAGCCAGAAGTCACAGGGTGCTAAATCTGGTGAGTCAGATGGATGTGGACAGACAGGAATACCTTTTCCGGCGAAAAACTCTTGAATCAGAAGCGACGTGTGGCATGGCGCGATTTGATGAAGAAGGAAACCACTGGCCCATTTTTCTGGTCTCTTTTCATACATTGTTCTTCGGTAAGCTCTTGAATAGTCGATCACCTGTTTGAACAAACAAGGGCTGATACTTTTTGCACATTTTCTTCTGAATTCGAGTTTGATGGATGTTCTGACCGTTGTTCATCTTCAACTAACTCATTTCCACTTTTAAATCGGTCTTTAGAGTTACCACATCATCACCATAAACTGATTTCAACATTTCATCAACTTCTTTGGCACATTTTGTAACTTAAAACAAAACTTAACGTTGCCGCTTGTTCGAAATCCATGATATGTGACAGACACGTTAAAAATGACCTTGCTCTAGAGGTACTGGAAGCTGACTTACAAGTCAGAAAGGAAAATGATGTAGGCTTTCACGGCCAATGTTCATTTGATTAAACTTTTCCAGGCTTCACTCCGAACCTCCAACTAGATAATATTCCATCAACAGAAGGAAAAAGACAACCAGAAAAGATAGATCCAATGACCAACCAATCATCTGTGAACTCAGTCACCAATGAGACCTCTCCGAGGAGACTTCGTTTGAGACCACGCCGCTGAGGATGCTTGCTGTAGATGAAACGTTCGGTAACTTAACTGATAGACCACGGCTACAAAGCCCGGAAACGTTTAATCAAAAGACAGAAAGTGTTCAAACTTGACACTGCCTATCTCAACAGATCAGGCTATTGGACATATTAGAAGAAATGGATGTAGCATCAGCAGTTGCTGCTAAAAAAAATCAATGACCATATTTTTTTTTTATCACACCTCGTATTATAATAAGATGTTGATGGGTGATTCTGCCTGGAGGCTGGTCTAAATTCCCAGAACGGAGCTGTGGGGGATGACCATGACATTCATCCGAAAACTTATCGGCAAGGATGATACTGCGTAGGTTTGCCAGTGCCTTTCGGGGGATTATACTAAGAGACAATCTTTATTTGGACAGAGGAAGTTATGTGTTTCACATTCGATTTTTTCTCTTTCTTATCTCTTTCTCATTTTAGTCCATCTTTCTAGTATGGATTCTGATCTCCATCCCCATAATTCCAGACAATTGAATAAAACATGAATATTGCTCATTAATTTTAGAGCTTGCTGCTTAGTGTTATCACCAGGGAGGGAAGAGTGGGTTATGCCATGCATTTCAATTGGATGATGAACTCTTAACAGAACAACTTTCTTGAATATTTTGAATACACTGCACACCACTTATTGTGATCACTTCGAGATGCAGCTAATGTGATAATATTAACTGATTGATAGCTGTAGCCGAAGGAATTAAATGAAGGTTATTTATTCATATATAAGATAATACACTATAAAAAGAATTAAAAATATTTATTCGTAAAATAATACGTAACTGTGAATCATTGAACCACCCATTGGCTATTACAGTAATACTGCAAAGAACTATTTTTTCAACCAGTAAAAAAGTTTTTAATTTTTTTACTTTCCTTTAAGAGTTCATTAACCAATACTCTGTACTCAGTTACGAGTTATCTTCATATCTGTTATATGTTATCTTCATAAATCAAAAACTGCAGCTTAATTGTGGGGTGAAACATGTTTTATTGCTTAAAAGAGAAAGTTAGGTAATGCCACCCTTTCAAACTGGTCATCCTGTGAGCTGGGAACTGTATTGCTACCTCCAGTACAACACAATGTAGTTGAGTTAGAAACAAAACCCTTAAAAAGGAAATTTTCAATGATGTACATTCTAAAAAGGAAAATTTGATAACATAAACCGAATCTTTGATCACAATAAACAGCATTTTTTCAGTGTATTAGTATTAATACACAAAAGTTATAAAAGTTATAGCATTATCCGCAATTACATTAAGCGGTGTTCACTGTATTTTAAAAAGGGCCATAATTGTGGTTGTACGTAATGTTCCTTGGAACCTCTAGAATTCATATATAAATTTTATTTATTCCTAAAAGGAAAATTGTGAAGAAATGGACATTTGTATAACTGGTTACTCAAAAGATCCGGCAGGTGGTGATGACATGCGAATTGGCTAGTAGGGAGAGAAACATGCGTAGAATCAATTTCATCATGAAACAGTGCAAGAAAATTGACGATGTTGGTGGTGGTTATGGTGTTACCACTAGAGCTGTCACTAACCTAACCTAACTTAACCTGTCACAAACCTCGCACATATCACTCACTAGTCTCATGCTTGTTCTTCTTGCATGTAAATCGGCTGGCAACATTGAATGCGAATGAGACGAATGATCATAGCTTACAATTAGATTGTTAGAGGCGTAACCTGCATCGCAATATCCAGCAACTTCATGTAGAGTGTCATAATAGAGCCCTCTTTCCATCTAATTTTTTGTCTGTTTTTGTACAATCATTACCTGCTATCTTGTAGATGCCACATTTCTGATCTGAACAAATTATGGATATGAATGCAAGAACTTATGTTGAATCCTCCTGCCCTTTGCTAGGCATAAGAACACTCACAGCATGAATATATTCGAGTAAGTTTTTGTGTTTATAACCTTCATCCAGTTGGGAAGGATTGTGGTGCCAACCTTACATTTTGTCCTTCAAAAATCTTATTTTCTGTTTAACCTGTTGGGAGAAATGTCAGTTCTTTTAATTGTCACAACTTCAGAAGTTGCTACCAACACTGCTGCAAAGAAAGAATTGACATGTTTTAATTAGTTGTCTTAGTGGTAGTATTCCATTGAGTAGCTTGCGACTCCCAGAGATCAACAAGATGGCAGGGGTCTTGCTATCCCTCTGTGTTTGGTCTTGACCTGTATTGCTGTATGGACTGTCTTCTGTCTCATATGGCCGTAATCAAGTCCCACCATTTCCAACCCATGGTGATCTGTATTCCTTTCAGCCATCATGTTCTTTTCCTGCGTCTTCTTGTTGTCCCCTCAATGTGTCCTAGCATCAAGTTTTTTTCTAGCGAGTTATTCCTCCTCATTCTTCTTCTTCTGTAGCGCTACAGTCCAAATCAGGCCTTGACTTTTCTCAGTCCTTGGCTCCAGCCTTGTCTGTTTGCTGCATCCCTTTCCGAGCTTCTACTATTCAGGAAGCTTCTTCCATCTTCTCTGACTTCATCTGACCACCTCTTCTTTGGTTTGCCAACTAGTCTATTTCCATACATTTTTCCTTTTAATGATTTTAAGGGTATACTCTGATCCTTCATCCTTAACACATGACCTGTCCATTGCAGACTTCTTAGTTTCACTACCTTTATTATATCCGGTTCCTTATATATGCCATATATTTCACTGTTGTACCTAATCCTTCTCATAATGTGCCCAAAGTATGACAATATTAGCTTCATGACCATTGCCTCGAGTGAATATTTTGTATTTATCTCCCTGATTACTGATACATTTGTTCTTGATTCTTAGTAGTCTTCTCCATATCCGTAACTCAGAACTATTTTCTTCGTTTCTTGTTTATTTTAAAGTCCAGCTTTCACAACCACATAGAATTACTGTCTGAATAAGCCAAGTTTCGTATTTTTACTAATGGGAGAGTTCTTGAAATCCTTGAGAATTTTCTTCCTTTTTTCCCATGGCTCCTCATCCTAGACTTATTCTTCTTCTTATTTCTTCACTGCATGATGCATTACTGGTTAAACTGATTTCCACATCCCAGGAAGTTGAAATTGTCGACTGTGTTCAGCTGCTCTCCATCCACTGTTATGCCAGTCTGTTGTCCAGTTGTCATTACTTTTGTCTTTTTTGGTTGAACATGAGGCCTGCTTGTTCGCTTTTCTCTTTTACTCTTTTTATAAGCTTTATCAGATCCGCTTCGTTGCTTGCCAAAAGTGTGGTGTCGTCTGCATATCTACTACCAATTTTGATGCCTGCGTCCATTTCTTCTTGTCCTGCCTCCCTCATAGAGAAGTCCTTCCTTGCTTCTTTTTGCACTGGGAGCCATTCTGTTGCTCCATATTAAGTTATTATGTCTGCTTCTTGATTGGTGTATAAAGCTCTAATTGGATTGATTGTGTGTAAAGGTATTCCCATATTCTTCAAGATTTTCCACATTTTCACTACCTCTGAAAGTAGGTGTATGCTTTGTATGTTGGATTTGCACATGGCTTGGATGCACGTTTGCATGAAGATCTTCATGAGATTCACCTTGTTTTCTTTCAAAACACGCATTTTAATTAATATTCCATTTCTTTCTTCAGTCAAGTATCCTGAAGAACTTACTACGCCAGAATTACAACCAAATAGCGGTGCCTGAAGCCCAAAGAGATTCTTCAGAAGTACTCTGCAGCAACGAAGATTTCCAAGATGACATCGCCAGCGAAGATCCAGGAAACAAGAAGTTCTCCTGTGATTCGTGCGCTAGGAAATTTAGTAGCAAGTCTGTCTTGATGAGACATCTCATCAGTCATCAGGAGGTCAAGCAATTCCTATGCAACATATGTAACAAATCATTCCAAGCCAAGTTCAACCTTACTCGCCACATGAGGATTCACAACACAGAGAATCGCTTTTCCTGCGAAGTGTGCAAGAAATCTTACACCGAGCAGTATAACTTGACAAAGCATACGTGCATTGCGAAAACTGAGAAAACTCCATATTCGTGCAGCGAGTGTGAGAAAGTGTTTCCTAAGAAATATAACTATAAGAGACATATGCAAGCCCATGAATTTGGTAGAGCTTTCTCCTGTGAAATATGCCGGAAAAGGTTTGCTCAGAAATCTGAACTGGTGAGCCATATTTGTGTAAAAAAGGTATATGTACCAAAAAGTAATCCTTATTGTTGTGAAACTTGCAAGAAATCGTTTGCTACGAAGTATAACTTCAGGAGACATTTATTAACACATGAGGAAGAAAAAGTTACTCTAGTAATCCTCGGAGAAAAAAAGGCTGAGATCAGTGGAACAGAAGCGGTCGCTCTTTTAGATGCAAAGTCTCAGCAGAGTGAAGGTGAGAAAAGTTACTCGTGTAAAAGGTGTTTCAAAACATTTAAAGAAAAACATTATCTGTCGGAACATGTATGCAGAAAAGAAGAGAGACCACCGGAGCATAAAGGCCCGCCGTACACGTGTCGAGTGTGTGAAAGAGTGTTCCCTAAGCGTTATAATTACAAGCGACATTTTCTCAGTCATGAAAACGTTAGACCTTTCTCTTGCAAAAAATGCCAGAAGACTTTTGTCGAGGAATACGAATTGGTAGAACACAGGTGTTGCAGAAGTGGGAAAGGAAAATTTATTTGCCATATCTGCAACATGAATTTTCACAAAAGGTATAATTACACACGCCATCTGCGAGTGCATGGAGTGGTGCCGCAGGAATACACTTGCGAGACGTGTGGTCGAGTGTACCAGACAAAGCAGAAGTTCGATAAACATTACATAACTCACTTGCTTCCCGATGCTCAGTTTTTCTGTATGATTTGCATAAAGTCATTTCAGAACAAATACCAGCTTGATACGCACAACTGTCCCAATGCAGAAATGAAGTTTCATTGTGAAATATGCGATAAGAAATTTTCAGTCAGCTACCTTTTCAAAAATCACATGAAGATCCACGGGGATAAACAATACACTTGTGAGTATTGTGGGAGAAATTTCATAGACAAGCAGAATCTGAAACGCCATGCGGTGATCCACACCAATGTAAAGCCATTCTCGTGTCCAAATTGCAGCAAATCTTTCTATCTCAAGTACAGACTTAACGCTCATGTTCGCGTGTGTATTGGTCCTGATTTCCTTCCTTCAGAAGAATTAATGTTCTCGTGTAAGATTTGTACAAAATCATTCGATGAAAAAGTGAAACTGGCAAAGCATTATCTTGTTCATAAAGCAGCTCGGAAACGCAGCTGTCGAGTTTGCTACAAGAAGTTTTATATGAAGCAGAATCTTATCCGTCACATACGAACTCATAAAGGCAGGAAACTGTTTTCTTGTGCCATCTGCCAGAAAGCTTTCTTCACAATTTATGCACTAGATTGCCATTTGCCTATTCATGCGTCCCTTAGAAGATTATTTCCTAGTACATAAACCTGTCCAACAACTGTACTTCTTTTTTGTTTGATTCTTCTAATTTGAAGTATTAGTTATCTAGGATTCCACTTGAGCCATGGAGGAAAGTAATGAACTTATGATATCAAACTTAGTGTAGCGTTACTATCTATATTAATAAAAGGAAGCGTTTGTCTTTCTGTCTGTCTATTTGTGATGCCCAGCGAAATCCACCGAACGCAGAGGTATGAAATTTTAAACATAGATAGAGTGAAGGGTGGGCAAATGCACCTTGACGCTGGAGTTTTTATTTTCGCTTTCATTTGCAAGTTATAAGTAAAAAACTGTCAGAAAACATGCATTTCTTTTTTTTAGCTAACCAAGCATCAGTTTTCAGTTATATATTTCATTTGTGAAATCGATTGCAGGTGGCTTTGGCTACTTTTGTCATAACTTGGAAATAAAATTATCGAGAATTTTGTAAGCCCATACTGGTCGACTCATGTGTTTATAATGTCAAGGCATGCAGTTATCTGAAATTTTCAATGTAGAGGGAAAAGAGATAATGAATATAGACCTAAATGGGCATACATTGTTCACTATGCAGGGATTTTTGGGCCAGGGAAGTTGAATCAGAGGTTGTTTTTCCCATGCTGCGCTTTCTAATCGTGAAATTCACTTCAAAGCCAGATTTTTAGCTGTTTTGTTAATTATTAATCGTTTACTTTAGGTTTATGAATGTTTTGCATGCAAGTGTTAATAAATTTAATGTTTTAATTATTTTGATCTTAATTTTTAATCTTCCAATTAATTACTGTGGGCAAAGCCATGGGAATCTGCTAGTATTTAATAAGGGAAAATCTAGGATGCTTTACTTCCATCTTTAAAATATGCCCAAGGAAACCGGAAAAATATATTAGTTAACTTCCTTGAGAGTAGAGAAACAGTCGAAACACCAATATCAGCTGCAAAATTTTACCATTTGTAAATGTGTGTTTTCTTTATATTTATCGTAACCACACAGGTAGGCCTAATATTATGTTTACAATGAGCTAATCTTATGTCTCAAATAGGAAAACCGCCCCTTGAACTGAGATCAACGAGTTTGATCGGAGAAATTTCTCCAGTCAAAATTGATCCTAGTTCAGTGCGAATTGATCTCAGATTAGCGTTTATACAACAAAAATTTCCGAGTTCAGCGTGAACTGAGATCAATTTAGTCTCTGATCCAAGATCAAACTGTTTATACAATCGGCCCACAGTGGATCAAATAATAAAATGGCGTGACGTTTCAACTATTCCCTCTAGTCTTCATCAGGCTGCACTCTGGAGTTGACTGGGCCAGACGAAGAACAATCCTTGACTTGCTCCCTCGATATGTCATGATCCATCCTAAATATCATGTTTCGATGATATTCCTTCTTCTATGTCTCTGGTATGTTACTCTACTTCCTCCATGCATTTCTTTTGTGGAGGAGGAATTTTAACCTTTTGATGTGTCCTTTTCATCTTTCGAATCAACTCTAACCAATCCTCCCCGTTGTACCTGTTCAGAGAAACACCCTCTCTGCCCACGATGTTCCATGCTTCACACACCTTTCTTTTTATCTTATCCCTTTCTACTCTTACAACCTCTTACGACCCTTACAATCACGGTGTTGGTTATCGATCATATGTTGACTCAATCCGGTTGCACCTCTACCACACACTATGTTTTTATCATGTTCTCGGAGTCTAGTCCTGATACGTCTGCCTGTCTCGCCAATATAAACTCCTTCACAATCATCACAGGAAATCGAATATACCCCTGGGGCTTCCATTTTGTCTTCCTCTTTTCCTATATGTTTGTACCGAGAGAATATTTTTCCAATAGTTCTATCTGTATGGAAAACTGGGGCAAGCCCATATTTTTTGAATATTTTCTCTAATTTTACACTGACAGAAGGGATATAAGGCATCCCCACATACTGCGCCTTATTATTTACTATTACTTTGTTCAAGAAACAAACTGAGTTGACGTATGCCTTTATAATAGATAAGGGATGGAGGCGCACAAGGTCAGAGCCTTCACATTCAGTTACTCATCGCTTTCTGTTCATACAGGTTGATAAGGGGGTTGAGGAGATCCCTGTGTGGTAGCCCAAGTGTTTGAAACACAAATACTTATGATATACACGGACAAAAAAGTTTCAGGTTACAGAAGCTCTACTGTATTCCGTGTTTTTGCAGAAACACACCGCTATCAAGTTGTTTAGCATTTCCACCTTCTCTACGATCGACAATGCACAATGTTTTTGTTTTTCACCACCTCTTTTCTTTGCTAAACCCATAGATGCACTATACAGCAGCAAATAAATGATAAAACGAGCAGGAAGTGTCAGCTGATTCTGCATTACAGTGCCATCAAAACATATAAACCTCAGCAAAACGGAAGAACAGGTTGCCACCCTGGCCGAGTGTTGCTATGGCGATGGCCCGCTCCAGGCCCTTGTCCCACACCGTATGCACTAATTATTACCATACGAAATAACCCTTTCATTAATTACTACAATACGAGGCATCCCTTTGAACCAAACGGCGCTCTAAACTTAAATAGATGATATACAAGCTTTCATGAACCACAGATTATTGTCTCTGTTGGACATTACATGAGAATATTATAGGTAACATATTCTCAATATTCTCTTTAAATAGATGAATTCTCACTTCACACCTCAACAATCACTCGATGGCGTAGTGGATAAGATGACTGGCTATGATGTTAACGGTCCCATGTTCGATTCCCGATAGGTCCAAAGTTTATAGGATAGGAATAGGTAGATAGGGTAAAGGAGAAAAGGGATGTAATAAGTTAGTAGAAAGAGGAAAAGAAGAGGAGAAAGAAAAAAAAAGCTCCCAATTTTGAACGCTGCTAGTAGTTTCATCATTATAACCTAGATGTCTCTCGCTTAAGTGGCGACCTGTTCTTGCCTTTTTCCCAAAAGCTCCCAGAAAATAGTAATGCGCCAACTCAGTAAATCTGAAAATGCGATCCGAATTCCAAGCTGGAAATTTTAAGGAACCGGATTTTTTATGGTAAGATTTTTCAATGTTTACCTGTACCTACTGATAATTTATATACAAAATGTATAACACTTACGGTACAAAGATTTTGTGTGTTTGCCAAATAATACTATGTACATTATACTCTTCAAGAAAACACATGAATTATATAAATAATCGAGGAAAAAATATTTTATTAATGTAAAAAACACACATCAGTAAATGTGCAAGAGTACGACACAGCTAATAGAAATGCAAGTTAACAACTACACAAAACATTTTCATTTGTACAGTTTGCATTACTCTGTAGTTCAAATCATGGAGCTTATCATTCACACAGACACTGGGAATACAAGCAGGTAACTCGGTTATCACTCGGGCTCAGATTTTTAGGCTTTTATAAAACCTATTTTAACCTTTTATTTTTGTGGAATAGCCAAATGCTTTTAAACAATTTTAGCCATCTTAATAAGACATATAATGTATACTAATATTAACGGAAAAATATGTTGAAATGTTCTAATTAGGAAACTGGGTTAAAACCTTCAAATCCGAACCCTAATTATGATGTATGATTTACAGGAAGTTACCATAATCTGTTATAGCTTCACTAAACACGTCAGAAATATCTGCGTAAACAGACTGAAAAAAATATATCCTTTATAAAATAAAATTCCTTTTAAATGTATTACAATTTACAATAAAAATATATTTATATTCCCTTTTGGGTTAACATTAAAACTGAAAAGAATAAAAACGATGATATAAAAGCTACCATAGTATAAAACTTGAGGGCAGATAATTAGCACGTGAATATTAGCATGGAGTGCTTGGATGTGAGATGTGGAAAGAAAGGAACAGACTAGAGGCTAAGGACAAGCAAGTAGACAGAACAAGTAATGAATAAGTTCTTAAAGGAGTGAATGAAAACAAGTCAGTATTGAAAAAATTTGAAATAGAAGAGCAAAAGCAGTAAGACAAGTAATTCAGCATAATGTATTTATAACAGATGTACTAAAACCTAAGGGTCGTCCCAGAGAAGTCTTCTTCAAGAACATGGAATAGGAGATCATATGATACAATAGTACTGAACTCCGTGGTGCTACATCCCTGCAGGGACGAGGCCTTCCACCTGACCATAGGCAGATAGCAGGATGGGGGCATGTGGTCAGCATGCCGACACCCACAGCCATTAATGGTGATTTCCATGACAGGAGCCGCTACTTCTCTATCAAGTAGCTCCTCAATTTGAATCATGAGGCTGAGTGCACCCTGTTCCAGACCTCCCTACCTCAGAAAAATCCAGGGATCGAACCCGGGCCTATGGACCTGTAGTCAGTGACAATAACCACAAGACCATGCCGGTGGTCCATATCAACAATAGCTTGAAGAAAACGGCAGTAGAGAGACTGCCTTTACACTAGAGATAGAGGGGCTATTCAGATAGATGTCCACTGACCTGAAAGAACCTATTATCGAAATATTGTCAATTAAATTGGATATGATTTAGTTGTTCATCAATCTACAAGGGTGTCCTGATGCATGCAATACTTTTGATGCGTAGTTTTATTCTGGGAAGGAATCAAGTTATTAATTGGCTGAGAGTTATAAATTAGTTGTTAATAAGTCATTAATAGTTACTAATTTTTGGATACAAGACATCTAATTGAAACCTGGAATGTGAGCACACTGCAAAGATGTGGTAAACTGAAAGAAATAAGGAACAAAATGGAAGAGGAAAGCTTAAGAATGTACAAGATGACCTTATGTAGATGGGTGATAAATGCTGCAGTCATTAAGCTGAGAACTGAGATGAATGGAGACAAGTGATTAACAACAGATTGATGTCCTTCACGGGCTGTAGTGCCGACCAGTAAATAAAATCTAAAACAATCACATTTATCTCAAAACTTACTTCAGTGGTGTTGGGTCACTTTTCCACTGAGCCCCTCATTCTTGTAAAGATGTGACGGTTGTAAGAGAAATCACTGTAAAATTAAAACAATTATAGTAGTCCCTAGGAGTCACAAGCGATGTGATGGAACAACCACAAGGATAAATTTAATTCTCTTTGAAATCTTTCTTCTTTTCCCCTGATGAGCTGGCACTGCAGAAAGTACGAATGTTACGCATATACCGTGCCCAAGTGATTGTAAGACATCGGTTGATGAACTCCTGCAATTTGGCAAAGTCTTCACTCTGCAAGCTCAACGGTATGTTCTCTCCATAATTGCGTAACCACAATTCCAGGAAGTTGAGTGTGTCTAATCCCAGACTGTTTGTATCGTAATCAACTTTAACGCAGACATCCACAAGTCTGAAAACTATGTACAGAATGTGGTACTTCAAATTGTACAGTGGACCATAATAGCTGATAATCTCCTTGACATCGGTGCATGAAGCTAAAGGTGACATGTTTGTTTCAGTAGCGAGTATGTGGTCTAACGTAAGACAAGCGAGCACTCGTGCAACATCTCTCGAGCGAGGATGCTGTGGTAGTAATCTATAGGATATATAAGCTGAACCAAAATTGTCATTAGGTCTGGTGTGATGTAATAGTTGTGCTAATGTCTTCACTCGTTGGTAATTCCACCGATCATCTGGAATACATGCGAAAAGTCGAAGGACGCACTTGAGGAAGTCTGTCTGCATCTGGCCTGGGTGAAGCGCTGAATGTATCAATACTTGAAGCAACTTGTTCAGTTTGCTGTCTTCAGCGTTTTCAACGATTCCTTCTGCAGTAGTGTTGATGATGTTCAGTACTGGCTCCATGTAAAATTTCCGCTCCCTTCCATTGGGCTTAATTTCGAAACCCGGTGGTAGATTGATGTCTAGTTGCACGTCGTCCAGGGATAAGAATTCAGGTCTGATGCCCCAGTTGATGAAGACAGTTAGGATGGAATCTACAGGCGGGGACCAGTCTGGTCGCATGATCGGCAGTTGCCTGCGACAGTATTCTACGACTCGCTCAGACCCGTGCACTGCTGCGATGTAGAAGACGTACAAGCAGATATGGATGGTCCCTGTATCAGGCAAGGCACTCAACACATTCAACCTGGCAATAATTTTCCAGAAGTTCTTGTAGCTTGGGAAGTATCCTTTTTCAGCAGCTTTGAAGTTTTTCATGTCCAGGTTGTTGGCATCAAAAAGACAGCAAGCATTTTCTGGTTCAAAGATTTTGTATCCTTTGTATTCATTGGGAATTTCTGGTGGACGACCCAGATGTTCGGGTTCTTTGAAGCTTGAGATCTTGACACTGGCCTCGTCATTGGTGATCTTGCTTGCTGCTGGTATATTCATGATTTGATTGATTACGGCCGACAGTTTTTCTATTTCTTCATGTTTTTTTATTTCAGCGAGAGTTTCCTCTGGATCCAGTTTATCTGTTGACTCCATTGCTGACTCCTGATAAAATGAGAAAGATGCTCATGTAACAAGTTGCAATTCAACTGACGTAAACAATTAAGAAGGACGGGTAGAGTTAGGAATTGCATAATGCTAGAGCACATTATCGACAAGCACCGGGTAAAGTTGGAATAAAAGACAGTCAACCTTTGATATAACTCCACCATCTGTTCTCTAACATTTGGTGGCACAAGGCCAGGGTGGCAGTAAAACGAAATTTCATTTTTAAAATACAAATGGTTTATTACAGTACTGTATTAATTTACTATACTGTATTGTTAATGAAATAGTATATTGCGATACAAGTGCCGTAAGGCACGTTTACGGGTTGAGGAAACAGATTGAAACCCGAGGCGCAGCCGAGGGTTTTTAAGTTTTTGAGACCCGTAAATGCCTTTACGGCCTGTGTATTGCATTCTATTTTTTGCACGATGATTATTTATATCAATTTAATTATATTAATTGTGATATTACCTGAAAATATTATGTAAATACTTTCTTGAAAATAGATGTTTATTTCAGAAAGTGATTCGCATGTGTTTGTTGTTATGGGAACCGAATATTTGTCCTGGGGGCCGTGTCCATAAAGGCTTGTATTATGAAGTGTATCGTAATGAATTATGACGTGGCGCTTGGACCGTAAGTAATTTAACCTCATCGCAACTCCCTTAGCAACACGATTGTGTGGGAATGTCAACTTACGATCCATGTAAACAACTTTCGTAAGTAACACTTACTAGCTAAGGAGTGCAAAAAATTAAATAAAATACAAATAACCATTTTTCTCACTCACACAATATTGCCTAAGCATCTCCGACTAACAATTTCCCCTACAATAATGACAAATGTAATGCAATAGCCTGCTGGCTAGACTTTGGAAATCTTTATTCACAAACTTCTCGTTTCTCTTGAAGTGTAACAACAGCTGTATTCATTTTAACAATCTTACGAGTAACTGTAGTGTAGTGTTTAACAGCTGAATGGACACTGGATTAAGAGAAATGAATGTCTCATTGTATGAAGGACTTTTTCTAACTGCTCCACCCTCATGCAGGCTGTCAATCTGACTTCTTAACTTAGCTTCCTCATTTTACCACACTACATTTACAGTTAGTGGCAGGGGAACACTCACTTCTTGGAAATACAGTGCAGTATGTTCCTTAAATAAACTTCCTAACATTCACGCCAGTTTTAAACTAATTCAGCAACTGAAAAAAAATCACTGTAAGCTATATTTTGTAAAAATCTTGTCTTATATTCACTGGCACTAAATGAATTGGCACAGTAACGAGGTTTCTTAGGTTTTTATATGGGAGAAGATCTGTTCTCTTGTATTTATTGACACAGTGCGAGGGTGGCACTGTAAAGAGGGGCATTATATCGAGGGATGATTGTTTGTTTCTAGCTTTACCTGAGTAATCTTAGGTTCCCCAGCGTCTATAGGGTAAAGATGAATTTCTAACATCACTTTCAAATTTCTATTAATGGAATTATAATAACTTCGAACGCTGTTTAGTGGCTTCAGGGTAGGACACATTAAAATAATGCCCAAAGTGAATGAAATTCTGTTTATAATTCTTGCTTTACTCAAACTATTTGTGATATTATAATACACAACAAAGCAACTTATTTATAGCCTTATTATATTGTTTGTTGTTCGGTGCCTTGAAGCATTTTGATTGGCTGTCGAGGACATAGGTTAACATTCAGTATTACAGAAGGCTATTACTGTTATGATTTGAAACGATCTCCATTTTGTCAGTGCATCTTTATAGTGTAATCAAATTAGTAAAATTAAAGTATTCTGTTATTAAAGAGAAATGAAATTGTAAAGAAGGTTCTGATATCAGTGTTAATCTGACTGACTTTTTAAATGCAGATACTGAAATATTTGTAATTTGTGGAGGAGACTATTGTACAATTTAATGCTATCGAGACGCCATGGAACTAGGCAGGGAAAGGTTTTCGCTTATTCCCGTAATGCTTATGTTTCAACAGTGTTTTTTTTTTTTTAATAATCTGTCTGATACTTATTAATTTTTCGCTACTGATGACTGATTTAACTAGAAGTTTATGATTTATATTGCCACCACCCGTTTTCTAACATTTAGTGGCACAAAGCGAGGAAATTAAGTTTTTAAAATAAGAACGGCACAATACAGTGTTGTATTAATTTACTTTGCTGTATTATGAAATAAAATTAAATAAAAGGCAAATAGAGAATTTTAGCACAAAATAAAATTCCGTACTGTAACTCAATTTATTACAGTATATATCCAGTGCTACAGTGCACAAAGGGGTTGAAAATCATGTGAGTAATTAACTGTAACTGAGTAACTGTAGTGTAGTGTTTAACAGCTGAATGAACACTGGATTAAAAGAAGTGAAAGTTTGGCATGTCTCATTGTATGAAGGGCTCTTTCTACCTGGTCCACCCTCACGTGGGCCGTCTGCCAGACTTCTTAACATATCTTCCTCATTCCACTGCACTACATTTACAGTTAGTGGCAGGGCAACACTCACTTCTTGGAAACACATTACGTAATAAATAATCTTCATAACATTCACGCCAGTTTCAAAATAATTCTGCAACTGAAAAAATATTGCAAGCCATATTTTGTAAATATCTTGTCTTATATTGACTGGCACTAAATGAATTGGGACAGTTACGAGGTTTCTTATGTATTTTATTGGCACAATGCGAGGGTGGCACTGTAAAGAGGGGAGTTATATCCAGTCATAGTTTCTGTGTACAATGGCTGAGTAGATGTGCTATGCACTTGAAAATCATTTTAAAAATAATTGTATACCTATGCCCCAGTACACTTTTATGTAACTCTCAACGATTTACCAGCAAATTGTGTGCAAATTTATTTGTTATGCATTCACAACCAAATACGTTGTTTGGATTTTTCAAATTTGGGAGTTAATATACCTAGAAATCGTTAAAATCGACGTATGTGTAAGTTTTTTGCATTTTCTCTTACATTTAAAAAAAAAACTATAATGTTAACTCAATGATTGTAGGTAGTGTTATTCATTTAATATTAACAAATAGGTAGAAGAACAATCACTCAGAATATTGATATTTATGGAAGTTATCAAGGAAACGGCATTTCAGTGCACAAAACATGGCTGCCATATTGTAATGACTAGGGCAAGGCATTTAATGACCATAAAATAGTGAAAAAATGCAAAATAAAAAAGGCACTTATGACCTAAAAATAGTGAAAAAATGACCCGAAATCTTAAAATAATGACCAATAAATTTACTATTAAAGTAAAGTAAAGTGATCCCTATACAGGCCATGGAGGCCCAGAGGGTTCCAGGAGGTTGAGGCTCCCAGATTTTGGACATTCGGCACTTGAAGGTGGTAAGGTTGTCAGCCTTACGCACCGGCCGCCTTTACCCCCAGGATTGCTCCTGGTACTCATTTCTGTTTACCATTATTACTTATAATTAGTTTTTTCTTAAGCAATGAATTGCTAAATACAGTTTATGACGATGCTTTATATATGAATTTACAATATAATACACACTTATTTTGTTACTAAAGACTTCAGTAAATTTATACTACAGTACTTGGACACCCTTAGCGAAAAATTCTTTCTGAACTGGCATGCCCATCAAATTGCCCCTAGCAAATATTTGCCATCTAAAAAAAAAAAAAATATTTAAGTTATTGGTTAAATGCCGAAAATTACCTAAAATGCTGAAAATGACCTAAAACTGCCGAAATGACCTAAAAATTGCCAAAAAATGACCTATCTCTTGAAAAATGACGAAATATGCAAAATAAAGCAAAATAATGCAAAAACAAATTGCCCTTATTTAATTAATTATTTAATGATATGCATTTATATACATTGGAGCTATCTTTTAACCTTCATATAAAAAAGATGCAAAATCATCAAATGCCTTGCCCTAGTAATGACAATTACCTGTAACTATAACAGTTTAATTAATTCTAAACATAGTATGCAATTGTAGAATAGTCAATAAAGAGCATGCCAGATTACGAGGTTCTAGAGCAGTTCATTGCTGAGAAAAAAAATAAATGTCACATATTTCTGAGTACGCGAACCTGTATGCCCCCCCCCCCCGACGTACGCCATATTGTATTTTGTCGTGGCAATTCACGAAACGATATTTTCATCATTATATCACATTTTGCTTCTGAATCATCTGGAGAACCTAAGATTTTAAAAAAAAAGTGCCAAGTCAAAATATGTACAGTCATTTTTGTTTCAAATGTCAATATTCTCCCGCGCAAAGTAATGGCGGGAAAGTTAACATGGCGGAGTAAAGGAAGTTGCTCGAAATTCAAATACCTGTGCTCACTGAATCAGACTTTACCGAGTACTTCAACAAATGTGAAACAACTCTACAAAAAGTAATTAAATCTACGTATGAGAACATTGCCTACTCTAATTTCTTGCACTTTGTGAACAATCAGTAACAAACACATCAAGCCTACCTTACACACGACACAGACTTCGCAGACTGACTCGCAAAATTCACACTTGGGTGCCGCACCCATCTGCGATCCCGCCGCCCCCCAAACGCGCAGGCGTGAATTCCCCTGATCCTGCAGTGGGTTCGACTTAATTTCTACAAACCATTATGAAAAGCCAAGAATTTGCTTTGAAATTAAATTATATACTGTCTGTTATTGATGATTTTTCCCTTCCAATTCGATAATTTTTTAGAACCTAATAAAGTCTAACGTTATTTTCACACGAAGAAAAAAAAATCAGCCAATGAGCGCCATTCTCTCAACACACGGCCCGAATGGCGTAGAAACATGGCCGCATCTTTCAAGGTTTCGATCAGCTGTTTCTGGTCCAGACGTGCATAACCTCACTTTTCAAGCTTCCCGCTTTTTAATGTTCCATGGTCTAAGTTTCTTGTCTGAATTTCTTTACTACATACTCAAGGACGTATATAAGGGGAGTCCATACCCCCAAAAATGTGAGATTTAAGCATTAGTTACACAAAAAATTAATGTTTTGTGTCAGCTAAGATGGTTGATCGGTCTAGGAACCCCCCCCCCCGGAAATTGATTTCTAGATACCTGTTTATGCAGGGCAGTAGCGGCTCCGGTCATGGAAACCACCATTAACGGCCGTGGGTGTCGGCATGCTGACCACATGCCCCCCAATTCTGCCATCTGCCTAGGTAGATGACGCAGCGGTCGGGTGGTAGGCCTTGTCCCTTTGGGGATGTCGCGCCACGGAGAGAGTAGTTGTTTGTGCAGGGCCGCCTACAGGGGGAAATACATAGATGTTGGGGTTTTGTAAAATAAAAATTCACCGTTCATTTCAAGATGTTTGAGTTTGTAAAGGAAGGATATGTTATGCAAAATATGTTAAGGATAGATTACTTTGACAGGCCCGTTGGACATCAACATATTGACTCACATCTGTTGTCACAGATTCAAACTTTCCACATTTTAGTTTCTCCTCGGCTTCCTTGTGGGTAAAATTCTCCATTCTCCTTTTGCTTGCACTCTAAACACATCTGAAGTTCCTCTTCAACTACGTAACTGCACGACTTACCAGTGCACTGATATACCCAGTTTCATATTCTTTCCGCCAGGCCTTGCAGTTTCTTTAGGCCCCGTGAAACCCACCAGGTTATGAAGAGCTTGTGACTCATAGCGACAGCATTTCAATTTTCATCGTTGCAATGAAGCTTGCTCTCTTGTCAAGCAAGTTAAAAGCTGTGGCTGGTTGCAGGATTACAAAGGGGCAAGCAAGCTAAAATCAGAATATGTACACCTCTGAACAGGCTTCCCAAACCTAATAATGATAATTATACCATTTTACCCGCGCGAAAATTTAGCACGTTCAAACCTTATACCTTCCCCCTCCCCCAAATGGTTTAGTCTTTTCTCATCTAGTACAGTACAAACCATACAGCAATGAAAAGAGTTCAGTGGAAAAGAATTTTTACAGACTTTTGACGTAGAATAACTTAGTTTACGTTAAAACATGTGGTTTGGGGGATGAGCACCCACCCCTGTGCTCAGTTGCGACAACTTATATGGGTTCGTGGGGTTCTCAGAGAAAGGCAAAAACGTATATTAATAATTATAGTCAGGTGTTTTTCTTTTAGGACAATTATTTAAAAGGCAGTAGAGACATAAAAAGTTTGCAGAAGTTTTACCAAATCGACAACAAGAAAGCAGATTCAACAGTGGATTAGGAAAGGGGGTCCAGGGGGTCCTGACCCCTAAAAATCAAAACCTAAAATTCTATATTTGTATTTAAAAAAATATTTATTTAATGAAACAAGATTTGTTGTTGTGTCAAATATGATATAGCAGTTATTTTCTTTTCATGACATAATGAGTAGGCCTATTATTTCCACTGTTCCATGCGTTACTTAATTTTTCTTATAAATAGTAAAAAAATATTATAACTTAGGTAATGATTTCTTGTTTACGTTGGCACGTCGTAGACTATGGTAATCAAATTTGCTAACTAGTTTTTCAGTGCTAAAATAGCATAAAAGTGATTTTCATTACTTCAGTATTTTAAAATTTTTCCCGGGGTGGACCCCGACCCCTTTTTTGGGGGGGTTTTCCATACCCCCAAACTCCCCGAAATTATTTTCTGGTTACGTCTTTGTTGCACTTATGACTAGGGACCGGATTTTTAGGTTTTTAAAAACACTGTTTTAGGTTTTCCATTAGGTGAAATAGTTATTTTTAGGTTTTTTGTCCAAAATATCATTTTCGGGTAGAATAACTGGTTTAGTGAATTTGAATGTGCTACATAGGATTGGGTACATAATACTTGTAAAGTTTAACTTAGCATTTATCGGTATAAACTTGCTTTAGGACAATATTATACAATTGAAGAAAGAAAGCATAAACAATCAAAAGAAGCAGTGAAAATAAGATTGCCTCACATTTCCTGGTTACAGTATATCATTAAATATCTTTCAAAATTCTCAACTGTGAAGTTCTTCCTGTTATCTCTTAGTTAATACTGCATCTAGACACTTCCCTTCTCAGGATTTGAATCCGATGCTTCTAATTTAGTGAGTAAAATACTTTATGGTTGGATGCGGATAATGTGAAACTGATTATTTTCCTTTTTTCGGTTGTTACGCATGCTAACCGCACAACAGATCAACTAGGGACGAAAACTTCCCCCTTTTCTAGAAAGGTAAATAATACGTGTTTCTGGCAGGCTTGACAAAATATTACCTTGCCATCTGTAGTGAAATTCAGATCGCCGCCAATCCACTGCCAAAAAGATTTCATTTGTTTCGGCATAATTAACACGTCTTCTTAAAACTCACAGAGTGACCACTCAGTATTAATAACAGGGAAGTACTAAAGGCAAACAAAAAACAAGCGCTTTAAAACACAGAAATCTATATCCTTGTTCATACACGGTAACAATGGTTGTTCGTACGAATATTTTAAAAGGAATATGCCGGTACTCTTATCCTCTCTTGATACTGTCCATCTTAGACGACTATAGGTTGAATGAAACGCTGGTGGTATTAATTTCTATCCGACAAAAATAATTCTCTCCCCGCAAAATATCGATTTCTCAACTGACAAACAAAAAAGTAGCCTAATTTAGATATTTTAGGTTATATATCCCGTTTAGGTATATTTAAGTTTTTATACCCCATTTAGGTATTTTTAGGTGCCACAGAATTAATGTGGGTGAATCCTATGGACATGATTCGAAAAAGTGTATGAGCGCTTTTTGTTTTGGAAGTAAGGAAAAAAATAGGTAAAAACCTAAGAATCCGGTCCCTACTTATGACGTTACAAAGTTGCCCAAGAAGTAAAGTGACAAAAAAATTTAAAAATTTAAAAATTTAAAAAAAATTGGCCTCCCTAGAAAATATTATATGGGTGCCCTTGAAGCCCACCCAAATATTTTTCAAAACTTGGTGCCCCGGCCTGTACTTATGTATACCGACTGATATATAGATGATTTTCCCTTTCAATTTAATATTTTTTATACAGTATAGTAGGCCTATGAATGGTTCATTATTATAAAGAAATATTTTGGGTGCCGTTCTGTCTTGCCGAATGACGTGCAAATATGGCCGCTTCCTGAAGCAATGTTATTGTTTCTAGTTACATTCTCGGAAAGGCGACCATTTCACAAGACACAAGACAAAACAAACACTCATTGGCGGTCCCGACTTCACCCTTCCCAGAAGTTGACAAGGCAACACTGCAGTAATGAGTCTTTACCCTGGCACCACTCTCGTCACGCCGTCACTTGCGCGTTAGATTTCATCTAACATACGTTTTTGTTCATTTACGGCTATTAAGTACAACTCAAATGCATAGATTAAACTTGCAATTAGATTCTATGTAACCATTTTAACATTTGTAAAAGCAAATACTGTTAGGCTATATTAAAAAAAATTAGGTAAACTGATGTAACAAAGTGCCAAAATGGTTTTGTTTAATCTATATTAAAAAAAATGAATTTCCAAAATGTATGACGGAGCATCACTTGAGAACGGCTCGACCGATTTGGCTGATTTTTGTTTTGTTGTGTTCGTAATTGTCAGGACAAGGTTTGTATGAAAGAAAATTTTTGGAAAGTTCACGGGATAAGTCGGAGATGTGAAATGAGGCACAGTTAGAGAATTCTTAGCTGTCAATTGTTTACATAACGAAAGTATTGTTTACAGTGTTCACATAGGGCTTTGGAAACTATAATATAATACTGGGCTTTAACAAATTCTGATACTATCGATGTAATGAATACATTTGTGAAAATAATTCTTGAAGAATAAAATCCACGAAAATAAAGTAGTCACATAACTTTCTCTACCCTCGACATGGAAAATATCATATTCTCACTTCACATTTTGATGTAGAATAAGCGGTCGTACTGCAGGGACAAGTTAAGTGTGTGCCAGTGAGTATGCTATATCGGAAGTCGGTAACAAATTCTATCCACTGATACGTCACTCATAGCTGTAGGCTTTGTATTAGTTGAGAAATAGGCCTAGGGATGTTTATCAGAGGCCCTAAGCATCTAAAAGAAGACAAAATGGGATGGAACATTTTCAGTCCCACGCGCGCAGTATATTATGTCCCAGGTTTTTGGGAAGGGATGTATGAAAGTGATATTGAATTTCTTTTTTACTTCAGCCCCGAAACGGTTGTATGGTAATATGAGAGTGAGAAATACAATTTTCTGTCAAGACAATACAATCTTATGTAACCGGAATTTCTTTTTCTTCTTATTTGCACTCCTCCCAGGCATGGTGTGTAGAAGCAATGGAATGCAACATTCGACATTCTCTATGAGCCATAAAAAGCAATATCTAGCGTTCTCTGAGGGAATGGTCTGAGTGCCATATGTCGTTCTTCCTCATTTCGAATTCTACATAGCCTACATATTATACAAGGACCTAGAGTTTCAACATCGAAAGTCCTCCATAAGTTAATTTCATATTACAAAATACAAAACCCGGGCGACGCCTGGCCTTTTAAGCTAGTCAGTTATTAATTGCAATTGTGATATGTAGAAAATTAAGTGTTTTTTTTTAAAGTAAATTTCCGAGTTAAGCTTCAGATTGATTCATTAAGCAGAACTTACGGAAGACCAAAGCCCTAGGATAAAAAAAAAATAAAAAAGCAGATTAACATCGTCCAGCATGAGCAGAACTATACAGAGTTGCGATATTCTGACAATCGCACACTCACATAAAAAAAAGTAAAATTGTCCTGCTACGGGATATGAACCAGGGACCTCCAGAATGCAAGTCTAAGACGTTACTATCTCGGCCACCTCGCTCAGTTGAACGGTCTTCTTTGATAAGCATATGAGAAGGAATAGTGTTATTTGTCAAAGCTAAATGTAATGGAACTTCCAAAACAGTTTGTGATCAGTGTAAAACAATATGTTGTCACGATAATTAATTTGCATTTGATAAATTCTTTGTGATATATTACCATAAAATAGGCAATCTTATAAAGTACCATCCTGGCACTGAATAAATAAATGACCTTTCAAAAAAAGTGAATTATTTTACATGATTCTAGCACTGTAAACATTTAATTATGGTTAATATTCTTATTTCATTATTATTTTGTTCTTACTATTCGTGATATTTTGTTATTAAGTGCCAGGATGGTACTTTATGAGATTGTGTGGGGGATGGGAAAATGTCTGTCCGTCCGTAGTCTGTACGCGCGATTACTCAAATACGCTTTATCGGATTTTCATGAAACTTGGTATAAACATTTATAACGTCCATGAAATGAAGCCTGTTTGACGGTGGATCAAATCTGTTGGCCGGTACCGGAGTAATGCCCAATTTAGTGCCTATTTTTTTTGGTAATATATTAGAATTTATCAAATGCAAATCAGTTCTTATGACAACATATTGTTTTACAGTATTCATATACGGCTTTGGAAGTTGTAATACAGGTAGCTTTGACAAATGACATTACCCATATATTCCTTCACATATGCTTATCAAACTAGACCTTTTTTTTCCATAAGTCCTGCTTAATGAGTCGATCTGGAGCTTAAGTCGGAAAACGATAACAAAAATAATTTATTTTCTGCATATCATAATTGCAATTATCACTGATTAAACAAAAGCATTCTGGCACTTTGTTACATCAGTTTACCTGATTTTATTATTATTATTATTATTACCATTCTCAGTTTCTGATGAAGCATCATGATCAAAATAAACGAGGATAAAACTTATCCGCTCATAATTACGGCCCGGATTTTAAGGTTTTAAGCTATTTTTCCCAAACTCCTTAATTAGAACATTTTAACGTACTTTCCCGTTTCATGCCCCTTGCTTCCGAATATAGGAATCTTATAGAACCTAAAAAGGCCTAAAAGGGGCTAATGAGGACTTTTCCTGGAAACTGGAGGCCAAAGAGGACTTTTGCAGAAAAAGTGAATTTTTAAGTAAGCTTAGATTTTTCCAATTAGTGAAAAGGTAAATAATGTGAATTAGTGCATTTTAAGAAAAGACATAATAAAAATAAATTTATAGAACGCACTGAAATTAACAATGTATATGTCTCTTGTCTCTGTAACTCGAAAATGTGTCGCTCGCCGTCGCAGGAAATGAAACTTGAGCCGTCTGCAATACTCTGAAATCTGCAACTAATCCATTTTCAACTTTCAAATAACAAGTTGCCGACCGACTCGAGTGTAGCCTACTTATTTTTGTAGATCGGAAGTAAATTGAGCAGTGTATTGAATAATGGTAAATAATGGTAAATATCTCATTGTTTATGTTATTTTGCGAGTGCCGATATAAGGAATAGTAACTTGTTTTATTTTCGGTTTTAATATTAGTGTTTTATTAAGACAGCTAAAATCATTTGTTTAAAGCCTAAAAAGGGCTATTCCACGAAAATAGAATGCTAAAATACCTTTTATAAAAACATAAAAATCCGGGCCCTACTCAAACAGTTCATGTGCCTGACCCCCAAAATTGCCAAGTCAATATAATTTGGGGGGGAGGGGACTGAATGAAACTTATACATGTTTTTAAGGTCATGAGGAGCAAAAAAGTCGGGTGGGGGGGGGCATCATGAGGAGGTAACTTTCAAATATGGCGGCCGTTCAAAATGACGTACGACTGTGAATCTTTGAATTCGATTGTCTCGGGACTGAGTGGATCAATATTGAATTTAGTTTTTTTTCTTTTCAAAATGTAAATTTTTTTCTGGCTACATTTTTGTATCAAATGCGCATAGCCGAAAACCCAGTATTTATTGGTCAAAACTATATAAAAAACGGAAAATTACGTTTTTCGGTTTATTAGACTAATGGCAGGGTATATCGAAAAAGTCCTTGAAATAAAGGTTGTAGAGAAACATTTCGCCTTTGACATACAGAACCGTAGATATCCAGATTCGAATTGGGCGGTGATGCACCCCGAGCGTATTTTGACCACGGTAGTAGTTTGATTACGTTCCAGGGACCCTCGGTTATTTCGTTTTTTTTTTGTATCGAGAATAGTGCACACGGCCATGAAAGTGAAAAAAGAATAAGGAAATCGAAATCTTATTCAAGAGCTTTACCTTTCTTACACAGGATGAACACCAATAAAATATCAACTTCTCACTAACAGTTCGTGAACTTACCTAAACCAGGGGCGGATCCACGGGGGGGGGGGATGGGGGAAATTCCCCCCCCCAAATTTGTAACATTAAGCACAAATTATTCAAAATTTAATAATAATAATAATAATATTAGAACATAACACAAATACTTATATTAAAGCAACGACATTCATTTAGTACGTTTACATGCAGGATTCAGATCGATCTGGGTCCGATCCCAGTGTTGAAATAGTCATGTAAACACAGACTCAGTCCGGAATGAATTTTCGATCCGATCCTCTGCAAATGGAGGAATGGATCGGATTCAAATCGTATTCAATTCCATGTAAACGCTAGCGAACTCAATCCTGGTGCGTGCGCATACACTCGCATGGCGTTCGTCATTTTGTTCTGTCAGCTGATAATCAATTTAATAAAAAACACCCACTCACACTATAATATTAATATCATTGTTACTCTTTTATGTCATAATTTGTTTATGGTGACTAGAAATTATTGATAGAACACACTTTTTATTTATATTTTTAATCACGGAATAAGTGCGGCCTTTGTTTAAACAGGTTAGCCACAACAATAGCCACACAAAACCAAGTTAGCCAATAGTCCAACAAATCTCAATCCACTCGTAGAACTTGCCATGTAAACAGGGAACGTATTGAGTTGGGATCGGATTCAGATAGATTTCAATCCCGCATGTAAACGTGGTAAATATTTTGAAATAATGCTGAAATGTTCATTTTGTTTTCAATTGTGTACTGGGAATAATTAATTTTAATTAGTAAAAACTTCCCTCTCTACTTTGGTCCCCCCCCCCCCCAAAAAAAAATATCTCTCTGGATCCGCCCCTGACTGAACTATTAGGCTATGCTGTAATGCTGAATAACTAATTGTATATACAAAACTCGCTTTGCTCATTGGGGCTCTGCCCCCAAACCCCCGTTGAGGTTCTCGGGAAAGGTTTTTTTTTAAAGATATATGGGAGATAGAGTGCGTGTATTTAGTCTGCTGTATTGGGTATAACCTTTCATAGCCCTATGTGAACACTTTGATAGTACCGTTGCCATGGAAACCGACCCCCTTTTCGGGGTTTTTTAGGGCTAAAAATTAAAAAAATAAATAAACTTTTTGGAATTTTCCTGTGGTTTACAGCCTAAAAGCTATAGGTGTACCAAATTTCAAGTTTCTAGCGCATCTGGAAGTGGGCAAACATTAATGTCAGTGAGTGAGTGAGACGGCCGCCACATGGGGGGGGGGGGCTGCCGGGTCCAATGGACCCGGGCCCGGGCCCCTAAGGGGCCCGTCTCGGTCCCGGTGATGTAATATAATTTTAGGGAAAACTGGAAAAGTTTGATAAAATGTTGTTACACGAGTAACGAGAAAGAAGTTCCACGGAGAAGAGAATAGTCTAAGCCAGGGCTTGAATTAATTAGGGGATGGGGGGATTTCCCTCTCTTGTCAAAAATTTTCCCTAGCTCATGAAATAAAAATGTATTCCTTGCCAGGGATACGTTTTATAAACTACAGTTTAAAATTCCAGTGCAATTACTGTTTGATTTCGTGCACTTTACAAATCTTCTCTATACGTATATATAAAAGGCTTTGTCCTGACTGACTGAATGAATGACTGACTGAATGACAGGAATCAACGTACAGCCTAAACTATAACAGGTAGAGACATGGAATTTTGACAGTACCTTCGCTTCATAATGTAGGTGCTCACTAAGAAAGGATTTTGAAAAATTCTGATTCTAAATGCCAAAAATTAAATGTTTTTGAAAATACTTAATCCCTTTTTACATAGAATTATCAAAACAAATTCACAGAACGTATTGTTACCAGTGGTATCAGGTGGGCTTGGATTAAATTAAATGGATGTTTGACAAATTAGAGAAGGTATCATTATAATTCATATTATCTATATTAATAAAAGGAATTCTCCTCGATGTCCAGCGAAATCTACTGAACGCAGAGATCTGAAATTTTAAACATAGGTGTGCTGAAGGGTCGGAAAATGCACCTCGAAGCCGGAATTTTAATTTTAGTTTTCGTTCGTGAGTTATGAGTGAAAAACTGGCAAAAAACGTGCATTTTTTGCGTTTTCAAAACATAAGTTTTCAGTTATACATTTCAATGTCAAATCAATTGGCTTTGGCTATTTTTGTCAAACCTTGAAAACAAAACTTTCGCGATCGCTTGAATGTTGTAAGCCCTAAATATGGTCAAACGTTGTTTTATTTGGACGAATCTCACTATACAGAGGTTTTCTTGGCCAAGAAACTCGAATCTGAGGTCGCTTTTACCAGTCGATGCTATCTGATCGTGGTATGTAGTCCATGCGATTTAGTTGTTAATAAATGTAATGATTTAACTATTATGCTCTTAATTTTATGCTAGTCTCTATATATATAAAAGGCTTTGTCCTGACTGACTGAATGAATGACTGATTGACTGAATGACAGGAATCAACGTACAGCCTAAACTATAACAGGTAGAGACTTGGAATTTTGACAGTACCTTCGTTTCATAATGTAGGTGCTCACTAAGAAAGGATTTTGAAAAATTCTGATTCTAAATGCCAAAAATTAAATGTTTTTGAAAATACTTAATCCTTTTTTACATAGAATTATCCATTTCAAATCACAGAATATATTGTTGCCAAATGGTATCAGGTGGGCTTGGAAAAAACACATGAAATGCACTTTTGACAAATAAGAGAAGTTATCAAAATAATTCATGTTATAAATAAATATTACAGAATGAAGTCCACTAAAATAATGGAATCACATAACTTTCTCTACCCTGGACATAGATAAAACAAAACGAGGTATGGTAATGTGTATATTATTATATTATATCGCAGGTTTTTGGAGAGAAAAGTATGAAAGTGATAATGCTTTCTGTTTAATTTCATCTCCAAAACGGTAACATAAGAGTGGGAAATTTCCCGCCTCGATATTACAATTTTATGTTACAGGAATTTCTGTTTCTTCTTATTTAAACCTCTACCAGGCTTGCTGTGCACTGTACAAGCGATGGGATGCAAAATTCTAGATCCTCTATGAGCCATAAAAAACTATATCAAGCGTTTTCTGAGGGAATAGTTTGAGTGTAATAAGTCGTTCTTCCTATTTCAAATTATAAATGCCTATATAAGGACCTAGAATTTAAAATTGAAAATCCTTCATAAGCTAATTTCCAATTACAAAATACAAAACCCGGGCGACGCCGGGTCTTTTAAGTTAGTAATAATATATTATTAGTATTACCTAGGTATGCATTGCACGCGGTGAACGCGTTAATGATGGTTGCTTTCATTCCTTGTGTTTATTTATTGAGTATTCATCATGACCCCTCACTTGGCGGCAATCTTTAAAAGTGAAGTTGACATCCGTATGTCGCAGTCAGGCTAAGCTTCTCAATTGCTGGAAACATGCACTATGTTTATTCATAATGCCGATTTAGTTTGTGCTATATTAATTGTTTATGTTGGTATTATGTTTGTAAGAAATTTTAGCAAATAGCCCCACTTTTGTCTTCATTTTTCTACTATCGGTATAATATAATACCGCTGTAATGTTTAAGTTTTTGCTTTTTGAATATTTACGCTCCTTATTAATTTTAGTTTATGCTTGGTTCCAATAGACTAGTCCTTGAAATTATTTTGACTGTAGTAAAAAGACAATATATTCATTTTAAAGTAGTGTTGTGTTTTGTACTTAGACGTTTCAACACAATGATTTACTAATTCAGGATAAACACAATTTAGAATAATAAACAAATACTCTTATAAGGCGTATAAAAAATACTGATATATGGGCCTATACTCATATATTTCGTATTCGCCAAATCTTGGAGAAAAAGTGGGAATATAATAAGTCTGTTCACCAGTTATACATAGATTTTAAAATACCATATGATTCAGTTAGGCGAGACAAATTGTACAATATCTTCATTGAGTTCGGGATACCAAAGAAATTAGTTGGAGTGACCGAAATGTGTCTAAATGAAACTTATAGAAGAGTCCAGGTAGGAAAATTTATATCAGATAGGTTTACCATTAGAAGCGGATTGAAGCAAGGAGATGCATTCATTATTGCCTTTACTTTTACTTTCTCGCATATACGTAGTATAGAGAAAGTATTGTGATCGTGACAAAAAATCGAAGTCGAGATAACACCGGGAGAGCATGTTTCATGAAGCCTAGAAACCGAAAAAAGTATTTTTGGAATGACGTCTGTCCGTCTGTCCGTCTGTCCGTCTGTGGACAAGCACAGCGGGTAAACGGTTCATTGCATTTACTTCATTTTTTGAATTAAGCACTTTTTCGAAATTTTGTCGAACCGCCCAGAAATTTAGTTTTATAACTGAAATATTAAGGGGACTTTTCATGAAAACTTTTTAAAAAAAATTGATTTGTGAACAAATGGCTCTAACGATTTTAATAAAAATTTAAAATTGGAGACTCTTATCTATGACTAATAAAATGGCTATATCCGTATTTCTGCAAAAATGACTTAAGGGGTACTTTACTCATATCCATTTTCAATTTTTCTAGATTATATCCATTACAGTAGGCGATACATGAAAACCTACCACAGTAAAGTTGTAGAGAAATTTAAAATGAACATTTTTTGTTTAACACATTTCTTTGTACATGTAGTAGATATCAAGATAAAAACGAAATAAGGACAGCTTAAATGCGAATTTCAGAACTTAAATGTCAATTTAAATATGAATGACATTATGTTGCCCCTAGTAACAAGAAAACTATAGGCCTAATGTACTTATTGTTGTGAAATGCAATCAGTTTAGCTCAGTCGAAATGAACACACCAAAACCAATTACAGCGAGGTGGTATAGGTGGTATAGGGAAGTGGTCCTGAGTTCAAATCAAACCTCGTGGCCGCCCAAATTGACTTTGGTTTTTCAGGGTTTCCTCGTTCGCAAAGGCGAACGCCGAGTTTGTAGGACTTGCTTATTTTCTATAACTCATCGCCGCTATGTCACTGGATATTATAATCGTTTAAACTGAATACCGCATAAAAAGACATCACTAAACAATAGAAACATGACGCGAATTAGTTGTTAATATAGACCAGCGTTTCTCAACCTATGGTCCGCAGACATAATTAATTTAAAACTATCATAAAGCAAGTGGGAAGTAAAGAAGTGGAAATTTTTCACATAAAATGGACACTAGATGTCAAAGTTTTTAAAATTTTCGAAAATACAGGTCATATTGCAAGTTTTCTTACTTTTGCAGTTAAGGACCACAGTTTTAAACCCCTGATGCACTGCACAGTCTAAAAAATAAGACTTCGTCGGAATTTTGTTATTAGAGGCGCCATGCAGTTTTCAACAACCTATCTTTGTGAGAAGGGATTTTCATCGCTCGTTTAACTGAAAACATAATACAGAAACCGACTTAATGTAGGCTATCTGCTGATCTTCGACTAAATTTGACTAATAATGAGCCAAATATCCAGGAACTCTGCAAGAGGTGACAAGCTCAACCGTCTCATTAAAAGTGAGTAATAACATAATTCCTAATTATATTATCAAATTGGTAATACATATTAAAGTCTGTTCCAAATATAATTTTACTGTCAATAGTTTCATTCCAATTCAATAACTGTGTTTCCGTCGGATTAAAAAAAAAATGTATTTCGTTATAACGACCTATATTTTAATACCCCAAATATTAAGAATATAGGCCTACATATAGCCTAATTTTAACACTGTTATGTAAAATTAGGGGTCCGTAAAGTTTTTTAAACATTTTAGAGGTCCTCGGTTTCAAAAAGGTTAAGAAACGCTGGTATAGACTAATGGTTCACGCAAACATACTAAACACGTGATATGACCTACATGCAGTTAAAGCGTGCAATATAACCTAAGTAGTAGTAGTAGTGGCGAAATTCAAAGATAAGTCGCCCCTTAAGCTCCCCCATTCGATATTCACATTTGCACGGACTGTGTGATGTATTTTGTTTCTGAGCGAATCAGAGTGACCAACTGCCCTTGTATATTGTCGCAAGTGTCTTGTATCCACCTCAACATATAGCTAAATAATGCATAACACTAACCACATAGTTAAGTGCTCGAAGCGGAGGCGGCAGCCGTAGCGAAGCGCCCTTGTATTTTCGAATAATGTACGATACACTGTTTGTAGGTTTCGAAAATGGTCTCCCGCAAGGTTTGTCAGCCAGCCACCTCTCGTCTAGCGGTAAGACGTCACACCTCCAACGTCCAATCACGAGTTTCTTCATAATACTAAAATTTAATTGTCTTTTTAATTTAATTTTTTCTGTGCTAGCCTTTAACACGTATATGTGAGAAAGTTTGTGCAACGTACTTTTGCACCATTTATTTAATTTCGCTTTGGAATATGCCATTAGGAAAGTTCAGGAAAACAAAGTAGACCTAGAATTAAATGGCAGTCACCCGATTTTAGCTTACGCAGATGATGTTTGCTTGTTGGACGATGACATAAACACAATCGAGAGAAATGCAGCAAGTCTTTTCGGTGCCTGCAAGAATGTTGGATTGGAAATTAATACAGAAAAATCAAAGTAAACTTATATGGTCACGGAACGTCAAAATAATGGTCCACAAAATATTGGAATAGCAGGTATATCGTTCGAACAAGCGGAAAAATTCAAATACCTGGGAGCAATAATTACAGACACAAATAATAGTAAGGCATTGAGTATACTCAAATAAGGAAATGCTTATTTTTATGCAATTCAGACACTCTTTATCTTCTCGTCTTCTGTCCAGAAATCTAAAAGTAAAGATTTATAAGATTATTATTCTGCCGGTTGTATTACAATGATGTGAGACATGGCCACTTACTGGTCGTTAAGAACATAACCTGAGAGAGTTCAAAAACAGGGTACTTAGGAAAATGTTTGGGCCTAAGAGGGATGAAAATGGGGACTGGAGAAAACTTCATAACGACGAGCTTCATGACCTGTACTCTTTACCTGATATAGTAAGGGTATTTAAATCACAGAGGATGAAATGGGCTGGACATGTTGCGCGCATGGGGGAGGAAAGACGTATCCAAAAAATATTGACTGTTAGATCTTGAAATACCTTGACGTAGGTGAGAGGACAGTATAAGACTATATTTAAGGGAAGTAGGATTTGCGGGGGATGATTGGATGGAGTTAGCACAGAAGCGGGCTCAGGTAAGCGCGGCAATGAACCATCGGGTTCCATAAAATAGATAATATTCCTTTAGCTTGCTGAGGAATTGTCTATTTCCATTGAGTAAGTAAGTAGGCCTAAGTAAGTGAGTAAATAAGTAATAAAAAATGTTGGAAATATGGTTTCTAGTATCATTTGATAACTAACCACCAACGTAACATATGTATACAGTGTTTACACCAATTAATATGGTCAGAGTAAACTATCCTTTTTTATTTACCGTACTTAAATCAGACAACTGTATGAGGATGGTCGCCGATCGATGAGGGGCCCGCAACCAGTAAATGGTCCTGGGCCCGACCCCAAGATGTGGCGGCCCTGAGTGAGTCAGCCATATGGCTTTATATTATAGGGACGGACAGCGGAAGTGAGTCACTCTCTCAATCACACGTTAGGTGTAATCTAACACGCTGCGTTGCATTGTTAATAATACCGCTGCTGACACGTGTGTTATATCATTTTGCAGTTGACTTGCACAAATAATGAACCACAAAAGGCATTGCTAGCAAAACAAGTTTCTCTTTCAAGATTTAACCAAGTTATTAAAATATATACACAATTGTTAGTTCCGATCTAATAGCGCGAGCGATCACGGATTAAAACTCAATCCCTTAATTTAGAAAATACAAGAATCTTAAGACAAAACTTAATAATAATACTTACTTACTTGCACAGTAGCAATAGACAATTCCTCAGCAAGCTAAAGGAATATTATCTATTTTATGGAACCCTGAGGTTCATTGCTGCGCTTACCTGAGCCCGCCATTCATCCCTATTCTGTGTTAACTCCATCCAATCATTCCTAGCAAATCCAACTTTCCTTAAATTTAACCTAATATTGTCCTCCCACCTACGTCTAGGTCTTCCCTTCAATATTTTCGAGTTATGTCTTTTCTCCCCCATTTCATCCTCCGTGATTTAATTACCCTTACTATATCTGGTGAAGAGTACAGATCATGAACCTCGTCATTATGCAGCTTTCATCTCTCTTAGGTCTGAATATTTTCCTAAGCCCCCTGTTTTCGAACATTCTCAGATTACGTAAGGGGCCATGTCTCACATCCATCTATCTATCTACTCTTATACAATTCAACGGCCCTAAATAGCGTGCTTCCTCGCCCGCTTCGTGAGACATCGGGTATACTCGGCGATGTTCGTCTCTCGCAGTCTAAACTTTCATGACGACTACAAAATTAGGAAGGAAAACCGTTTCTTTATTATATAAGGCCTAAGTGAAATGAACACAATGAACAAATATTCTAATTTTATTTTTACTTACAATTTTCATAGCTCTGAACCACAAACATTTTTAATAATCTACCAGTGTAATTTTCTTAAAAATCCTGGAGTCAATGAATAATGGCGGGCGAAGTCGGGGGCAACAGCTGTAAAATATTGGTTTTATCTCTTGAAATATCGCTGATAATAATAATCCAAACAAACCATTCCTTCCCTTGAAACATTATATAATTTCTGAAAATTACACTGAATTGATCAAATAAAATTCACATCATATTCATGTCAATAAACAGCTGAGAAACAATACGTATTATGTGTTCACAGGTTCTTTGGAACTGCATAATCGATTCTGATATAGTTTTCCCAGGGGGCGCTTTCATATCGTGGAATGTACTCTAAAGCAGGAATTTTAGCGGTTTCATTAATTATTAATGGCTTAGTTTATGAATGATTCGCGTGCAAGTGTTAATAAATATAATGCTTTAATAATTATTATACTCTTAATTTTTAATTTTTAAAAGAATTATCGTGGCGAAGCCACGGGCACCTCCTAGTATAGTACAACTGGCAAAATAATTGTCATACAAATTTTTAGTTTTAGATTTCTGGACAGAAAACAAGAAGATAAAAGATTCTGAATTACATAAAAACAAGCATTCCCTGATTTGAGTCTACACTTAACTTCTATTATTGTGTCTGTAATTATTGCTTCCCGATATTTGAATTTTTCCACTTGTTCAAACATTTTACGGGCTATTCTAATATTTTGTGTAGAATAATAATAATAATAATAATAATAATAATAATAATAATAATAATAATATCGCCATCAATCCGCTTCAGGGCAGACTCCAAATGCACCAGAGCAATGGGGTTGGCATCCAATACACAGACATACACGCATCGTTTTATTTTTAATTGCATTTTCAATGTTTAGTATACCTGATTTGTTGTGTTACAAATTGTAATAATACAATATAAAAGGTCTGATATTATGTATATCATACTGTATATGAAACCAATTTTTCCTTATAAAGCTTCAGGATGAACTATATTAAGTGTCCTCTGTTTGGAGTTAAGATGTATGGATTGTTTGTACAGTTGACCATGGGAGAAACTTTCCTGGTTGTTATAGTAGGGTTGCCACATTTCCAAGAGTAAAAAAGAAGACACATTTGTCGATACCTATCTACACAATAACTAAATGAGGTTATTTTATAGCCCTTATTTTTCATAAAGCAAAGGAAATATAATGTGTTGGTAACAGCATTCAAATTATCAATTATATTAATTATGTAACTGAACTGATTTAGTTTACATTTAACAAGAAATTATAATATTCAAGTATTGGTATGTTGACTCAAAAGACAAAAGAATAAAATACTATTCTTCAATACATTCAGTAGGCCTACTCTACATGCAACTGTAAGTACAGTCGGTCAAATAAAAAACGTCGGGCGGTATTTGATTAAGTATCACGAACGAGCATATGCGCATGTACAGGAAGACTTAAGGTTAGGTTCACACATGCCTCTTGTCTATCCATGTATTTTCTTGATTATTTAGTCAGTTTTGCTCCAAAACAAACATGTATAGAAGGCTGTGGCTATATGGCTCAAATCCGCCATATTCTTGGTTGTAAATTTTTATAATATTAATAATTAATAGATTCGCGAGGAATATGTTTATTCAAGGAGCATTTTTTTAAGATTTTATTTTATAATACCGGTACTTCTAGTGCAAAATCAATAACTTACGCTCAACTTCTGCAACCAATCTTAGCATCGAAATACGCGTCCGGCCAGATCAATGTTTGCTATGAAAACTTCCGGTCGCATTATAGGAAAGTTCCCACCTCTGAGCTGCTCTTTCATAAATATGGAACCTTCTCGCTGCTTCAGAGACCGAAAAATGCAGGTCAATTACAGCCCTAACTACACTTTCTCTCACGTTAGCATTTGTATGTGGCAATGACACAAAGCAAAATGAATTATGACAATGCATTAAGTTGAATATCGTGTGTTGCGCTTTCCGCGTTGTTCATTTTTTCCCTCCTTGTTCATATTTTCCCTCCTGCCGCATGGCCTCATATGTTCCGAAAATGACCTGTATTTTGTGTTTTTTATAGGAAACTTGTGAACTAATGCGTCAAAACTTTAATTTTAATAGCATACGAGTCCCGATGTTTTTTATTTGACCGACTGTACAAGTCAAAATACAGTTGCCTCAAGATTTTTTACTTTTAATGCACTTTGACCATTCGTTGGACCAAGCGTATTTCTCTGTAGGTCTTATCTTGTTCAGCAAAGGTTTCTCACTGTTCCTTACAAGTGAAATGCTTTTAAATATAATGAACTAGCAATATGCTCTGCTTGGCTCCTTAGGCTCGAGGACTGTTGGCTCATGTAAAAAAAAAAAAAAAAAAAAAAGTCATTGAATTTATAGTCTGATAATGGCATCCATTCAGAAATCCGGACATTTTTCTGACATTAAAATTTCCACCCGGACAGAAATTATAACCCTAAAAAAGAGGACATGTCTGGGTAAAACCAGGCATATGGTAACCCTAGTTATAGCAACAGAGCAAGGCCACCTGTTTCCGAATTCAAAAGTATTAGCGAAATTTGATGTAAAAACTGTTCTCGGGTTTCCAGTCGGGTAGTAATTTAAGTACATTCTGAGCTTTCGGCGAATTCTGAATTGAGGAGCACAAACGGCACTACCGTCTGGGCAACCTGAAAAGTCCGCCATTGCCGAATATTGTCTCGACATGGGCCACGAGATGGACTACCTCAACACAGCGGTACTGGCTTCTACCACGGGATTATGGGACCGTCTCATCAAAGAAGCCTTTCACATCAAACTGAACCCCAATAACATCAATAGAGACGGAGGGTTCCAATTGGCCGCTTCCTGGCAACCTGCTATTTCTCTGCTCCAATCACGGAGGGAGAGACCGTTTACTTCCACCGACCAATCAGGATCCACGACTGCATCTGACTAGTCCTGCCATGGGTATATATACAACACCACAACCTCTGGTTCTCACTTCTCCGAAGATGACGACACAGACAGTCGCCGAAAGCTCAGAATGTACTTAATTACTACCCGACTTGAAACCCGAGAACAGTTTTTACATTGTATTCGTCGGGAGAACCTTCAAAGTTTTACAAATTTGATGTGTCGATAGTGTTGAAAATTGTGTTTTCTGTCAGTGTTTCGACATTACCATCTAGCAGCCCTGCGCTGCAATGTAGTATTGTAAACATTCTATTACCCTCCAGACAAAGCAACTTGAGCTTACATGTGACTTAACTAACAAATTGTAAATTTTACATTTAAATACTTTTGATGGCTACTCTATAACAAATTAGTGATCTATTAAACATTTTCAAAACAACGAGGGTGTCTCAAAAAGCAACAGCAAACTAACAAACTTTTCTGGGATATAAATGGGCCGCTTTTGAAGCACTTTCAGCAAAGGTGTGAAACAGTGAATAGTGCCCGATACAGGGCAATGTTGGAGAATGATTTAAAGTCAAAAATACAGAGCTTTCGTTGAGGATTTTTGCATAGAGGAATTCTTATCCTTCACAACAACACGCATTCCCACACTGGCCCTGCATTTTTGACGTCACTAGGTGATTGAAATGTCAGGTCTTGTAACATTCCCCATACAGCCCTAATTTCGCTCCTCTGGATTACCGTGTCCTTGGACCCTTGAAAAAACTATTTAGAAGTGATGATGAGGTTAAAGGAGCAGTGCATTCTTGGTTGCGGACATAAACAAAAAACATTACGGTATTTTCTGAAGGAATAAAAAGTTGGTGCAAAGGTGTGAGACATGTATAAAAATGAAGGGTGATTATGTTGAAAAATTACATCTTGTTTGTATCCCTAATTGAAATAAATGGGCCTACTTTGCAAAAATTAGTTTGCTGTTACTTTTCGAATCCCCCTCGTATTTAAAGATTTGGTAAGGCTCTGAAAATGAACATCAAATTCTTCCATTAAACCTATTATTATATGCGTTACATCTTGTCTGAAGTAATGATCTGACAGGTTCTTTTTAGAATAAAGCAGGACTTACTATTAGACCCCTAACCAATGTAAACAATGGCTTACAATTTTCTAATGTGTCTGCATCTGTAATTTATTATCCTAACAACTTTCCTTTTGTAGCGACAGACTATTATGAGGGTGTATCGAAAAGTAACACACAATTTTTTTTTTTACTGAAACTTTAATAGGTACAATTACAAACAAATGCACATGTGAAGGGATATCTTTTGTCTATTTTTGTATATAGTTGCCAAGTTTCTCAACACATTTCTCCCATCGTGATATCAATTTCAAAATACCCTGTTCATAGAAGTCTGTTCGGTTGGAGTATAGCCATCTGCGGACTGCTTTTTCTGTTCTGTTTCATATAATGTTCAGTTTCTATCATTGATACTAACCAAATGGTTCCCTTGGAAATAACATTGTCTTCACAGTGAATGACATCATTGGCTAAACCTTTAAAGAAAGATACAAAAAGCAGTCGAGGTCTACTGTTCACAGAACTACTACTGTACATTTCCACAGAAAAGATGATAGTTCAATTATAATAAAGAAACCCCGAAAATCCGGGACAGATATATGCTAAAACTATAAAACTGACAAAACTTAACATCTTATCTGAGAGTCATCTTATCTGCAGAAATGTACGGTAGTTTGATTTACAATAATATTAATCCTTTAGTGATTTGAGTTATTTTAATATTAATGTTAGTTTACATAACTATGATAAAACTTCTTCCTTCTCCCCTGTTGAGCTGAAACTGGCATTACAAAGAGAACGAATCTTAGCGTCTGTTAACTCCTGAATATACCGTGCCCAAGTGATTGTAAGACATCGGTTGATGAACTCCTGTAGTCTGGCAAAGTCTTCACTCTGCAAGTTCAACGGTATGTTCTCTCCATAATTGCGTAACCACAATTCCAAGAAATTGAGTGTGTCTAAGCTCAGACTGTTTGTATCGTAGTCAACTTTAACGCACACATCCACAAGTCTGAAAACTATATACAGAATGTGGTACTTCAAATTGTACAGTGGACCATAATAGCTGATAATCTCCTCGACATCGGTACATGAAGCTAAAGGTGACATGTTTGTTTCAGTAGCGAGTATGTGGTCTAATGTAAGACAAGCGAGCACTCGTGCAACATCTCTCGAGCGAGGATGCTGAGGTAGTAATCTGTAGGATATATAAGCTGAACCAAAATTGTCATTAGGTCTGGTCTGATATAATAGTTGTGCTAACGTCTTCACTCGTTCGTAATTCCACCGATCATCTGGAATACATGCGAAAAGTCGATGGACGCACTTGAGGAAGTCTGTCTGCATCTGGCCTGGGTGAAGCGCTGAATGTATCAACACTTGAAGCAACTTGTTCAGTTTGCTGTCTTCAGCGTTTTCAACGATTCCTTCTGCAGTAGTGTTGATGATGTTCAGTACTGCCTCCATGTGAAATTTCCGCTCCCTTCTATTGGGCTTAATTTCGAAACCCGGTGGTAGATTGATGTCTAGTTGCACGTCGTCCAGGGATAAGAATTCAGGTCTGATGCCCCAATTGATAAAGACAGTTAAGATGGAATCTACAGGAGGAGACCAGTCTGGTCGCATGATCGGCAGTTGCCTGCGACAGTATTCTACAACTCGCTCAGACTCGTGCACTGCTGCGATGTAGAAGACGTACAAGCAGATATGGATGGTCCCTGTATCAGGCAAGGCACTCAACACATTCAACCTAGCAACAATTTTCCAGAAGTTCTTGTCCCTTGGGAAGTAGCCTTTTTCAGCAGCTTTGAAGTTTTTCATGTCCAGGTTGTTGGCATCAAAAAGACAGCAAGCATTTTCTGGTTCAAAGATTTTGTACCCTTTGTATTCAAGAGGGATTTCTGGTAGAGAAGGATGCATGGGCTCTTCAAACTTGAAGATATTGGCACTGGGTGCAGCACTGGCACTCTTACTTGCTGCGGGAAGGCCATTCAAGAGGTTGATCAAAGCTGACAAATGTTTAATTTCTTCTTCTGCTTTCAGTTGAGCGAGAGTTTCCTCTGGATCTAATCTTTCTGGATCATACTGATCCCTCCGCTCCATTACTGGCATCTGAAAGAAAGAGCAAGACAGTCGATTAGTAAGTGTTACTCAAGTTGAGGACCGTTCTTTCAGAGTCTGCTTTGTGGAAAAAATAATTCAGGAGAGAAAAAAACTCAATTTTGTACTCTTCAGAGAATTTTTGTGGAAAAAATGTTTTGAATAGAAATTTTAGCTCTAAACAAGACTGTGCTAATCTGGAGAATTCTGTGACCACCGTCTCAGCCAGGCCACACCAATTGGGGCTAAGTGTAAATGTTGCCAACATCACAAACGTGACTACATGCCGACTGATCTCAGTAAATAGCTGGTAATCTAAATTACAAACAAAGTGCCGGTGTTTTATTTTGTATGGGATAGTGCAGTGGTACAGAGATCGCCTGGAATCTGAAAGCTTCGCGACCATTAAAATTTGAACATGTTGGGAGTGCTAAAGTCCACCACTAAAATGTAGTCCACGGGTTCATCCGCTTTAGTTAACCATGTGGATACTAGTGTGATACCGTCAAATAAAAGTCTGAATGATTTTTGTGACCGGGCTCCCACTGTTATTGTACAGTTATCATTCAAGATAAATATATAAGCTTTCATGAACCACACAGATTATTGTCTCTGTTGGACATCACATGAGAATGTATGACCTAACTTGTCTGTCAGTGAGGTAGATCATTAGGGCAATCAGTCATAGGAGAGAGGTTCTATATGGCGCTGTGAATTGAACTCCGGCTTAGCTCAGTTGGTAGAGAATTGGCGCGAATAGCTAAAGGTCTTGGGCTCAAGTCCCAGTATCGGAGGAATTTTTCTCCTATAATATTCTCATGTAATGTCCAACAGAGACAATAATCTGTGGTTCATGAATGCTTATATACCTAGCTTGATCCTGTTCAAAACAAAGGGGAGGAGAACTCACAGAGATTTCGTGGAAAATTCACATCATGTGACAAAATCTAATTGGTTAATGTCATTACCAGGGTGTGGCTTGCTAATGGAGGAGTGTTCATAAGTTCATGCAACAATAATATCAACATTTACATTTATGAGTATATACCGGTATGTTTATGTTTGAAATCTCTGGACGGACCAGCCTGCTGATGTTCTATATCATATGGCGTGTTATTTAAAACTGATCTTTTTAATGGCTTCAGTCCCAACTCGCCTTTCAGACATAAAGGACTCATTGTTTGCTAATTGATATATTATAATGATGACAATGTCAGTGAGAGTTTGTTATTTCATGTCTAGAAGTTAGGAAGTGAACGTACTGAGAATAAGGAGACTACCGTTATCATGGTGATGGCATGTGTTCTCATGTGAGGAGCTGTACAACAGCTGCTACTATAACGGCCACGCCTCTTTGTTTTGAACAGGATCAAAGTTACTTGAGACAGAAAATACAAGTGTCATTTTTATCATAATAATTAGCAAATATGATTAAGGGTACAACAGTGAGCTGCACGTTCATAGCCAGGGTAAAGGCACAAGGCTAGGCAGGGTGGCCAGACTGTAAGGCTTTTTGCTAAGCAGTCCTCCATCCGGCACGGCTTTATGCCGGACGTTGATTTGTCCCCCTTTTTGAGACTCTAATGGATCGGTAAAATGTATTAATAAAATCTGTATTTTCCCCATATGTTCCTGCCATCCCTTTTTGCAGTGTGTAATCATTTATTTTATATAAATGTAGTGATTAAGTAAAATTAGTCAGGGTTATACCATCTTCTGTCCAGCCATCCATGCTCAAAGTTTTATACTATACCGAAGAAGTGTGTCCTCCTTTCTGACATTTTAGAAATGGCCACCCTAAGGCTAGGTGATCAGGGGAAGTAGGGCCAATGAGCGAGAATGGGCGGAGCTTCGGTGCTGCATGACTCCAAACTAGGGATGGGTCCTCGATACTTTCGATACCTCGATACTCTCGATACTTGCATTGTATCGGCATCGAGTGATTCTTCAGAAAACTCGCTAGGTACTTTTTTGATACTTTGGTAATTCTGCAATTTAAGGAAATGCAGTATCTCTTTCTGCTTTTAGTAGTTTACTAAATATAGTAAATACTTCTATTTCTCCTTGAAATGGAGGAAATCACTCTGTGACTTTTGTCTAGTCATAAATAAAGACTTTCCGACTTTTAAAATCCAAACAGAAGAGATTCTTAATTGTTTCGTTTCCTGTCAAACGTTTCAATAACAACCAACAAGCAAGCTGACTGTCCAAACCCCATTGTAATTTTTTAACAAAAACTTGTAACTGGACTGTTTCAAAACTAATTTTAGTTTTAATGTAGAATTTAAAAATAATTATCGGCTACTGATGATATTAAATTTTGTCTCAATAAATATGCAGACTTAATTAATTTAGTTGGTATTACACAGTTCTCTCAACTTTTAATTTTTAATGTTTATTGAAACTGGAAATGTTGATGGTATTGAGTATCAAAGTATCGAGTATCGAGGAAAAATCATGTATCGGTATTGAGTATCGAGAAAATCTGGTGTCGACCCATCCCTACTACAAACTATAATAATATTTCTGTTTTGGCATAAGATTAATTAATTTTTTTAAAATATTTACTATTATCATATGTACCGGTAAGTTTTCCTCTAGTTTTTTAATTTCATTTTTCAGAGTAGGCCTAAAGTTAAACATTTTTTGAAGGAAGAAAGTAACTTATATCGATTTTTAAAAAAATCATCAGTAAATTCTTAAAGCAAGAATCAAAGAGGTAGATTTCAAATTTGATTAAAATTATCAAATTAATTAATTTAAAAAAATTAGATAGGCTATTAAAATAAAAATTTAAACTTTCATTTCGGTTTATATTTTTTTAATTAAGTGTGCCAGAGGCGTTGACTTGAAAATATTGTTGGAGGGAATTGGATTTTTAGTATTTAAACATAGGCCTTAACTTATATGATAAAACTCAAAAAGTAATGGGGGGGGGGGGGTAGGAAAGTACTTTGCCCCCCGCTCCACCTCAAAGTCGGCGCCGATAAAATGTGCAAGATTTTAAGTTTCTAGGACAAATAGTTTAGATTTTAACACTTCGGTTATTCCTTAAAACCTTTGCCAACAAATCTAGATTCAATATTCATTGTACATTTATCATCAATGAACAAAATAATTTATTCCTCCATGGGAAATATTAGCATACTTACATTATGTTCTTGCTTGTCAGTCAGTCAGTCAGTCAGTCGTAATCCACGCTAGGCAGTGACCGTTTGATTCTTTTACGCGTGTGGTAATTAATATAAATTTGTAGAATTTAACTATTATATTACATTTATTGCATCCTACGATACATTAAAATAACATTATTCGTTACAGTGAATATAGTCTGTCTGCCAGCATAAAGAAAACAGCTATGTTGTTCTTCCATTTCCCGGTAACCAGTGGAAAAATTTGCTGCTATAAGCATAAAATGGAGATCTAGAATGCGGTGACTAGCATGTGGGCGTTCTGTATCAATCGGTGTAATTCTTTTTTGTTAATTCTATTTATGACCATAATTAAAACATTTAGAAGCCTATTTTCAGTAATTTATGAACTTATTTTCACGGGTGGAACTAGGTTTGTATGATTTTACATTATTTGGGACCCTAAATAAATAAATAAATGACAATTTTAACCTCAAACTGTGGGAAAAAATTTATCCTAGTACCGGTTGCACGTTTTACGCGGTTGATCTTTCGAAATAATTCAGGAAAGAGATCTAAGAATTTAACGATTGTGGTGATTGAGAAGTCGTGGCCTTTTTCCCACTAACCTACTTTCGCTCACCTTTCTCATTTGGGCTATTGACAATATGAAGGCTTAAATAATATTTCACAAAAAAAGAGCCTTGTACCAACCATATTTCACAACTATAAAATTAAAGAAACCGTATATGTAATAGAAAAGACCCTTGCACCAGTAGGAGTTGGAGTGAGAGACTCTCATGGGGCGTAAAGTTCCATTTTCCCAAATCCTATCATACCATACTGTAACAAGGGCTCATTGGGGTTCGAAATCAGAACACTTGTCTTCTGATTGAAGAAGGAAGGTTCCTTTATTTCCAATAGCAATACTCAATCCACAACCAGAAAACTCCTGATTGTTCTCCAGTTCACTTGTTCGCTACTCACTTCCACTGTGCTGACTCCAAGTCACAGCACTGTCTCCGTTCACAAACACTGTGCGGACTTCCAAGTCAAGGTAACTCAATGCCATGTTGGTCAACTCCACAGTCCTCGCTGGCTCGTCGCGCTGAGTTAACCAGAACAGCACTGTCTCAGTTCAGTTCACTAGTTCCTCCGTCGACTAGTTCCTCCGGTCACTGTTTCCTCAGCTCTTCAGTTCACACTCCCCTCAAGTCACACTTACTTGAGTTCACACTGTCCAGTTTACACTGTCCGCCCACGGGTCTTATATACGGCTGTCAAATGTTCTGGAGCTAAGGTCGTGATGATTCTGCCTGTGCACGATCTGGAAGCTTGTGGCGGCACTCAGTCACATCCCTTAGCACGCAGCCCCTCCTACCAGCATCTCCCACGAGTGCGCATAGCCCACTCACTGTGATGTGTGTCTGTCAAGCCATGACCATCGGCACGCAGCTGCAGTCTGTTCATTAGAGAGCACCCTTGTTTCTAGATGTGTCAATTTCTGGAAGCTCCATGGCATTGTGACAATACCATAAGTACGGTATCAGATAGGCAAACTATTTACTGTTTAAGTCTCCATCCACAGTATAAAGTAGGCTAATTGGTAGTTGGGGGGAAAATAGGTTTATCTACTTGACGCCTGCTACATCCCCCAATCTCTGGTGGTTGTAATTTTGATTTGGTACAAGAGTCGTTTTCGTATTGTTTTTAATCGTGAAATTGGTACAATTGGTACCTTACCACTGTAAGCTTATATCGAAATGTGACCGAAGAAGTGACAAAAATTGACCCCGCGGAGGGGAACATTGGTTCACTAATAAATTACAATGTTATATAGCAATATAAAATACAGTAGTTTTAAAAATTACTCAATTGTTATGCTATTTATTCGAGTCCTGTAACTGATCTCAATTTACGGCTCTTCTTTTGCAGATGGGGTGCGAGAATTTTTCTAATTCCCGAGAGTAACGTACATCATTTACTAAAACTTACACTGTAACATTCAGGTGTAATATTCCTGTTTCCCTGTTTTTTACACGATCAATAATTTTTTGTTTATCTGCTACTGAATACGCTTTCTGCTTCTGCAATATTTTGTATTCTGAACTCGCGACTTTACAATCCGAATGTGTGATTCAAACTAAAATCATATTTCAACTTTCCCAGGTTGTAAGAATTTCTGGCAGGTTCAGATTTTTAAAAATCCTTATAGAACTACTCTATTCATTCCATGTCCCGTTACTTCTGCTAAATCGTTTGGAATGCGGTGGTGAAGGTCAACTAGCGGGGAAGGGCGGGCCTGCTATTTCAGGCTTCTACTGTACCGTACTATATGGGTGATTCTTCAAATACGGGAAAATTTGGAGTGTGTAAAATCCAAATTTTTTACTTTGTTTAAAAAATCTCAAAAAAATCACAAAAATACTTCAGGGGTTACTTGATTTTAATATGACACCAGCAGAGCTTAAATGTTTATATTTTTATTTATTTTACTTTCTTTATTTTTTTAAAGCCAGGTGAATGACATTCGTGTACATGTGGATGGCAGAAGGCCACATTAATGACTAACTTTGGCAACAATCTGATTTTCTTTATGTGATTTCATATTTTTCTCAGCATACTTCAGTTGATTTTGCATCAAATTTGCAAATTTGTGTGCATACTCCAGAATTAGTGTAATTTTAACGAGACTGTGTTTTTATGGTTTTGGGGGAGGGGGGAATCAAGCAGAAATTCATTTAATCAGTTTTAACATCTTAAGTACAGGTCACAGACACCGCAAACACAATAGTATCCTACACTTATCATCTACATGACTTGAGAGTCACCCACATACCCCTTCATGAGACATGTGCATGACAAAAAAGGAGTTTTAGTGGTCTCAGCAAGCCATTTCTAAACCTCTGTAAGCTCAACTTCAGTCAAGTACTTTGAATTGGAAGGTTTATCATAGTGCATAATCAAAATTAATTAATATTCACTTTCTGCCTACTTTCTAGAAGCCATGTTAATGACGGGAAATAAAAACGCTTTCCTTGAAAATGATGCAAAGTCCTTTGTTAATCCTAAACTGTTTGTAAGCAAGCAAAATTCAACCTTACAATTCAACCACAAGCTGCCCTGTTGGCTTTCTAACACTGTTGCCAGTTATACAAATTTCTCATTTCTGCAGAAAAAATTCCATTCTTTTCAGCCATGTGGATGACCAAAAACCCTTGGGACATTCTTTATGTTCATTAGGTGGGGTGACAATTTTATTTCATTTTATTTTTTAGGGGTTAATATTCTTCACCCATTCATACTCATTGACAGGAAAAAAGTTGAAAAGGAAATTACATTTTGTTTTGTGGAAAAATGCATTAGAATATACAAAACCGAGGTTTGGGACAGGGCATGTGGATGACATTTCATTGAATTAAATTCGATTTTGTAATATCAGAATTTAAAGTTAGTGACATTTCAAAGTGATAGTTGTAGTATGGAAGTAGTAGAAACAAGATTTTATTTTAATTTTTTTAAAGTTGAATTTGAAGGGAAATATCACTCCGGAACACAAATTTTCCCGTATTTGAAGAATCACCCATATAGACCCTATTAAAAAGAAAATATGTTAAAGTGGGTGGAAAATGGGACCATAAGGATTTCGACTAGGCTATTGTAACTATTGTAATAAATTTATTCGTAATAATAATCAAACAGTAGAGAGTATGTATTAAGCATTCAAGCAAGAAGGCCATCTTAGAGGGAACGATTATTTATTGTGTAATAATATTATCAAACATCATATCAAAGAAGTAGGCCTACATTGAAATCTATTTTTCTCTATTTCAGGATAAGGAGTGACTGGTCTATAAGCTCAGCAGTAGGTGAGTAAAACATCTTCAGGATACACATACTTGATATTTGATATACAGTCAAACCTCCCTATAATGGAATTTGCGGGCCCTAGCAAATTATATTGTTCTGTTAAGGTTATTGCTATAGGGTCAATCCATTAGAAATGAACCAAATTTAATAAAATTTGTTGCTCGACATTTTTGATTTTCCTAATTTTTTTACCAGTTATTTCCCAACTAAAGGTGAGTTCAAAACTATGGTAAAAACATTTTTGGGCTCATACGTTTTTTTTGGCGGCCATTTTAAGTTTGCCTTTTAACCATATTTCAGTCGAAAACATGTTTTGTACAACTGTATGTAACTCTGTTAATTTTATAGATAATAAGACAAAATAAACACCAAAATTATCAGAATGAAATGCTCTACAGTTTTGTTTTAACACAATATTACCTACGTAGTGAGGAAAGTGAAGAAAAAAATTCAAAACTACAAATTGAAAATTGACTTAAAACGGGAGTTTTAGTGCCGCAAAATTATTAGAAGGAAGAAAGACTCGCCCTTAATTTTTTTTTCTGGTGTAGATCTACTATAGGACTACTCGCAGTAGAAGTTTCAAGCTTGAGAACTTTGCGGTTTTTTTTATACAATTTTTCAAAAATGCCCAAAACCGTATTTTGGCAATATTTGAAGTAGAATATCTCAAAAGGGACTGAGTGAAAAATTATGAAATTTATACAGATAACACCTCTTTATGATATAAAGACGAGATATAAATTTGGTGACTGAGACTCAACTGGTTCCCGAGTTATAGTGCATCGAAGTTGGCCATAACTCCAAACTATGCACCGAAATTTCAACACTCTTCCAAGTTTTGAGGAAACAAAAAATTTGTCATGCTAACTGATGAAATGTAGCCTACATATACAACTCTTTTGTGTAACAAACTTAGGCTCACAAAAATTTTATATTTAAAATTACAAAGTGAATATTTACTATTAAATTACCTTTAAATTTCGTGTGCCTATAACGCAATTTTTGGCCAAATTCAAAGCCCTGTTACTCTGGAACAGGTTGAGTCTCAGTCACCAAATTTATATCACATCTTTATATCGTAAAGAGGTGTTATCTGTATAAATTTCATAATTTTTCACTCAGTCCCTTTTGAGATAATCTACTTCAAATATTGCCCAAATACGATTTCGGGCATCTTTGAAAAATTGTATAAAAAAAAGGGCAAAGTTCTCAACCTTGAAACTTCTACAGCGAGTAGTCCTATAGTAGATCTACACCAGAAAAAAAAATTAAGGGCGAGTCTTTCTTCCTTCTAATAATTTTGCGGCACCAAAACACCCGTTTTAAGTAAATTTTCAATTTGTAATTTTGAATTTTTTTCTTCACTTTCCTCACTACTTAGGTAATATTGTGTTAAAACAAAAATGTAGAACATTTCATTCTGATAATTTTGGTGTTTATTTTGTCTTGTTATCTATAAAATTGACAGAGTTACATACATTTGTGCAAAACAAGTCTCCGGCCGAAAAAATGTTACAAAGAAAACTTAAAATGGCCGCCAAGAAAAAAGTATGAGCCTAAAAAATGTTTTACTCTAGTTTTGAAGTCACCTAATATTGGGGAGTAACTGGTAAAAAAATTAGAAAATAAAAAATGTTGAGCAAAAATTTTTATTTAATTTGGTTCATTTCTAATGGATTGACCCTATTTTGGCATTATTTGAAGTAAAATATCTAAGAAGGGCCTGAGTGAAAATTATGAAATTTATACACATAACACCTCCTTACAATATAAAGATGTGATAATAATTTGGAGACTGAGACTGAACTGGTTCCAGAGTTACAGTGCATTGAAGTTGGCCAAAAATTGCAAACTATGCACCAAAATTTCAACGCTCTTCAAAGCTTTGAGGAAATTATAAATTTGTCATGCTAACTGATGAAATGTAGCCTACATGTACAACTCTTTTGTGTAACATACTTAGGTTCACTAAAATTTAGCATTTAAAATTACAATGTGGATTTTTACTATTAAATTACCGTTAAAATTCGTGTGCGTATAATGGAATTTTTGGCCAAATTCGATGCACTATAACTCGGGAACCAGTTGAGTCTCAGTCACATCTTTATATCATAAAGAGGTGTTATCTGTGTAAATTTCATAATTTTTCACTCAGTCCCTTTTGAGATATTCTACTTCAAATATTGGCAAAATACGGTTTTGGACATTTTTGAAAAATTGTATAAAAAAAACCGCAAAGTTCTCAAGCTTTAAACTTCTACAGCGAGTAGTCCTATAGTAGATCTACACCAGAAAAAAAAATTAAGGGCGAGTCTTTCATCCTTCTAATAATTTTGCGGCACTAAATCTCCCGTTTTAAGTAAATTTTCAATTTGTAGTTTTGAATCTTTTTCTTCACTTTCCTCACTACTTAGGTAATATTGTGTTAAAACAAAAATGTAGAGCATTTCATTCTGATAATTTTGGTGTTTATTTTGTCTTGTTATCTATAAAATTAACAGAGTTACATACATTTGTGCAAAACATGTTTTCGACTGAAATATGGTTAAAAGGCAAACTTAAAATGGCCGCCAAAAAAAAAGTATGAGCCCAAAAATGTTTTTACCATAGTTTTGAACTCACCTTTAGTTGGGAAATTACTGGTAAAAAAATTAGGAAAATCAAAAATGTCGAGCAACTTGGCCTGGTTCATTTCTAATGGATTGACCCTATATCAAGGGAGATCTTAAGAAAACTGCATCCAAAACAAAAACCAAACACACCCTAACGCAAGAATTTATTGTAACAAACGCAACACTTTCCTCAATTTCTCTTATCTCTTTAAGAAGTGTGTGTTTATTTTTGCAACTTCTGCCTGCTTCAAACCATCATCCAAATCTTTAAACGCCGCTAATTTTGTATCGAGACCTATTGATTTTCGTTGAGCGGAGGCCATAACTGATTTTTCGCTTGCCCACTGAAAAGTAACTTTTTGCACGACGTAAATAATTAGTGGTACTTACGAATATTGTTGCCGTGGATCGTATCTTGACATTACTGCACGCAATCTGTTTGCTATGAAAACAAAAGAAATCTCCGTGCGGTAAATTTACAAAAAGCACAAGTGCCGTAAGTAAAATCATCATAATACAAGTCTTTATGGAAAACCGAAACCAAGGCCCCCCAGTTTGTGGCGACTTTAACAGGACAAATATTTGGTCCCCATAACAACCAACACATGCAAATCACTTTCTGAAATATAACATCCATCTTCAATAGTGTATATACATAATATATTCAGCTAATATCTCAATTAATATAAATAAATTGATATAAATAATCATCATGCAAAAAATAGCATGCAGTACTCGTGCCGTACGCACATAACGGAGCTCGGAAAATTGAAAAAACTGCGCAAGCGCCTTGTTTTTTCAAACTCTTTCCTCGATCCATATGCACCGCTTACGGCACTTGTATCGCAATATACTATTTAAGACTAGTTAGCTGTTTAACATCGTCTAGAATATGTTGCAGAAAATTCAGTCACATGGTTGTGGAAAGAGGGAAGAAACCGGAAAGAGACCTCGGAAGAAAGAAGAAAAACGGAACAATCACATTGGACAGTGACCTTGCACTCCAAACTCTACTGAGGGTAAAATTTCGCTTCCGGAATTTCTAAAGTTGGCTTAAAGGATCGCACCAGCTGGGAAGGACACTAATCTGCTACTTGCTACCGCCTGCAGTGCTAAGTTGCTGGTCAAAAATGGCAATTTCACTTCAAAATATGTATTGTTATAAAAGGGTGTTCACTGCAATAGGCCTAGATAGGAAATTTGACGGGACCATAGAAAAATATCGCTTTTAATGCAGATTTATCGTTATATCAGTCTTTGTTATATGGAGGTTCGACTGTATATGATATGTGGAAATGTAAAAACACATAATATCACCGCCATCTTGAAAGAGTCATTCAAGGAGATTACCCAGTCTTTATGTAACTTTTCAGTTTGTCATAACCAGGGCCCGGATTCTGATGATATGTCTTTTTTTTTTTATTGATGCTTCATAGACATCGCCAACTTATAGATAAATCCTAATCATGGCCTCTAGATTATAGATTATTAAGTCATTTTTAGGGCATTTATTTCAATTTTGTCATTTTTGTGTCATTTGCTTCCTTATTTTGTAATTTTCATGCATTTATTTTAAATAAATGACTAGGTTACTATAATGCAACATTTCTGTTGAATCTACGTTAAAAACAATTTTCTTATTCTTCTTCTAAAATGTTCCAATCAAGAACAAATTTTTTAGACCTACAACATCCTTTCTACATTTACAGTTTTTACAATTACTTACACATTAGTCTATATCTTTGTGTACACAGTAATAATTTTTATAAATAAAATATCAGTTTTTAGGTCATTCTTTGTAATTATTAAGCCATTTTGTTTAAAATTTAGGGTCATTTTTCAAACAATTTTAGGTCATCAGAATCCGGGCCCTGGTCATAACTTTAGCTCCTGTTTCATCTTGTCTGCGCTTGGGTCTACTCTGACATTTTGCATACAGTCTGCTTGATGCACTCCATGTTTTTATGCGACACTTAGATTTCTCCCAACACTGATAGGCTGCCAATGATCATTCTTCTCATTGATTGCAGCAAACAGTGCAGCCAACAGCTTCACTTGTGGGAAGAAGAAGTAGTTCAGAATATGGTTTACAAGGTTTGTAATGTAGAGCAAAGATTGTGATTGTGTTTGAGACTTGTAACGTATGTAGTTGGTGTCGGGGCAAGGTTTGTGACATCACCACTGTCAAGGTTCCTAACCTGCTTCACAATGAGATTGATTGTGTGCACGTCTCTTCTGCACTTCCAGTTGTAAATTCGCATGAGCACAGTTGCCAGGCTTCCTGGATTTCAAGGAGCAGTCCCTTATTTCGGTGTAATGTTCCTTGTCCCTTAACATTCAATTTATTTTGAAAAGTTATGATAAAAATTTCACAGTGAAGTTATAACATATTTATAAAAATAAAGTGAATATTCTAACACACTTAATTACTCCACTTACCAAATTTTTGGTAGAACATCTTTCGCTTGCATCCTCAACTAGGCCTACTTGTCAACTCGCCCCTTAACCACCCTCCGGAAACTAAGGTATTACTTGGATGTGAAACGGCTGAGAAATTTTATCCAGAGGCTCTAATATAGGCTTGGAGTTCTTTTATGTGCCGTAATCTACAACACGGGTCCCCAGCTTAAAGTCCCTCCCGGAGGACTCCGTGCCCAGGATTTTTACGTCCTGAAAAACCCATCGACTGTGGACGGGTTTGATCTTGCGACTTTTGGATCTAGAGCCAGGCACGTTACCTCTAGACCACCGCAGCCAACGGAGCATAAGAATAATACAGTAAAATAACTTGTAGCCTATATCTTCTGTATCAATAATTATAAATTTATAAAATTTTCAAGCCTGGATTTGAACATTGAAGCTGTAATACTATTTTGATTTTATTTGATTGCAGTATAATTTTACTTTGTTTTCATGTTGCTCATGGGTAACCAGTCCGAATTACGCTGATGAAACTTCCTTATAATGATATTTGTGACCGAGGATCATCTTAAGAAAATTGCTAGGAAAAAACCAAAAACAATATACAGCACGTACATACGAGAAGGATTTATCTAATTCAGAAATATAAACTGTAACACGCTAAACAGTAACACTGACATTTATTGTACTGCAGTCTGTTTATGTAGTAAAAAAATCGGTGCTATTTCTTTGCTTTTCTTTGCTGCTAATTTTATTTTGAGATGTATATTACTTTTGTTGAGTGGACACACATTTTGTCTGCATACTAAAAAACTACTAAAAAATAATTTTGATAAAGAAGTTACTTGTTAAGTGATCTATCATCACCTTGTACGTCACAGAAAGTTCAGTCTCAAAAAGGGTGGAAAGAGGGAATTAAGAGAGGAAAGAAAGAGACAAAACAGAGTTGCCAAGTAATTTTGTCAAAACTGAAACTGTTTGCTCTATATCATACTTTAATTGTACAATCTTCGTATCTTGAACTAAACTCCGTGGCGCTACATCCCTGGAGGAACTTGGCCTACCACCCGACCACTGCGTCATCTACCGTAGGCAGATGGCAGGATTGGGGGCATGTGGTCAGCATGCCGACACCCACGGCCGTTAATGGTCGTTTTCATGACTGGAGCCGCTACTTCTCTATCAAGTAGCTCCTCAATTTGAATCATGAGGCTGAGTGCACCCCTACCAGACCTCCCTACCTCAGAAAAATCCGAGGAGGTACCGGGGATCGAACCCGGGCCGACAGATCTGTAGTCAGCGACGCTAACCACAAGACCACGCCGGCTGTCTTGTATCTTGAACTAACAAGTGAAATTGCCATATGTCTATTTGTTGAGCTTGGTTCCTAGTCTGATTTTGTTTGTGGTTCCCTCATATCTTCCTTGATATTATTCTCCTGCTGATTCTGTTTTCTGGTGTTCTGAATGCAATGCGTTTTTTTCTTGATTCTGCTACATTTCCTTGTAGACTGTTTTGTAGGAAACTAACCTAACCTAATGTCCATTTTCTTGGTGTGTTATGTGTATGCACTCTGTCTGTTTGGAGTATTCTATTTGTACATTCCTTAGATTTAAAGTACATAACAATAGACAATCTCTATATATATAAGAGGCTTTGTCCTGACTGAATGAATGACTGACAGATAATCAACGTAGAGCCTAAACTATAATAGGTAGAGCTCGGAATTTTGATAGTACCTTCGTTTCATAATGTAGGTGGTCACTAAGAAAGGATTTTGAAAAATTTCGATTTTCAATGCCAAAATTAAAATGTTTTCGAGAATACTTAATACCTTTTTTAAACAGAATTGGCAAATCCAAATCACATTCCATGTACAGTTCTCATGACAACAGTGTGTTGTTGGCAGTGGTCACGGGTAGCATTAGAAATAAATGATACGGTACTTTGACAAATTAGAGAAGCCATCAATATAATTCCATGAAAATAATGCACAATGTGATGGAGTCACATAACTTTCTCTACCGTGGACATAGAGAATACCGTTTTCTAGCTTCCCCATTTTGATGTAGAATAATAGTTCGTATTGCAGGGACAGCATTTTCAGTTGTTTCAGTCCGAGTGTGCCAACAAGTATGCTATATTAGAAGTCGGTAAAACATTCTATCCACTGATACGTTATTCATAGCTGTAGGCTTTGTATTTTTAGTTGAGAAATATGGATGTTTATCATAGGCCCTAAGCATGTAAAAGGAGACAAAATAGGAAGGAACATTTATGTAAAAACAATCTCAGTGTTAATAAATATGTTTTAATTATTTTTCTGTTAAATAAATAATTTAAACAAAACATCTAGCAGTTGAGTAGGCCTAAATAATTGCAGGCAAAGCCGCGGACACCTGCAAGTCTGAATATAAAACAAGTGAAACTTACAGTGAGCATTATAATTGTAACGAAATACTTGAGATTAAACTGAACATAAAAATTGATTAACACCTTTGTCTATGGTGTACGGTTGTTGAGTAAATCGTATTATATTTAATAACATATTTACACTGTATGGCAACACTGTAGAATCGAAGTTTTTTCTAATCAAAGTCTCTTCTCTGCAGCAAAAGTAGAGTTAACCGGTTTGTTTAAAAACAATGTCAGCACTGTAGGCTACATGCGATATCTGAAAAAACTGACTGTGCAATCATGATCAGGAGACAACAGTTGATTATGAGTTTAGAACAGTGGTCGCCAAACTTATGAAGCTTCTGAGCTACCGTACCATTTTAAAATCCTACTGTGAGCTACCAACCAAAAGAACTACGAAATTAAACAAAATCTGATATTTGGTTATTAGCTAAATGTGAAATAAATTTTAATTAACAAAAAGAAATTGAAATTGAACTGTACATAAGAAAGAAATTGAAGTGTAGTTAGTAATAAATAACAAAAGTATGGGCAGAAATTTTTTATTACACTTATTAACTTCAATGAGAAGGATGGAACTCTTTTTTTGTCATCAACAAGTTTTTTATTATTGGGAGAGTAGGTAGTGGCTGCCATTCGAGTACAGTCGTCAAGTGTTCATCAGTGAGTCTGTTTCTGCACTTATTTTTAATAAATTTCATACTGGAAAAAGAAACCTCATACAGATATGTAGAGCTGAACATTGCCTTCACTTTGAGAACAACCTGAACCAAAATTGGATATTTTTCTTTAGGAACAAGATGCCAAATATTTTCAGAGCTTGAAGAAAGTGATTTTATAGATAAATCATTATGAAAATCAATCAGTTCCAACTCCACTGCAGCACTGTCTTCTTCAAAATCAAAATTCTCCATGACACAAGTAGAGAACTCTTGATGGTTTGGCGATCACTGGTTTAGAAGATAGTTCCGTGACAGTGATTTTGTGTGATTTTATAACTTTTATTTTATCTCATAACGGTGACGATGTGCAGTTTTTGTTTTAATTATTGGAGCTCCAAGCCACCAAAAGATGCCCTGAAGATGGTGTAGAGACACCGAAAGTCCCAGGCGACAGATCACAAATATTTATCTTAGTTGAGCAAATGGTATCTTAATACAAGTAAGAATCAGCTTGAAAAATTTTATGTCATAACTGGGATTTGAACACGGATCTTCGGCTTAACGCGCCGATGCTCTACCATTGAGCTACCATGACAACATGCCAGTACGACATCAAATTCCTCAACTGATTCAGAAGACAAGGCAGACCACGGGAGGTTTCTCCGTTGAGAAACCGTTGTTGTCATGGTAGCTCAATGGTAGAGCATTGGCACGTTAAGCCGAAGATCCGTGTTCAAATCCCGGTTATGACATAAAATTTTTCAAGCTGATTCTTACTTGTATTAATATCCCAGACATGGATGTAATGTCTATTTCCTTTCCCTCCACTTAATTAATGGTATCTTCTTTATTTTATTTCATTCACTTGATGAAGCATGTCAGTTGTGAGAAATGGACGTGCATAGCATGGAGTTGATTTTGCACATTATTTGTCACTTCTGTTGGCATCACTAGAAGAACTTTGCACTGTAGCAGCTCTTAGATAACATGAGTGAAGATAGGTCCTGTTTGATGTTTTGTCTGTCTGTAAATCTGTTTGTAACGTGGTTATGATCAAACACGTTCGATTTTCTTCCAATTTGGCATGAATGTTCCTTGAAGTCTTAAGGATTTTTATTTTTTTGATTCCATTTCAAGATGAAGAGCGGATCTTCAATTTTTTTTGATGCGAGATCTACAGTTCACATAATCACTGGCTCTACAGGGTGTCAATGAATAAAACCGAAATATTTTACTTGCGTATATAAGGGACATAGACAAGCAACTTTTATTAGGAGATTTTTGGTTTATGATGTAAAATGTGTATGCTACAGGGCATTAAAGTCATTACAATTTAGTGTCATAAGTCAATAATGAAGAGAAATAGAGTTAAAATTTTCATTAAATTGACTTCATGCCTTCTTAGTGATCGACGAAAACCTGATTCTTAAACATTCATCAACAGCTATATCATAATTTTGTGCTTCCATAGTCTGCAAAATTTACAGACTATTCACATGTCTGGCCGCCACTGCACTAGTTTTTTATTCATAACTCTAGTGTTAACAACGAAGTTCCTTTGTTTTCCACTTTTTTGAAATGTTAGAAGTCAGTGGTGGCCATGCCCTGGGAGATTTTATGCTGTAACAGGAAAAATTGAACCCATAGAGCAAAAATCTCCTAATAAAAGTTTCTTGTCTATGTCCCCTCTATAAACATATTTTGGTGTTATTCATTAACACCCCGTATAAATTGTATTTCAATTTTAATCTCAAATTTTGGATGGACCGAAGGTCACACTGTAGGATTACTGATATTCCTTGGTATGAATGGTTGGCACCTCTGCACTAGTAATAAGTAGATTAACCTTTTCACTGCTTCAAATGAATATATGTGTCAGAAAACATCACTCCTGGGATGCTCTTGATGAATATACAGTGCACGCCGCTTATTGTGATCGCTTCGGGACACATCTAATCTGATAACATTAACTGGTTGATAACAGTAGCCAAAAGAATTAAATGAAGGTTATTCATTCATATAGACTATAAGATAATACACTACAAAAACAGAATTAAAAACTATTTATTCATAAATTAATACGTAACTGTGAATCATTGAACCACTCAGGCTAATACAGTAATAGACTGCAAGCAACTATTTATCAACTAGTTACAAAGTTTTTAATTATTTTTGTTTTCCTTTAGGAGTCCGTTAACCAATACTCCATACTCAGTTACAAGTATTTTTGGAAGTCTATACTGATCTGTGGTGAACACCTCGTAGCAAAACTGATATCGCCTGTCTGTTCAAGTCTTTTCATTTTACACTAGCCATCACTGCATGTCAGCACTGTTACCTTCGTAAATCAAAATTTGCAGCTTAACTGAGGGGTCAAACATGTCTTATTGCTTAAAAGAGAAAGTTTTACATGTAATGTAATGCCACCCCCTTGAACTGGTCATCGTGTGAACAGGGAACACTACCAATACAACACAATACAGTTAATTTAGAAACGAAATCTGTAAAAATGGATTTTGAATGACGTACAGTACTTGGAAAAAACCGCAAGAAGGAAAATGTGATGACATAAATTGAATCTTTGTTCACAATTAACAGCATTATTTCATTTTATCAGTATTAATCCGTACAGGACTTCATAAATGTGATAACATTAACCGATTGATAACATTATCCACGATTACATTAAGCAGCGTTCACTGTATATGACGCACTTTTTTGCATGGCTTTAGGAAAAATAAATTCTCCTTGGGAGCCATTCAGAGTGTGTGAGCTTATATTTGTTTATATTCTGACACCAAAAGTTAGCTGTTCTCTGCTTTGTGCTGCCATCTGCAGGTAAATATTTCAAGCATTATAACTCTGCTGTGTAGTAACATTGTGCGAGCTTCCCAGGATTAAGTAAATTATCCATGCTCTTGTTTCAAAGGAAAATGAAAATTATTACAGTAAAATGCCAGTATAACAAAATTTAGGGGACCTTGGAAATTAATTCGTTATAGTGAAAATTTGTTGTACTAAAAATACCAGTGCACAATGTTCTGGGCTTTATTTTTTAGAAAAGGTTGTGATATCCTCTGGAACACTCCAAGACACAAAAGACTATTCAAGGTAGTCACCATCCACCATATATGAATTTAAAACAGAATCTGGCACATTGCTTTGTGATAGAAAACTATGTGCCTTGTGTTGCTGGCACAAGAGTCAAACTCTGCTGATCTTCCACCTCATCTTCACATGGATTTCTATCACTCAGAATGTCTTCCCCAAATTCCATCGTCTGTGATTTCTCGTTACACTATCACATCACATTGACGTATTCAGTAAGATTCACACTTGCTGCCCATCTGACTTTTCATACAAACCTTTCCAGTTCTCTTCTGTTTCTGTCATCTAGCACTTCGCTTTTTGTGATATCTGAATAAACCACTCCAGTTCTTCTAAAACAGTTAACAATTACATATTTCTTCTTTAGGCTATTTCCATTCAGTTCTCAACACAATATGCATTGATTATAAAAAGTTGACTCTCCCTGAGGCAATATGACACAGAATACAGTGCAGAAATTAAAGAAGAAGAAAATAATTTATTATCAACATAAATGAAGCTGCCTGCCTCTACGCAAGTTATCATTAAGACACAGCTTAACAATTCCATCTAACAAGACAATAAGTACATGGCGTAAATAAATATACAGGGTGTCCCATTCAAACCTCCCGCATTTTAATGAATCATAAATCACAAAGTATGCGGAATTATTAAATGAGACTGGTATTAAACGAAAGAGGAACTCAAAGATTTCTCATTGTCACACAAACACATGACACCTCTACATGTGCACCATTTGTAGCACAAACAATATCAAGTCTGCATTCAATTTCGTGCCACGTTCTGTTCAACTTGTCCATTGGTACTGTTGCAATTGTGTCACTGATAAGGGTTCGTAAATCATGAAGATCTTGTACTGGAGTTGCAAACACAAGGTCTTTTACATACCCCCAGTGGAAGAAGTCCAGTGGAGTGTTGTCTGGCGGAACACGTGTACGAGCACCTTCTGATTCTTTTTTAATGCATCCAGTCGCCAGAAACTTCTCACACCATGCCCTAATGCTTTCCCATCAGGTGCATTTCCTCCGTATTCTCTCCGGTAATTTCTTTGCACTGTAATTATTGACTTTGTCTCTGCATACCAGAAGACAGTTTGTGCTCGTTGCTGAAGTGTCGCCATTTTGTTTTATGTCATTATTGTCCAACATGCAACAGATGAATTACTTTCAAACAAATGAAAACAAAATTCTTTGAGTTTCTCTTTCGTTTAATACTAACCTTATTTCATAACTTTGCATACTTTGTGAGTTATGGTTAATTAAAATGCGAAAGGTTTGAATGGGACACTGTGTATACAGTGTTACATTACACTTCTAAGCAAAAGCTCACAATTTCTTTTTGGAGTAAATATGGTGATTCAAGATTGGTATTGAATCAACAATGATGCTTTCAGTAAGGTTTCTTTTTTGGTGATCCCTAGTTTTTGCAGTTATTGTGCAACCGAGTGATAGATTGTACTTCTGGAACCAAACAGAAGACCATGTACTGAAAAATGACAGCCACTAAATCTTGCGTGGTATTTTTCTTTAAGGAATGGAATGCAGTTCTCATAGATGCTCTTTTTTTTTTTCCATGTCAACATTTTCGGCTTGATCATCGTCGTTAGATTCATATCGAATAGTTAGATCTAGGATAAAAGCTGTTTTAGCCCCTTTTTTGAATGCTATAATATCTACGAAGCGATTAGATCCTAATTCATCTACAGCATGCACTTCCTCAAAGCATCCATATCCTTTATTGGTCAGGAGGCTGGACAATGAGTGTTTTACCCGATGATGTCTCTTATTAATAAGCTGTGAATTAAATGGACATGATCCGAGTACGTGACTCGGTGTTTCTGACTCCTTTGCACACCTTCTGCAAACAGGCAAAATTTTAATTTGTTATACTGATATTTCTAAATTTGCTATAATTAAATGTTTTAACACACACAAAATTGGGAAAAGGGAAGGGGGCAATACATAATTTTGCAGTACTGAACATTTTGTTCTTTATACTGGTATTTTACTGTAGCAATTGTGCATCCATTTATGGTCATATAAATTTGTAAATTAACTCAGCACCACCAGTTTGCACACTGAATAATATGCTAGCATTGAAAAGGTTAATATTAGACAGTGTGGATTTAGAAGAGTGTGATTGTGTTTATTAATGTGTAAACATTCGTATTCGTGCAGGCCTTGATGTTCCTTGAAGTGTGGATGGAAGAGGCAAAAAGATGGGAGTAGAGCGGACCACTGCACAGCTCTCTTCATTTTGGATGCCATCAACATTTTCATCTTACAATCCAAGCAAACAGGGCCACAAAACATTGTCTAAGCTCCAGGGATGAGTAAAATGGATTCTTCTTCTGACTTACTGGCTTCAGGGCCTTCCTGTTCCTGGATGTCAGATAGACAGACAAATGATTATTGTGACGACGCAAACATTAGTGGTGGTGATGAAGATTCAAGTGATGATAATTTGTATTTGTCCGATGTTGAGAGTGTTGTAAGTGAAGACGATGTTGATACAAGTATACCATCGGCCAGATCCTGTAGAGTTGTCGGAAAAAAATGCATCCAACATCTCAATACATTAGAGAAAAGAATTGTTGGTAGACTTGAGATACTTCGTAAGCAGTTAAAACAAGTTCGTTATGAAATAGATAACTCCACCAATAAGTCTACCAATGAAACAAAGATCTGTAACTGGTTTACCATATTTGGTATACCATACTTCAAAGATAAGACATATTTCTCGTGCTCTCCTAACGAGGACACCTTGATGAAAAGAGCAAACAAGGAATTAATTCTTATTGATCTACCTCAAACAAGGTTGTGGAAGGAAACCCAAAGGAAACTTTTAAAAGCTGCCGTTCATGAAGAGGAAACTGCTAGACAGGTGAGTCAACTGAAGACAAAAATGAACTCTATCAGAAAGAAACTAGAGGAAGAGATTGCTTCCTCCATAAGAGACGATTTGAACAAGTCATTAGAGGAATTGGAACTTAGGATAGCAGTCATAAAAAGCAAAACACTTGAAGAAATTATTGGTTTTTCCGATTCAGAATATGACTGGATGAAGATATCAGCTCAAGTACTGACAGGGGACTTCACGCCTGAGGAATGCCGTGCGATGTGGCGTAGTTACCTTCATCCAAAGTTAAGCAAAGCAAAATGGTCGAAGGAAGAAGAAAACAAATTAATGGAACTTGCCAAGTCATACAGATATGAAGATTGGGATAGGTTAGCGGAAGAGCTCGGTACAAACCGTTCTGGATATCAATGCATATGCCACTTTCAAGGGAAACTGAACCACAGTGACTCACCTCGCAAGTGGTCAACAAAGGAAGATAATAGGCTTAGGACACTTATAGCAAAGCTTCGAATTGGATCGTACATTCCTTGGACTAAAATAGCTTCTTACATGGAGGGTCACACTAGAACACAGGTCTACACCAGGTGGGCTTACTCACTGGATCCTAACATTAAGAGAGGACGCTTTACGGAGAAAGAAGATATTCTTTTAGTGGCTGCCATTAGAAGATATGGAACAGATAACTTCCAGAAGGTAACCAGATTCTTGCCAGGTCGCACAGTGACACAGACGCGTGAGAGATACAACACGCTACTCAAGGAATCGTTCCAGTGGAATGCAGAGGAAGATAAGAAGCTTTTGGCTTTAGTTGAAGAGCATGGAAAGGGTAACTGGACAGCAATAACCAAATATTTTCCAACTAATACGAGAACACAATTGAGAACTCGTTATGTAACCATACAAAACCGGTTAAAGAAAACTCAGTCTGGTAGCAAAACTGACATAAGCAAGATTTATGTGCCACGTCAGCCCAGAAAACATGATTCTAATAAAATAGATAAGACCTGGAATAAATTACAGGACATTCTAAATGATGTGAAAACTCCAGAAGATTTGAACGAGGAAAATATGCTTGAACTCAGAAATAGGTTGTGTGGAAAGAAAAGGAAGAAGCGTCCGGGACGTAAAAAAGGACAGACAAAAGTTACAAGCGACTTTGATGATCAAATTACAAGCATCTTCAGGTGTGTGTATCAACAGATTGGTGGACGCAAGAAAGCTAGATTCTATGAAGAAGATATAAGGAAGAAAACAGAATCCATGACACTCATGTTACGACACTTCCAGGCTCAGTTGAACATTCCAGAAGATGACAGTGAAGTCGGGGAGGAGAAATGCTTTTTCAACGAGTTAGACAAGATTGTACTGGGCAAGATCCGAGATGAGAAACTGCTGGAGAAGTGTAGCAAAGATTGTCCAGTTCACAACACAAACCATGAAGCTGCCGGTTCCTCTCATGCTGTTGTACCTTCATCAGCCACTGGTTCAGCAACATCTTTCAGCGAGGTTACAACTTCTTCCAGTGAAGTTCCAACATCTTCCAGCAAGGTTTCAACAGCATCATCTAGTGAAGTTGTAACATCTTCCAGCAAAGTACCAACAGGATCATCCAGTGAAGTCCCAACTTCTTCCAGCGAAGTACCAACAGCATTTTCCAGTGAAGTACCAACAGCATTTTCCAATGAAGTTCCAACAGAATTTTCCAGTGAAGTTCCTTCAAATTCTAGCATTTCAACTGACATAAATTATTTTTTACCACCTAGTTACGCAAGCCTGGTGGGTTTTCGTACTCTGCTTCTTACTCGTAAGAACCTTCTAGAAGTAAGCGAAGAAGAAAGCGAGTTTGATGGAAACGAGTCACCTAATTCCCCTAGCAGTGGTTGCCTATCTGTGGAAGACGCACAATCATTGTGGCATAACCGGTTTTTCTCATTATTCTTTTACCCTGCTGTAATGTCAAGGTCTTTCTGTAAAAACAACACCAGCTTAGACGACACGGATGATAGCGATGCAGTGCCTGTAGTAGAGAACAGTGAAAGTACACGAGAATCGAAAGCAAAGAGATACAAGTTTACGGGGCACAAGAAACGAAAACCAAGTAATAAAAAGAAAGAAGAGAAATCATCACCTCCAGGAAAAAAGAGGAAGTATGAGAAGTCTGGGAAGTACAAGAAGCCAAGTGTTCAGCTTCCGGAGACAGAATGGAGGAGGAGTGCTCGTCATAAGCATTCCTCTTCAACTTCAACTACCCAGAACGAGGAATCAATCCCGACACGGCAACAAAAGAAAGGAAATCGAGAATCAATTCTGACACAGCCACAAAAGAAAGAAAGTCAGGAACCAGTCCTGACTCAAGCTGAAAGTGACAGTGGTCAGGATTCATTCACACCAAGTCTGCAAGCAGATGATGATGATGAATCACCCGCGTCATGTGCTCAACAATGAGGTGTCTTGCCAGGGAAATACTGTCCACCTGAGTTGTCAGTGTCTCAATTCTCCCAAAGTATTGATGGAACTATGAACTATGAAGTTTTGTATATAATATAATCATACACGACACAGGAACATTCTGTATGATTTCTTTGTATTTGTCCTTTATTTTTGCTCTAATAATAATGAATAATGAATTCAACATTTCTGGGCTGTGGTTTATAGTTTCATAGCACAATGTTTTCCTGCAGACTGCATTGGATACCTTCAGAGCGATGTTGGAGACTGTCATAACTAGACTTCGGATTTTAGGTAAAAACCTATTTTAATCCTTAAGTGATAATTGGAGGGAAACTTGTATATGCATGTTTCATAAGTGACTATGCCTAAAAATGATATTTTTATAGGACCTAAAACAGCCTATTTTTACGTTAGAGCCTAATATTGCCTTTTTTGCTTGTTTTCCCCTAAAGTTCAAAATAATTTACTTTTTTGTTATAAATTCTAGCATTTATTTTCAGTTCGTACTAAATTTTTAGCTGGAAATATGCAGTACATTAGACATTTGTGACTTGGTTAAATAGTAAGGAATGTTTCGTTTTCAGTAGAAAAATTCCTTGGAATTCCCAAGAAAATGTAGTGTTTTTCTCCTGACTCCCACATCCAGTAAAGAGAAGAAAAAAAAAACACACGCACACAAAACAAACAAAAACAGACAAACAAACCAAAACGTAGTTCTCCGAATCACTGAGGGTTACAAGGGGTTGAATATGCTAACGTGCGTAGCTTCTGGGCGCAGGGATTAGGTTTTCACTGTTATGGTAGTAATACAGACCCTAGTAATAGGTCAATATAATTCTGTGTATCATAGGCCTATATCTGTGTTTTATCATGATTATTGATTAAAGGTTACTTCAATAAATATAATATTCTGCATTGCAATTGAGATATTTCAGAAAATTGGCAACTTAACGATTTTATAAGAGACTATTTTACGATTTTTAGAACCTATTTTCCAATTTTTAGAGACTATTTTAGGCACCTAAAACTGCATTTTTAGCGACCTAAAAGTCCGAAGTCTAGTCAACCATTGAGTTATGGTATTGAAAACTCTCCTGCATCATGGGATTCTGTCCTCTTCTCTTTTGTTAGTTTCTGGCTGTAAGAAAACAAACTGTAGACCTACAGAACACACTTGTTACATGATTTAACCTTTAAGTACATACGCTGGTGTGTAAAATACATCACCTTAACTAAATGTTATGTCTACTTCCGTATATTTATGCAGATAAGACGACTGTCAGATTAGACAAGGTATAAATTTTTGTCAAAGTTTTATAGTTTTAGTGTATATCTGTACCCGAAGGGAAAAGACCACTTGGAAGACCTAGACGTAGGTGGAAAGACAATATTACGAAAGATTTAAGGGAAGTAGGATTTGTGGGGGTTAATTAGCACAGAATAGGGTTGAATGGCAGGCTCAGGTAAGCGCGGCAATGGACCTTTGGGTTCCATAAAATAGATAATATTCCTTTAGCTTTGATTAAATTAATCGGGAAAACATTGTGAAGTGTATATTATATATAATCAATAAGAATATTCTACTTCACACATATTTTGTAAGTCAAAATTACCAAAAGGACGATCGTTTCGGTGAGTGACTTCTCACCATCATCAGCTGTTCTCAACTGTCGTGTTTCCTTCTTTTCACATGACACGAGGAAGGAAACACGACAGTTGAGAACAGCTGATGATGGTGAGAAGTCACTCACCGAAACGATCGACCTTTTGGTAAGTTTTGACTTACAAAATATGTGTGAAGAAGAATATTCTTACTAAGATAGTTGGAAAATATATAAACACTTTATGCTCCACTTACGTCTGGAATTAGAATCACAGGACTAGTTTCGGGAGTTACCCCATCAATCACCCTCTAAAAAACAACACACCCAAAATAGACTCCTCAGGAATTTACCAGATGGAATGCGAAGACTGCCATTTGACTTACATAGGACAGACCAAAAGAAGCTTAAAGATCAGGATGAATGAACACCTCAGAAACATAAAATACATGCAAACCGAAAAATCAGCGGTAGCCCATCATTTCTGGACAAAAAACCACCACATCAAAAAGGACATCAAACTGTTAAAACACGTAAAGAAGCCATCTGAATTAAACACATGGGAGAAGATATTTATTACCAAGAACAGCAACAGCATAATGAACTTTGAAATACCGCCAGTGGATGACATCATAAAACTTACAATGAGGAAGGAAGAGGGCAGCACCGAACATACCAGGACTGCCAACCATGATCGCCAAACTCCAACTCCAGTAGACCAACAGCCGATGATGGGGTAACTCCCGAAACTAGTCCTGTGATTCTAATTCCAGACATAAGTGGAGCATAAAGTGTTTATATATTTTCCAACTATCTTAGTTTAATTTGCCCCACTGTTTACAATACTTCGTTTTAATTTGTTTTTAAGAATATTCTTATTGATTATATATTCCTTTAGCTTGCTGAATAATTGTCTGTTGCCATTGAATAAGTATCTGTCCTATAAGACAACCCCTGATTTTTGGGGCCTTTTTTTTGAGATTCAACTATTGTCTTATCTGGGAAAATATACGGCACTGTAGAGCCATTTAAGTCATTGTTGAAGTGTATATTTGAATATTGTGTTTTGACATGTCAACAAAATACACCACATGTGTAGTTATATTTCCTTGATGAAGACTGTCTCTAATTGCTTAGAATTCCAAATCGTCTGACTGAAGAAGAAATTAATTTTTTCGCTTAAGTTATATGGTGCGTTTCAAGCAAGAGTTGGCCAATTATGCGGGTTTCTGCGTCATGGCGGCCACAGCTCTAACTGCTGAGCAATCGAGTAAAATTATCTATGCAAATAAAGCCGCTAAGAGTATAATGATTCAGGTTCTTACAATTACAGTTAAAATTACAATGAAAATAACCACGTATCTCATTACAAGAGATGTTGGAAATGTTCTCCTCTTGCATCCACACAAAATTGGCACCTCTTTAGGAAATTTTCTTTCACGCGCAGAAGTTCAGCTTCTGAGATAGAGTTAATTTCTCTTGTGATATTATCTTTAAGTTCTCCTAACAGTATGTCACTATTATTTAGGGGGGGAACTTGAAAAATAAAGTGTTTAGGTCAATTTCCCATACATTAGCGGCTTTATTTATGTAGATATTTCACCCGATCGCTCGGGGGTTACAGCTATGGCCGCTGTGATGCAGAAACCTGCATGATTGGCCAACTCTTGCGTGAAACTCACTGTAAATGAAGAAGAAGTAGACACATCATGTACATAATCTGTTTAGTGTGAATGTATCCTTAGTATTATCGCCTCACTCATAACGTTGACGGGTGGCTCGCTTTGTTCTCATATTACAATGCTTGATGTTACTGTAAAAGGTTTTCTCAAAAGAAACCGCTGACTGAATTCGTGTTGCCAATTCTCTCATTGCTCAATGTCATTGCCACGTAAGTGTTTTGCTGCATCTACATCTTCCCGTTCTGTTTACTAACACTGTGCAGTGTGCAACTACTCCAAGCGGCGGCGACTTCTTTGATGTTAACTGTCAACGAATTGAGCGAGGCGATAATAAGTCCCAGGCAGTTCACCAGGTGTTTACTTAATGGTTAAAGGAAAAAAAATAAAATGTTTGGCAATCGTTCCTACTTCCATTTCACACTGAAATCACTGTTAAGTGTAGCTTTCTTCCTACAAACTTTGACATGCAACCATACCTTGGGTAGCTACTTGTGCTATGTTTTATTATTCCCATGGACAAGTCCTTGGACTTAGTCTGGAAATTTCGCTCTCCATCTCCTCCTGTCCTTGGCTTCCTCTTTCAGTAACTGGTGTTTTCTTTTCTCCTTTACATCATGTAACAGCTGAGTTCTTCTTCTTCCAAGATCTTAAGTTCCTTCCATTTTTCCTTTGATAACATTGTTCTCAAAATGTGACCTAGTGAGTTTGTCTTCCTACAAAGAACTGTCTTCAGGATTGATCTCTTCTCTTTCACTTTTTACAACTTCCATCCATTTAGTTTTTTCCATTCTTCTCCATTCTTAGTGTCCAACCTCAGGTGATGTCTTTTATGTGATGGCAGTTTGTGATCAGAGTTCTTGAACTGATCCAGTTCTTCCCTTGTAATATTCTCATCTCTTTCCACTCGTCTATGTTGACTTGCTTCCTGTTTTCACCATGTCTTGCAGACAGTGCTTTTTTTTTCTATAAAAAATTTAAGGTTTACTATAAGCAGAGTCATTTTCATAAGGAGAAATATAATTTAACACATGAAAACGAATTGCAGAATAGCCAGAGACAGAACGACATGTGCAGCAGCATTAAAGAAAATAAATGCAATTTGAAGCCAAAGAGAAAAGGGATACAACAAACTTTTGAGCATGTGCTAATGTTGAATCAGTAACATTGGCAACATAGTCGCTGTAGCGCTCATTTGTTTTCCTGATCGCAGTGCTAATGTCAGACCTCACATCTTGAATAATGGTATAGATAATGAACGCAACGCTAAAAATAGCTATTTTAACGCCAATGATGAGTACAATCATTTTTGTTATTTTGTATGGCACAAATTTATCCAGATTTCAAAATCGTGGAAATTAATGATTTTCTAGTATATGAAAATGGAAAAATCTTTAAGGGGTATGCATAACCCCCGCATACTCCCAGAAAAAAAGCACTGCTTACAGACAGATATATAAGCATTCATGAGCCACAGATTATTGTCTCTGTTGGACACTACATGAGAATATTACAGGAGAAAAATTCCTCCGGCACTGGGACTTGAACCCAGGACCTTTGGCTATTCGCGCCAATGCTCTACCAACTGAGCTAAGCCGGAGCTCAATTCACAGCGCCAGACGGAACTTCTCTCCTATGACTGATTGCCCTAGCTCAGTTGGTAGAGCATTGGCGCGAATAGCCAAAGGTCCTGGGTTCAAGTCCCAGTGCCGGAGGAATTTTTCTCCTGTAATATTCTCACTGCTTGCAGAGTTCTTCTTTCTTTCCCAGCAACACCAGACAGTTAGGTGAAGAGCTAATAGGAAAGAAAAAAATATATATATGTACACATGTGTATACAATTTAAAACTTCCTTCTTATCTTTGTCTTTCCAACGTGAAAATGATGTTTCTAATAAAACACACACTGTATCATCATCACACCACTGAACACAATAAAGAAGGAAGCAAGCTCTGCCTGTCTCTCATGCTCGAAGAAGCACGAGTAAAGAATTTTTTCTACTTCACAGTGAGCTCTCTCCACAAAGTAAAGCAGGTGACGTCACGGTTGCCATGGAAACCACCCATAACATTGTCTAGGCTGTCTGGGTAGTGCCATGTCCAATCGTCCAGTTAAGCTCTGCCCTGGAAGTGAGAGAGCGAGAAGAAAAGAGGATGTTGGCCAGCCTGATCATGCTGCTTACTGCTACAACACACAACATCGCAGTCTGAAAGTAGAAGAGGGTAGAGGGGAACTACTCTGTCTTCACCAAGCCGGCCACAACGCAGTAGAGAAACAGGGAAATGCATAAAATCCAACTGCCGTGATAAGGAAAATAAACTTCAAAAATAAGTCTTGTAAGGTAAAAATATTGAAGTGCCACTTCACCTGCTTCCCCTGACACCAGAACGTCCGCCTATCTTGAAATCTCCAGTTCCTTCCTAAGCTTTCTTGGCCAACCAATGAATGGATAGGTGATATTCACAGTGAGGGAAGTGAGACGGTATGTGCCAGTATGGTTTCGATGGACAAATAGCATACCGGCCTTGAAAATCAGTGGATCTTTAAAACAAATTGTTTATGTTCCTTAATGGTAAAGAGTAGGCCCTATGTGCTTTGAATTTTTCCTGGTGCTGGTAATATATGATATTTTCCCGGGCTACTAACCAGGTGGTGAATTGGATTAATTCCGACGTTTCGAAGCCAAACTGAGGCTTCATTGTCAAGGAGAATGAAATGCTGGGATTAGATGGGGGTATTTATAGGACTGCTGTAACAGCACCCATCTGTTTCCTGATTGGTTGGTCTTCAACAAATCCTTTCTCCAATCGGGATGTCCCCATTCACAGCAGTCCTATAAATACCCCCATCTAATCCCGGCATTTCATTCTCCTTGACAATGAAGCCTCAGTTTGGCTTCGAAACGTCGGAATTAATCCAATTCACCACCTGGTTAGTAGCCCGGGAAAATATCATATAGTAGGCCCTATGTAATATAATAATTACTGTTGGCCGTTACCAATATAGAAGTCTGTGGCTGGTAACTTGTGATGACTAGGGGACGAATTTCTATGACATGTCTTATTTTTCCCCTTTGCATTATTTCAGGTTTCCGACTAATTTAAACCTAATTCCAAGCATCCTGGTGAAAATGGAATGGCTTTTATTGTGCATATAACTGCATATTTAGGAAATTTTCAGCCATTGTAGCATATTTAGTATGCATATGCATATTTAGGTCATTTTTGGCATATTTGTATGCATATTAAAGAAATTTTGAAGTTTCATATATTTTGTAAATTTTGCATTATAATCATACTTTTTGAGAATTTACAGATATTTTATATAAGTAACATTATATTTTAATAAAATGTATTATAATGAAACTTAAAAAAATATACACAATGTGTAAGTCGTAAAGTGATATTTTAAATTTTATTGGTCATATTTTAATGTTTTTTTAGGTAATAAATGCATGCATATATCCTATTTTTTAGGTCATAGAAATCCGCCTCCTAGTGATAACCTATGCTAGCTCCGCATCTTGTTTAAATATGTCTTAATATTTTTAAAATTATGATTTAAATAAATTAAGTCAGTTGACAGAAAAAGATGTTTCTGACATTTTTCCCCTGTTTGATGATCTGTATAAAGCAGGGTTGATTACTCACAGAAGAAATTAATTGAAAACATCGCCAAGTGTATAACATATGATATATTTAATATGTTGTAAGGGAGAGCTAGCTTACTGCCTCTGGATTTTTCTCACTTTCTTCACTGGATATACAACATCCTTGTCTTCCTGTCTCTCCGTGATGCAGATGCACTTCACTCTTTGTCCTAGGTACAGGTTGAGGATTAATCGTCTGTCTTTCCAGTCATTGCCAATTTCCTTGAAGATTTCCATCAGTTTTTGAAGTGAAACTTCTTTAGCTGTGGTAGGAGTAAATCGAGAGCTAACCCAAACTTGCATTACAGACAAAACCGTCACGAAATTGTTGCGCTCAAAATCATCACACAATTAGTGGGGCTGTGATGGAACGGACTGCACAGAAAAAACTCAACGATTAGGCTTATCCAAATTTCAAAAAATCCAAAATTAAAAAAATTGAAAATTCAAAATTTAAAAGTTTCTTAATTCGAAATAAAAAAATTCAAAGAATGAAAATTTTAAGAATCCAAAATTTAAAAAATACAAAATTCAAAAAATAAACAATTTAAAAAATAAAAAATGCAAATAAAAATCCAACATTTAAAAATAAAAAATCCAACATTTAAAAATATAAAAAACCAACATTAAAAAAATGAACATCCAAAATTTAAAAATCCAAAAAATAAAAAATTCGAAGATACAAAATATAAAAAATCCAAAATTAAAATATCCATAATTCCAAAATTTAAAAATTAAAAATTCCAAAATTAAAAATGTCCAAAAACCCAATATTAAAGTGTCCAACAATCTAAAATTGAAAAAATCCAATTATCCAAAAATTAAAACAAATTTCACTTCTGTTGCCTGGTGTTCCACGCACACTTTTTTTTTTTCCAGTCAGTAAAGCAAAGAATTCTATCTCTGTAGTAATCCATAGCATTCCTCTTTCTGTTCTGAAACCATATTGGTCTTGTTCTATCCTGCGTTCCAGTCGCCTGTTGAATATGTAGGCCACAATTCTTCCCATTCATGAATACACCTTATTGAAATTTGAATATAAAAGTTGACTCCCATACAGACTGAATAGATAGATGATGAAGAACAGCCTTGTTGGACACATCTTCCTCAACCTCTGTTGTAGTCCAGACACTGACAATAAACAAAATTTAATATTTACAGGTCCGGATGCTTTTTGATGAAGCTTTTTTTTTTTATCGATACATAATTAGTTCTGAGAAATCAAATAATCAATGATAATAATGATGATGATGATGGTAATAATAATAAAAAACATTAATCATGATAATAATAACAACAATAATGGGATGAGATGGTAACGTCTTGGATTCATATTCAGGAGGTCCCAGGTTCAAATCCCATGGCTGACCAATTTGTCATGGGTTTTTTCATGGTTTTCCCCAGTTGTAAAGGCAAATGTCAAATTGGATTATTACTTACCATGATTCAACCTCACTATTTCATCCTGTATCATATCCATTTAAATTAATATTGGTTGAAATTTACTGACATAAAATATACCAACAATAGAAATTGTTGATAATCAATAGTTGCATTGCCTACTGTATAGACACAGATTATTGATTTTGTTTAATTTGCATTTTCTGTTATGATTTATTTAGTTGGCGTAGCAAGTATAAGTCTATTGAATAAGCAGAGGAATTGTTTATTCAATTAACATCTGTGAAAAGAACTGTCTTTAAAAATGGTGACTATTAAACAAAATCCTTTAATTGCCCTTTTTTTTAGTGCTGTCCTTTTTTTCAGTAAGTTGAGAACAGTTTCCAGAATTATTAAGGGTCTTTTTCATACTTGCAGACCATGATATACGTTATTTTTTTTGTACCTTGAACCTTTTTTACATAATATCAAGGGCACATTAAAAATATAAGCCTTTTTTTTTTAACATGTCTAAACACAGATTTCAGCTGAAAACTTGCAGAGTTTTGTATTCTTATGTTATTGTATAATGTGTACAATCAATTATAAATGTAGAAAATAAACTTATAAAAATAAAAAGCAAAGAATTAAAACTGTGGGAGGAGCAGAATGGCTTTGAAGGGTGAAGCGGAAGCCATTTTGAAATAGTTAATACGTTAAAAAACTTAAAATTAAGCTCAAGATAATAGATAATACGTTAACAAACTTAACATTTTAAGCTGAACTTTTCCTCCAAAGAACTCTGCAGGTTTTCAGATTGTTCAGACTCTTATTCAAGGTCCGTTTTCAGTTGCTACAGATGAAAGGATAAAAACAAACTCCAAACTGTACCATATTGTTATTAACGGTATATCAGTATAATGTGTTGTATTTATCTTCACCCCACTTTTCACTTGGTGTGTCTGTCCTTTATTTCAAAAGTTTTCAGTTGGACACACTGCATCTATTTAACCTGGAGGTTATACATTAATCTTTGAATGGCACATACTGGTTTCTTGCATCAACCTAGGAACCTCATTAATACATTTCTTAACGTGTATATGTTGGAAAGTTTGTGCATCATATTTTTCACCGTTTATTTAAATATTTTTTGCACGACATAACTAATTAGTGGTACTTACGAATATTGTTGCTGTGGATCGTAACTTGACATTCCCGCACGCAATCTAGTTGCTTTGAAAACGAAATCTCTGTGCAGTAAAAATTACAAAAAGCACAAGTGCCATAAGTAAAACCATCATAATACAAGCCTTTATGGAAGACCGGAACCAAGGCCCCCCCAGTTTGTGGTGACTTTAACAGGACAAATATTTGGTCCCCATAACAACCAACATATGCAAATCACTTTCTGAAATATAACATCCATCTTCAATAGTGTATAAACATAATATTTTCAGCTAATATCTCAATTAATATAAATAAATTGATATAAATAATCATCGTGCAAAAAATAGCTTGCAATACTCATGCCGTAAGCGCATAACGGATCCCGCAACCTCACTTTTTGGTGCCCGCTCGCCTCTAAATGTATAAATTACCCTCAAATACGAAATATGCACAATTCTTACATTAACGATAAAATACAAATAAAATAACGTGTGAAGTATTTTATATTGCGGCCCTCCAAACAGCATTTTTTTAAAGAGGCCCTTGGGGCTCTTGCAGTTGGACAACCCTGCATTAATTTTAATTACCTATTAATTTAGCATAAACGTTAAATTAATGAAATAAATTTCAAATTTAACCCGAACATGTAGTACATACATTGTGTAACTGTACTCTCTTACCGAAATTATAACTGAAATATGACATTAAATTATAAATATGGCTAAAATATGACCAAGGCCACAAAATGACAAAAATATGACTTTATATGCAAAATAAAAAGGGTCCGATTAGGATAACACGCAAGCAATTCGTGTTTGTGATAATGGATGCCAGGATAAAAATATGACATTTCCTAAACATCCAAACCCTACTTCTAAACAGTTTTTATTAGTAACACTGTGTAGCCTATCTAACTTTTCTTTCACTAAGCTTTTTTTTAACTTTTCTTTCAATTTTTATTTTTGCACCAGCTCTACAGAGTTGTAGAAGCTGCAGTCACATGCAATTTAGATGACTACAAATACTACAATCTCATTGTTATGCGAGGGTGGATTGGAAAGTAATTCTGCCTGGGATGTTCACTGGGATATACGAGGGCGGTTCGTAAAGTAAGTTCCGGTCTCTCACGACAGTTGTGAGTGGCGCTAGCATCACGAACTGTGAGGTTCGTGAGATACGCCAAGTGTGAGGTACGTGGAGTTATACGATTTTTGTGGGCAAAACAAATGGCACCAGCAGCAATTCATCGTGAGACTACTGAAGTGTACGGGAACATTATGATGAAGAACGAAGTGGCCGACCTTCAGTTGTGAATGATGAACTTGTTGCAAAAGTGGATGAAGTGGTCAGAGAGAATCGCCGTTTCACCATGTCTCCACTCTCAGAGCATTTTCCACAAATTTGTTGGACTGTTGGATCGCAGCGGTTTCAAACAGATGAAGAGCGTCAACGGGCGGCTACACGCACAGGCGGCAGAGTTTTATGCAGAAGGAATTTCGAAGCTTGTGAAGCGGTATGACAAATGTCTGAATGTTAGCGGAAATTATGTTGAAAAATAGCTGAAAGGGTGTACTGTTCATTGGTGTGTAATAAAAGTCCCTACAATAAAGTGTTTTCTGCAAAAATAATATCGGAACTTACTTTACGAACTACCCTCGTAGTTTGAAGTTGACTTGCTTGTGAGGGAAGTGTGAAGAGCACCAATGTGTAGTGTGGGATGATTTTGGCTTGTATGGGAGAGACTTCAGTGACGGCATGGAAACCCTTTTGTTTTGCCATGTTCCAGAATATCACAGCCATTGAGGAGGCAATTCTGAATGACCGATCCATCTGACCTCAATGGATCAGCATATCATACCAGTGTGGTGTATGATATCGTGCCTAAGTACTTACAGACAACTTCAAGGGTCAGGTACTTAATGCATTATGCTGCAGAAGGGCAAGGCTTTTCGAAAGGAAGTATCATTGAGGAATAATCAACACCTGGAGTCTCACCCATACACGCCACACATGTCCCTCGCTGCTCTTCACAGGTCACCAGTTTTGGTACGTAGTTCGTGCTTTTCTTGCTAGAACTGCACATGAAAAAAAATTGCATTTGTAGTGCAAACTTCAAACTATATCTCAATGAAATGTCAACATCCCAGCCACAAGCCACCAAGCTTCATATCTTTGAGCGAGAAGGCAGTCTAATGATTCTCATGTCAGGTTTTTATATGTTTTTGTTTCTTGGTTTCAGAAATAAATCACAAAAATGGAGATAATGGAAAATCTATCAGAACACTTAAGAGCAATCCAGAGCCTTGCTACAAGGATACCCAGAATCGTGCTGAATCATGCAGAAGAAGAGTATCCAGATCTCATCAAGTTAGGTGTAAGTACTCGTTTATATTTTTTTGTGCTCATTCCCTGATTTTCATACGAGCGTCTTAATTGCTGTACGTCTGTTTTTGCTTGACAATAAATAAATGTAAATAAATGTATAAGTTTTAAGTTTTAAGTTTTTACCCCCAGGAACTGCTGCTTGGTAGCTCCTCCCCCGCTAATGTAGCTTGTTCTTCACTGTTCCGACAGATGGCATAAGTGTTCCAAGCAGTTGAACATGTAGCATACATTGTTGTTATTTTTTTATTGATAATTACTGATCTATTTACAATTTACAATTACAATTTATTGTTGAAATTACGCGAAAAATACATAAAAAAGTTGTTACAGAGCTTGTGTTCAGGGGTGATTTAGTTCAATATGTTAGAAAAACTTAAAACATGGTATAAAGGTTTGGTTTTTACAGGTTTTAACAATTCTGTTTTACATTCTTGTGATACTATACCCAGTGCTTTAGTTGGAAAATATTTTTTGGGGGTACTCACCTTACTTCAAAATTTTCCATATCGCCTCATACTGAACGTCATCCTTCGGTTGACATTTTCTGCATGCAGTTTCTTTGCTGACCTATTGGCTCCTTGTAGCCATGACTTGACGTATGGAGCAGAATCAAAAACGTCTACGTAGTGGTGGTCCCACACATTTTATAAAACAAGATGATTAGCACATTACACTTGGTGACTGTTTCTTTTCTTTGTTAAAACTTCATTCATGGCACTGAATGACCTCTCACACTCAGAGGTGGATACTGGAAGCGTGTGTACAACTTGCATTAATGCTTTCAAGTCAGGACGAATCTATAATACTCCCTGAATCTGTTTATGTACTTCCTCTTGTCTGCTAACTGAAACACATCACAAAGATTGCCTACAATTCTATCACCTTTAGTGATGATTGTTCCTTCAGCTGTGGTTACAGTTTTCAAGTCTTCAAATAATGCTTCCAATTGAGGAGCGTTTCTTCAAAAGCCGATAACTGCAGGTTTTGAAGAAATTGATATATATTGTTTTGTATAGTTTAAGTAGCTGCCTTTCCAATGGTTATACTGGTTCTTTCATATTCCGACATTTGTTCTACTGAGAAATGATAGAAAAACGGTAGTTTTTGTAAAATCCGATATCTATGGTTAAAGCGTTCTATCAAAATCCGATATCCCAAAACTATACTTTATGTAGATAACGGCTTTTGAAAAAACGCTCTTCAATTGTTCATCAGGCTTGGCTTCTACGGAACTGAGGTGTGAAGCTTGGCTTACATTATGCACTAATTACTGCTTGAGATTTTCTGCCAGGCTTCTAAACAGTTTTAGGACAATATCATTCCTTTACTGCCAGTACGACGTACCGGAGCACATATTTTTCCCGGTATGGTAGAAGGAAAATAGTTTTATACTGGTATGCATACCGGTGCGTATCGGCCCAACTAAAGCACTGGCTATACCTTAAAATAAAACAATAGCTTGTTTACGTACTACTGAAAATTAAAACTCATACTGAAGACATGAAGAACAAATCAAATACAACCCACAAACAAATACAATAACCCAGGAGTCTACAAACTAAAATGCAACGACTGCCCATTCTACATAGGACAAACAGGCCGAAGTTTCAAAACATGATACACAGAACACATACGAGCTCTCAAACAAAACACAGACTCTGCCTATGCAAACCGTATAATAAACACAGGACACGAATACGCAGACATCAATACAGACATGGAAATCCTACACATTAACCACAAAGGTCACACACTCAACAAATTCGAACAATATGAAATATACAAACACACCACACAAGACAACACCAACATCCTAAACTAGCAATTACAATTCAAATCGAATGCGCTCTACGACACAGTTATCCAAAAATGTCTTCCCAACCACAACGATAGCATCACGGGAGACAGTTGCTGAAGATGGCCGCTCCACGCTCCAACAGGCAACAAAATACCACAGTAGTGAGTTCCAGTGTAAAAGCTTTATGCTCTATATAAATCAAATGATTTTATTAAAAGCACTGTGTATAATAATATTAATCGTCATCAAATATGTTAAGTCGGAAATCTATAGTTGGAATACCAACAATTTTTGATAATGTTCTTGTATTACATGTAATAAGTGTTTTATAGTATATGTGGAGGTTCCAATACCTAGAATAATTTTGTTACGCTTATTTTCCAAGAGAGGGTAGGGACAGGTGATAAGACCATCCCCTCACAAACTCTCTCAGGAAACCAAATTATTATTAGGATGTGAAGAAGGCAAGAATTTAGTGCAGAGGCTCTAATTTAGGGTTGGAGTTCTTTAACAAGCCTTAAATTTATCACATGGGACTCCCAGCTTAATGCCCCTCTTGGAGGACTCTGTGCCCAGGATTTTTACGTACATCGACCCTGGTTATGTTTGAATCCACGACCTTTGGGTCTACATGCAACATGCTATCTCTACACTGTGGCCAACTGTATTATAGTGTGGTCAAAGAAAAATATATTTTAAAGAAGATTATGATGTGGGGCTTTTGGGTTGTAGTGTATTCCCACTTGCACTTCGAATATCCTTCTTTTAACATGGGGCAGCAATTTGTTTTATCTCATTCTGTTTTTTTTAAGTTCATCATTAATTACATGCAGGTATATAATAAGATAAGAATGCGCACTTATGTGCAGTGTCAGTGTTTATTCTTTACTACGAGGGTTATCCAGAAAGTAAGGAATGTTTTTGAATTTAAAAAAAACCAAGTACAAGAAAAACATTTTATTATATACATGTGAAAGAGCGACTAAAATACTACTTTTCAACATAATCACCATTCAAATTCAGGCACTTATCATAGCGGTGGACAAGCTTTGAAATTCCTGTGTCATAGAATTCTGCCGCCTGTGATCTCAGCCACTCAGTGACGCGTACCTGGAGCTCCTCATCGTCGTGAAGCTTCTGTGAAACAATTTCAAAAAATAAAGTCCGTGAAACTTGTGGGAAACACAGAGAAAGCTCAGTTATTGTGAAACGGCGGTTTTCACGAATCTTTTCGTCAACTTGGGCGACCAGATCGTCAGTCACAATGCTCGGACGTTCACTCTTCTCTTCAGTACTCAGTGCAATGTTTCACCAGAACTCTAGCTAAATAAAATCGTTTTGTATAAAAATGAATGTTCTGTGCCGTTATTGCTCCTAACTTGTACGCACATGCATTTATTCAATCGTTGCTGTATATATATTTTTAAACCTCTGTATTTTGTGACCTGAAAGAGGTAGGATAAGTTTAAAGTACTCGACAAGTTTCAAATTACCTCTAGTTTAAGTTTCCATATGGAGTTTTACTATAGGTTTGGACATTTAGAAGATAGCGAGCAAAAACTAGTTGAAAATTCAGATTTTTTTATTTTTTGCAAAATGTTGCTGAAATTCGGAGAGCTGTATTTCCGAAACTTTTCATGGTAGAAAGCTCACTTTGATCTCAAACTGTAGAAAATTTAGTCTACTTTGGGATGGGTAATAAAACATTTTTGTCAGGTGCGTATTTTGGCAGATAATGGGCAAACACAGAAATAAAATAGAAAATTTTGAAGTTTTTTCAAGATGGCGGCTCCGGCGGCAAAAAATTTTGTTGGCAAAATGTCAGAAATTACTCTCAAAACCATCCCAGACATCATATAAAAAAATTAGCTCTACCCTAAATTTTGCATCCACTTTTGACAATTCGATTGGACTATAGTGTCTATTTTGAATTTAAATAGGTATTTGCATGTAAACAGTGCACCCTTGTCATGGCTGTGAAGTTGTGAGTTCGCTTCCCAGTACAATATTTCAGGGCCTACAGATACACGTATTGAAAATTTAAAAAGGGGGAGGAGGGCAACATTTGTGAGCAAGTTTGAATTTAACTCAGTGTTGCAGTAAGCTATGCTGTATATTGTAATGTAGCAGTTCTCTTTTCCAAAATCTAGTTTAGAACTTGTAATTCTCATGGTTAAAAGATAAATCGGTTTAATTAAAATAATTGAAGATGTTTTAGGGAGACTTGATTGCAGTTTAGTAACATTTCACAATCATATTGTCCCTACAAATGAGTTTAAAAACTTATTTTTTTCTCGATGGAGAAATTTTGTTGGGAATGAATATTGTAACATAGGCCTACAGCAAAAGAACGCATGCTCTATTTTTATTAGATTCCTTGTTTAGTTTCATAAACTTTAAGAATTTAGTGTGTTTGTTTTCTCAACTTGAAGGGAATAATATTATAGCTAAAAAATGAAGTATGGTTTTTTTTATTAAGTTTTATTGCATTCATTATTAATTTGGTTGTTTTTAATTTCGCATTAATATTGAAAGTGCCATCATGGCGTCCCAATTAAGGTGCTTTGCAGATGACAAGTCCTATGTCCTTCAACTGCATAGATACGCGGTCCAATCAGAGACGGCGAGACGGAGGGAAGACTCTCACTGCTAGCGGCAGTCTTTTAGCCCGTACACGTGATTGGCGGTGAAGGAAAAGACTTCTCATTTGAAAAGTACTGTAGAAAGCGCCGGCTCCCCACGTTGGTAATATTCCATTTCAAAATAAAAAATAGAATTTCAAAAAGAAAAAATAACATGATTTAATTTTTTTTTATATTATAAAATTAATTTGGAATATTTGATAACTTTATATTTAATATTCATTCAATAAAATATTTTCGTCTAAGACTTCCTGGTTAAAACGAGCTGGAATTTGGACCAATCAGAGAGCTCATCGTGACGTGTTGAGACGCGGTGTTTCAAACCAGACAGCCATCTTCCTCATTTCGACTCCATTTTCTAAAAAAGTAGACGCGGTGCTTAATTTTAATTCAGGTGAGAAGAATCCTCTTGAATTATTACATTTTAATTGATTAAAAATATAATACTAATATCATTGTCTTGTTGTTGTGTAATATTAATTTAATAATGTTCGTGATTTTCTAGGAAACTTTCAGGAGTATTTCGGAAGACTGCTGATAAAATTTAAAATGTCGTAGCCGGTTACAGTTCAAGATGTGTAGCCATGAGTTTGCTGTGGAATTCAGAAAGCATTGTAAGTTGTTTTTGATACTATTTACATTGACATAAAGCGATTGTTTACGTTTTTTATACAAATTTATATTTCGAATAAGTTAATGGCAGCAAGTGATAATTTGGAACGTATGTCCGCCATTAAAAAATATGATCTCGGTTTGTAATTAAATTACGCATTTAACAGAATGCACGTATAACGAAATAGCTACCTCAATTATGCGGAATCAATTCTATAAAGTTTTGAAACTAGTGGGCCTACGTCCAGTCATACCAACATTCGTAAAGAAATATTATTCCTTATTTCTTTTTCGATTATGTACTCCTCAGTACATTTCCAGGTAAAATCATATACCGATTTTCTATTACGTTAAACAGTATAGTAACTTTGGCGTGGAGGTTAAAGAAGAAGGGGCGGCTATACGAACCTTTGCATTACTTACATTTGTGCCAGTTTTCTTCACATTTATTATGTTTAGCGTATATTACGATACTCCTCGTCCCTGAGGCATTTATTGAGGGGTTTATAACGGTGCAGGTTTGTCATGTAACTGTAGCAATAAATTCCAGTCTTCAGTCTATATTAATGTCTCTGCACCGAGTATTCGTGTGTTGAAATACCAGGAATTGTTAGCGTTATTTGCATGTGCCTGCGTTATTAACTCGAAAAAACGTATTTATTAACACTGGCATAGTTTTTTTTACATACATTTATTACATAATTTTATTCGATTTTACTTCTCCAAAAAAAGCCCCTGAGGATAATGGCAAACAAAAGTCAGAGAGAAAGCTGTAGACCTCTTTTTACGTAAATGAATATTATGACAGTTTTTAACTTATATGTATTTTATTGTATCTTATTTGTCAAGAATAATCTAGAGAGTTTTACTGATATAGAAATGCATAATTATAATACAAGACATAGGGCAGATTTAAATTTACCGAAGTGTCGTTTAAATAGTTCTTATAACACTTGTTTTTATAATGGAATTAATTTATTCAACAAACTGCCTTTAAGCGTCCGTTGCTTACCCATAAACAGTTTTAAAAATTATGTATATGCATGGCTGATAAGGAGACCATTTTACTCTGTACACGAATTCCTTACTGCTGACTTTGTCTTATAAGAACTGTTATTATGTATATTGACATGCCTCACCTGTATGGACATAGGCTAATAAACATTATTATTATTATTATTATTATTATTATTATTATTATTATTATTATTATTATTATTATTAAATGCCAGTATGGTACTTTATGAGATTGTGTGTGGGGCCAGGGAAATGTCCGTCCGTGTGTCTGTAGGCGCGATAACTCAAAAACGCTTTATCGGATTTTCATGAAACTTGGTGTAGGCATTTATAACGTCCATGGAAAGAAGTCTATTGATATTGGACCTAATCGGCTGACCGGTACCGAAGTAACGACTATATCAATATTAATTTTGTAATGGATATAAAACGCTACAATATTATTTAATTCATGGTCCACAATATAATATTAAACATAACGTAACAAATTGCCAATCGAGATTTGATACTGTTGGCCCGCCTTGATTGATTTATTTCTTCCTTATGATTCCAGTGTAAATAAAATATTTAAAACACAACTAACCGTTGAATATTGATATTATTTTGTTCATTCTATATATACCGATATCTGCATTATATTTTAATGTGAGTATTTTTCTTATCGTTCCTGTGCAGCAATATACCTAATGTAATTCTTGACAGATAGATTTCAGATTGACTTTTTATTCATAACCTTTAAGGCTGCTTGAAACTTGAAACAAACATGTCGGTGAATCGTAGGCCTATTGCATCATTAATATTATTGCCAGCGCATTTTGTTTTTGGAGTTCAACTCGGAGATGTATATTACAAAAAGAACTTTTCTGCATGGGCCTATCACAATTGCAATTATCACTGATTAAAAAAAGCATTCTGGCACTTTATTATGTCAGTTTACCTGATTTTATTAAGTGCCAGTATGGTACTTTATGAGATTGTGTGTGGGGGCGAAAAATGTCTGTCCGTGTGTCTGTACGCGCCATAACTCAAATAAGATTTTTCGGATTTTCATGAAACTTGGAAAACACATTTATAATGTCCATGGGAAAAACCCTATTGATATTGAACCAAATCGGTTCACCGGTATCGGAGTAATGCCCAATTTAGTGCCTATTTTAATAGATTATATTAGAAAGGCGCCATAACTCAAATACGCTGTATCGGATTTCCATGAAACTTGGTATACGCATTTTTGACGTCCATGAGAAGTACTCTCTTGAATTTGAACCTAATCTGTTGACCGGTAACGGAGTAAAACCCAACTTAGTGTCTATTTTAAAGGCGTAATAACTCAACCTACGCTTTATCGGATTTCGATTATACTTCGTATACGCATTTATAATGTCCATGGGAAGACGTCTATTGATATTCGACCAAATCGGTTGGCCAGTACCGGATTAATGCCCAATTTAGTGCCTTTTATGACAATATATAAGAAGTCGCGATAACTCAAGTATGCTTTATTGGATTTTCCTGAAACTTTGTATACCCATTTATAATGTACATGGAAAGACGTCTACTGATATTGGACCAAATCAGTAGACCGGTACCTGAGTAATGCTCAATTTAGTGTCTATTTTAAAGACGCGGTAACTCAAATACGCTTTACCGGATTTTTATGAAACTTGGTATACACATTTATAATGTGCATGGGAAGACGTCTATTGATACTGGATAAAATCGGTCGACCTGTTTCGGAGTAATGCTCAATTTTATGGTAATATACGTATTCGAAAGAATTTATGAAATGCAAATCAGTTATCATGACAACATAGCCTTTTGTTTGACTGTGATCTTATAAGGCTTTGGCAATTAAAATACAGTTAGCTATGACAAATAACACTATTGCTTCACATGCGCTTATCCAACTAGACCCAACTGACCCAGGTGGCCGAGATGGTAACGTCTTGGCCTCACATTCTGGAGTTCCATGGTACAAATCCCGAAACCGGCCAATTTGACTTTTTTTTTGTATTCTGCATATCATAATTGCAATCATAACCGATTAAACAAAAACATACTGGCACTTTGTTACATCAGTTTACCTGATTTTATTTGTAATTATATTGTTAGACTTATGCCCGGTTTCTAGAAACTTGTGAATTACCTATGGGTAAATTATGCTTGGGCAAATTAGTTCCTAATCACCCACAATGATATAATGAGGAAGGCCTTGGAGTTGTACAGTTAATTTAATTCAGAAGGCTTTGATTCTCATTGTTTAAATTATTATCCAGCCATCCATGAAAGGATGAATTAACCCGACGATTTACCCTTGGAAAGATCTAGCCCGAGTTTGTAGGAACATTTTTTCTGTCATTTTCATATTTACCCAGAGGACATTTATCTAGAAACTCGCCACAAGTGTATGTGATTGCTATCTTTAAATTATTTGTGTTTGTGTGGTGTTATTCTTGTGCAAATTCTGTCCATTGGATAATTTACCCATAGGTAATTGGCTAGTTTATAGAAACCGGCCATTAATAAATTAAATGAATAAAACGAATCTTGTGCTGTCACATGGGCATGGGCATACGGCTTCGAGATGCATTTCATGAGTGCCGCCCGGGGAAAAACAACCTTAAGTAGCCCCTAGCCTAGACGATCATATTGTCAATACTCGCTTCATTATTGACGGAGGACCATATTGATGAAAATATTGATCGTCTAGGAGCGTATTGAATATTGACGGATATTGATAGAAAATTATATTTTCTGATGATATTGAAGAACCGTTTGAACGCGTAGCAGGTTAATTGTCAATATTTCCTTCAATATCAGTTATGTAAGAGCGGATGTTTTCCTGGCTAAGAACCTAAGTGAAAGTTTCCATACCCGAAAAACTTCCCTTCAATATCAGTTGTTTGTGAGACTGCGAAGTGATTTTTTGTAGTCATCCAGTTCTGTAGAACGCAAAAAATAAGCAAAAGTTCGTATGTCAAGCGGTAGCCTACTCACCTTGTGCCACAATTTGGAACAGCGTCTATTTTTCTCTTTGATATATATATATATATATACATAGTATATACAGTGAGTCCCACGCAAGAGTTGGCCAACGACGCGGCTTCCTGCGGCGCGGCGGACACAGCTCCAACTCCCGAGCGATCGGGTGAAATATCTACGCTATATATAACATTCACATACTGTTAGAACAACTTAAAGACAATATCACATATGCCTATCATAAGAGAAATTAACTCTACCTTGGAAGCTGAACTTATGCGCGTGAAAGAAAATTTCCTAAAAAGGTGCCAGTATTGTGTGGATGGAAGAGGAGAACATTTCTAACATCTCTTGTGATGAGGTACATGTTTATTTTCATTTTAATTGTAAATGTGAGAACCTGAATCATCACACCGTTCGCGGCTTTATTAGCGTAGATATTTCACCCGATCCCTCGGGAGTTGGAGCTGTGCCGGCCGCGCCGCAGGAACCCGCGTCATTGACCAACTCTTGCGTGGAACTCACTGTATATTTTTTCACACAGTGTTAGAGTAAGTGCTAGAACATTCAAATCCGAACTAGAAAACATTTCACCGGGGGGGGGAGGAACATTGAAACAGCACGAATATTTTTGCCTGAACGAGTATTGGTGAGAATATTGATGCGTTTTGAAGCATATTGATGCGCGCTTCAATGAAGAGGCTAATATTGACAATATTATTGATCGCTTAGGGGGGCCATTAGATTCGAGTTCCCTAGCCCCCCCCCCCCTAAAAAACGCATCGTGAGTTTCGTCCAAATCATTCAATTTTTCCTATTTAGGCCTCTATTTGTGTTTCCTTTTCTGTCCACCTACATTTAAAAAAGTTCAGATCTCGGCGTGCAGGATGTTATTAACAAATGAATCAAGCAGATTGGGCTAACAAAATCGATGAGATCGGCAAATTAGTGCGTAATTCTGCAAAAAAAATTGTATTCAGCGATGCTCTTTATTTCCATGGTGGCAGAGCAAGGTCATCTGCAATCAAATTACAGTAGAAATGTATTCGATCGCGCAAAATATCACGTTTTCTGCAATTTTTCGCACATAATTCGCGTGAGGTAAATTCAGACACATTTAAGTCCATCTATGATAAATATGTTAGATCTCTGCTTGCCCTAGATTTTGCTGTGCATTGAACACAGACAGGCAAATACTTCCTCTTATTGTATAGATTAACTTTCAAGTTCATTAATTTCAAAACATTTTTTATCACCTTTTTCAAAGAATTGTTACGGAAAGGGATCAATTGGAAGGAGTACCAACCCATAGCACAACCCCCAGGAAGACCAGGTTTTTCTGTCAGGGTTTTCCTTCCCTTATCTAGTTTTGGTCCACTGGTGCCCCAGCAACTCCTTAGGAGGGTCATATTATTATTTAGGAACAGACAGCCTGTTGTGTCATTACTAGGGTTGGGATGTCTTATTTTTATCCTGACCTCTGTTTTTGCTGCAAACACGAATTGCATGCTTGTTATCCTAATCGGACCAATTTTATTTTGCATATTTTGCATTTTTATGGCATTGGTAATATTTTAGTCATACTTTTAACTTAATGTCATATTTCAGTTATAAATTCCGTAAAGGAGCACAATTATACAGTGTATGTACTACATGGTCAAGTTAAATTTGAAGTTTAAATAATTAATTCAATATAATAATTATATAAGAGTTGAATTTTTACAAAAAACTTCACTTTTGGTATAGTTTACCTGTACTAAATTCGGCGCCTTTGCAATCATTGTCAACAGCTATACTTCAATTGCCGTTCTACCCTCCCGTGGACCGATATCCTGACCAATGAGGACCTCATCTCGAAGTTTGTACCATGTCTGCGGGAGGGTAGAACAGCAGTTGAAGTATAGGTGTTGACAATGGTTGCGAAGGCGCCGAAACTAGTACAGGTAAACTATACCAAAAGTGAAGTTTTTGTGTAAAAATTCAACTCCTATTTATAATTATTATGTTTTATAACTTCACTGTGTTAACTTCCAATACAATTTAAAATTAATTTAATGTTTATGCCAAATTATTAGTTAACTTAAATTTTAAAATTAATGCAATTGTTCATATTATATAGGGAATGCAATATTAGGAGTATTTGGAGCTGATTAAGCGAGCAACAGGACCAAATACAAATTCATTACAATTAAAACTGTAAATCACCAAAATTATTAAAAAGTTATCTGATTGAATTTGTGTGATGTAAGAATTTAGTGTCTTTAAATGTTTTAAATGGGAACATTTATTTATTTATTTATTTTGAAAATACATTGTTTTATTAAGTTATATTTAGGGTTTCTGGGTAATATTTAGTCATTTTTAAGGCCATATTTGCAGTTATATTTTCCATTTCTTAGGGTGTTAAACATCTGAGCCAGTCCTTACAGCTACCTTGTAGTCAAACTGCATTCAGTTCATCACTGTTGTGAATACTGGGCCAATCAAAAGATTTTATCATTACGGTTTGACTAATTTGCATTCTTTTGAGGATTAATAAGTATTGTATTTTAAAGTGAAACAGATTGTTTCATTTCAATATTTCCATCCAAACCACCATAAGCTAAACACAAGATATTGATTGGAGCTGAAATTAATGTTAAAATACTTAAATCGACAAATAAACCTACGAGGAGTATTCCGAAAGTAAGTTTCGTCAATGTATGGCAGGAGCGGCGTGTTCACCAGGGGAACCAAACAAACGCCAGACGAATCCCCACCCGTGGCTGGTTCCACGACGGAAGTGGCGTCAGCGGAGGAGGCATGACGCAGGTGCACTGCGCTGTAGAAGAGCGAGTCGCAGCAGACTGGCGTGCCCGCGGGTATTAGTGTACCGCTCACGATGGCACGAGAGATTTGGCGCCACGGCCATGTACCGCTATCTCCCCTCTTTCAAACGAGCCATTGCTGCAGCCGCTGAACCTTTTATTGCCCGAGATAGAGCTGTTTGAAATTGATCTCCCGATTTCCGTCCCCGCAAAGTGCGGCCTCCACGAACCCATCTCGCACAAACCTTATGGAACATCAATTTGTCACTCAAAATGGTCTGTATGGAACCTTTAGTAACGTCAGTAACCAGGAAGCTGAGGTGGAGCAGGCTGTGCGCCAATTCCTTGCATCGCAGGGCACCTAGTTTTACCACAGTGGGTTCTTCAAACTGATCGCACGCTACGACAAATGTCTCAATGCTTCAATGTCGCTGGCGACTATGTCGAAAAATAGTGCACGGTGTATAGGTCATGCTGCCATGCTGTATTGCTTTTGGGTCAATAAAGTGTCCGTGTGACAAACTGACGAAACTTACTTTCGGAATACCCCTCGTATAAAGTAGAATTAATTAACTGTTACTTTTAGTTTTATATAAATGTTGAATGTGAAATGTCAAAAGATAAATAATTACAAAATAATTATTATTTTTTCTCATGCTTCCAACCGGGTGAGTTCCAATCTTTCGGCAGCTATCTCCGCTTCCATCTTCTGGGAGAAGTGAGCTGGATTGGGAAACAAAATATTCAGACTTCTAGCCAAGCACAATATCAAAACCGTCCATGTACCCCCTCCGAAAATACAGCAGATGGTACGCCCCGTGAAGGATTCATTGGGCCTTCGCACTCCAGGGGTCTACCAAATTCCCTGCGAATGCAGAGATGTCTACATAGGACAGAGAGATTCAGAGTAAATTCCCTGGTAGGGATATCCACCTGTCGAGGCCGCCTCGCGATTTCGCATAGCCCATGTGACACGGAGATTAAGGATGGGCGTTTTGGGGAGGGTAGGAACCGTTCGGTGGACCCAGCACCACCTAGGCCTCCCCGCCCTCTAGGTCGGGAGCATCGCCGTAGTAACGCCACCGACATCCAGTCATGGCAGGGATCGTTGGACTATGCCTCCCCCTACTATGGTACCGGTCATGCACACACGACGACCCCCCTCCTCGTACCCTGAGTACGGGAACCACTGCCACGTCGAATCCGACACCAAACACGGTAAGACCTGGGCCCCGGTCGGGCGCCTCCGAAGAGGACGACCCCTAAGGGAACCCAGACCGGCTCAATACCGTCCCGACTACTGTTTCAGCAACAGTCGACTAGGCCAGCGCTCCGTCTGCAAAAACGGGGAGACACCACTTGTAGGTGGAGATGACCCTTTGACGGCTAGAGGCTAAGTGGCGGCGCACCCTGCCCGCCATAACATAGCTTAGCACGCCCATCCGAATCCTAGATGCCCCAGTACGCATCACCCTCACTGGTACTTCAGTCTACAAAGGGGGTCCCCCCTGTTACCTCGAAAACCGAGGATAGGGCTAAAGTACATCCCCTCCACCACCATGTCCCTGAAGTACGACACATGGCGCCCCTAACTGTCCGGGGAGGAGTATTCACGTAAACGCTTATTCCTCCTCCCCCCACACCATCACAGTGTGGGGCCCGCATTCGCAACTTACGGGACCCGCCCGATAGCCTAAGAGGAGGCGACTCTGTGCCATCCCAGAGCCCTGGTCACCGGTGCACCCAGCCACCGGGTCATCCCAGCACGGGTGTCTACATAGGACAGAGGAAAGATGCAACGAACACCACAGATGAATCAGGCTGTATTACCCTGACAAGTTCACAGTAGACCAGCACTGTATCGACACTGGCCATAAAATCCAATTCGACCAGACCAGAATCCTAGAGAGGCAGAGATTCTACGAGGACTGCATTGTTGCAGAGGCATTTGAAATCCAAATCCGAAGCCGAAACTTCAATAGGGATGGCAGTCTACAACTTAGCCAGGCCTGGAAGCCAATATTGGCAACTCTATCCCCCCAATATATTATTGGTCGTGATAAGTACCGATTTCACATCCAACAACATTATTAAATTCTATTCTTCCTTCCCGACCAATCGGAACTCTCCATTCAATGAATCCAATTTCTAATTTTCCTATTGGCCCACCACCTGTTCTAATATATCCAGTCTTTTCCTATATAAGAAACAGTTTCCAATTCAGCTCACTTCTCCCAGAAGATGGCAGGGGGAGTGGTTGCCGAAAGCTTGGAACCAAGCCTCCGACTCACTCGGTTGGAAGCCCGAGAAACAATAATACATTCTCAACACCGGGAAAGCCTCAAGTCACACAAATTACAAAATAGATCAAGAGTAAAATGTATTTTTAGGTAGATTTCGAAGAAAAATCTACCTATTGCAATTGATACCATGTCATGACTTTCGAAAAGTTCTTTCATATTTTTACGTTTCATGCCTCCCTAAGTACAAAACCACCACCCGTTAAAAAAAAAAAAAAAAAAATTGTAATATCTATGTATATATCTTTACACGCTAGCGGCCCTAATTTTGAAGATATTTTAACCAAATTTTATTATGTTATTTTGTAGGCCCAACAGTTCAGATAAGTTCGTTAATGAGCAAAATTGGCCCAATTTATATCTCGGCCCCTATGAAGTATAGAGGGAAGCTTTGTTTGAATAAATTAGAGTGCTCCCTATGGAGTTCACAGTGACACCAACGATTCGGGGGTCTTGGGGGTACGAGTGGGGGGATGGAAATTCAAAATTTTTGAAACCACGTCTTGTCGGGTATCGTTGAAAAGCTCTTGATGGGTAGGCCTACTCTAAAAATCAATAACTAGTTTCTCGATAGTTCTCATATAAGGCCAGATTTGAATGTTTGAAAAGTGATCTTTCCTCTTATTTGCAATTATAATTGCGGGTTTGTCATGCCAATGCTAAAGAAGAAGAAATAAATTAAACCAAAAGCACTTCGAAAGCTACCTCAGCCTGTAGGCCTGCCTAAATGGATTTTTAAATAATAAGATGAATTTGAATTGATAACATCTCTGTGCTCATTGTCTTTTGCGTTTATTGAATCCTCATGTACAATTACATTTAACTTTACTGTGAGTAACCTGTATTTCATTTTAAACACTCCTTACTTATTAATGTGCCAGTATTAACGTTTGCTGATGGATTGTTTACAGCTTTACTGCTTTCCTAACCTGCAAGACCATGCTAAAGCTATAACCTACAAATCAGTGAATCCTATATAAGCGTCATTAATTGTCAGTGCGTTACTTTCCAATCCACCCTCATTATTATGCAAGCCTGTCCCCACATGTAACCTAACTACAGGTCTGGGAGAGCAAGAGTAGTCTAATGTTTCTGATGTCAGGGTCTAAGATTTGTTTGTTTCTTGGTTTCAGAAATACAATCACAGAGATGAAGGAGATAATGGAAAATACATCAGAACGCTTAAGAGCAATACAGAGCCTTGCTACAAGAATACCCAGAATCATGCTGAATCGTGTAGAAGAAGAGTATCCAGATCTCATCAAGTTTGGTGTAAGTAGGCCTATTCATTTGTATTTTTTTGTGCTCATTCCCCTATTTTCATACGAGCGTCTTAATTGCCATATGTCTGTTTTTGCTTAACTATTCCATTAATATGATGTGTATTCGATATTGACAATAATGTTTAGCAATGCCTTGGATATAGGATATTTTCCTGGGCTACTAACCAGGTGATGAATTGGATCAATTCCGACATTTCGAAGCCAATCTGAGGCTCCATTGTCAAGGAGAATGAAATGCCGGGGGGAAGGTGTCTTGAGTCGGTTTATGGTGCCAGTGCTGTTGCACTATGACCCGTCTTAGTATTGTCAGTCGTGTGTTATTTTAGTCTGAAGTCCCCGTGTCTCCACGGTTGTCTTTCTAGGTATGTGGCCCTTTTCACCACAGTCTTGTCGTACTGTCATGGTTATGTCAGTAGGTCGTGTGGGTTTCGTCTTTGAACATCCCGTCTCCTTTCTTGGGTGCCTATAGCCCTGGCTATAGGATTGGGATGTTCGTCTCGTCCGTCTGCTAGTCTTTGTGCTTGTTGTCTGATGACTTCCCTTAAGAACGGAAGTTCTAAGTCCTCGTGCAGTTGTGTATTTCTCGTGTAGAAGTCTGTCGCAGCTATCATTCTTGTCGCTCTGTTTTCAACAGCCTGCAACCGTTGTAACAGAGTGTCGGGTATATAGCCCCACGCCGGTGAGGCGTATGTCATGATTGGTCTAATTAGTGTGCAGTACAGCGTCACTTTTTGTCTTGGTGTCAGTGATGGCGTACTTAGCGCCGGATACAGTCGTAGTAGCTGAGTGTAGGCCTTGTTGCGTACACTCGCTACGTGTTGTCTCAATGTCAGTGATTTATCTAGAATTACTCCTAGGTATTTCACGTGGTCAGTGTAGTCTATGTCATGGCCGTCTATAACTATGTTGTTATAGTTACGTGGTTGTCGTCTCGTAAACACAATGGCCTGAGTCTTGGCAGAATTAATTTTAATTCTCCAATTATCGGACCATTGCGTTATGCGGTCCAAGTGTCTTTGTAGTCGTCTCACGGCATAGTGTATATTTCTATGTGTTGAAAATACTGCCGTGTCGTCTGCGTACTGTCCTAGAAATGTCTGGTCACTGTGTGGTATGTCGTGTGTCATAATGTTGTAGAGTGTAGGCGACAGCACGCTCCCTTGCGGAACCCCGGCCTGTATAGGCCTCCAGCTTGAAAGTCATGTGTCTACCTTCACTCTAAACTGTCTGTGTCGTAAGTAGCTGCGTACTATGTGTACCAGCGAGTCTGGGACGTCACAGTCTATCAGTTTCCTGATAAGGCCAGTGTGCCAGGCTGAGTCGTAGGCTTTTTCAATGTCTAAAAATGTCGCTACGGTGTGGTCTTGGTTTGCGAAAGCTGTAGTAATGTTGTCTACTGTTCGTACCAATGGCAGTGTAGTCAAGTGTTCTGGTTTGAACCCGAACTGGTGGTGTGGTACTAGATGGGGTGTATTTATATAGGACTGCTGTAATTTAGAACATCCGGATTGGAGAAAAGATTTATTGGAGACCAACCAATCAGGAAACAGATGGGTGCTGGGAGAACAGGAGTTAAGATGAGAAGTAGAAACGATCCAAATAAGGGCCAAGGGTCATTAGGTAGTGATAATAAATTATTATTATTATATAGGTGATGGCTGGAAAACAAGAAAAATTGGAAGAAATGGGAAAACGGTCCAAATGAGGGCCAATGTTTTTTAATTATTCTGGTAGTCTCGGCATTTCATTCTCCTTGACAATGGAGCCTCAGATCGGCTTCGAAACGTCTGAATTAATCCAATTCACCACTTGTTAGTAGCCCGGGAAAATATCCTATATTACCGGCACCAGGAAAAATTCAAAGCACATTTCAATGCCTCGGATATCGACCAGCCGAGGTCATTTGTCTTACAAAATCTCTGCAAATTTGCGAGGATGTGATTTTACCTGATAAAACGTGAGCTCGTTACTGAACCGTCAGAGTGATTACTAGACTACCTGATCCATTGTTGGTGCTAAATTGAACACAAAAATAGCAAGCTCGAGGTTTGGTAATGCGGCTGTTCATGAAATTGATATTATCATAAAGGGAGCTAAACCACAAAATTTTTAAAGACATTGTTAGGGTGTTACCATTGAAATGAATCTACAAGGAATAATTAATCAATTTCATGTTTCCAGTGGTATATATAGTAATATTATTAAAATGTATAGAATATCCGCCTAATATACCACTAAATGAAGCAACGGATGAAGCAATCAGGAAATATAACTATTGAATTGAAAAACACACGTTTTGAATTATAATTTTATTATATTATCTGTTAGATTTGGTAGTTAAATATAATTGTATCTTATGATAGCAATTTTTGTGCCCAACTTAAGGCTGCATTGAAAATAATAGTGAGCTCAGTTATTATTTCCAGTAAAAAAGTATTCAATAATTGTATTTTATTATCTTATAGTATAACAAAATTTGTGATATTTATAAGTTAAAATTATTATGCTTAAAATTGAATTGTTTGATAATAATAGAATACATTCACTTCTGTGAGTCTATGAGCTTGAATTAGATATGCTTGTCGCTTTGCGTACAGTTGTTTATGTTTAGTATAGACGCAATATGCTGCTGAATAAGCAATTTATTCTGTCAGTCCACAAAATTAAAACAATAGCATATAGTTATGCGTGTCAACTTTTTAAAAAACACAAGATAGTGGAATGCTGCATAATATTTATTAATTAGTATATTTTGTTCGTAGAAGTGTGTCCAGAAGTAAAATTGAAATGTACGAAGATAATATCTGTGTTGTTTTCTTGTTTGTTCAAAGTAGTAGGCAGTCTTGAGGCTGAAATTTTATAATTAGCTTCAGTTTTCAGTTGCTTATGCGTTGTTTCATTGAGATGCCGGGGACCTAGAGTACCAGCCGCCGACCACGCAACCCGCCGTTTTCCCGAGCACTTCGAGAAAAGGTCTCTGTAGTATGGTCAAAGAAAAATAGAAGATTATGATGTGGGTTGTTTTGTTCTTGCACTTACAAAAGGGGTGACAGTATTTTTTTATCTCATTCAGGTTTTTGTTTTTTTGTTTTTTGTTTGTTTGTTTGTTTTTTTGTTTTGTTTTGTTTATTTTAATTTCATGTAGTTATATTAAAGATTTTTTTTTCAGTATATTTCTGTTGGTTTAGAAGGATCTAATGAAGACAGCACTGTTGAAAAATTTCAATATCCAGTATGCGACGAGATTTTCATTAGTGAGAACAGTTTATTGGAGCACCAGGCAGAACATAAGCAGGAACGTATGAGACAGGTTCAAGCAGATGATTCAAGTGATTCAAGTAGACCCTACAGTTGTGGTGTCTGCAAGAAACGCTTCACCCAATCAGGTTATCTGAAAGTGCATATGAGAATACACACTGGGGAAAAACCGTTCTCTTGTCCTGAATGTAATAAGAGGTTTACACAAAAGTCGAGCATGAAGACGCACTTGTCCAATGTTCATGCTACAACAAGTAGGCCCTACAGTTGTGGTGTCTGCAAGAAACGCTTCACCCAATCAGGTTATCTGAAAGTGCATATGAGAATACACACTGGGGAAAAACCGTTCTCTTGTCCTGAATGTAATAAGAGGTTTACACAAAAGTCTGGCTTGAACACACACTTGTCCAGTGTTCATGCTACTGATTCAAGGAGGCCCTACACTTGTGATGTCTGTAAGAAACGTTTCACCCAGACAAGTCATCTGAAAGAGCATATGAGATTACACACTGGTGAAAAACCGTTCTCTTGTTCTGAATGTGGTAAAAGGTTTACATTTAAGCAGAACATGAAGGTGCACTTGTCCAGTGTTCATGCTACTACAAGTGAATCAAGGAGGCCCTGCACTTGTGATGTCTGCAAGAAACGTTTCACCCACACAAGTAATCTGAAAGAGCATATGAGAATACACACTGGGGAAAACCCGTTCTCTTGTCCTAAATGTGGTGAGAGGTTTAGACAAAAGTCGGCCATGAAGACGCACTTATCCAGTGTTCATGCTACTGCAAGTGAATCAAGTAGGCCCTACAGTTGTGATGTCTGCAAGAAACGTTTCACCCAGACAAATCATCTGAAAGAGCATATGAGAATACACACTGGTGAAAAACCGTTCTCTTGTCCTGAATGTGATAAGAGGTTTACACAAAAGTCGGGCATGAAGACTCACTTGTCCAGTGTTCATGCTACTACAAGAAACTATGGTTGTTATAATTGTGGAAAGCGATTTACATCAAGATGTTATCTTGTCTCTCACATGCGCATTCATTCTCAAGAAAAAAAAGTTTTCTTGTGACATATGCAAACGAGCATTCTTCTGGAAACGTATTCTTACTAAACATTATGAAATCAAACACATTGGAAGAAAGCCCCTGAAATGCAAAATTTTCAGAAAATCCTACTTGAGTATAAGCGGGCTCCACCATCACATGTACAGGCATGGGGACGATAAGAAATTCTCTTGTTCTGTTTGTAACAAGAAATTTGTGTACAAATCTTCTCTTAAGCTACATCTTCGTTCCACACACGAATGAAATTCACTACATACTATGATTGATAATTTGAGTTGCTTCGTTGGAGTGATTTCAACTGCATAAGCCACCATCTTCAGAAACTGACCAATGTTGTGCTCAGGAAGATGTTTATAATTAAATACCTTCAGCCTGTGCCCAGTGATTGTGAACATTACAGTATTTTTCAAATGAGAAGTCATTTCCTTCACCGCCAATCACGTGTACGAGCTAACGAAGTGCCGCTAGCAGTAAGAGTCTTCCCTCCGTCTCGCCATCTCTGATTGGACTGCGCATCTAAGCAGGAGAAGGACAAACGGCTTGTCATCTGCAAAACGCTGTAGACAGATACACAGGGTTTGTCCGAGAAGTAATGTCAGTGAGTCAATTAGAAGATATTTATTGATCCGATCGGTACAATACATTAAAATATTTAAAAATAGATTCCTCCTGTGTCAATACGTTGCTTCCAGCAAGATTTCCACACATCAAAGGCATCATGGTAGGCCTTTTCCGTAATGTCCTTTAGAGCCTTTGTTCAAGCCTCTTTGACTTTCTCAACTGTCCTGAAATGATGTCCTTTCATGGTGTAACTATCAACACCAAATTCTATGTGGAAGTGCTCAAGAGACTCAAACGAACGCATCCAGACCGACATTGTGGATAATTATTGGAAACTTAGCAATGACAATGCACCAGCCCACACTGCCTTCTTCATGACCTGCTTCCAGGCTAATTCAAAGTTGCCAACGGCTCCTCAGCCGCCCTAAAGTCCTAACGACGCACCCCCGACTTCTTCTTGTTCTCGCTTTTGAAAACTCTCATGAAAGGATATCATTTCAGGACAGTTGACAAACTCAAAGAGGCTTGCACCAAGACTCTAAAGGACATTCCGGAAAATGTCTACCATGATGCCTTTGATGCCTGAAAATATTGCTGGAAGCAATGTATCGACACAGGAGGAGTCTATTTTGAAATCTTTTAATGTATTATACCGATCGAATCAATAAATATTTTCTAATTGACTCATTGACTGACATTATTTTTCGGACAAACCCTGTGTATTGTTTTTTTAATGTATGTTTATGTTTATTCGTTCTTCTATGTACAGAGTATCATAATATGGAACGTCAATATAACTTATGCTAATTTTTTTCAAATACAATAATAGTAGTACAATTAAAAATGAAAATCAAAGGAACAGTTAACAGAGGTATTGTATAAAAGTTTCTTTACATGGGCTATTTTAGGGCAGTTTTCCCATATATCTGGCTGATCTCTTTTGCAGTCTGAAAATTATTCTAATGCTTACTTTTGATGTATTAGGCCTACCCATAATTCAATTCCATATGTCATCTGTGAATGCACAATCCTCATAGTGTTTAGTGGGAGGTATATTCAATATTTCTTAATACAAAGAGTGTTGAGTTTATTTTGTATTGTTTTGTAGACATGACTATCCCAAGAGAGGGTTTCATTGAAGATAATCCCAAAATATTTACGTCACTGACTCATCTAACAGTATCATCATCTATATATTATGGTTTGTAACACACTTGAACTTCACTTCTTTAGTCTTTACCTTAGAACTACGTAGTTTCAATCACCATTGTGATCATCGTCAGCTACATCTGAAATTTGGTTGGCAGGACTGCTCTCCTCGATGACCAATCTCGGCTCCTGGATGCCATCTGATGGTGGGTGAATGTATCTTCTGATTAGACTGTCTTCTGCTGGTATTTCAAAATTCAGTAATGTGTGTGTGTGTGTTTTTTTTTAATTTATTACATTTTTTTCCTCAAACTGTTATTTAAAAAAACAAACAAATTACTGAATTTTGAAATACCCGCAGAAGACAGTCTAATCAGGAGATACATTCACTCACCATCAGATGGCATCCAGGAGCCGAGATTGGTCATCGAGGGGAGCAGTCCTGCCAACCAAATTTCAGATGTAGCTGACGATGATCACAATGGTGATTGAAACTACTTAGTTCTAAGGTAAAAACTAAAGAAGTGAAGTTTAAGTGTCTTACAAACCATAAAAAAATATGTTATGACTTCATTTCATTTCACTTCATTTCATTTATTATTCGTTCTTCTTATGTACAGAGTATCATATTATGGACACGTCAATATAACTTATGCTAATTTTTTTTAAATACAATAATTCTTTACATATATAACTATAATACTATGTTAATACAAAATAGTAAGTTATTTTACTTCTGCAGATGGTTTGTGTGCCTATGAATACTGTGTTCTTCCCAATATCAATATCTATCATCACCTATTCTTAAATCCTTTTAAATCCTTGTCCTTTTTTAAACTTACAATATATAAATTCACTCTTGTTTGCTTAACAGCGTGAATACAAATCACAAAATTGTATAGAATCTTGCACTAGAAAGATACATTGATCAAATAACATCCATACACTCCAAGAACTCATTTAGACTATAAAATGAATGAAGTACCAGCAGTCATAGATCCGGTTTTTAGAGATAAATTCTCACTTCAGAGTGATTCAATAAGTTTTTTGCACTCCTTAACTAATTAGTGGTACTTCCGAATGTTGTTGCCGTGGATCGTAAGTTGACATTCCCACATAGCAATCTTGTTGCTATGTGCGGTAAGAGTTTCCGTGCTGTTATGAATTTACTTACGTCACACCTCATAATACAAGCCTTTATGGACAAGGCCCCCCAGGACAAATATTCAGTTCGCATAACAAACACATGCGATTCACTTTCTGAAATAAACATCTATCTTCAAGAGTATATATACATAATATTTTCAGGTAATATCACAATTAATATAATTAAATTGATATAAATAATAATCGTGCCTTTATTTTGATATATTTATCATAATACTACAATTTGTACAATTATTTAAAGAAATTCCTCCATACTTATTTACAAATATTTGGTTCCCATAACAACAAACACATGCAAATCACTTTCTGGAATATAACATCCATCTTGAATGGTGTTGTACAATACAGTACCTACCAAAATCAAATCTTTGTCAAACGCCAATTTTAAATGTAAAATCAAGCGTATATTGATTAAAGAATGTTTGTATAACGTTAATGATTTTTTTAGCATTAACTGGGAATTTTATTTGTAATTTATGTGACTTAAACCAACAGTTAATATATTGTAGGTGTTTTAATTAAGAATAGAATATAGGCTATATTATGTTGAATACTTGCAATGTTATAAAAGATATTAGTAGGCTATAACCATGACGACTGTCTATGCATGTATTTATATGTTTATGACAATAAAGATTCTTATTCTTATTCTTATTCTTATGTATATACATAATATTTTCAGCTAATATCTCAATTAATATAAATAATCATTGTGCAAAAAATAGCGTGCAATACTCGTGCCGTAAGCGCATAACGGATCTCGGAAATTGAAAAAACTCTTTCCTCAATCTGTAAACACCACTTACGGCACTTGTATCGCAATATACTATTTCCTGCATCTGCATAGTGTTTATATATTGATCCCTATTAATATTTGTTTTATCTTGATTTCCTCGGCACATTTTGCACAGCCATGACGACGGCAGTTCTTTCTTGTTTACTAATACTGGGTCTATCTCAGCACAGTGAAAATGCCAGTAATTGTCACAGTTTAAACACATAATTCCGTTCTTTGCTGATTTTGCACATTTCCTACATTCGAAGCTATTCATTATTACACTTTTCTCAGGAGCTGAGCTAGAGATCGACATCTTGTCAGCCATCTTACCAACTTCCCCCATATACAGGGCAGTGTTATGTCGGGAGAGGAATTATCTACTGATCACACGTAATTTTTTTGACCCGGGTGAGGAAGCAGCTCTACGCTGGGGCCACCTTTGAGACAACATTCACTCTTAAGACGAGGATGATAATGACGGCCAGATGATATCCAGGGACTACAAGAATTTAAAGTTACTTTTGTCTGAGAGGTGAGAAAAACCTCACCTAGGTAACTTGTCCTGATCAGAATTCAAACCAGTATTTGTTATTTTACTGGAACCATTTGCAATGGTTCAAGGCATAACTGTATAACGACGAGCTTCATGACCTGTACTCGTCACCAGATATAGTAAGGGTAATTAAATCACGGATTATGAAATGGGGGAAGAAAGACATGTCTCAAATGTATTGACTGGGAGACCCAAAGGGAAAAGACCACTTGTAAGACCTAAACATAGGTAGGAGGACAATATTAGGATAGATTTAAGGGAATTAGGATTTGCGAGGGATGGTTGGATGGAGTTAGCAACAGAATAGGATTGAATGGCGGGCTCAGGTAAGCGTGGCAATGAACCTTCGGGTTCCATAAAATAGATAACATTCCTGTGTTTTGTCCATTCTGTAGCAATAATCTTAATGATTTATGTATAGCGTAGAGCTTTATCACTGGTACTCACTACTAAATTGCGGTATTTTGTTACCTGTTGGAGCGCTTTCAACCGCATGGAGCGGCCATCTTCAGCGCTGTACGATACAGTTATCCAGAAATGTCTTCCCAACAACAACAACAACAACACCACGGAAGTCAGTTGCTGAAGATGGCTGCTCCATGCGGTTGAAAGCGCTCCAACAGGTAACAAAATACCGCAATTTAGTAGTGAGTACCAGTGATAAAGCTCTACGCTATACATAAATCGATAACATTCCTTTAGTTTGCTGAAGAATTGTCTTTTGCCATTGAATAAGTAAGTAAGTAATGTTTCGAGGCAGCGTGGAATCCCCTCATACAAATCGCACACTTGGCCAGTATCATTCTTGATTCGTCCCTGGAACGAGAGTCTCTTTATCTTTGAACCATTCCTGGGATTGAAATAATTTGTTATTTTTTTTAATGTGTAAAATATATTATGTCTTATCTTACTTAGTTTAAATATCAACTGAAAACATTCCTTATGTATGTGTGATCTTTTAAATCAGTGATACTTTTATTGTTTAAATATGTCTGTAGTACTACTGTGATATTATCTGTACAATATTTGTAATATTTCTATTCCTACAGGGTGTTAATGAATAACACCGAAATATTTTAGCTATATATAGAGGGGACATAGACAAATTTTTGTTCTATGAAGTAAAATGTGAATGCTACAGGGCATTAAAATCATTACAATTTGGTGCTCATAACTCAATAATTAAGGGAAATAGGGTTGAAATTTTCATTAAATTGACTTCATGCCTTCCTGGTGATCGATGAAAACCTGATTCTTAATCATTCATCAACAGCTTTATCATAATAATTAGTGTTTCCATAATCTGCAAAATTTACAGACTAATCACATGTCTGGCCGCCACTGCATTAGTTTTTTATTCATAACTCCAGTGTTAACAACGAAGTTCCTTTGTTTTGAATTTGTTTTCAAATGTTAGAAGTCAGTGGCGGCCATGCCGCGGGAGATTTTGTGCTGTGAAAGGAAAAAAATGAATCCATAGAGCAAAAGTCTCCTAATAAAAGTTGCTTGTCCATGTCCCCTCTATACACATGTAAACTATTTCGGTGTTATTCATTAACAGTCTGTATGCTGTTTTATGCTAACGAATCGAAGTTTCTGCATATAGGATCTACAGTGAATAAATTTGAATTTTCGCGCGCTATGGCGGCGGGCATAGCCTTCTATGTTTATCTAGCTAATCTCTTTCCGGAAATGCAGTCGAAATGTATGGTAGTAGTAGGCTATGAAAACTAGATCTAGAAAGCAGTGCCTTGGAAGTAGCAGGTTGCCGAATTTAAATTTTAAACACATGCTAGATTATTTTCAGCAAATAACAAATATAGAGCATTTTCTTGGAAGAAGCAAGGTTTGTAAGTTATTAGGTTATTAAATTGTTGGGATTTTGTACAATTGTAGGTATAGGTCTAGTTACCACACTTCTTTCGAACAGGTGATGACAGGGAAAACAATCCGTTCGACGCTTCTTCCATATGCAGAGCCCTGGTTTTTTTTTCTGGAGGGCTTTTCGAAGCTCCTAAAGCAGTATGACAAATGTCAAACGTGGTAATTATGTGGAAAAATAAAAAAAAATAAAGGTACGTGTTATCTTTAATGTCTCATTACATTTTTTGTCTTTTATCCACACCTCTGTACACAGTCGCCAGGGGAAACTTATTTTCAGACTCACCCTCGTACAAACTAGAGGATTGAACTACTTAGTGTACACATTGTTATATGAAAGGTGTGGAATGGTAAAAATGCTTTCGCTTTAAGGTAACAATTGACGGGTAAATTCTAGGTCAGTGATAGGTTATGTTAGGTTAGGAACCAGTGGCGGCTATTCGGGGGAAGTAGGTGAAGTAGCACTTCACCAGTATTTTTCCTTTACAATACGTATTTTTAAAGTTTATTTTCATATCACGAATGTTGGTTTTTACTATAAATGTATCTGTATTTTTTAATTGCCCGCCACGCCACCACCTGGTGTCAAAGCTAGGAGACACTGAGATCCTGAGAGCGCAGCGTGTTTCAAGTTGGCCATGGTGAAGGTGAACTGGAAACCACGCCCTCCGTTGCATGGGTAGTCTGTTCAACTAAAAAATGAGGATGCAAGCAGCAGTTTTCTCGCTTAGCCCACATCCACTTGGTGATGAGAACAGACTACCCATGAAGCAGTCCCCCTTGTTCAGGCATTTTCTTCGCCAGCACCTCACACTGCCAGCTCGGAGAAAGAGGTGGGCATGTTAGATCTTCCACCGTCTGACGGTAGGTGGCCGTGATGTAGTGTTTGGGACCATCATAGTGGAGTAAGCAATGCTTTTCATCTTCACCGCCAAATTCGAATGTGTTAAATTAAACAAAAACCCGGATTCCACAACCCCGATTAAGTATTCTGTCGCACTGGGAACACTAAAGTGACTTCCTCTAACTCGATCATTAAAAATACTATTTTCTCGTCTCTTATTCCATTTCAGGGAACTCTCATGCGATTTTCCCTGCCCTAATTATTATTATTATTATTATTATCACCATCATTATTATTATTATTATTATTATTATTATTATTATCACCATCATTATTATTATTATTATTATTATTATTATTTTTTTGCTATTTTCTCTCGTCACACAACTCACACAATGTTCGATGAGACGAGAGAAATTAGCAAAAAAATAATTAGGGTATAGAAAATCGCGTGAGGGTTCCCAGAGATGGATTAAGAGACGAGCATAGATAGGCCTACTAATAATTTTTAAAAATATTTTAAGTCTGCTGTATGAAATGGTATTTGCAGCACAACCTCCTTTTGAGCGACGAGCCGCTACTGGGTGAATTCCGTTATTAACATAAGCATGTGGCATTTGTTTCTCTTCACCTAATTTTCCGGCCACGAGCCGCCACTGTTAGGAACAGTTATATTAGTTTAGCAGCAATATACTGAACAGCGAGGGTTTAGTATGACCCGTATTGAATCTCTTGGGAAAATCTTACATTGCGACTCACCTGAGTCCCCCACTCCTGCTCTCAATCCCTCCCCTAGCGGTGGCATTTGAACTACTAGCAGCGACGGTAGCGCCATCTCTTAATGAACTGATGAAACAGAAAAAATAATTTGTTTCTTCTTTATTCTCTTCTTCTCTTCCTTTCCCGTCTCCTTCCTCTCACCTCCTCTTCATCCTACCTACCTTTTTGAGTCCTATTCCTAATAGTAAATTTTGGATCGACTGGGATTCGAACTTGGGACCCCTAGCATTATAGCTAGGAGTCTTGACCACTACGCTACGAGTGAATGTTGAGCACTGAAGGAAGCTTTCGTATATTAGAGTTATGTTAGGGGGATTTCATGAGTTTTAACGCAAGAATCTGTTTTTATAATTCTAAGATATTTTGGTAGTTATGAAAAGAGTGTGTTGGTAGGCCTACAAGGGAATTTTCCTGTATCAATTAAGCCATATTTAATGTTATAATATGGGGGTTTTTATAATTGTGTAATATTATGTATGGTACAAGCGTATTTTTTATTGTGAAATAGCCTATTTTGCTGCAAGGGTCATTTTTATAATTATGAAATATTACGTGGAGGTGCAAGGGTATTTTTTTATTGCGAAATATTAGGTGGCATGTCAATTGCAATCATGCATTACTGGCGTTGAGCAGCGGCTACAGGCATGGCGGCATGGGCTGCGTTGAAGCGGGGCAGGCGGCAAGCGGCCAGGTGAGTGGCGAGTGGAAAGGGGAGCAGGGTGAGTCGCAAAGTACTAACTTCCCAATCTCTTCTGTGGTGGGAAATTTTACCACCTTATTCTCTGCGGCTCAGAAGGGCACAGTTGCTAATGGCAGAGCATACCTCACTGTTAGCTGGCTACGCTATTCTGAAGGCGTTCCTGATTTTAAATATAAGTAAATTCATTAAGAAGTGGACAGAAAATTAACCTAAAATGATTCTATGTACCCATGATTTCGGTGGGTCGGGATTGGGAACCTGGATATAATGTTGTGAAGGTGGCTCAATCGCTGTCCCTGCTCTCTGCAATACAACCAGAGCACAAAAACTTGATATTCGCCCTGGAAGCCTTTCTACTGTTACGTAACTGGGGGCTTTGCCTGCTTCCTGTATTGCAAACACTTGATATTGGTGGTGTACCGTATTCAGTGAACCATAGATTATTGTCTCTGTTGGATATTTCATGAGAATATCGGCGAAAGATAGATAGATATATGCTGCCCGCTCGTTTCCCCTGCTGACCCTCGCTTCCGAGCCAATGCGCATGCTACTGCTTGCTTCCCCTACCGTACATCTATCACGGCTATGTACTTGCTCAGTTACAAAAATTACAATTGCACCGTAGTAAAATTACTTTATTAATTTAGTAGAGCATTCTGAATTCTTCCGAAATTCTAGTTCAGTGGCAGTTAGGTTATGAGCAGTGATATTAATTTAGGAGGGCATTCTGAATTTGGTATTAGACTTTAATAGTCCACCGGTTCCTTCCCCTCGCTTCCGAGCATGCGCACTCACCTATTGTACCATGGCTTCCTTGACAGTTTTAACGATGTTTTATGAAAGGTGTGGAAGGGTAAAAAGCTCCTGCATTTAGTTAAATAATGATAGGTAAATTCTAGGTCAGTGACAGGTTTTGTTAGGTTAGCAACGTTGTGTTAGTTTAGGAGCAACATACTGAATAGCGCGATGCCTATTATGTCTCACATTGAATCTCTTCTGCGATAAAACCCTAAACCCCTAACTCTCTAACGGGACCCGCCTCACGTGGGAGGAGCCTAGCACGCAGCATAAAACTACTTTTTCCCAGAATATCACCTGATATCAGCTTTTGATTCTTGTGGATCCCTTTCCTCTTGCCCCCAGCCCCCTGGACCAAACAAGTTCTTGGATTCTGTTCCTATATTTCTTTGTTGGAGACTTTGCTGGGATAATGAGAAACTTGATGTTGGCTTTCTCTTTTTTTAATTCTGGGGGGTTTCCCCGAAGCCCCACTAGGGGCATTATAAACAGTATCAAGGAACCTATGTATATAAAGCTATTGGCAGCATTGGATGAGCCTGTAGTGGAAGGATCAAGGTGAAAGATTATTGGTAGCCTTGGGAGGCCTCCTACTGGCTGCAATAAGTTACTGTTCTGTGCTGGCTGCATACCAGCACCAAGCTCTCCTGTGTTCATAATGTCAAGCGGATTAATATTTTTTTCCACTGCATGCAGACCATTCTACAGTATCAGAGACAGGTCTTAACAATTAGGACGTCAAGTTTTTAGATGTTTTTGTTTCTTGGTTTCAGAAATACAATCACAGAAATGAAGGAGATAATGGAAAATACATCAGAACACTTAAGAGCAATACAGAGCCTTGCTACAAGGATACCTAGAATCATGCTGAATCGTGCAGAAGAAGAGTATCCAGATCTCATCAAGTTTGGTGTAAGTAGGCCTATTCATTTGTATTTTTTTGTGCTCATTCCCCTATTTTCATACGAGCGTCTTAATTGCCATATGTCTGTTTTTGCTTGACCATGAATAAATATGTAAGTCAAGTTTTTACTCTCAGGAGTTGCTGCTTGGTAGCTCCTTCTTGGTAGCTCTGCTTATTTAGCTTGCTCTCCACTGTTGCAACAGATGGCAAGAGTGTTCCGAGCAGTTCAACACATAGCATACATGGTATAAAGCTTTGGTTTTTAGAGAATTTAACAATTTTTTTTTACATTCTTGTGGTACTATACCTTAAAATAAAACAATAGCTTGTTTACGTATTACTGAAAATTAAAACTCATACTGAAGACATGAAGAACAAATGATTTGATTAAAAGCACTCTGCATAATAAGTTACTAATCCTCAACAAATATGTTAAGTCGGAAATCTCTAGTTGGAATACCAACAATTTTTGATAATGTTGTTGTGGTAACATTGCATCACATGTAATAAGTGTTTTATAGTATGAGTGTATGTACGTATATGTGGAGGTTCCAATACGTAGAATAATTTTGTTACGCTTTAATAATATTGAGTTGGGTTTAGCACTATGCTTCACTTATTTTATAAATACCTGTACTAGTTTCGAAGACCCTCGTCATTCATAATCATCAGGTTAACACCAACTGCCGGCTGGCCGTTTTTGCTGCGCTCTGGTGGAAGTGTGTGACATTTGGCATGCCACACACTTCCACCAGAGCGCAGCAAAAACGGCCAGCCGGCAGTTGGTGTTAACCTGATGATTATGAATGACGAGGGTCTTCGAAACTAGTACAGGTATTTATAAAATAAGTGAAGCATAGTGCTAAACCCAACTCAATATTATTAAATTATAATATAGCTTCACTGTGTAAACTTCCATACAATGATTAATTTGTTACGCTTATTTTCCAGGAGAGGGTAGGGGGACAGGTGATAAGACCATCCCCTCACAAACTCTCTCAGGAAATCAAGCTATTATTAGGACGTGAAGGAGGCAAGAATTTAGTATAGAGGCTCTAATTTAGGGTTGGAGTTCTTTAACAAGCCTTAAATTTATCACATGGGACTCCCAGCTTAATGCCCCTCTTGGAGGACTCTGTGCCCAGGATTTTTACTTACATCGACCCTGGTTATGTTTGAATCCACGACCTCTGGGTCTACATGCAACATGCTGTCTGTACACTGTGGCCAACCGTATTATAGTGTGGTCAAAGAAAAATATATTTTAAAGAAGATTATGATATGGGGCTTTTGGGTTGTAGTTTACTCCCACTTTCACATCCAGTATCCCTCTTTTAACATGGGGCAGTTATTTTTTATCTCATTCTGTTTTTTAGTTCATCGATAATTACATGGTATGATATGATTTATTTGTTCTAAGACACTTTACACTGCCCCTTAAATTATACATTTTCGAAAAGGAGCCGTACCTACCTTCCGGTTTCAGGCAGGTCCTTTTCCAGATAATACATGCATACATAATTAACACACAGCAGTTAAGTTAGTTAAACGTCATCAATCACATTAGCTTTAGTACTTAAACACTACCTTTATTGAACTGCCGATCGTATATCTTCATAGGGCACACGCTATCATGGACGCTGGAGACGTGTGATGGATGTGATACTAGACACTAAATGATTATTTGATCCTCAAATCCCTAATCTTACAATAATGATTTGAACTATTCTACTTTCTCCCTACACTCCTTGGCAATTCACTCTTAATGAACCTTAATCTTTTTAAATTAACACTTCATCACAGATTACTATCCCTTATTTGAAAACTCCCGGCTAAGTTCTATTGTTTGAAACTTAATAATCCGGTAGGGCTTCTGGTGGTTATCGTTGAGTCATCAGTGGTTCCGCTTGCAGCAGCAGGTGACTTGTCTCTGCTCCAAGGCCCGTGAGGAACCTGGAAACGCGTCACAGACGACATGCTAGCTGCCTCTCTCAGCTGATCTTGGCGGTTAACTCCAGTTGGTGATGTCGCTGCACGCGCCCTTTGGCTACGTTCATTAACCCGACACGCAGCACCCTCTTCTTGCGTTGCTGACGCTGTCATAGCTCTCCTGATGCTTACAACCGTGCTGCTACTTAGGTCTGTCTTTCTCCCATCGACATATAGTTGTAGGTTTTGTACGATAGCCTTCTTCCCGTTACTACGTTCCATCTTCATTCGTTCCACTAATTTCTTCCTTGTTGCCCTCTCCGTCGGAGATAGATCCCTGTTAATGTATATTGCAGTCCCTTTCATTTTTTTTGTTCTCCTAAGTGTAGCAAAAACAACATGTGTGGACGCGCATTTAGCTAAAATTGTTCTTTTCCCCAGAATCTTCCCATGCCGTAAGGAACTCCCATCCCATTATCTGAACTTCCAATTTGTTTTCCAATAGCTCGTGGACTTCCTGAAGAGCACTGATACCTTTTCTTTCTTCTATTCCGTGGAAAACTAAGTTCATCTGCCGGTCTGCATTCTCGATTTTCTCAATTCTTGTCTTCAGTTGTTCCACTTCCGTCTTCATTCTCGCTCTCTCCTCTCTTATTTCTTGTTTAACTTCTCTTGTAGCCCCATTTATTTTATTTACTAATCTCTCTTCCATTCTTTCCAGGCTTTTTATGACCTCTTCTGAGCAGTCTTTCCCGCTTTTTGGGCCTGGGTTCAATTCCACCCCTCCAATTGCCAGTAGCACTATTATCACCAGGTCCCAGGTCGCCACGTTAGTTAAACCTTCTCCCGATGTTCCATTGTTCCATGCTCTTTTTTTAACCCCAAATGTGCCTATCCTCATCCTGTATGCTTCAATTTCGATAGCCTTGACCCTTGTGTCACTTTTACACCTCCTACCTGCGTCTGCTCTTTACCACTGCTTACTTAGAACTGCGATAATTACATGTATTACATGTAGGTAAATTTTTTGTTTCAGTATATTTGTGTTTGTTTAGAAGAAAAACCTGTTGAAGACAGCAGTGACAAAGAATTAAAATGTCAAGTGTGCAAGAAGGTTTTTATTAGTGAGAACAGTTTATTGGCGCATGAGGCAAAACATAATCAGGGACGTATGAGGCAGACTCATGCAGATGATTCAAGTGATTCAAGTAGGCCCTACAGTTGTGAAGTCTGCAAGAAGCATTTCAACCATATCAGTAATCTGAAAAGGCATATGAGAATACACACTGGGGAAAAACCGTTCTCTTGTCCTGAATGTGGTAAGAGGTTTACACAAAAGTTCAACATGAAAAGACACTTGTCCAGTGTTCATGATGATTCAAGTAGGCCCTACAGTTGTGATGTCTGCAAGGAACGTTTCACGCTGAAATTTAATCTTTTCAGGCATATGAAAATACACACTGGGGAAAACCTGTTCTCTTGTCCTAAATGTGATAAGAAGTTTACACTAAAGTTCAACATGAAAAGACACTTGTCCAGTGTTCATGATGATTCAAGTAGGCACTACAGTTGTGATGTCTGCAAGAAACTTTTCAGCACGATGTATTATATGAAAATTCATACGAGACAACACACTGGGGAAAACCTGTTCTCTTGTGCTGGATGTGACAAGAAGTTTATACATAAGAAGAGCATGAAGAAGCACTTGTCCAGTGTTCATGGTACCACAAGAAACTATGCTTGTAATAATTGTGGAAAGAAATTTACAACGAGAAGTTACCTTGTCCATCACATGTGCATTCATTCTCAAAAAAAAAAAAAAAAAAAAAAAAAAAAAAAAAAAAAAAAAATAGAGAGTAATACACAACATTAACATAACCTATCATGGTGGCGGTCACTGCCTCTCTAGCACTAAGGAATTCAAAAAGTATGCTGAATGTAAAATTCAGGGCTGCCGATAGTGTAACAACATACATACGAAATAATGCAAGGCCCAGCTATTAGGCTATAATGCGATACAAAAAATCGCCAGAACGCCAGTTGACCGCTAGCCGACGATGGGAGGGTAAACATGTCCTATTAATGTCTTGAAACATGTCCTATTAATGGTACATAAGTGAGCTAAGAGTGTTTTAAACGTTCGACTACTTTTGAATAACAAAAAATCAAGATAACGTAAACATAATTAAATACAGGATAATGAAAGAAATTATTCCTTACACTTACGTCCTTGTGACTTGACTACAGCTGGCAATTCGGAGGTGAAAATGTCATCAAACAACAGGTTTTCTATTCCCTGGTTTGATCCTTCTCAGGTCGAAATTATTTGTGTGATACTGTATGTTCAGGCATATATATATATTAGTAGGTCACAGTGGAATGATAATTCTTTCACACTGGCCGTGTGTAGGCTAAGATGGACACGTGAAGTCAGAATGAAAAATTCAATGCCATAGCCGGGTTGTTTTTGCTACACTTAGGAGAACAAAAAAATTGAAAGGGACTGCGATATACATTAACAGGGATCTATCTCCGACGGAGAGGGCAACAAGGAAGAAATTAGTGGAACGAATGAAGATGGAACATAGTAACGGGAAGAAGGCTATCGTACGAAACCTACAACTATATGTCGATGGGAGAAAGACAGACCTAAGTAGCAGCACGGTTGTAAGCATCAGGAGAGCTATGACAGTATCAGCAATGTAAGAAGAGGGTGCCGCGTGTCGGGTTAATGAACGTAGCCAAAGGGCGCGTGCAGTGACGTCACCAACTGGAGTTAACCGCCAAGATCAGCTGAGAGAGGCAGCTAGCACGTCGTCTGTGACGCGTTTCCAGGTTCCTCACGGGCCTAGGAGCAGAGACAAGTCACCTGCTGCTGCAAGCGGAACCACTGATGACTCAACGATAACTGGTGCAAGTTGCATCGAAATGCATTTTCAAGTAATAGACGCATCTGGGACCAAGAAGAAGTTTTAATAATATGACAACAGTGTTTTTAACGTGTGCTTGTGCCTTCTATGTTGTTTTATATTTTATAAAAGGCCCCAGATAAGTGCAACGACAAGGGATCTAAGGTGGACAATCTCTCTATTTTAAAACAACAGTTGTATGCCCATGCCATAGAACTCTGTCGCCAGTGTCCGGAGCCATGAAATCGCCTGTATGCAGTTTCGTTGTGGATATGTTTTGCTGCCAGAAATCGCTTCATGACATGGAAGAGATGGATATCACTTGGCGCGAGGTTGGTCCTATCGGGTGGATGGTCGAAGATCTCCCATTCAAACTGCAAAAGCGTAATGCAGTTGGCAGGAGACAATAGCAGTGCAGCCATTTTCTCTTAGTTCTGTTCAACAACTACTGGCTTCACAAAACTGAAGCTACACTGCGACATTCCCACATACCCCCTCTCTACTGCTAAGCATGTGCGTCCAACTCTGGATGCAATCGGAACTTACTTTCTGGATAAACCTCGTATATCTGTCCATTCGTTTGTAAAGTAGCTGCTTGCTTCTAAATGTAATTTGTATGTTTATGCATGTAGATTAGATTAGATTTTATTTAGTCCAACTGAACTGGGACTCGTCAAATGATTACAAACAAGTCTGCCTATATACAAATTTACAATACCAATATATGTAGACATTCTTTGAAGGAGGGATGCCTACTTCGGCACAATTGTATGCAACAGAATATTCTGCTTTTATTCCCCCAAAAATACTATTGGAAATTCATCATTTTAATTCACACGTTAGTGCAGCTCATTTGCCTTCTAAAACCGTTCAAACTATACCTGTGGTTGCTATTGGTTAAGTTTTTTCAATCAAAAATTCTTTTCAGTTCTAACTGTGATACAAATAATTATCAGACAAGTATTTTTCGTTTTAATATAATGTATTTTTTACATTTTTAATATTTTGCTGTTTTTTTTTGTTCTTTTTATTGTTTCTTCAGAAATATATTTTATTGTAGGGTCTATTTGTACACAATATTTTTAGTATTAATTAAAATGTTACATCTAAACTAACAAAACTTTGTTTTTTTCTCTCTTTCTTCTTTGTTACAAAAGTTATCTGGGCAACAAAGCATGACTACCTTTTAGTAGTAGATAGATAGCTTTTATTAAGCAGTTTTTGAGTTGCAGTTGGTCTCATTACTTTGTTACAATACAGTACACTATAATACAGTGATACAATAATACAATAATAATGTTACAATAAAGATATGAATACAGTAATAAAAACAATAATGAATGAATGAATAAGCCTTATTTGTCCCATGAAGGGCTATGGCCTCTTAATTAGGGTTAGCTCGATTAGGTATCACATATGGAGGGCTAGTCCATATGATCTTCCACCTTCTAAGGTTGACTTGAAGTCTGTCTTGTGATTGTCTTTTCCACAACACTGATTTTGCACCACTGTTTTTATAGCACTGTCTTGTCATTTTCCTTTAGTTTTGCTCTCCACTTGGTTCTGTCCTTTGCCATTGTGGACCAGTGTACGCCTGCTTCCGCCTTGAAGTCATCTGCCCACCTGGTACCTGGTCTTCCACGGTGTCTCTTGCCGTTACGGGGGTCCCATGTTGTTGAAATGTGTGCCCACCTGTTGTTGTTGAGGCGTGCCACATGTCCTCCCCATTTCCATTTTAGAAGCATGGCTTTTTGTGAGATGTCCTTAGATTTTGTCATTTCTTTTAGTCGTACATTTGAAATTCTCTCCCTCCAGGTTATCCCTAGAATTTTCCTCTCCATTCTTCTTTGGCAGCTTTGAATCCGTTTTCTCTGTCCTTCCGTCAGGTTCCATGTTTGGCATCCATATAACATTAATACTGTAATAATAATTCAAACAATTAATAAATAATACATTAAATGATTAGTAATACAATAAACAATTAAATGGGCAAATTGTTACTATGATTCAATAATTAACTAATAAGTATTAGTATTATTGTTATTAGTATATTATTATTTTTGCTTTCTTATTCTTAGATTTACCTCTGCCCGTTTAGGCATTTGTATCCTCAGGCATCAGACTTGTCCATTACAATTTTACAAGAATAGAAAATCATGAAAAGTACAAAGAAGATTAAGATCATTATTATATAGGCTACAATTAGTATGAACACACACATTATGAATAATAAATAATAATTTTATTTGTCATTAGGCCACTATGTGGCAATAATAAATAAATAATTAATAAATACAGCCTAAAGGTCTCCTGTTTACACAGGGACGTGCTCATAATTTGGCTCACGAGTAGGAATTTTATAAAGAAGGATTCAAACTTTCTTTTACATAAATTACTTATTCAGTTCTTGTAATATTGTGTATTATATTCTTTATCAAAGAAATGAAACACCTTAAATGGTCAACTACTGGTACAGTAACCCTATGTCCATAGAGTTATAGATAAAATATTTTCTACATTTGTGTTAAGTCCAGTAAGTCATATTCAAAATTGTACGGTAGTTATGGATGTGTGCCTCATGGGTTTATCCATCTCTAAAGCTATGTTGGGCTGGTATAGTGTGTTTAATCACTCTAATTCTCAGTAACAAGAAAGTGGACTTAACTCTCTTTGCCCGCGCACCCCGTAATTGTTACCAGAGACATGCGCAGTAACATATTTTTACACGCCTGACTCCTCTCTCCAATAACCTTGTGCCAGATTTATAGGCACAGGCTACTTATATGTATGAATAATGGAAGGTAATTAAAAGTTTCCCAAAATATAGTTTATATTGGTGATGTATATTGCATGTATAACATGTTAAAGAGAAATACATATTTTATTTGCATATCTATTAAACACAGAAACTATTGATTACAAATTCTTCTAACCGTTCGCAAAGTGCAAATCACGGATAAGTTACAGACTGGACATTCGCATTGCAACAAATTCTCAAGCAGTCATGGTTTTGCTTTGTGAACAAGCCTTTTATTTCTGATCCCTTTATCTCTCTCTTAATTTCTCTTTTGATGTGCATGCTTTGGTCCATAGCGTTCGTTATGCTATTTAGAGCAGTGACTACACAGTGGTCTAATGCATATGCCATCTTGCACCGGGTATAATATGTGTTGATGTGTTTTTGTTCCAGTATATTTCTCTCGGTTTAGAAGAGGAATCTGATAAAGACAGCAATGAAAAAGAATTTGAGTGTCGAGTGTGCAAGAAGATTTTTATTAGTGAGAACAGTTTATTGGAGCACCAGGCAGAACATAATCAGGGACGTGTGCATCAGGCTCAAGCAGATGATTCAAGTGATTCAAGTAAACCCTATAGTTGTGATGTCTGCAAGAAACGCTTCACCCTGAAAGGTAATATGAGAGCGCATATGAGAATACACACTGGTGATAAACCGTTCTCTTGTCCTGAATGTGGTAAGAGGTTTACACACAGGTCAAGGATGAAGACGCACTTGTCCACTGTTCATGCTACAAGTGATTCACGTAGGACCTACACTTGTGATGTCTGCAAGAAATGTTTCACCCAGACAAGTTATTTGAAAGTGCATATGAGACTACACACTGGCGAAAACCTGCTTTCCTGTGCTGAATGTAATGGACAATTTGCACGACAATATGACTTGAACAATCACATGGTTGTTCATAGTAGTGCCAGGACCTTTGCTTGTGATAAGTGTGACAAGCGTTTCAAAACTATGAGTTCTCTTAGAAGTCATGGGGCAACTCACTCGACAGAGCGACCATTCTGTTGTGAAGTGTGCAAGGCGTCTTTCAGAGTCAGAGGTTGTCTCAACATACACATGCGTATTCATTCTGGAAAAGAATTTATTTGTGACTTATGCCAACAGGCTTTCATGTTTAAATATGCTCTTACTAAGCATTATAAAATTAAACACCTAGGACAGATAACACCTAGACCATATAGTTGTAATGTTTGTAAAAAGAGTTTCCCTTCTATGGGAGCCTGCAATCGGCATATGATAATTCACTCTGGGGAAAGACCGTTCCCATGCCCTGAGTGTGGTAAAAGATTTAAACGAGAAGATGCCATTCATGATCATATGGCTTCTGTTCATACCAGTTTCAGGGATTATGCTTGTGATAAGTGCGGAAAGAGATTTAAAACAAAGAGTGCTCGTAGAAAACATGTGGCAACGCACACTACAGAGCGGCCATTCTCTTGCCAAGTGTGCAAATTGTCTTTCAGATTGAGAAGTAGTCTCTCCCAACACATGCTCCTTCATTCTGAACAACGGAATTATTGTGACTTATGCAAACAGGCATTTGTACGGAAAAGGTGTCTTGCTGATCATTATAAAGTTAAACACAGTGGACAGCGTTGGACGTGTGAAGTGTGCCAGAACATCTACATGAGTAGAGCCGGGCTCGAGTATCACATGAAGATCCACAAAGATGAGAAGAAATACAGTTGTTCTGTTTGCAGCAAGAAATTCGTCTTTAATTCTTCTCTTAAAATGCATATGACTGTACATTCTAGAGAAAAACCGTGGATCTGTAACTATTGCAACAGTGGGTTCAGATTGAAAATGTTCCTGAAAAGACACATGATACGATGTGTGAAAAAGCCATAACCTTAAGACATATGTGGTCGATCCTGCGGATACACAAGAAACTCCACTTCCAGAGTAAAATTGAATAATAAATATATCAGTGTTCATACAAGCATGCATGTGTAGTCTATGAGGGCTATTCCGGTAAAATCCTATATCAACTCCTCCCCCCCCCCCTAAATTTTAACACGAGATTATCACCATAAAACAGTTTAAAACACACTGATTTCATCACATATCATTCTCGGGAGAGGAGATGTTTTCTTCACGAGTGATTTATTCCAACTCACCCATCCTAAATAGTGCGCTTTCTTTTATAGTACGAAATGGCAAAATGTAGCATTGTTTCCGCCATATTAATTGACAGATTGGAGAAGAAGCGCATGATTGAACGTTGCCTGTATGACATCGTTTAGCGATGAACTGTGACAACATAAAAAAACTCATGACATAACAAGACTGGTGGAATTCAATATGCTACTACAAATAACACGTTTGCGCTCCGCTTCAGCTGCCAACTTTGCTTCGCACGCTTAACTGTGTGGATAGTATTATGCACTATTTAGACTATCTGTACAAAGTTTGTTACTTAAGAAATATTAGGTACACGGCTAGTAAAACAAATGGGAAAGGTAGAGGGCCGAGCTACAAGAATCATAGTTGGTCATCCTAGCTCGGTTGAAAGCAAATAATTGCACCGGACGTTTGAAGAAACCATATCACGATGATGGGGGAGAGTTGTTATTGGACTAAACCATTATTTTTTTTCAGCCTCCGATGGGACATAAATTGAAAACCACAGTGAAAATCAAAACTGTTTTATTTGAAACATTTAGGTATACCTTCTAGCTACTTCTCTAAGTAGTCGTACTCCAATTGACACATTTGTCATAGCATGGTACCAACTTTCCCATACTTTCTTCATAGAAGCTTGCTGCCAGTGTATTGAGAAGGGTCTTCAAGGCATTTTGAAAAGTTTTGAAATTTTTTGTTGCTGCGGAAGCCACATCTTCGGTTTGTTTGGGAAATTTGTGTTTATCCATTTTGGATTGTTCTTTTGATTCTCAATTGTCTTAATGAACCCACGTTTCTTGCCTTTCAAGATGGATTACAAAAACTATTGCCCGTGCAGAGTGATTTTCATCTTTTCGGCAATTGAAAGAGAGTATTGGAAAGATGGTACCACACTACGACAAATGTCTCAATCGGAGCGCGACTCTGTAAAGAAGTAGCTAGAAGGTGTACCTAAATGTTTTAAATAAAAGAGTTTTTATTTTCAATGTTGTTTTCATTTTATGCCTCATCGGAGGTTGAAAAAAAATAGCCCTCATAGTTTGTGGAACCTCGTATTCTTGCACACCTTCGAATCAAAGCCTTGTACCATCATCCTTGTCACTTACAATGGTGCAACTCTACTCCTATAGTCAAGGAAACATATTTTAAGTAGTATTTGTTTATCTCCTTATTCCCTCTGATATTAAAATAAACATACAACACACTGTGATGTCGATATACATGTATAGAACACTAAAAAGATCATTAAAAATATATGTACAGATTAAAAACGTTTTCACAAATTACACAGGTCAGGTTGTGAAAAAGTTTTTAATCTGTACATATATTTTTAATGATCTTTTTAGTGTTCTATACATGTATATCGACATCACAGTGTGTTGTATGTTTATTTTAATATCAGAGGGAATAAGGAGATAAACAAATACTACTTAAAATAATTCTCCCTCTGTGGCAAATATGAAATTTATTAATAAAGGAAACATATGTTTCATATGTATATACAGGTACTATTTGACCATGTGGTCTTGTGGTTAGTTTTGTTGGCTATGGATCTGCAGGTTCGATTCCTGGTACCTTCATGGATTTTCGGAGGTAGGGAGTCTGGGCCCTATTTCATGAAAGTTACAATTTTGCAGGTGACAGGTGACATAAAATTGTTTTACAGGTTTACATTTTGACAATTGTGTAAAACTTTTTACTGATACCTGTCACCTGTAAAATTGTAACTTTGTAGCAGATTAGTGTCCCTGCCTAACATAGCGTCTTTGTTCCCTTTTTTCTACAGGTGTGGAGACTTGACTACAGCTCATAGGTATGCAGGCCATAGCTTGAACAACAACACTCCCTCTCATTGGATACCACAAACTTCTGCTCACTGGCCCTTTAGGCACAGGCTCTGAAATTGGTTTATTCATGCGCCAATGCTACCGGACTGTTGGCTGGCTGATGTATATCAACCATTTTCCCCGCGCAAACTGTATTCACTGATTCTAGGTAAGTGTCAGTTGGGTTAGGAACAGTGATATTTGTGTTGATTACCAAGTTTACAGTCCCGGCTTCTTTATCCCGTGACCCGATGACGCTAGCAGCTGAGCAGTCAATTCTCTTGAATATGCATCACTTCATTTTTGGTTACTCTTACTTGAACTTCTTAGCAGTTTTACTTAAAGGCTAGTTTACACGACGCAACGAACATATGCGAATCACTTTCTGAAATATAACATCCATCTTCAATAGTGTACAAACATAATATTTTCAGGTAATATCTCAATTAATATGAATAAATTGATAAAAATAATCATTGTGCAAAACATAGCATGCAATACTCGTGCTGCAAGCGCATAACGGATCTCAGAAATTGAAAAAACTCGACGCAAGAGCCTCGTTTTTTCAAACTATTTTCTCGATCCGTATGCACTGTTTACGGCACTAGTATCACAATATACTATTTCATTGTGTGGCGAAAAGGAGCTATGGCATCTGTTCAACAAAAGTCAAAACTAGTGGCAAAGGAATATTATTGATTTTATTTACTAATACAGTGTAGTACAATTTGCTAGAATGTTATTGCATAGCATGTTTTTCCGAGGGTAAGTCATTTATTATCTGCACTGTCTTTTTTAAGTTTATTGCAATAACAACAAAAAGCTCTGTAGGCCCTACATTAATTTTTTTTTCCCCTTCGATATGATTATTCTAAGTTAACTTCTTATGAACACGCTGGTGACATATGGTATCATGTGAAGCATCAAGTTCTTCTGACAATCTCTGAGTGCTTGCCTGTGACTTTTTTTCCAAAACTCAGCATGTATTCTCAATATTCCGTGACTAAAAAACGTCATTACTAGGGCAAGACAATTGATGTTTTTGCATCTTTTTTATGTGGAATTAAAGAGATAGCTCGAATATATATATAAATGTGTATCGTGAAATAATTAATTAAATAAGGGCAATTTGTTTTTAGAATTTTGTTGTTGTTTTATTTTGCATTTTTTGTCATTTTAAATAAATAGGTTGTTTTTTTAGCAATTTTTAGGTCATTTTCTGCATTTTTCATCATTTTCAAGAGATAAATCATTTTCGGCATTTTAAGGTCGTGTTTCAGTGGAGGTAGAGAAGAGCTTTCCCATGTACAAATTGTTACTGTCAGACAACAGACAATCGTTTTTATTTGAAAATCTCCGCCAAGTGTTTAATGTTAATTTTAATTCCCATTTATTGTAAACACCTGAGCAGTTTGTCTTGTAGCAATAAAGAATTATATTTTTCTTTCTTTTTAAATGGCACATATTTGCTAGGGACAATTTGATGGGCATGCCAGTTCAGAAAGTTTTTTTTTTCTCTAAGGGTGTCCAAGTAGTATAAATTTATTTACTTCTTTAGTAACAAATTAAGTGTGTTTTATATTGTAAATTCATATATAACGCATTGTCATCCGTTAAATTGCTTTTAGCAATTCATTACTTTAAAAAAAACGTATATATATAATAATGAAAAATGTATTGTTTTCTTTTTAAAAAAAAAATTGTGTCATTTCACTATTTTAGGTCATAAATTAATTTTTTATTTAGCATTTTTTCACTGTTTTATGGTTATTAAATTCCTTGCCCTAGTCATTACTTATGAGATAACCTAATATACTGCTAGTGCCTTGTGCAGGTTACCACTATATTAAAAGGATGTAAGAAAATCAATGTCAATATAATTGAAAGATTGTTCATATATTTTTGTGTTGATAAATTTAATTTGGGGCTCCTTGAGAACTACTAAGACTGCCTGCATGGTCACACGGTTAGCATCTGACCTGGGTTCAATCCCCAGTACCTCCTTGGATTTTTCTGAGGTATGGAGGTCTGGAACAGGGTGCCCTCTGCCTCATGATGCAAACTAAGGAGCTATACTTTGATAGAGAAGTAGCAGTTCTGGTTAACGAAACCATCATTAACAGCCATCAGTGTTGGCATGCTGACCACATGTCCCCAATCCTGCCATCTGCCTTGGGTTGACGATGCAGCAGTCAGATGGTAGGCTTAGTCCCTCCGAGGATGTATCGCCACGGAGTTTAGTTTAGTGAGGACAACTAAGAAAATAGGGAATATTGTAGGAGAAAAATTCCGCTGACACTGGGACTTGAACCCAGAACCTTTTTCTATTCGCGCCAATGCTCTACCATTGGCTAAGCTAAGCCGGAGTTCACTTCATAGTGCCAGATTGAACCTATCTCCTATGACTGACTGCCCTAAGGAATTTTTCTCCTATAATATTCTCAGGTAATGTCGAACAGAGACGATAATCTGTGGTTCATGAATGCTTATATATCTATAAAGATAATAGATTTTTTACCAAAGAGGGATTAAATTAGGAAATAAAGTTAGGAGTGATTTTATTATGATTTATAAAACAGGAAAGTATGTTAATGAAAGGAATTTGTTCCGTATTGCCAAATGCAGCAAGCACATTTGAATGGAGCATGGCAGTGTGAGTGGAGGCATCTAATATTTTCCCGCGCGTCCTTCTATTGGTCGAAATTAACATTTTGCATGGACCATGTATCCAATGCACAAAAAAGTAGGCATTGCCAACTTAGTGGATTTTCCTCTTGATCTGGACGATGCGATTTATCGACAGGGTTTACCGCAGAAAAACAGGAGGATGTCCGGCGGAATCAGAAATCCTCTTAAATTTGGAAGTACGGCAAATAGTTGAACAATCCTTACGCAATAGAATTCTGTATCTTGAAACCAGTACTGATAGCTGAACAAGTGAGGTGAATATTAACGAGGGCTGTACAGACAAATTATATTAGTGACATTCTACTAAGAAAAGCATGAGTTAAAACTATGTTTGAAGTAACATGTCGACACTACCGCGTTTGATATCATGTTCATTTCAATTTGTCCTTGGTTGACGTTTTCGTAGTAGTAAAGGATTTTCAATTGAGGAATTTCTCAACGGCATATTGGCATCATTGAAAAAATGGTGGATGGGTGGTGTAGGATCTAGATATTATCGTTTAGCGGGAAGCTGGCAAAGTATTGATGTTGACATATTGATCTGCTTGCATTTATCATTTTAATAGTTTTAAAACCCTATTTTCAGGACTTATAAAAGGTTTGTATCTTGGTTGAGCAAATGTTTGTGAGTTGGTTAATTATTTTGGACGCTATAGGGCAGTTTTACACAGGAAACACATGCGACGATGCACCTTATATTTTGTTTTTCCTAATTCACGTGTAAACTGAGTTTATTTCTAAAATATTCAAAAGGAAAGAAAAATGGTAACCAGAAAAATCGTGAAGGAGAGTACAAACATAACCTATAATTAGGTAATTTATAATACACCACTACTGATAACTTTTACATTAGTGGCGTTCCTTGGTTTAGGTGACGACGATTCTAGGAAATTATCGGGAAGTTAGTACTTTGCAACTTACCCTGCTCCCCTTTCCACTCGCCTGGCCGCTTCCCCGCCTGACTGCTTGCGGCGTGCTGCCTGCCCCACTTCAACACAGCCCATGCCGCCATGCCTGTATACGCTGTCAATGCCAGTAATGCATGATTGCATTTGACATTTCACCTAATATTTCACAATAAAAAATACCTTTCCACCTCCACATAATATTTCATAATTATAAAAACGACCCTTGAACAAAATAGGTTATTTCACAATACAAAAATATGCTTGTACCATACATAATATTTCACAATTATAAAAAAACGCCGTATTATAACATTAAAAATGGCTAAATTGATGCAGGAAAATTCCCTTGTACCAACACTACTCTTTTCATAACTAACAAAATTATAAAAACCAATTCTTAGTTTCAACATACCAGGTAATTCACAACCCAGGTCCAACTCTTTCCACTGGTTATGAATATGAATTGATTAAAACTGTTATTGAAACTTTAGTAGGCCTACAGTGGATAAAATTTTACCTTTGAACAGTCACTACGTTTCAGCCTGACCTCCAGGCCTTCCTCAGGTGAACTAAAGTCTACTCGCATGTTGGTACGTTGTTCATGCTGGAAGGGGTCTCTGCTGTGCTCCTGTGCCCGTTCAGAAAACCATCCTCCATACCCTCTGCGCGTAACATAAAGGTGGTATCCCTGTGGTGTACTTCGATCCATTCTCTCGGAATTTCGTTTCGGGAACAACAACACCAAAATTTCCCCCCGTTTACGCAGCGCCGCCCGCAGAATACGAAATTCCGAGAGAATGGATCGAAGTACACCACAGGGATACCACCTTTATGTTATGCGCCGAGGGTATGGAGGATGACTGTTCACAGGATGGTTTTCTGAACGGGCACGGGAGCACAGCAGAGACCCCTTCCAGCATGGACAATGTACCAACATGCGAGTAGACTTTAGTTCACCTGAGGAAGGCCTGGAGGTCAGGCTGAAACGTAGTGACTGTTCAAAGGTAAAATTTTATCCACTGTACTAAAGTTTTAATAAGAGTTTTAATCCCTATAATATAAAGCCACATGTCTGACTCACTCACTCACTCACTCACTCACTCACTGACATTAATGTTTGCCCACTTCCAGATGAGCTAGAAACTTGAAATTTGGTACACATATAGCTTTTAGGCTGTAAACCACAGGAAAATTCCAAAAAGTTTATTTTTTTATTTTTTAGCCCTAAAAACCCTCCGAAAAAGGGCTCGGTTCGGCTCACCGATATTAATGTTTGTCCACTTCCAGATGAGCTAGAAACTTGAAATTTAGTACACTTATAGCTCTTAGGAAGTGAACCACAGGAAAATTCCAAAAAATTATTTTTTTTTAATTAGGCTGTAAGGCTGTAAACCTCATAAAAATTCCAAAATGTTTATTTTTTTTAATTTTTAGCCCTAAAACCCCCTCGAAAAAGGGCTCGGCTCGGCTCACCGACATTAATGTTTGCCCACTTCCAGATGAGCTAGAAACTTGAAATTTGGTACACTTTTAGGCTGTAAACCACTGGAAAATTCCAAAAAGTTTATTTTTTTAATTTTTAGCCCTAAAAACCCCCAAAAAAGGACTCGGCTCTGCTCACTGACATTAATGTTTGCCCACTTCCAGATGAGCTAGATACTTGAAATTTGGTACACATATAGCTTTTAAGGTGTAAACCACAGGAAAATTCCAAAAAAGCATTTTATTTTTATTTTTAGCCCTAAAAACCTCCTAAAAAGGGCTCGGTTTCCATGACAACGGTATTATCAAACAATGTTCATGTATGGCTCTGAAAGTTTAGGAATAATTATTTCCGTAAACCTAATGGGGTAGTCGAGATAGTAACCTCTTGAACTCTCATTCTGAAGTCTCAGATTCATAATAATTAACTCCAATTAACATATTTTTGTCCAGAACTAACAAAATTTTCTTCTATCTGTTAAAGAAATTTCATAATTTATATTCTTTAATTATAACTCGAAGATAAAGTCTCGTATTTTTTACAACATATTATAACCAATTTCACTTGTGCTTTTCTATAATTTCCTTGGTCATAAAGGCAAATGCCAAATTGAATATTTACATACCATGAATCTTAATCGCTATTTCATCTTGTAACATGTCCATTTAAATTAATATCAGTTGAAATTTACTCCATAAAATACACCATAAATGTATGTACACTGCCAGTTGATCTAGAAAACTTAGACTTGGCAAACTGATACCTTTTAGCTTGCAACCTATGGCAAAAATTCCGAAAAACCCCCAAAGTCTTCCAACGTTCATTTTTTCAGGTTTAATGAGGCAAAAAAGGTAATAGCCAATACAGCAGACTAAATACACGCACTCTATCTCCCATAGATCTTTTAAAAAACCTTTCCCAAGAACCTCGGCGGGGGTTTGGGGGCAGAGCCCCCAATGAGCGAAGCGAGTCAATTTATAAAACCAATTCTTGCGTTAAAACTCATGAAATCCCCTAACATAACTCAAATACACGAAAGCTTCCTTCAGTGCTCAACATTCACTCGTGGTGTAATGGTTAAGACTTCTGGCTATAATACCCTAAACTAAACTCCATGGCGCTACATCCCTGGAGGGACTTGGCCTACCACCCGACCGCTGCGTCATCTCCCATAGGCAGATGGCAGGATTGGGGGGCAGTGGTCAGCATGCCGACACCCACGGCCGTTAATAGTGGTTTTCTGGACCGGAGCCGCTACTTCTCTATCAAGTAGCTCCTCAATTTTGAATCACGAGGCTGAGTGCACCCCTACCAGACCTCCCTACCTCAGAAAAATCCGAGGAGGTACTGGGAATCGAACCCAGGTCGATGGATCTTGAGTCAGCGACGCTAACCACAAGACCACGCCGGCGGACTATAATACCCTTTATTATTATTCCACTGAGTCGTGAACGACTCTTGGAGATCCATGTGGATATTCACAGGAAGAAAAGGTCCTGCCATCCCTAATAGGTGTTTAGTCTTGTTCTATTGTCTACGATTCTTTGTATTATTGATCTCCATAGTTTCCTGTTTCTTGCAGCACAGATCAGTTCACACAATTTCATTTGCATCACCTCCTGCACGCCTTGAATCCACCTTGTACGTGGTCTTCCTTGTTTCCTCGCACCTTCCATGTGTCCCAGCATTACATCTTTTTCTAATGATCGTTCTTTTCTGATGATATGTCCAAAGTATGATAATTTCATTTTTGTGGCCATTGCCTCCAATGAGTGTTTTGGTCTTATTTCTTCTATTATAGATGTATTTGTTCTTTTCTCCGTCCATGGGATGCTCAAGAGTCTTCTCCAAGTCCATAGTTCAAAGCTGTCAAGTTTCTTTCTGTCTTGTTTGGTCAGAGTCCAACTTTCACATCCATAGAGTACTGTTGGGAAAACTATGGTCTGAATTAATTTGATTTTGGTATTCTTACTTATATCAGAATGTTTTAAGATTTTTCTGAGTTTTCCTAATGCTGTGCGGCCCATATTTATTCTTCTCCTTATTTCTTCTCTACACGAGGCATCATTGGTGATAAGTGTTCCCAAAAAGTTAAAACTGTCCACTGTTTTTAGATTTACTCCATTAATATTTATTACTGTCATGGGTCCTGTTGCCATCACCTTTGTCTTGTCTAGGTTGAGCATTAGTCCTGCTTTTTCACTTTCTTCTTTCACTTTCCTTATTATCCGAACTAGGTCATCTTCACTTTCAGCAAGCAGAGTGGTGCCATCTGCGTATCTTAAGTTGTTGATTCTTCTTCCTCCTATTCTTACTCCTGCTTCCATACCTTCTAGACCAGCCTCTCTCATTATCCACTCACTATACAGGTTAAACAGCGATGGAGATAGTATGCAGCCTTGCTGCACCCCTTTTTGTATAGGAAACCACTCAGTTGCTCCGTATTCAGTTTGTACTAATGCTGTCTGATCTGTGTATAGTTTCTTTACTAAGTTGGTTAGATGAAGTGGCACTCCCATATTTTCCATTATACTCCACATCTTGTCATGACGAACACTATCAAAGGCCTTTTTGTAGTCTATAAAGCAAATGTAAATGACTTTGTTCTGTTCTCGAGCTCTTTCCATGATCCAGCGTATGTTTGCTATCTGATCACGAGTCCCTCTTCCTCTTCTGAACCCCGCTTGCTCTAATGGCATCTGTTTTTCTATGAATTGTTCCAGTCTACTTTGAATGATTTTTAACAGTATCTTACTAGTGTGTGAGATTAAAGCTATAGTCCTATAGTTAGTGCATTCTTTCCTGTCTCCTTTTTTCGGTATTAGAATAAACACGGATTGTTTCCACTCTGTAGGCCACTTCAGCGTTCTCCATATTGTATTGCGCAATTCTGTGATTACTGGAATGACTTCTTCTTTACAAGCTTTAAGCAACTCAATTGGCAGGTGATCATTTCCTAGGGCTTTGTTATTTGGTAAGTTCTCCAGTGCCCATTTGACTTCGCTCTTCAATACTTCTGGTTCTTGAACATAGTTTAGTTCTAATACGTCTTCTACCCTTTCATCTTTAAACAGTTCCGCTGAATATTCTTCCCATCTCTTGATTATATCTGCTTTTTCGGACAGTACCGAACCATCTTTTCCTTTAATGATCCCTGTTTTAGGTTTGAATTCCGTACACAGCTCCTTAATCACTCTGAACATGTCCTTTGGGTTTGTTTTCTTGTTCCGTTCAATTTCTTCACATTTCGATTTGACAAATTTTTCCTTATCTCTTCTTGCTTCTCTTTGAAATTTACCCTACCTACCCAATATTTCCCCAGGAAGAGAAATCAACTTCAATATACCTAAAGAATGGATACAGGAACACCAAAGGGACAACAGATATAGAGAACGTGATTTTGAGGAACACATGAACAATGATCAACAACAACAACAACGGTTGGATAATGTGCCCATTAGAAGCGGAAGTGATCATGGCAATCAGTCTACTTGAAAAAGGCCTGGAGGAGACAGGCTGAAACGTCGTACAGTGTAAGGTTTTTAACCATTTTTATTAATGTTTTAACCACTAAATAAATAGTGTTGTGATATACATTTTACATAGAGTTTTAATTGATTATTGGTACCCTTGGCTACTCTACTGGCTGTATACCAGCAAAGAGCTCTCCTGTGCTCATAATCTCATGCGGCTTAATATTTTTTCCACAGCATGCAGATCATTCTACAGTAATTGAGACAGGTCTTAACAATTAGGACGTCAAGTTTTTAGAAGTTTTTGTTTCTTGGTTTCAGAAATAAATCGCAGAAATGAAGGAGATAATGGAAAATCCATCAGAACACTTAAGAGCAATACAGAGCCTTGCTACAAGGATACCCAGAATCGTGCTGAATCGTGCAGAAGAAAAGTATCCAGATCTCATCAAGTTTGGTGTAAGTATTCATTTATATTTGCAGTGTAATTAACTAGGAATAAAAGTTATTCAATTATACAAGCGCTAAAAGAAGAATTTTATTTTGCGAATGAATTAAATGAATTTTGACCCCATTTTTTCAACACTTGACGGAAAAAGAGAAATCGTATGCATAGTTTCAACAAGATTCAACTACTGCTCATACAGTAGAAAAGTCTATGAATAAACGATATTTTGGATTCCGTACTTTATAACCGGGAGTATTTTCAAGTTGAATAAGTTCATGGCTGTCATTAGCGCTAACTGATTTATGTTCTTTATTCCTAGTAGGGCTTCTGTGACAAGTTACTTTCTCTTTGATGTGATGTGTGAAAAGAACACCATTTGTCTACAATGTTACTTCTAATTATTTGTGCTATTGGAATCAGGTTCTTGCCAATCTGTCTTCCTCCATTTCCAAATGTCATCATCACTGGTTTGGTGTTGTTCATCTGCAACTCTTCCTCTCCGCCCAGTGTATTAAGGAACTTGCAGGTGGTCAATTGAAGTTGAGGCCAGCATCATGTCATCTATGTGGGGCTGAGGGGGTCTGTTCAATTGGCCTGCACTCGGCAACTGAAGGATCTACAATGCACAGCTGTCTATAGGTTTGTACGCAAAGCAGTCAGAAACCAGGAGCACATCGTTCGCGCATGCGCTCTTTCTCCACACGCGTTCGCAAAGCGAGAATCCGTGATTCTGATTTCAATCTTCTGTTTGCTGAGTTCTCACAGACAGTTTCTGTACTATAAGAAAAGTTTGCAGGCTCTACCATGAATTGTTTTCAAAGGCATTTGCAGTAACCTATTTTCACGTGCCTGACTCATCTGTCCAATAACTTTGTGCCAGATTTATAGGCATAGGCTACTTATTTGTATGAATAATGGAAGATAATTAAAAGTTTCCCAAAATATAGTGTATATTGCCGATGTATATTGCATGTATAACATGTTAAAGGGAAATACATATTTTATTTTCATATCAAATCGATTAAACACAGATACCGGTACTATCGATTCCAAATTCTTCTAACCGTTCGCAAAGTGCAAATCACAGATAAGTTACAGACTGGACATTTGCATTACAACAAATTCTTGCAAACAAACCTTTTATTTCTGATTCCTTTATCTCTTTTGATGTGCATGCTTTGGTCCATAGCGTTTGTTATGCTATCTAGAGCAGTCACTACACAGTGGTCTGCTGCATTTGCCATCTTGCACCGGGTATAATATGTGTTGATGTGTTTTTGTTCCAGTATATTTCTCTCGGTTTAGAAGAGGAATCTGATAAAGACAGGAATGAAAAAGAATTTGAGTGTCGAGTGTGCAAGAAGATTTTCATTAGTGAGAACAGTTTATTGGAGCACCAGGCAGAACATAATCAGGGACGTATGAGGCAGGCTCAAGCAGATGATCCAAGTGATTCAAGTAGGCACTACAGTTGTGATGTCTGCAAGGAACGCTTCAACCAGAAACGTAATCTGAGAAGTCATATGAGAATACACACTGGGGAAAAACCGTTCTCTTGTCCTGAATGTGATAAGAGGTTTACAAGTAAGTCGAACATGAAGGTGCACTTGTCCATTGCTCATGATATTACAAGTGATTCAAGTAGGCCTTACAGTTGTGATGTCTGCAAGAAACGCTTCAACCAGAAATGTAATCTGAGAAGTCATATGAGAATACACACTGGGGAAAAACCGTTCTCTTGTCCTGAATGTAATAAGAGGTTTACAGAAAAGTCGTGCATGAAGAGGCACTTGTCCTCTGTTCATTCTACTAAGCACTACAGTTGTGATGTCTGCAAGAAACGCTTCACCCTGATCAATTATCTGAGAAGCCATATGAGAATACACACTGGTGACAAACCGTTCTCTTGTCCTGAATGTAATAAGAGGTTTACAGAAAAGTCAAGCATGAAGAGGCACTTGTCCTCTGTTCATTCTACTAAGCACTACAGTTGTGATGTCTGCAAGAAACGCTTCACCCTGATCAATTATCTGAGAAGCCATATGAGAATACACACTGGTGACAAACCGTTCTCTTGTCCTGAATGCGGTAAGAGGTTTGCAAAAAGGTCAAGGATGAAGACGCACTTGTCCACTGTTCATGCGACTTCAGGTGATTCAAGTAGGCACTACAGTTGTGATGTCTGTAAGAAAGTTTTCAGGACGGTCTATTATCTGAAAATTCATATGAGAAAACATACTGGTGAAAACCTGTTTTCCTGTGCTGAATGTAATGGACTATTTGCACAACAACATCACTTGAACATTCACATGGCTGTTCATAGTACTGCAAGGACCTATGCTTGCGATAAGTGCGACAAGCGATTTAAAACTATATATGCTCTTAAAAAACATATGGCAGTCCACTTGACAGAGCGACCATTCTGTTGCAAAGAGTGTAAGGCGTCTTTCAGAGTCAAAAGTGATCTCGGCGTACACATGCTTATTCATTCTGGACAACAATTTATTTGTGACTTATGCCAACAGGCTTTCACGCGTAAATATCAACTGACTAAGCATTATCAAATTAAACACCTTGGACAGATAACACCTAGACCATACAGTTGTAATGTTTGCGAAAAGAGTTTCCCTTCTATGCCAACCTACAATCGGCACATGCTAGTTCACTCTGTGGAAAGACCGTTCCCATGCCCTGAGTGTGGTAAAAGATTTAAACGAAAAGATATCGTGCATGGTCATATGGCTTCTGTTCATACCAGTTTCAGGGATTATGCTTGTGATAAGTGCGGAATGAGATTTAAAACAAAGAGTACTCGTAGAAAACATGCGGCAAAGCACACTACAGAGCGGCCATTCTCTTGCCAAGTGTGCAAATTGTCTTTCAGATTCAGAGGCAATCTCACCCAACACATGTTCATTCATTCTGGAAAACAATTTACTTGTGACTTGTGCAAACAGGCATTTGTACAGAAAAGGTGTCTTGCTGTACATTACAAAGTTAAACACAGTGGACAGCATTAAACATGTGAAGTGTGCCAGAACACCTAAACGAGTATAGCCGGGTTCGAGTATCACATGAAGATCCACAAAGATGAGAAGAAATACAGTTGTTCTGTTTGCAGCAAGAAATTCATCTTTAATTCTTCTCTTAAAATGCATATGACTGTACATTCTGGAGAAACACCATGGATCTGTAACTATTGCAACAGTGGGAGAGGAGATGTTGTCTTCACGAGTGATTTAGTCCAACCCACCCATCCTAAATAGTGCGCTTTCTTTTATAGTACGAAATGGCAAAATGTAGCATTGTGTCCGCCATATTAATTGACAGATTGGAGAAGAAGCGCATGATTGGACGTTTGCCTATGTGATGTCTTTTAGCGATGAACTGTGACCAACATAACAAAACGCACGACATAATGAGATGGGCGCAGTTCATTATGCTACTACAAATAACACGTTTGCGCTCCACTTCGGCTGCCACCTCTGCTTTGCGCGCTTAACTGTGTAGATAGTATTATGCATTATTTGGACTATATGTTCAAAGTTTTTTACTTAAGAAATATTAGGTACACGGCTAGCAAAACAAATGGAAAAGGAGGGGCAGACATTTTATCAGCTTTTCATGTTCTCGTTTGTGATTGGTTGTTAAGGGAGAGACACTTATTACTTTGGGGACGACTAAACCAAAGTAATTAGAATGTTGTATCCTGGCTTGATTGAAAACAAATACATTGTGCCAGACGTGTGAAGAAGCCTTATCATGACGATGGGGGAAGTTGTTACTGGACTATGCTGTTTTTTTCCCCCCCAACCTCCGATGGGACATAAAATGAAAACCACAGTGAAAATCAAAACGGTTTTATTTGAAACATTTAGCTGTACCTTCTAGCTACTTCTCTACGTAGTCGTGCTCCGATTGAGACATTTGTCGTAGTGTGGTACCAACTTTCCAACACTGTCTTCATAGAAGCTTGCTGCCAGCGTATTGAGAAGGGTTTTCACAGCATTTTGAAGTCTTTCGAAGTTCTTTGTTGGTGTGGAAGCCAGAGATCTTGGGTTTGTTTGGGAAATTTGAGTGCATCCGTTGTTTGGATTGTTCTTTTGATTCTCAATTGTCTTACCGCCGAATCTATAGTCCTCTCCCAAGTAAGCATGCTTACCTAGCTAGGTGGCAGCGATCGAGAGAGGTCTGCTACCTGGCAAACCCCTAGCGGTCTCCCAGAACTGTCACCAACACGCTTTCCGTCTGCAAGCCACGTGGCACGAACTTCCCGCGTCAACTTTGACGATATGCTGGAGTTTGCAAACTATGTGAAAATCATAGACGAGCAAGCGAGAAGAATGTTGTCGTAGCAATATGTAAGCGACATGGAGGACCCTTTTCACAAATATAGGGATCGCAAATTTAAGTTGCAATTCAGATTTTAAAGGTAAACAAACAATGAAGACCAGTTCCTGCTGGCCCCTCCCCTGTGCTACTGCCGAAGCTTAACATATTGCCAACATCCACTTAGAATAATACAATGTTCTTATGCTTAAAACTATTACGATAATATTTTTATAATAGTAAAACTAGATGGTTTTATTCAGAAAATGTTTAGTATTCCTCATAAATGTTCTTAAAAAATACAACTGGTGAAAATGTATGCTGACTTTCTCCCTATCATATTGGTTACTATGAAGTAGCCATTTTAGCTCGACTGTGATGCATCTACACGGTTGCCATTTACTGCAGAATCCGAACTCCTGCTGGAACCTCCCCTGGCAGAGGTATTACGATACGGAACTCCAAGGGGCCTGCCAGCTGGGTGTGGGTAAGCCCCTATACCTGGCAGAGCTTTATAAATCTGACGGTTAATGAATCCACGTTTCATGCTTGTCAGATGGATTAATAATAATGAAGGAAATGCGCACAAATGTGCATGTTTAACATGGTGTAAACTTAAGTGTCTTTACTATATGCTGCAATAGATGTAGTTCTTTGCTTGCATTCTTCAATATGGTACTTTCCACACCAACGTCCACAAAGTTCACATATACAATGTTCGTCTAGTTCATGAAAGGTCTTCCTTGTACACATCTTGTGGTGGAAACCATGGGCCGCAAGTCTGGTCGTAACATGCCTGAGCGCGAAGTTCGTCTTCATCCAGTCTGTATACACCATGGCGTCTGTAGCGTAGAACTCCTCTGGGATAGTGGCTGCCTTCTCTCTCCTTTTGTATATCGCTGCTTCCCATGCCTTTGTTGTCTGTAGTTGGAGGTTTAGTCTAAGATCTTCTAGGTAGAACGTTTCTTTTGTCATGGTGTACACGAGTCTTGATCTCGTTGTTCTAGATAGACAGAGTGCCTTCTTTAAGTACGTAGCTTTCACTTTTTCAATATCAGCCATGTTCCTTTCTGACAAAAATGTCCATATCATCTCGAGCCCGTACGTCACAATTGGTGTTATTTTCAAGTTAAATAGCTTCATGGCCGTGGCAAGGGAGAGACGTGGGAAATCTCTGATATCGTTCATTGCGATGATTGCCTGCACGGTCCTTTCCTTTTTATGTGCACTAAATGAGGTGCCCATTGTTTGTAGCATCATCCCCAGGTACTTGAAGGAGTTCTTCACTTCAATTCTTTCTCCGTTGCAGTAGAATTCTTTGTCCGTGTCCCTTATCCTTCCACCATTTCTGAATATCATTGCGACTGTCTTAACCTTGTTTATTTGTAATCCATTACTTGCTGCCCATTCAGTTGGTCTGTCTAAAGCTTCTTGAAGTTTTTCACGGCTTTTTGCTGCCAGCACCATGTCGTCAGCATATAGATAAACTTTGACGTCAGCATTCTGTTTCACAGCATTTATAACATCATGTGTCGCTATATTAAAAAGCAGAGGGCTCAGGGGGTCGCCTTGCAGCACTCCATTCCACTGACTGATCTCATTTGATAGAACTTTATTGTCATTGATCCGTATATAGTTCTCTGATAGTATGGAGCGTACCATAAGTCCTAGTGGGTGATCCTTTCCGATAAGATTCTCCAACTTTGTGACTAGGATCATTCTGTCCAAGAGATCAAAGGCCTTAGTGTAGTCTACAAATATTGTGTATAGTTTCCCGCCACATTCGTTCTTTGCCTCTTTAACGTCTGTCATTAGGTTGCACACTGCGTGAAGTGTTGATCTGTTCTTTCTAAAGCCAAATTGCTCATCTGGTATCAGGTGATCCGTCAGAGTTGTCAATTTCTTAGCCAGGATTGCAGTGAATATCTTGAAAGCCACGCATTGTAATGAGATCCCTCTATATGAGTTCGGGTTCTCTGTGTCCCCCTTGCCTTTATATAGAATCTTCACTACTGACTTTCTCCGTGTCTCGGGGATTCTTTTGGTTTCCAAGCATTTGTTGAACAATTTAGTCCAGGTGGGGATAAGCCAGCGCTGAGACTCTTTCAAATGTTCGTAAAATATCATGTCAGGGCCTGCCGCTCTATGGTTTTTTGCTCTGTTTATTGCTGTTGCCACTTCTTCCGATGTAATATTTATGTTTACTATTGTTGTTGCATCCATCCATTGAGTTGGTCTTGAATCCTTGTAACATAGTACCTTTGTGAATTGATCCACCCATGTCTCCATTTGTATTGTATTGGCTTTCGGGGCCTTTGTGCTTTGAAAGGGTCTCTCTCGGCTTCCTCTATTATCTTAGCTGCCTGTGTTTCCATGTAGTCTTCCTTTTTATTTATCAGGAGGGCTTTGTATTCCCTTCTTGATTGACTGTATAGCGACAGATCCTCTTCCCTTCTGGAGACACGTGCTTTATGTAAGTTGTTTATTACTGCTTTTCTCTTAATATAGCAAGCTGAGTCGAACCATGGTTTTGCTCTTCGGGACCCTAGTATCTTTGTTACTGTAGCTTTCCTTATGAGGCATTCTATGGACCTCACTGCATTATTCAGATCATTTTTTTCTATCTCTTCTCCACAGGCTGTTATTTCTTGCACGTGTTCTTCTATGACTAGGCTGTCTAGCTTCCTAGATATGTGTACTTTCTCTTCCGGGATGTGCTCATTTGTGTTTCCCAGTAGCGTCATTGTTGTTATGACAGGTAGATGCTTCCTTATTGGGGAGGATGTGTTCACTATTTGTTGTGTGGCCTTGATTTTGCTATTCGTGAAGACAAGATCTATTGTAGACGTGCCATTGTGGCTTAAGTACGTTGGTTCTCTGGGATCGTTGATTAGTCTAAGACCTTCTCTTTCAATATAGTTCAGTACCGATTCACTCTTTGGATTCGCTTTGTCGATCCTACAGTTGAAGTCGCCTGCTAGTATAATGGCGTTTTGATGATCCGCTTTACTTATTGCTTCGCCTAGGCCATCTATGATATCCGATGATGATACCTCAGGATTGAAGTAAGCAGCTATTATCGTTCCAACCTTCGTTGTTACCAGAATAATGTCTTCTGTTTTGTACAGTGTACGCGATGGAGCTAAAGTTGGCTTAACAAATATTGTGATGCCTCCATAAGGCCTTCCAATAGGGCCTCTATTAGCATAGCTGTGATGAGAGTAGTAGCCCTCCAACTCCATGGCTTCAGTTAAGAAAGTTTCTACTAATACAAGATGGATTACAAAAGCTATTTCCTGTGCAGAGTGACTTTTATCTTTTTCGGCAGCTGAAGCAAGTTCTGGGAGGACAGCGCTTCCACATCAACGAAGAACTTCAAAACACTTCAAAATGCTGTGAAGAGTCTTCTCAAAACGCTGGCGGGAAGCTTCTATTAAGTAAGTATTGGAAAGTTGGTGCCACACTACGACAAATGTCTCAATCGGAGCGCGACTTTGTAAAGAAGCAGCTAGAAGGTGTACCTAAATGTATCAAATAAAAGAGTTTTGATTTTCAATGTGGTTTTCATTTTATGCCTCATCGGAGGTTGAAAAAAAATAGCCCTCGTAGTTTGTGGAACCTCGTATTCTTGCACACCTTCGAATCAAAGCCTTCTACCACCATCCTTGTCACTTACAATGGTGCAACTCTACTCCTATAGTCAAGGGCCCTATTTCATAAAAGTTACAATTTTGCAGGTGACAGGTGACATAAAATTGTTTTACAGGTTTACATTTTGACAATTGTGTAAAACTTTTTACTGATACCTGTCACCTGTAAAATTGTAACTTTGTAGCAGATTAGTGTCCCTGCCTAACATAGCATCTTTGTCCCCATTTTTCTGCAGGTGTGGAGACTTGACTACAGCTCATAGATATGCAGGCCATAGCTTGAACAACAACACTCCCTCTCATTGGATACCACAAACTTCTGCTCACTGGCCCTTTAGGCACAGGCTCTGAAATTGCTTTATTCATGCACCAATGCTACCGGACTGTTGGCTGGCTGATGTATATCAACCATTTTCCCCGCGCAAACTGTATTCACAGATTCTAGGTAAGTGCCAGTTGGGTTAGGAACAGTGATATTTGTGTTGATTACCAAGTTTACAGTCCTGGCTTCTTTATCCCGTGACCCGATGACGCTAGCAGCTGAGCAGTCAATTCTCTTGAATATGCATCACTTCATTTTTGGTTTCTCTTACCTGAACTTCTTAGCAGTTTTACTTAAAGACTAGTTTACACGACACAACCAACATATGCGAATCACTTTCTGAAATATAACATCCATCTTCAATAGTGTATAAACATATTTTCAGGTAATATCAATTAATATAAATAAATTGATAAAAATAATCATTGTGCAAAAAATAGCATGCAATACTCGTGCCGGAAGCACATAAAGAATCTCGGAAATTGAAAAAACTCGATGCAAGAGCCTCGTTTTTTCAAACTCTTTTCTCGATCCGTATGCACTGCTTACGGCACTAGTATCACAATATACTATTTCATTATGTGGCGAAAAGGAGCTATGGCATCTGTAAAATGAAAGTCAAAACTAGTGGCAAAGGAATATTATTGATATTTACTAATACGGTGTAGTACTATTTGCTAGAATGTTATTGCGTAGCGTGTTTTTCCGAGGGTAAGTCAATTATTATCCGCACTCTTTTTTTTTTTAAGTTTATTTCAATAACAACAAAAAGCCCTGTACATTAATTTTTTTCTTCGATATGACTATTCTAAGTTAACTTCTTATGAACACACTGGTGACATATTATGGTATCTTTTGAAACATCAAGTTCTTCTGACAACCTCTGAGTGCTTGCCTGTGACTTTTTTTCAACACTCAGCTTGTATTCTCATTATTCCGTGACTAAAAAACTTTATTACTAGGGCAAGGCTTTTGATGTTTTTGCATCTTTTTTATGTGGAATTAAAGAGATAGCTCGAATATATATATATATATATATATATATATAAATGTGTATCGTGAAATAATTAATTAAATAAGGGCAATTTGTTTTTAGAATTTTGTTGTTGTTTTATTTTGCATTTTTTGTCATTTTAAATAAATAGGTTGTTTTTTAGCAATTTTTATGTCATTTTCTGCATTTTTCATCATTTTCAAGAGATAAATCATTTTCGGCATTTTAAGGTCATGTTTCAGTGGAGGTAGAGAAGAGCTTTCCCATGTACAAATTGTTACTGTCAGACAACAGACAATCGTTTTTATTTGAAAATCTCCGACAAGTGTTCAATGTTAATTTTAATTCCCGTTTATTGTAAACACGTCAGCAGTTTGTCTTGTAGCAATAAAGAATTATTTTTTCTTTCTTTTTAAATGGCACATATTTGCTGGGGTAATTTGATGGGCATGCCAGTTCAAAAAGTTTTTTTTTTTTTTCTCAATAAGGGTGTCAAGTAGTATAGATTTACTTACCTTTTTAGTAATAAAATCTCTATATATATAAGAGGCTTTGTCCTGACTGACTGAATGAATGACTGACTGACTGACAGGAATCAACATAGAGCCTAAACTATAACAGGTAGAGACTTGGAATTTTGACAGTACCTTCATTTCATAACGTAGGTGCTCACTAAGAAAGGATTTTGCAAAATTTCGATTTCAAATGCCAGAAATCAAATGTTTTATAGTATACTTAATCCCTTTTTACATAGAATTATCAAAACAAAATCACAGAACGTATTGTTGCCAGTTGTATCAGATGGGTTTGGAATTAAATGAAATGGAAGTTTGGCAAATTAGAGAAGGTATCAATATAAATTCATGTTATATATATTAATAGAAGGAATTGTCTGTCTGTCCGCGATGCCCAGCGAAATCTACTGAATGCAGAGATCTGAAATTTTAAGCATAGGTGGGCTGAAGGGTCGGAAATTGCACCTTGAAGCCGGAATTTTAATTTTAGCTTTCGTTCGTGAGTTATGAGTGAAAAACGGGCAAAAATCGTGCATTTTTTTCGTTTTCGAAGCATCAGTTTTCAGTTATACATTGTCAATGTCAAATTAATTACAGTTGGCTTTGGCTATTTTTGTCATAGGCTACCTTGGAAATAAAACTTTTGCGATCGCTTAAATGTTGTAAGTTCTAAATATGGCCAAACATTGTTTTATTTGGACGAAACTCATTATACAGGGGTTTTCTGGACCAAGGAACTCAAGTCCGAGGTCGCTTTTACCAGGCGACGCTATCTAATCGTGGTATGTTTTCCACGTGATTTAGGTGTTAATAAATATAATGATTTAACTATCATGCTCTTAATTTTTTATTTTTGAAATAATTATCGCGGGCACATGCTAGTCTTTTATATTGTAAATTCATGTATTATGCATTGTCATCTGTTAAATTGCTTTTAGCAATTGTTTACTTTAAAAAATCTAAATATAAGTAATAACGTAAAATTTATTTATTTATTTTTTTAAATTTTGAGTAATTTTTCACTATTTTTAGGTCATAGTTTCATTTTTTGTTTGCATTTTTTCACTATTTTATGGTCATTAAATTCCTTGCCCTAGTGGCTTGTGTAGTGTCAATATAATTAAAAGATTGTTCATATGAGGGCCATCCGGAAAGTGGTACCCGTTTGTGCAATAAAGACACAGGAGTAAATATTAACACATATAAAAATTTTTATTAGAAAGAGCATACTTTACACTACTTCTCCACATAATCTCCAAGCAAATTTAGGCATTTGTCATAACGTGTGACGAGTTTTTGTATTCCAGCGTCCTAGTCCTCCGCCGCCAGCGTATTGAGATATGTAGTGAGGCCTTCATCGCTGTCAAATCTTTTTCCCGCCAGAAAGTCTTTAAGCTTCGTAAAGAGATGAAAATCCGAAGGGGCCAAGTCCTGGCATTGTCATGAAGGAGAATGACGCCTGTTGACAATAGACATCACCGTCGATTTTGTATTGCCCGCCGTAATTTCTTTAATGCTTCACAATACGCATTAGCATTAATTGTCACCACGTGCCATAAAATCAATGAGCAGTACACCTCGTCAATCCCAGAAAAACTAGGTGTGACTACGTATCTCAATACGCTGGTGGCGGAGGACTATGACGCTGGAATACAAAAACTCGTCACACGTTATGACAAATGACTAAATTTGCTTGGAGATTATGTGGAGAAGTAGTGTAAAGTATGCGCTTTCCAATAGAAATGTTTATATGTGTTAATATTTACTCCTGTGTCTTTATTGCACAAACGGGTACCACTTTCCGGATGGCCCTCGTATATTTTATTTTTGCATTAATATGATTTAATTTGGGGCTCCTTGAGAACTATCAAGACTGCCTGCATGGTTACATGGTCAGCATCGCTGGCTATGGATTTGCAGTCCTGGGTTCAATCCCCGGTACCTCGGATTTTTCTGAGGTAGGGAGGTCTGGAACGGGGTGCACTCATCCTCATGATACAAACTAAGGTGTTACCGGTACTTTGATAGAGAAGTAGCAGCTCTAGTTAATGAAACCATCATTAGCAGCCATCGGTGTCGGCATGCTGACCACATGTCCCCAATCCTACCATCTGCCTATGGTTGATGATGCAGGAGTCAGATGGTAGTCTTAGTCCCTCCGAGGATGTATCGCCACGGAGTTTAGTTTAGTGAGGACAACTAAAGATAATAATAATAATAATAATAATAATAACAACTTTATTATCACATACATTTACATTCTGAGTAATGCTCGCAACCTGGTGATTCATCAAAGCTGCTAATACTAATCTTAAAACTAAAATTACAAATCTAAATTTCAAAATTTGAACATTAGACATTAATTAGTCTTAATCTTAAAAACGAAACTACTGTACTACTTGTATTCAATATTAAACATTAATCTTAAAACTAACATACGTATCAACATAAAGGATAATAAAAGTGTCTTGCTCCATAAAGGATCAATCTTTAAATCTTACTCATAGTTCATAAATTCATCTATTGTGTAAAACTGGAGATCCACCAAATATGCAATTACTGCTGATTTGAATCTTGTTATTTTAGTTTGGGCTTTAATTGTCGTTGGTAATTTGTTGTAAAATTAGGCTGCCATGTGATGAAAACTATCCTGATATGTTTTTGTATTTGCTCTTTGTACATGACGTATATCTGTTCTTTGCCTTGTTAATTACTCTCAGTGCTACAGTTATTTTTTAGGTATAGTACACATCTATAAATATACGGTACATGCAGGGCAGTGTCAGAATTTTTAATTTTTTGAAGTATGGCTTACAAGACTCTTTGGTTTACCCCCACCATAATTCGTATTATTCTCTTTTGCATTAAAAATAGATTTTTTTTTAGTTGGGAGAGTTCCCCCATAGGAGAAGTCCATAATTTAATCGTGAATATACAAGGGCTGTTCAATAAAGAATGATCATAATTTTTGTTTGTTCATAGTTTATCATGCTAAACGTTTTCCTTATGTGTTAGCTTGATGCGTCATGCATAGGCTATGTGTTAGCTTGATGCGTCATGCACGCGTGGTGTAAGTTTCAACGTTATGTCTCAAGATTCCAGTCTGTGAGACGCCTGCAAGTGCAGACATGTTCAATATCGCCTACGGCTTCAACGGAGGTGATGTGCGATGAGCAATATGCGGCTTTAAAATTCTGCTTTAGACTAAAAAATCTTCAGATGAGGCCTATGCAATGTTAGTTTTTCCCTACAGCACAGCTAGAAGATGGTAAAAAATTTTTAAAGAGGGAAGACAATCAATATCAAAAGAAGGTGGACCCGGCACTTCAGTTACTGCTTTGTTCAGGAGTCAGCAGCCTTGGGACCCACCGCGCACAAACACGTGTCATGTGCAATTTTTCTGTCACCAACGTGTGAGTGGCACCCAGTGAAATTTTCAAGATTTCAGAAAGTGATCTTAAACTTATTCGTTGATCCTTTCTCACTATGACAGCAGCGGTGTTGACGTTTTCTTCTGTCAGAGCAGTAACTGGAGCGCCAGGTCCACTTTCCTTTGATATTAATTGTCTTCCCTCTAAACATTTTATACCATCTTCTAGCTTTGCTGTAGGGAAGAACAAAGTCTCCATAGGCCTGCTGTAACATTGCATAGGCCTCAGCTGAAGATTTTTTTAGTCTAAAGCAGAATTTTAAAGCCGCATATTGCTCGTGCGTCACCTCCATTGAAGCCATAGGCGATATTGAACATGTCTGCACTTGCAGGCGTCTCACAGACAGGAATCTTGAGACATGACGTTGAAACTTACACCACGCGTGCATGACGCATCAAACTAACACATATCATAAGGAAAACGTTTAGCATGATAAACTATAAACAATAACCAAATGAATAACCTCACCACAAATACCAAATCAATCTTTCTAACACCAATCAATGACGATGAACTAGTAAAAGTAATAAAAAGTATGCCAGCCAAAAAGTCAAGCGGGTATGATGAAATTCCCCCTACTGTTATCAAAAATGCATACAAAGGACTTATGTCATTTGTTTAATGAAGTCTTCATACAGGGTCAAACCTATTTATAAAAAGGGAGATGTCATGCAAGTGGATAATTATAGACCAATCTCACTACTACCCATCTTTTCTAAAATCCTTGAGAAATTAATACTTAACAGGTTAATCAATTTCTTTAACAAGTACAACATCCTGCGCCCCAATCAACATGGGTTCAGACAAAATAGGTCTACAGTAACAGCCGTAAACGACTTCACAAACACCGTTTTAACTGCATTAGACAGTAAAAAAAAAGTAATGGGTATCTTCTGCGATCTAACTAAAGCCTTTGATACAGTCAGTCATTCACTTCTTTTAAGCAAACTTGATAACTATGGAGTAAGAGGAATTTGCCTAGACCTCTTGAAATCATACCTAACAGCAGTGCTTTAGTTGGAAAATATTTTATGGGGGTACGGTACTCACCTTACTTCAAAATTTTCCATATCGCCTCATACAAAAGAGTTTTAAAAAACCGAGCACCTTATCAGGATAGCCAACATGTAATCTAAAGCGAAAGTAATTATTGTAGAAATGCGCACGAAGGTGAAGATTAGAACGCATATCTATTGCGAATTTAATAGTATTTGTCATTATTAAGAAATACACTCTCTTATTGAATTGTACATTTAATAAGTATTTTAGGACAATATCGTTCCTGTACTGCCAGTACGACGTACCGGAGCACAACTTTTTCCCGGTATGGTAGAAGGAAAATAATTTTATACCGGTACGCAGTACCGGTGCGTACCGGCCCAACTAAAGCACTGCCTAACAGTAAGAACCCAACAAGTACAAATAACTTACACAGACGAACACGGTAAATCTGAAGAATACATTTCTGAAAGCAAAGTAGGGCAGTATGGGGTACCCCAGGGATCCATCCTGGGCCCCCTTCTTTTTTTGGTATATATAAATGACCTCCCAACATGTACAAATAAAGGGAAATTTGTCATATATGCTGATGATAGTAACGTAATTGTAACAGGACAAAATGTGACTGAACTAAAAAACAACTATTTAGAAATTGAAAAAAGCATGAACCACTGGTTTCAATGTAACAATTTAACAATGAATGAGAGTAAAACAAAGAATATATATTTCAACACCCACTATAGTAAAACCCAACATCTAACCACTTTAAATCTAGGTTCGAAAGAAATTACGCTAGAAAGCTCAGTCAAATTCCTCGGTATCCATATTGACACTCATCTAAACTGGAAAGATCATTGCATACATTTAAGTAAAAAACTAAGCTCTACCATCTACCTGTTAAGAAATATTAGAGACCTAGTATCAATTAAAGCATTAATTAATATATACTACGGAATTTTCTACTCACATCTAAATTATGGAATAATTTTTTGGGGGAATTCAAGTGAAAGCGAAAACATATTCAAATTACAAAAAAGAGCCCTTCGAATTATATTTAAATTAAGTAGAAGGCATTCATGCAGAAATATCTTTAAAAACAATAATATCCTCACTATGACTGGTATGTACTTATATGAGTTACTTAAACTGATAAAAACAAATGAACCAAATATCAACAAAAATAAAGATATTCATGACCATGAGACAAGAACAGCAAATAATATAGCAATAACTAGACACAATCTTCAAATAACAGCAATGAGTCCCATTGGTATGGGAATCAAAATATTCAATAAGCTTCCCCATGAGGTGAAGAATTTGTCCGAAATCAAGTTCTGTAGAACTATACGACATGTACTAGTAACTAATGCATATTATTCCTTGAATGAATTTAATCCAAATAACTTCATACTTCAATAATATATTTTTTTTATTTTTAACCCTGTTAATAGTTTTTAATAGATAAACTTGACATACATTTTTCTTGTTAGAACAAGGGATCGACTTGAACTTAATCTCTCCAAACAACTATAATTGTAACTTCCCTGAAGCGAAGCATTTTGTTTGAAAATTTATGACAATGTTCAATAGGAACTCTACTATGTAGAACCTCAATGAACAATAAAGATATTATTATATTATTATTATGAACGTAAAAAATTATGATCATTCTTTATTGAATAGCCCTCGTACAAAAGCGTAATATATATTCCGTAGTGTGTGTGCATTCACAATGTTACTTAAGGATCTAAATACAATTTTTTACCAAAGAGGGATTAAATTAGGGAATAAAGTGAGGAGTGATTTTATTATGAATTATAAAACAGGAAAGTACCGGTACGTAAATGAAAGGAATTTGTTCCGTATTGCTAAATGCAGCAAGCACATTTGAATGGAGCATGGCAGTGTGAGTGGATGCATATTTTCCCGCGCGTCCTCCTATTGGTCGAAAGTAGCTCTTTGCACGGACCATGTATCCAATAGACTTCGCTAGCACACAAAACAGTAGTCATTGCCAACTTAGTGAATTTTCCACTTGATCTGGAGGATTTGATTGACCGACAGTTTACCGCAGAAAAACAGGAGGATGTCCGGCGGAATCAGAAATCCTCTTAAATTTGGAAGTACGGCAAATAGTTGAACAATCCTTACGCAATACAATTCTGTATGTTCTTTCTTCACAATCGAGTATGTGATATCTATTGCACTCCCTCCCACATAATGAGCACACACACGATTCTCCGGGGTCATGGAATCGGGTCGTAGCACACAGTTTAAGAAAGACTTCCATCAGCGAGTTTGTGAAGATTTAACCAAATAATGCGCAATTATCAATATTAATTAATTCTGTATGTTGAAACCGGTACTGATGGATGAACAAGTGAGGTGAATATTAACGAGGGCTGTACAGACAAATTATAGTAGTGACACTCTACTGAAGAAAACATGAGTTAAACCTATATTTGAAGTAACATGTCGACACCACCGCGTTTAATACCATTTTAATTTCAATTTGTCTTCGGTTGACGTTTTCGCAATAAAATAATTGAATTTCAATTGAGGTATTTTTCAACGGCATATTGGCATCTTTGAAAAAAATGGTGGATGGGTGGTGTAGGATCTAGATATCATTATTGTTTAGCGGGAAACTGGCAAAATTTTGATGTTGACATATTGATCTGCTTGCATTTATCATTTTAATAGTTTGAAAATCCTATTTTCTGGACTTATAAAAGGTTTGTAAGTTGGGTAATTATTTTGGACGCTATAGGGCAGTTTTACACAGGAAACTTGTAAACAGTGTACATACTGTCCGTTTATCTACTAGAAAGTACTGTTATGGTTATTAAGTTTGGTTTGTAATGTTATTTAGAACCTATAAAATTCACGTGTAAACTGAGTTTATTTCTAAAATATTCAAAATGAAAGAAAAATCGTGAAGGAGAGTACAAACATAACCTATAATTGGGTAATTTATAATACACCACTACTGATAGCTCTTACATTACTGGCGTTCCTTGGTTTAGGTGACGACGATTCTAGGAAATTATCCCCTAGATTAGTGGCAGTTAGGTTAGCAACAATGAGACTATTAGTTTACCAGTGATATTTCTCTCTCACAGTGGAGTCAATGCTTCTAAATACTCTGATACCTATTTTTGATAGGTTAATAGTCTTCCAGTGAATGTTATGTTATCATTTTTGTACAGTAACGTCTGTGAAGCTCAAATATACAATGAGGACCACCTATAGAGTCCGATTAATTAATGGGCAAAGATAAATGTAAGTCACCCCTTATGCTCCGACCACAGCGTTGCTATGGCAACCACACACTTGTTATCTCGGCACTCCCGATCGTTCCTTCACTCAATACTCCCGACCGTACCAAATACCAGCTACCAACCTTTGCACCAAAATGACAACCCGCTACCTCACATGGCACTCCCGACCCTACCACAATCACCTCTGCATAAAGTCTAAATAATGCATAACACTAACCACATAGTTAAGTGCGCGAAGCGGAGGCGGCAGACGAAGCGAAGCGCTCTTGCATTTTCGAATAATGTACGATACACTGTTTGTAGGTTTAAAAAATGTGGCATATTATATCTTCCAGAGGTTTGTCAGACTGTCACCTTTTGTTTAGCGGTATGACGTCACACCACCAGCGTCCACTCACGAATTTCTTCGTAATATGAGGACTGAAGAATTTGCTAGATTGTGGTATAAAAGAAAGTGTATTGCGAGGGTGTGGTGGGCAGGAACATTCATCCCAAGGTGTGACTTAAATTTGTTTTCCTGATTAATATACTACTCACAGGGCCGATTGTATAAACAGTTTGATCTCGGATCGGAGACTAAATTGATCTCAGTTCACGCTGAACTCTGAAATTTCTGTTGTATTAATGATCAATTTACACTGAACTAGGATCAATTTTGACTGGAGAAATTGGGAAAAAACAAATATAAGGTGCAATCTTCGCATGAGATAGCCTATATCCTGCCCAACCCACCCTCACTGAAGCAGTTCCTTTTATACCACAATCCGATAGCGAATTCTTCGAGGATGAACAGGCTGACAAACTGTTGGGTACAAGGTACTTAATCTCGCATTTTTAAAATTTGTACAAGGGGCACTCTCACAGTTTTAATCTTTGGTACGGTCGGGAGTATCGGCGACAATATACAAGGATAGTTGGTACCCTGGTTTGCAGAGAAACAAAATGTGAATATCGAGTGGGTGGAGCTTAAAGTGCACCTTGTATTTGGCTTTCGCCGAGAAATTTCTGCGATCAAACTCTATCTCAGTTCAAGGGGTTGTTTTCTTATTTGAGACACATGATCAGCTGATTATGAACATAATTTTAGGCCTACCTGTGTGGTTACATAGTCTAAATATCAAGAAACTACACAAAAGGCAGTTGCGAGCGTTTGTCTTACGGTACATACCATATTGGCCCGAAAATAAGATGACCTCGATTATAACACATAATAATCTGCTCCCTATATAGTAATAAGTTGTTAAATAAAAATTATTCAGTAATATTATTTTATCTTATTCCTGGATATAAGACAGCCTCATATATTAGACAACCCTGCATTTTTGAAGGGTAGTTACGAGAAAATAAATTACATAGCTTATTAGTACATTTTGCTTCACATAAAACAGAATTTTGAGTTTCATGTCGTAACTTCTCTCGCCTTTATTTACGCATTGAGACAATGAAGATGCTTTCTTTTCCACATGGTCTGCCATGACTGGCGATCAAACAAAAGCTTTACGCGTAGAGAAGAGACGCCAAGCAAGTAACAGTGCAATCAGGACCAGAAGGTCCTGGTGCAGTACAAATAGAAGCATGGATTCAGGAAAAACTAAGTTCGGTAAAGTTGGTGAATTTCCGCAAGTCTTTGACCTTGGGTCAGACACACGTCATTTGCATGGGGATACCCTCTACACGTGTGCACAGCTGCATTCATGAATGGAGAGTTGTTTTAGTCTTAGGCTGCGTGTATAAGACGAGTATAGTTTTTATAAGCTCATTTTCAGGGAAAATAACATCGTCTTATTCGGGCCAATATGGTAATGTTTAGGTGTGTGTAATCTAACTAAGTTAGTGCTAAATAAATGGTGCAAAAGTACGTTGCACAAACTTTCTCACATATACGTGTTAAAGGCTAGCAAAGAAAAAATTAAATTAAAGAGACAATTAAATTTTACTTATTACATTTTCATAAAACTAACAAGTATCTAGAACGGAAAGCATCCGGGTCGATCTTTATGTTCAATGCTTTTACCGTGAAATAATAATAATAATAATAATAATAATAACAATAATAACAACAACAATAATAACAATAATAATAACTAATAATAATAATCAATGGCAGTAAAACTGTATATTATTAGTACTACTACTACTACGGGAAAATTCAAATATAAGTCGCACCTTGGGATGAGTCGGTCCCACCCAACCTATCCTCACCGATGCAGTTTCTTTTATACCACGATCTAGCGAATTCTTCTGTCCTAGTATTATGAAGAAACTCGTGATTGGACGTTGGATGTGTGACGTCTTACCGCTAGACGAGAGGTGGCAGGCTGACAAACCTTGCGGGAGATATAATATGCTACATTTTCGAAACCTACAAACAGTGTATCGTACATTATTCGAAAATGCAAGGGCGCTTCGCTACGGAGCAAGAGAAGGGGAGAGGAAGGAAAGAGAACGCGTAGGGAAAAAGAGAGAGATAAAGTTATAATTTCAGAATTATTTCAGAATATCATTACAGCTGCCATGTGGAAAGGGTCATACTAGAAATTTGCCATGTTGACGATGGTTGTGGTGTTGCCGCTAGAGCTAACTGTCACTAACCTCCCGCTTGTTATTCCCACGTGTAAAGTTGCCACCCGTATGGATATTACTATATCCACTGAGGGATTTCACACTTATGCTATGTTGCCAGCAGCAAGCAGTGACTCAAACAATCAATCAGAAGGTTCAGAGACAATCTCTGGGCAGTGTAACATATGTCACAGCATCAAGTTGCCCTTTGAAGTACAAACTCGGAAACTGAAATATGCTGAAATTTCATGCAATCTGGGTGTGAACTGTATCGCCTCTACTGGAGAAATTAGGCAATTGAGCAATACTCTGAACTCCATGTTAAAATAAAGCATAGGACAGGCAGTGTAATTCTCGAGATGGCAGTGGGCTGGGCTGAGGTACTCAACTTGCAAAGCAACGATCGTATGCAGCAAATCAGATTGTTGGCAATCTAGGAGTTACGTATAACAATGAGCAGGTTGTAGGGGCAGCATATCGAAATTGGTAGTAGTAGGCCCTCGCAAACTATCTCTGGAGATCCTTCAGTTATGCATAGCGGCAACAAGCCCACCATGTCCTTCGTGTCAGCTGATGGTCATAGTTATATTCATCTATTGGTTATTGGTCAATATCAAACAGTGGCATATGAGTGAAATAGTCTACATAATACAGATCTTTTCATGTTAGGCCACTTCTTAGAATATGTTCTACTCACCAGGTTGAGACACCATTATCCATTCTGAACACTGAGAAAGACCTAAATCAAATTATTACTGTGTTTTACTTTTATTAATATTATAAAAGGTGTGCATCAATGATATTAGCATTATCAACATGAATGTTATCATGTGGTATTATCATCACTAGGGCTCGGAAGTTGATGAAATGTCATCTTTATGTGAGGTATCACAGACAATACCTGATGTAGTATAGATTTGTCTTGCCTCAAAACGAACAAAAATAGCTTGCTTTTATTTTGTATTTTATTCTGTACTGGTCATATTTTAGGACGTTTTCATTCTTTCATTGCATAGAATGGTCTTTTGCGACATTACAGACAAAGCGATTTCATAATTCCTTAGCTATGATGAATTCATTAATAAATATAGTAAACCTATTAATAATAATAATAATAGTAAACACATTAATAATAATACAAAACATAATAGTAAAAGTAGTACGGTAACTTATTATAAAAAACTTAAAGGAAAAGTAAACTAAAAATTCAGTATCATTTTCTTCGTACGGATTGAAAGAAAATGTTTTTAAGAAATGATATTCACTGTTAGAATTGTTTTACACCTTCACATTTAATCACAAAACGAATATGTTAATTGTGACGCGGTGGGCGCGTGACGTCACGCTTGACGGGTGCTTGACTCAGTCTCGCCCGGTGAAAGATAGTTCACAGTATTCTGTCTACTGTTACAGTTTTTTAGTGAGTATCTGTTTAAACAATGGCTTATTGTTGTGTTGTGGGGTGTACATACTCATCGTCGAAGAGTGATAACACACTTAAAATATCTTTCCATCGATTTCCCCACAGAGATAAGTCACCCGAACGTTATAAGCAATGGCTGATAAAAATAAAAAGAGAAAAATTTGTTCCTAGTAAATACAAAACGGTTTGTTCACAACATTTTGAAGAAAATGATACCGAGTTACGGTACAGTTACGAAAACAGTTAACTGGAGAAACCCCGCAATCTGTTTAAAAAAGAAGTGCTGTGCCATCACTTCTTTTGCGTGGGAAATCTGAAACACCGCCAATGAAGAAAAGAAAATCGTCCTACTTGAGGAAGAAGGAAATGAGAGAGTTGTTGCAAGATTCGAACAGTAATCCATCAGTATCCGGGAATGGACAAATCATGAATGTGGAATTTAGTATTTATGACGAAAATTCAGTTTCTAACAGCGTAGGCGTTCAGTGTGAACTAGGAAATGAAACTTATGTCAATGTTTGCACAGATTCATTGAATGTTTCTTCTACAAATTGTGATTTAGATAGCTCTTTTAGCATTTCAGACATTTCTACTACCGCAAAAGATGATTATCTTGAAAAATATTTTGTTTTTGAACTGTATTACCTCTAAGTATTAACTGATATCGACTGGCAACTAGTGTATCTTTATTTATAATAACGCTATCGAATGAGGCATGTTGTGCTATACAGTCTACAACCCCCTTCTGTTCTCAAATTACTTCACAGTCCCAACAACACACACTGTCGTGGCCCGTTTTCATATGTATACACAGCCCACATTTACACCATTCCGTATTTTCTTTTCTTCCTTGCAATTCTTTCAATAATTCCTTGTCATTATCTTTTTGTGTGATATTAATTTGTGAATGCCGAGATTTGTCCTTATAAGGTAACATTGCAGACATCTCTATCAACAACAAACACAAATGAGACTTTGTGGTGTATTAGAAACACATGCGCGAGCATTTCAGTAGCTGTCGTCCTGCCAGCGAGTTAGTCAGTCGTGACGTCACAGGAGCTTTTTACTTCACCCGTACAAAGCGTAATATTAGGCACCTGAAGTTCACGAGATCACCATTCGTTTCGTAATTCAGAGCTCCGTGCGATGAGATTAAAATAAGAAAATGGTATTTTATTAGTTTACCCTTCCTTTAAATCTTGTTCTTTTGTTTATTATTATTTATTATTATACTGCTGTAAAATGAGGACTGGAGAAAACTGCATAACGAGTAGCTTCATAACCTGTACTCTTCACTGGATATAGTAAGGGTAATTAAATCACAGAGGATGAAATGGCGGGGGGAAAGACATATCAAAAATATTGACTGGGAGACCTGAAGGGAAGAGACCACCTGGAAGACTTAGATGTAGGTGGGAGGACAATATTAAAATGGATTTAAGGGAAGTAAGATTTGCGAGGGATGATCGGATGGAGTTAGCACAGGATAGGGTTGAATGGCGGACTCAGGTAAGCACGGCAATGAACTTTCGGGTTCCGTAAAATATTTCTGGTTCCATAAAATAGATAATATTCCTTAACTTGGTGAGGAATTGTCTATTGCCATTGAGTAAGTAAGTATACTGCTGTATATTCTGTTTTTAAATACATATTTAGAAATATGAGTCCGCCGGCGTGGTCTTGTGGTTAGCGTCGCTGACTACAGATCCGTCGGCCCAGGTTCGATTCCCGGTACCTCCTCGTATTTTTCTGAGGTAGGGAGGTCTGGTAGGGGTGCACTCAGCCTCGTGATTCCAATTGAGTAGCTACTTGATAGAGAAGTAGCGGCTCCGGTCAAGAAAACCACCAATAATGGCCATGGGTGTCGGCATGCTGACCACATGCCCCCCAATCCTGCCATCTGCCTACGGGAGATGACGCAGCGGTCGGGTGGTAGGCCAAGTCCCTCCAGGGATGTAGCGCCACGGAGTTTTTTTTTAGAAATATGAAGTTTTTTTTTTTCAGTTTTTCTTGTAATATTTTCATAAATTAAAGGTCATGTTAAAGGTCTTTTTTCAGGCATTTTTAGGTTATCAACTTCTGAGCACTAATCATTGTACCAACTTCTTTCTCAGTAAAAATATCTTTTCTTTTCCCGTCTTACAACAGACATCTTCATTGTATTCTTCATAAGTGTATAGCATCATGAATAAATGTAGTACACACTTTCCACTGAATAAAATGTCTAGGTCAAAGTTATTAAATTATTTAGCACAGTGGATAAAAATCAAATGGGCGTGCCGTTTTCACTATTCATTTTAGTCTTCCTCAGGCTGCACTCTCTAGCTGACTGGGCCAGACGAAGAACAATCCTCGACTTGCTCCCTTGATACTTCATGATCGATCCTAAATATCATGTTTCTGTGATATTCCCTCTTCCATGTCTCTGGTATATTGTACTCTACTTCCTCCATGCATTTCTTTCGTGGAGGAGGGATTTTAACCTTCTGATGTGTCCTTTTCATCTTTCATATTAATTCTAACCACTCCTCACCCACATTCCCTTTGTACCTGTTCAGAGAAACACCCTCTCTGCCCACGATGTTCCATGCTTCACACGCCTTTCTTTTTGTCTTATCCCTTTCTTACAACCCTTACAATCACGGTGTTGGTTATCGATCATATGTTGACTCAATCCGGTTGCACCTCTACCACATGTGCCTGCCTGTCTCACCAATATAAACTCCTTCATAATCATCACAGGAAATCGAATAAACCCCTGGAGCTTCCATTTTGTTTTCCTCCCTTCCTACATGTTTGTACCGAGAGAATATTTTTTCAATAGTTCTATCTGTTCGGTAAGCTGGGGCAAGCCCATATTTTCAGTACATTTTCTCTATTTTTACACTGACAGAAGGGATATGAGGCATCCCCACGTACTGCGCCTTATTATTTACCATTACAGTTGATGGTCTGGCCGGCTTCTTGGAATGAGCCATTTACACGCGGAAGAGTTTCTCACGGCAGTAATCGACTAGAATAAACATGTCTGTTTAGTTTCCAGTCTTAAGTGTAAACAAATCACATCAGTTCACTTGACGATTGTGTTCATTTCAGACATAAATTTCGCTCTTGTGCTGTTAGTATCTTTTACCGAGTTTAATTACAGTTACAAAAATGTTCTAAAAAATTAGTTAAAATGAAAGCATATCTTTTAAAAGTCGACAAAACCATCTTAAAAGTTGATATTTGCTTTAATAAATTGAGGAGCGTTTTTTCAAAAGCCGATAGCTACATGGATGACTCAGTGCCAGAGGAGACTAAGTGCCATCAAGAAAAGTGCTAATATTTGTGTGTATTGACCAGCAAAGATCGTATTTTATCTACGCCAAACATGACAAACAGCCTTGCTGAATCAGTTACAGACAAAGTAATGGCTGTTAGTCATGTTTGATAAAAACAGATAAAATACGATCTTTGCTGGTCAATACACAAAAATATTAGCACTTTTCTTGATGGCACTTAGTCACCTCTGGCACTGAGCCATCCATGTAGATATCTGCTTTTGAAAAAACGCTCTTCAATTATACTTTACATATATAATCAATAAGAATATTCTTCTTCACACATATTTTGTAAGTCAAAACTTACCAAAAAGGACGATCGTTTCGGTGAGTGACTTCTCACCATCATCAGCTGTTCTCAACTGTCATGTTTCCTTCTTTATCCACCAGATGTCCTCCATGTAGTAGAAATTTAGAAATGAGGTCATTGTCCTTTGGGATGTCAAAATTTATAAGTCTGTCTCTATTTTTCTGTATGTATACTTTTTCCCAAAAGTATACATACAGAAAAATAGAGACAGACTTATGAATTTTGACATCCCAAAGGACAATGACCTCATTTCTAAATTTCTACTACATGGAGGACATCTGGTGGATAAAGAAGGAAACACGACAGTTGAGAACAGCTGATGATGGTGAGAAGTCACTCACCGAAACGATCGTCCTTTTTGGTAAGTTTTGACTTACAAAATATGTGTGAAGAAGAATATTCTTATTGATTATATATAATGTACACTTCACAATGTTTTCCCGATTAATTTAATCAAATATACTTTACATCCAAGTAAGAATCAGTTGGAAAAATTTTATGTCATAACCGGGATTTGAACACGGATCTTCGGCTTAACGCGCCGATGCTCTACCATTGAGCTACCATGACAACATGCCAGTCTGACATCAAATTCCTCAACTGATTCAGAAGACAAGGCAGACCACGGGAGGTTTCTCCGTTGAGAACACATATCCAATGGCGACCTACAAATGTAGGTCGCCATTGGCATGTTGTCATGGTAGCTCAATGGTAGAGCATCGGCGCGTTAAGCCGAAGATCCGTGTTCAAATCCCGGTTATGACATAAAATTTTTCCAACCGATTCTTACTTGGATTAATATCCCAGACATGGATTTAATGTCTATTTCCTTTCCCTCCACTTAATTTATACTTTACATGTTTAAAAGACCACCGGATGGTCTAGCCATTTTTTAATCCTGTCGAGGGTCCAGTCCCGGGGTGGCGAGATTAGAGGGAGCCTACTGTACTTTGTTCTCTCTTTTCTTTTCTTTCTCAACATTTCGTTGTTCCCTACTTTTCCAAATATCATCCATTTTTTCTTCCTAACTTCAAAAACTCTTCCCTTTCCCTTCATAAGTGGCAAGGTTGTTATTAAAACCATAATGCTCATCAATGCAGTGTAATTGTCCTGTAGGCCTAGTCATAGATGGGTTTAGTCACTGCCTTCTATATCTTACAAGCCATGATGCTTGAAATCTGGCAACACAGGAGGTAGTCCTATCTGTGGTGGTCTGTGGGAAGCATTTGAATACATTTTTATTGCAGATAATTTTCTTCATCACAAATACTGACTTTATTTAGGCCAAATCAGTAGGCCTATATTACATAGCCTATACTTGTGATGTGCATAATAACGTAACGCGCAGTGACTCCACATATCTGAAGGAATTTGTAATATTCAGTGTCTCCTCATTGTACGATATGATGTCGCGTTTTTTTCTTATTTATTGGTAATAACCTCACTTATCCTGTCAGGCCTAAGAGCTCTGTTATTTGACCCACAACAGAGTCATCTTTTATTAAGCTGCTACACTTCTCTGGGTCATTTTGTACTACCACTGAGCAAGTTGTCTCAGGTTTAATATAGTTAACCTAGAACACTGATATCTCTCTTCTTGTCATATGCACTTTGTGGAAGACTACGCCCATGGCTGCCACTGAAAAGAATAACTTTGCCTAATTCCTTGGGAACAGTCAGCTTTCCGTTATTTGCTGTCTAAAAGGCGTTCATTCGTTCATCCTTGGCTCCGATGGTGAACTGTGTTGATTCGCCAGCACTTTTAAGGTTAAGGTTTGAATCCCGTTCATTACCTTCACCAAACTGTAGGAAAACGCTGAATCGATTACCTAGTAGTAATATTGGGAGGATAGGAGATTGCATTATACTGTAGGCCTACTACGATTTGGCGTCCGCCACATTGAGATGAATTAGGCCTACTGTGAGCAGCTTGATATAAGTTCATACCAGTAAAAGTGACTCTATTTCTCTTCAATTCTTCTTTAATAGCAGCCAATTCTTCCTGAAGGACACTAATATCATACCGTGCCTCTCCCTTGTATTCGTTTGTAGATGGTAATAGCTTGGTGTTCTGTCGTAATAGCTGATAAACACAAAAATCTTCTATGAAAAACTGTTCTCTTGTGTACTCAATTAGAGGTGACGGTGTGTATAAATCTCTCATTATCTACACGGTTTTTACCTTCTCTATGCTCTCCAGTTGCTCTTCAGGTGTGTCCAGATGTTCTCTAAACCATAGGCAATGACTGGGATTACTTTAAGCTGAAATATGCGATGATTCTGATGGAGTTCATTGCTTTATGTACGGCATGTTGATAGCCGATAGGACTACCTATGCGATGTTGCTAGATCTAACAGCATGGCTTGTAAGAAATAAAGAAGGCAGTGGTTTACTTGATGTGAGTCAATCTTGCGTTTGTATATGGGAAGATAAAAGGTGCCTTGAACTGACAAAATTCTAAGATCACTCATTTGAACAAAATGTAATTCAATTAAAGCCATGCACAGCTCAGCTAGTGAAAGGTCACAATTCTATTAAAATTCTGGTGGCGAGTTCTAAGATTTTCTTGTTCGGTGGTTTCAGGAATAGAATCGCAGAAATGGAGTTACTAGAAAATCCATCAGAACACTTAAGAGCAATCCAGAGCCTTGCTACAAGGATACCCAGAATCATGCTGAATCGTGCAGAAGAAAAGTATCCAGATCTCATCAAGTTTGGTGTAAGTACTCATTTGTATTTGTAGTTTAACAAATTTACTCGCATAATTTGTGCCCCTGCATATTTTGCACACCCTAATTTTTAAGTAATTATTTTGAACTTTATTTTTGCTCTAGGCATTTTTATAATCTGATAGGAACTTTTGGATTTGTATTTTATAGGCTATGTGGTAAGTGACAATAAGCTCAGTTTTAAATTTCTTGAAAGAAATTTACGTATTATATAAATAGCCTATGAATATATTTAAATATGTAATTTTATGTAATTTTAAATACTGTAAGTTACCTATAAATGGGTCATGCTTCAAATACGGGAAAATTTGAAGTGTGTAAAATCCAAATTTTTTACTTTGTTTAAAAAAATCTCAAAAAAATTACTAAAATACTTCAGGGGTTACTTGATTATAATAAGACACCAGCAGAGCTTAAATGTTTATATTTTTATTTATTTTTATTTTTTATTTTTTTAAGTCAAACTCAGTTGATCCCACGCCTTCCTCTTCGACCTCATCTTCACATGGATTTCTATCACTCAAAATGTCTGCCACAATTCCATCATCTGTGATTTCACATCACAGTCCGCACAGACATAGTCATTAAGATTCACCCTTGTAGGCCCATCTTACTTTTCACAAAAACTCTTCCAATTCTTGTCTCTAGCACTTCACTCCAGCTTTTCTAAAGCAGTTAGCGATTATTATTTCTTCTTTAAGCTACAGTGTGTCCCATGCAAGAGTTGGCCAATGACGCGGGTTCGTGCGGCGCGGCGGGCACAGCTCCAACTCCCGAGCGATCGGGTGAAATAGCTACGCTAATAATGCCGCGATGGGTGAAACGATTCCGGTTCTCACATTTATAGTTAAAACTACAATGAAAATAACCATGTACCTCATCACAAGAGATGTTGGAAATGTTCTCCTTTTGCATCCACACAGTACTGGCACCTTTTTTAGCAAATTTTCTTTCACGCGGATAAGTTTAGCTTCCGAGACAGAGTTCATTTCTCTTGTGATATGCCTAGGTGATATTGTCTTTAAGTTCTTCTAACAGGATGCGAATATTATTTATGGGGAAACTCGAACAATAAAGTGTATAGGTCAATTTCCCATACATTAGAAGAACTTAAAGACAATATCACAAGAGAAAGTAACTCTGTCTCGGAAGCTGAACTTATGCGCGTGAAAGAAAATTTTCTAAAAATTTCCTAAAATGCAAGAGGAGAACATTTCCAACATCTCTTGTGATGAGGTATGTGTTTATTTTCATTGTAATTTTAACTGTAAATGTGAGAACCTGAATCGTTACACTCATCGCAGCATTATTAGCGTAGATATTTCACCCGATCGCTCGGGAGTTGGAGCTATGTCCGCCGCGCCGCAGGAAGCCGCGTCATTGGCCAACTCTTGCGTGGGACTCACTGTATTTCCATTCAGCATTCAACACTCAGTATTAACATCTCTCCCTGAGGCAATATCACAAAGCATACTCCGGAAAAAATAAAATTATATACAGTAAAATAAGAGAAATTTTATTTTGTTATACTGAAAGTTCTAAATTTGTTATAATGGAATGTTTTAACACAGCGTTTCTCAACCTATGGTCCGCAAACATAGTGCAGATGGCCCGCAGACATAATTAAAAAATATCATAAAGCAAGTGGAAAGTAAAGAAGTAAAATTTTTTTTCACATATTTCGTTATAATGACCTATAATTAATACCCCAAATATTAAGAATATAGGCCTTCTTTTAAAAATGGGATGTAAAATTAGGGGTCCGTAAATTTTTTTAGACATTTTAGACGTCCTCGGGTTCAAAAAGGTTGAGAAACGCTGTTTTAACACATATTAAATAGGGAAAAGAGAAGGGGCCAATACATAATTTTGTAATAATGAAAATTTTGTTATACTGGTATTTTACTGTATGAAGTGGTTTTCAGTCACGATGCTCAGCTGTCAGGCGTGAGTGAGGCATTGGTATTATGGTGAAGGTGCAATACCACTAGATCCCCTTCCTGTATCTCTGCCCCAAACCTTACCAAGGGTAAGCCCCGGGACCCCTTCGTATATTTCAGGGGTGGCCACTAACCTTAACTTTGGGAGCTGCAAATTTATGAAGCTGTTCGAAGTGATCCACATTGTTTTTACTACACATATGAACATTATTGTTCAATTACACAACAAGAAATAAGATTTTACTTTTGAGAAGTGCTTTTTCGAGTATTCATTTTTGCTGTTAGTTGTTTCAAATCTGGCTGATAATTGGTTAGTGCAGTTCGCACGAGATCGCGTAAATGGGTATCAGTTAGATTTAGATATAATGAACTTAAGCGTTCAGTACAGAGATTCACACACATAAATAGCCCCAAATATCGAGATAAGTCTCTTAGCACACTCTTTTGTTTAGTAGGTATTTTTCTTATGGAACTTTCTTCCAAAATTCTATGGTCCAAAAACCACTTCGTTTAAGTCCTTTTAGTCCTTCGTCCTCTTGCGGTTCTAGTAGCTCCAACTCTACTCCAACTATATCCTTTGTTATTGTTGATGAACAAGTCAGCCATCGCCCACAACATCAACAGCAAAAGGATTTTCCACAAATCATTAAATCTGCCATTGAATTCTTTAGCAAGACCAGACATTTTACACAAATAATTTTCTGTTTCTACCTGAAGGGATTTGAAATGAGCGAATGTTTTAGTCTCAAGGTCTTTCCGAAAGAATCTTAATTTGCTCTGAAAACTGAATACACTGTGCTAAATCAGAAATAAGTTTTCATGTCCTTGTAATATGTTTTTTTCAAAATTATATTAACTACAGTTGACTCCCTCTAGTCCGGCTTGGATGGCACGGCCGCCGGATGGTCCGGTTGACTTCTTGGAATGAGCCATCTGCTTGCGGAAGGGTTTCTCACGGCAGTAATCGACTAGAATAAACATGTCTGTTCTCAATAATTAAAATGTATTGGAAGTAACACAGTGAAATTATATAACATAATAATTATATATGAGTTGAAACTTTTACACTAGACTTCACTTCTGGTATAGTTTTACCTGTACATGTTTCGGCACCTTTGCAACCATTTTCAACAGTCATACTTCAACTGCCGTGCTACCCTCTCATGGCCGTGGAATAAATCTCGAGATGAGGTCGTCATTGGTTGGGATGTCGAAGTTCATCAGCCGGTCCCCCCTCTTGTGTATGAAAATTCTTTCCTGAATAGAAAGCTCCCTGTGGCCTCGGACACATTTTAATAATTCTGTTTCTCTGATAATTTCATGTCCATTGTTCCAAAAGTGTGCGGCTACTGCTGATTTGTCTGTATTTCCAAATTTTAAGTGTCTTAGGTGTTCTTTAGTTCTAACTTCCAGTTTCCTTTTGGTTTTTCCCACATAGTCTGTTCTGTTTCCAGTCTTAAGTGTAAACAAATGACATTAGTTCACTTGACGATTGTGCTCATTTCATATGTGAATTTTACTCTTGTGCTGCTAGTATCTTTTACTGTGAGTTTAATTTTTACAGTGTGTCTGTTAGTGTAGTTACAAAAATGTCCTAAAAAATTAGTGAAAAACTAAAGCATACAACTGTAAACATGCAAGACTGACTTAACATTTTACAAAGTATTTGTAGGGAGTTTAATGTAGGAAAAATTGTTGTCAGTGACTGGCGGTGAAACAGAAAATCGATCGAGGCTTTTTGTACACAAAAATTGAAACAGAAAAGGTCCTTTCTACTCAATCTACCTTGAAAAAATCTAAGCATGAATTTGTTGATGATGCATTTTGAATGTGGTTGATGCAGGAGCGTAGAAGAGGGACTCCAATAAATTGGCCCTTTTTAATGGAAAATGCAGTAGAAAATAACATTTCTTTCAATTTTGAGATTGTAATTTAATACTGTATTTTAATTTTTGGTAAGTATGATTTGAAAAATCGACAAAACCATCTTAAAAGTAGATTTTTGTATACTTTACATGTTTAAAAGACCGCCCATTTTTTAATCTGGTCGAGGGTCCGGTCCTGAGGTGGTCGGATTAGAGGGAGCCTACTGTATATTAAAATCTGTATCATATTTACTCTTAGCTTGTTTTCAAGAGCCGCATGAGATTGCTACAGAACCTTTATATTGACATCTGCCTGCGCTTCTACATTGGGATGAAAATCTTCATGTCAACCGTATTTCTTTCTTTGTTAATCCCGTTACTAAGTATGATCATTAAAACGAGAGCAGGGAAACTAACCATATAACTTGTTGGACTGTATGTATTTAAAGCTATTGGCAACATAGAAGCCTGTGCGGGAAGATAAAAACATTGTTGGGTATCCAGTGGCCACATAATCACACACAGCACCCTGCCTTTCATCGATTTCCCATTCCTTCACTTGAGTCTGGTTAATGGCAATGACATCCATCCTGCTTCACCTACACTTCTGTGATCCTTGTATTCATGAATGAAAAAGCCTAGTTGTACTGAGAAGAATTCCTGTTTTGTTCCAGTTCATTTCGGTTGGTTTAGAAGACAGCAGTGGCAAAGAATTCCAATGCCGAGTATGCAGGAAGGTTTTCATTAGTGAGAACAGTTTATTGGAGCACCAGGCAGAACATAATCAGGGACGTATGTGGCTGGATTCAAGGTATTCAAGTTGTAATGTCTGCAAGAAACGCTTATTGAAGAGATCCATGAAAGACCATATGAGAATACATACTGGGGAAAAACCGTATTCTTGCATTAAATGTGGTATGAGGTTCACATTTCAGCCGAACCTTTCTAGGCACTTGAGAAAGTTTTCTTGCTTTAAGAATATTAAGAAGGAAAAGCGACTTCAAACTGAAAGCTCTCTGAAAAAACATGATTCAACCAATGGTACAAAGGAACCAATAAAACATGATTCAACCTGTGGTACAAAGGAACCAATAAAACATGATTCAACCCGTGGTACAAAGGAACCAATAAAACATGATTCAACCCGTGGTACAAAGGAACCAATAAAACATGATTCAACCCATGATACAAAGGAACCAATAAAACATGATTCAACCCGTGGTACAAAGGAACCAATAAAACATGATTCAACCCGTGGTACAAAGGAACCAATAAAACAAGATTCAACCCGTGGTACAAAGGAACCAATAAAACATGATTCAACCCGTGGTACAAAGGAACCAATAAAACATGATTCAACCCGTGGTACAAAGGAACCGATAAAACATGAGTCAACCGATAGTATAAAGGGACCAGTAAAACATGAGTCAACCCATAATTCAGAGCGACCATTTTCTTGTAACGTGTGTAAGTTGTCTTTTAAACTGAGAAGTTATCTTGTCAATCACATGAGTGTTCATTCTGGAAGAAAAATGTTTTCTTGCAATGTATGCAAACAGGCATTCTTGTGGAAACAAAATCTTGATAAACATTATGAAATTAAGCATAGCGCAAAGAAATCATTGATATGCAAAGTGTGCCAGAAATCCTACTCGACTCCTAGGGCACTCTTGTACCATATGTTCAAACATGAGGGCGAAAAGAAGTTTTGTTGTTCTATATGTAGTAAGAAGTTTGTGTCTAACGGTAGTCTTAAACAACATCATAGTGTGCATACTGGAGAAAAGCCATGGTCATGCAACATTTGTAACTTTGCATTCAGGCTTAAACATCACCGGGACAACCATCTGGAGCGACACAAAGTTCACACGGAGTTGAAGCAGGACAACCATCTGGAGCGACACAAAGCTCACACAGAGTTGAAGCAGGACAACCATCTGGAGCAACACAAAGCTCACACGGAGTTGAAGCAGGACAACCATCTGGAGCGACACAAAGCTCACACGGAGTTGAAGCAGGACAACCATCTGGAGCAACACGAAGCTCACACGGAGTTGAAGCAGGACAACCATCTGGAGCAACACAAAGCTCACGCGGAGTTGAAGCAGGACAACCATCTGGAGCAACACAAAGCTCCTGCAGCGATCAAACCGTTCCCATGCCCCATGTGTGAGAATTCATACTTGAAGATGAAATATCTAAAACGGCATATTTGTAGTAAGCATGCTAGTGGCAACAACTAAACTGTTCAGCAGCGCTCCTCAAAAGTTCATGGGTCGTTTATTTCTCTGAAAATTCTGAGTAGTTGCTTGCTGCTGCCATCTTTCTCAGGAATTGGTAGTCTTTCTCTAGGTTTTTCTTCTGCTAATAAGTTATGTGCGTGACTGTTTATAATAATGCTAAGTGAAATGTGTACAGTGACCCTTTTTAATCGATTTGTCAGTTATATGTTATATTTCTTTGAATATACATTGAAATGAGTACAGTGTGCGAAGATTTCTCGAATCAGTTTTTTGCAGTATAAGAATACGTCGGGCTTCTACACAAGGTGTTGAAGCTTGTACTCCCATTGGCTACTGATGAACTTTTGTCTCATTGGTTCTTCATGCACATTACCAGCACAGCATGTTAATAGTGTGCATCTTTTACATGGACGGATGGTGACTTCTATACATAGGTTTTATACTTATTTAGTATCCTCTTTACTATTTATAATTTTTCTAGTTGCTAAATGTAGGTTTGGGCGCTTCCTATGCCACCAGGCAATTGATGGCTCACTTTCTCTGCACAAATTATAATTATGGATTCTATAGTGAGTCCCACGCAAGAGTTGGCCAATGACGTGGGTTTCTGCATTGCAGCGGGCACAGCTCCAACTCCGAGCGATTGGGTGAAATATCTACACAAAAAAGCCATGATCGGTGTAATGATTCAGGTTCTCACATTTACAGTTAAAATTACAATGAAATTAACCACGTACCTCATCACAAAGAGACGTTGGAAATGCCCTCCTCTTGCATCCACATAATACTGGCACCTTTTTAGGAAATTTTCTTTCACGCACATAAGTTCAGCTTCCGAGACAGTTGATTTCTCTTGTGATATTGTCTTTTAAGTTTTTCTAATTTATGGGAAATTGACCTATACACTTTATTTTCAAGTTCCCCCTTGAATAATAGTCGCATACTGTTGGAAGAACTTATAAAGACAATTTCACAAGAGAAATTAACTTTATCTCGGAAGCTGAACCTATGCGTCTGAAAGAAAATTTCCTAAAAAGATGCCAGTGTTGTGTGGATGCAAGAGGATGACAATTCAAACATCTCTTGTGATGAGATACTTGGTTATTTTCATTCTAATTCTAACTGTAACTGTGATTACCTGAATCAATACACCGATCGCACCTTTATTTGCATAGATATTTCACCTTATCGCTTGGGAGTTGGAGCTGTGCCTGCCGCGATGCAGATACCCGCATCATTGGCCAACTATTGCGTGGGACTTACTGTAGTTATGTCATTACAAATGACATTGGATATGTCTCAAAATATATACAGAAAGTATAATTAAAATAAAATAAGTATAAAATTCATAGCTTATATTATATATTGTGACATTTGTCAGTTGTCTTTGGATTTTTATATGGAGAATTTCCTCCTAAAGTTCTAGGTTTGAGGAGTAAGACAAAAGGGGGACATTTTCAGTTATTACTGGACGAGATGTTTATGTTTTAAATAAATGTGTGACTTGAGAATGTATAATTGTTTCTCGGGATTCCAACCAGATGAGTTGGATTGGGAAAAAACTTTTTTATATAGGAAAAGACTGGATATACCATTACGGGTGGTGGGCCAATAGGAAAATTAGGAAATGAAATCATTAAATGGAGAGCTCTCATTAATTGATAATCGTACTGTTGTTTTAGACTGTTTGCTTTATTCTCCCTAATTTCTTCCCGTAATTCTCTCTGGAAATAAATATGTTCAGTAGATGTCTGCTATCAGTAATAGTTGATTTTGTGATTTGTTGTAGTTACTGCATTTGAGAGTGTTAAGTTCCTTTTTGCTTATGCATGAGAGTAAAATCGCGTAGTGGGTTCAAGAACATATTTCTTGTGTCATAGCTTCATAAGCAGAAGACCTGAGTTTGAATCTGCCTTAGTATATGTACAGTAAAACCCCCTTTTTACATTCTTGTCATTTACATTATTTTCCACCGGTCCTGTCTTATCCTATACTGACAATACAAAACGTTCCTGCCATTAACAACTTTCAAACTGTAATTCCTGCCATTTACTTTTTTCCTTGGCAGCACTGGTTCTCGATGAAAAACTGCTTTCACTTAATTAAATTCACTTGGAATGGGAAGACACAATGAACAAGGAAGCTAAGGAAGCAACCTTATTGAAAAATCTCCATTATCCAGTTGAATTGACCATATGGGAAAAGATCTTCATACAAAAGCATAAGAATAACCTCCAAAATTTCGACATCCCGGAGGAGAACGAATTGGGACTGATTGGGAAATTCGTGAAACCACCGTAGCGCCATCAAGAGGCACAGGATGGAAGTTCAGCAGTGGGACATAGTCTGACGATGGGTGGGAGGTCCACCTGAAAGCCGGCTAACTAGTAAGTAGTCAATTTAATGAAGTAGAGAGTGTTCTTGAAGATAATATGTTTAATATTATTTCACTTAACTAAATTTTCTGCTATGTTGCCAATTCTTTTAGACACGGTGTTAGGTGAAGTTGGTTTCTTTTGTGTGAGTGAGATATACTGCATTTTATTATATTGTAGTTATTCGTATAGCATAACTTATCATGATTTTAAGCAACACCAGTGATTTTGTGTTGCATGATTTTTTGTGATGTCATGGAGTTGAAGAAAAACAAAATGCATTTCTTCGCAAGAAAAGTAGGAAATTTTACATCTTGATTCACATCGGAACCCATGTTCACTGGCAAAAGAGCTTGCACTCTTCATCTCAACTTTGAATACCAAATCTATTGAATAGTCAGAGGAATTATTATTTTATTCATTTAATATGTGTGATGTTACAAGGAGAATATTGTATATATTTGCACCATATTTTAGATAGATAATGTAAGTGTACATAGGTACCTATGTTTATTTTCATGTATTAAAGTATGCAATATATAGCATTACAGCTTTTACACTTTCCTGCCATTTACACTTTTTTGCATCAGTCCCTTGAAAAGTGTAAAAATCTCTATGTATATAAAAGGCTTTGTCCTGACTGACTGGCAGAGAATCAAGTTAGAGCCTAAACTATAACAGGTAGAGACTTGGAATTTTGACAGTACCTTCGTTTCATAATGTAGGTGCTCACTAAGAAAGGATTTTGAAAAGTTTTGATTTTAAATGCCAAAAATTAAATGTTTTTGAGAACACTTAATCCCTTTTTACACAGAATTATCGAATCCAAATTACAGTTCACATGACAACACCATATTGTTGGCATTGGTCCCAAGTAGGTTTGGATATAAATGAAACGAGACTTGACAAATTAGAGAATTATCAATATAATCCATGTTATAAATAAATATTAAAGAATGAAATCCACGAAAATGATAGTCACATAACTTTCTCTACCCTCTACATAGAGAAAACAATCAATATAATCCATGTTATAAATAAATATTAAAGAATGAAATCCACGAAAATGATAGTCACATAACTTTCTCTACCCTCGACATAGAGAAAACAATACGAGGTATGGTAATACAGTAAAATACCAGTATAACGAAATTTAGGGGACCTCAGAAATGAATTTGTTATAGTGAAATTTTGTTATACTGAAATTTTGCAGGTGTACAATGTTCTGGACTTTATTTTTTTTTAAGTTAAAATAGTCACCAACCGTTGCACATGAATTTAAAATGGAATCCGGTATACTGCTTTGTGATAGAAGAAAATAATGACTATGCGCCATGTGTTGCTTGCACAAGAGTCAAACTCTGTTGATCACTGTGTTGCACACCTTCCTCTTCAACCTCAAAATGCCTGCCACAATTCCATCATCTGTGATTTCTTGTTACACTATCACATCATGTCCACACTGACATTGTCATTAAGATTCACCCTTGCAGACCCATCTTACTTTTCACATAAATGCTTCCAGTTCTCTTCTCTTTCTATGTCATCTAGCACTTTATTCCAGCTTTTCTAAAGCAGTTAGCGATTATTATTTCTTCTTTAAGCTATTTCCATTCAGCATTCAACATTCAGTATTAATATCTCTCCCTGGGGCAATATTGCACAGCACACACCAGAAAATATAAAATTATATACAGGCAAATAAGTGAAATTTTGAAAATGATGCGAGTTGACTACACACTATTTTCTCCACTTACCAAATTTTTTGGTAGAACATGTTTCGCATATGTTCATATGCATCCTCAACTACTTGTCAACTGCCGAGCTTTGCTTGCTAGGAGAATCTCCATGAGTCCCTTGTGGCGGTTTTATGTATTTCCTGATCAAATTATCTTCTGCGGGAATTTCAAAATTCATTAGCTGGTTTTCAAATTTTCTCATGTATATTTTTTCCCAGACTAACAGTTCTGCCGGTGTATGGACTGATTTCAATAATTTTGCTTCTGTATTAATTTCATGACCCCCATCCCATTAATGCATAGCAACTGCTGATTTTTCAGTCTGTTTAAATTTTATGTTCCTAATGTGCTCTTTTAGCCTGAAACATGTTCTACCAAAAAATTTGGTAAGTGGAGAAAATAGTGTGTAGTCAACTCGCATCATTTTCAAATGTTGTTACACTCCACTGTGAACGTTCCGACCAGAGTTTTTTGAAAGTGAAATTTTGTTATACTGAAAGTTCTAAATTTGTTATAATGAAATGTTTTAACATATATTAAATAGGGAAAAGAGAAGGGGCCAATACATAATTTTGTAATACTGAAACGTTTGTTATACTGGTATTTTACTGTATGTATTTTATTATATCGCAGGTTTTTGGAGAGAGAAGTATGAAAGTGATATTACATTTCTATTAATTTCATCCTCAAAGTGGTTTTATGGTAACATGAAAGTGAGAAATAAAATATTCTGCAAAGACTATACAATTTTATGTTACCGGAATTTATGTTCTTATTTGAACCCCTACCAGGCTTGTTGTCTACATCCTCTATGAGCCATAAAAAGCTATACTAAGCTAAGCGTTTTCTGAGGGAATAGTTTGAGTGTGATAAATCGTTCTTCCTATTTCAAATTCTAAATTCCTATATAATGACCTGTAAATTAAAATCGAAAGTCCTTCATAAGATAATTTCCATTTACAAAATAAAAAAACCCGGGCAAGGCTGGCCTTTTGAGCTAGTAATGTATAATTTGATATATTTATATTTTTAATTAGTGAAATATACAATAAATCCGGTCCTCAAATAAGAGTATATAACGCAAGTGATATTATTTTTATATAAACTAGAATTTTGTAATTCAATAATGTCTTGGGCCAAAAAGACCGTGACAATTTGTTCGTAATTTCGAATGTTCAATATGCCCGCGTTTCTGTACAAACAAGTCGCACGATACCTGTTAGATAATCGATTATATGAGGAAATGTACGCACAATGTGCATCGATTATCGAGAAGTAAAATTCAATCGCCATGACTGTCGGATGAATGCGTAGAAGAAAACAATCAGATATATTAATATTTTTTAATATTAATGAAATATACAATAAATCCCTTTTATCCAGGTCTGAGATAAAAGTATACAACGCAAGTAAATTGATGTTGATAATTGTAACCACTGCCTTCTAGACTATTTCTCGAGACAGCGGTGATTATAAGTGAATTCTGTTTGTAAATAAAAATCGGGTCTTCTACTCCCGTACTATATTATAATATAGTAATAATAATAAAGTAAAATGCGTCCAATGGGCATTAATTTATTTTGTATGAAAGTGTATATTCAGCACGGCACGACATTTTGACTTCCGTAGTGCCGATATCCGATATTAAAGGGAGGCGGTGATCGCAGCCATGTTCTCCTAGCGCTAAGTTTGTGTTCTGTGATGTTGAAGATTGACCATCAACAGTCACTCATAACACAAAAGAAAATTGAGTACTTCATTGGGTAAATTTAGGTTCGTATGTTCTTTGAAATCTATAGAAATAATAAATACATTGATTTAAAATGTACTGTAAATTCAGGAATGTTTTATGACTAAGTGAACAAAGCATGTAATACCGTCACTCGAGAGTAGAGGATAGGCATGGGGAAACCAAGAACACGTCGCCCGTAAGCTGCTCTCACTCGAGACTGTTAGTAGTTCCACCATGAGAGTGTTTGACCATAGTCACCTAGATGTCTCGTTATTTAGTAGCGTTGAAAATTTTATTTTATTTTTTTTCTCTTCTTCTTTCCCCCCTTTCTCAATCTCTTCTCTCCTTTACCTATTTGGAACCTATTCCGGGAAAAAATAGTTTTATGCTGCACCTTAGGCTCCTCTCTAATGAACCTAACAAAACGGCGGAGCTTGGCTGGGGTGCAGCATATATCTATCTTTTGCCCCTATGCCTATCCTACAAGTTTTGGGAAAAACCAAATATAAGGCGCACCTTCGTATGAAACATGTCTCGCCCATCCTACCCTCAGTGTGAAACACTTTGGGAAAAAAAAAAATATAAGGTGCAGCGTCGCATGAGATATATCCCTCCCTGACCCACCCTCAGCGAAGCACTTTCTTTTATACCACGATCTAGCGAATTCTTTGAGGATAAGCAGGCTGACAAACCGTTGGGTATAATAATATAATAATAATATAAAAAATTTATTCATCCATTATATTATATAAACATGTACAGGGTACAAATGATGTTGGACACGTCAAATCTTACATGCTAAATATTGCTTACAATGGGAACCTTTCTGTCAGTGACTCCCGATAGGTGGCAGCAGGGTCAAAAGAGGTCCAAGCATGTCGTCTGCTGTCCATTGAACATAATGGAACAGACTATTTAAACATCAGTCAGAATGCCAGAAAACATGTTGTGGCGATCCTCTGTGTAAAACAGAGGTGTACACATATGCTCTACGAAATATATTGTTATAAAATATAAAGGAGATTAAACGGATGCTAATAATTAATAGTCTATGAGTTCCTTCAAATCTCCTCGCTCAACACTTTCACATCCTCAGAATTGACTCGTTATCTTAATCATTTTTACAAAGAATAAAACTTAACAAGAAGTAGTATTCTCATTATTTACAACAGAAGGTCATGTTTCCAATATCTTCATCAAATGGACAAGATTCACATATGCACTGTTGCTATAAACAGGAAGTTCGCCCAGCAGGAAACTCAACCATTTATTCTCTTTCAAACTATGATACAAAATTACTTCTTAAAAAGGTATGGACAGCATTTGATAAATACAACTTACTTAATTTATTAACTTCATAACAAAAATTCACATATTTCTGTTTCACATTTATTATAATTTGTATAATAAAATTATGAATATTTTGTTTAAACGGAATTTGTAAGTTTTTTCATTGCAAAAATTAAAACAAATCGTAAAATTGAAACACTTGCAAAACTAAATTATTCTTACAGGCATTGGTGGTTCTTGTAAATTGAAGATTAAAAAAAATTATTATAAAGAAGACGTCAAAGCATATTTTTCCTTTCTATACTGGAAATTGGCACTGGCTATTTTCCCCTCTAAATACAAAAAAATAAATAAATAAAAAGATAAATAAATCAACTATACTGTTATTATATACAACTCACTTTTATAATGCACATTAATGATATTAAAACACTATATTAGAACTGGAATTCCGATGCACGTAGATATTTTAACTCGAATCGAAGAGAATATAGTATTTTGACTTATTAGCATATGAGAACCCAGTACGATGAATAACAATTCCCTGCGAGCCATAATTCTGAAACTTATGCAATATAATTCTAAAACAAAAAGTATGAACCTACATTATGGATGGGCGTTGACGTTAAACATATTACGCATTTAGGCCTATAGTAATAACCACAAGAAAACATTATTACCTTATTTTGACATTCCAGCTTCTTTCAAATTACGTTGATTTCATGAAAAGAATATTCTACTACTAATATGATACACTATTCAAATACTATTATTTGTATTTGTTTTCCACACAAACACTTAATGACATCTATAATTCTGGAGCATGTCTTATTCGTAAGCCTCTAAAGGATATTATTTAGAAGCAAGCAAACGTAACCTAAATTTATTTATAAAATATTAATGATAATAGGAACAAAATATTTACACATTTATATCCAAGTTCTTTACTTTCTATAACTACTGTGTTATATTAATCAAATACTAGGATCTGTTTACCACGCAGTAAATTCATAACCGAAAGCTGAAATATATTCAGAATATTGTGAAAGCAAACAACCATGAACCTAAATTACTTTTTAAAAATGATTTACAGTATAAAGAATTTTTTTTAACATATTTACGACTATGGTTATAAATCTAAAGAAGATGGGATGTTTTCTTTGTGAAGTACTGTACAACAAGTTTTAAATGTTTCATAAAATTTGAATTATTTCTTCAGCATTTAACGAATACAAATGTCATCGCGATATACAGGAATAACTTTAATATTTTGAATTATTTGTCACTAAGCTACACATGTCTATGCCACTGCAAAATAGTTATTGTTCCTGTTTTTGCTGACAAACCCCACGGGTTCTTTTCAACATAATAATTACAACCAATTATTACTTCAGACAGACATTAATTCTTTAATTCTTTTAACAAATCAATACTTTTTCTGGCAATCTCACACTCTCCTAGGCAGAATATAGGTATCTGATTTCTGGAATATAACTTAAACGTTATTAATCGCCAGTTTTTATAGGAAAGCCAATATTATTCACATCTATTGATACGAATAAGCATATGGCAGGACCTCCTCTGACCCTGCTGCGCTCTTGTGGACAAATTTTTAACTGCACGCAAAAGGTTCCCATTGCATTTATTCTCATATTCACACTTATGCTTATATTAATTAAATAAGTAAATAAAAGAAATGAAAATAAAAGAAAAGGAACATGGACTGAATACTATGACATACTATAAATAAAATATTCTTCATCCACGTCCACATCCCATTTACAAGCTTCTCACACTAACATTAAAATATCCTAATTGTCTTGGTTCGATCTGATTCATACACATCCACACACCAACATATAATATTTAAATAGATCCTAAACTAGTATCCTAAATAAAACCCTAGTGCCATAGTTACTATTATCAACTAATACTATAACAACTTACAATTAACACTGCTTTATATTTTATTCACTGAATTTCCACTACCTATTCCCATGCACAAGATATTCCTCCACTGAGTAGAAACTACCATTTATCAGAAATTTCTTGAATTCCTTTTTAAAATTCTTGGCTAATTGTATGTTTTTTATGCAAGAAGGCAATTTATTGTATAAAACTGTCCCGTTATACTTAAAGCTATTCTTAAAGAGCGAACTTTTATGCAAAGTGCTGTGTAAATTAGACTTGTTCCTTGTGTCGTAGTGGTGTACCTGTTCGTTTGAGAGAAAGCTGTTTAGTTGGTTTCGCATTTGTATAAGGACCTCATTTATGTATGGGTCATTCTACAGAAATTACGCTTTTGTTGTCCTCTCTTAATATTCCGCAAATAACACTGTTACTTCCATATTTTTATTTATCCATTTTTAACTGTGGAACCCATTGTTATAAACCAAGTAACTTAATCAGTGTCAAATTCATGGAAACTTTTCATAGTGCATTTCAGTCCTTTTAAGTAAAAAATCACTCTCCTGGGCTGTCCCCACTCCAGGTTCACAATTCTCTACTGACTATAGAAACAATATGTGGTATAATTTTTTTAATTCATTTTTGTGGCATTGTTCTTTATTGTATTGGGGACTAGTTCACATGTATGTTTCAAATTTTTGAAGTTTTAATAAGTTTCTACTGAGTTCAAAAGTCCAGTCCCCAGCTTCTAAACTCACTCTCCTGGCACTATAAGAAAAATTTCAGGAAAAAAGAGGGAAGAAAACTTTTTGCTTCTGAATGTGACAACACTCTTCCAAACCAGTGAACAAAGAAGACTAGTGAAGAAAGAACATTTTTGTTGTGATTCCTGGTGCAACTGAGCAAAATACATCTTCACTTTCAAGCGAGTATGTTTATTGCCAATCACTCTCCTGGTTGTAGTAGAATTTTAAATTTAATAGTAAAAAAATTGAAAATAGAGCAATTAAATGCTTTTGGTGATTCAAAAAATCTCCCTAAAAGCCTAACATCAAGCTGTGTCTGTACTACCTGCACATGGCAAAAGGAATAAAAATCCTCACTCTCCTGGCCAAGAAAATTAATCACTCTCCTGGCTAACTTTTTCAAGGAGAGTGATTCAACATTAGTCCTATAAGATACTTGTGCATTTTCTTTATTTTTACTGTTCTTGGCTTAAATAATTCATTTTCCCTAATAAATGTATAACAGTGCCTAACATAGCCTATTTAAACATATTCTATCAATACCAAAAAAAAAAAATATATATATACATATATCAATACAATATATATAGAATATATATAATCATAATAAGGAAAAGGCATTACATTTAAGGGCTGAATAATATAATTATGAGATTGATCTCCACTGGCCTGATAAGTAAAATCACTCTCCTGGAACTTAAAATCAATTTTGGTTGCCAGTAACCCCAAATTTCAGTAAAGTGTGTGCATTGTATGCTGAAAGTTTCTTCTTTGGATAGAAGATTAACTAGGATTTTTTTCTGATTTTTTAAACCAAATTTAAATTTTGTGTTCTCACTATTTAAAAAGCAGACATTTCTGTAGAATGACCCGTATATTCCAGGCAGTGTCAGTATATTTAATTGCTTAAATAAAGGTCTACAGCTATTGTTTCTGGGTACGTTGAGCATTATTCTTATTACTTTTTTTGCATTCTAAATATTCTGACACTATGATTTGATTTACCCCAAAACATTACTCCGTACATCAAACGGGAGTGAAAGTAAGCAAAGTATGCAACTCTGAGGATTTCTAAACTGACCGATGATCTGAGGCTGAAGATTGCGAAACATGTTTGGGCAAGTTTCTTTGCTAGGTGTTCCACATGTGTGTCCCATTCCAAATTACTATTTACCCAAACGTCTAGAAATTTTGTGTTTGTTTCGTAATTCACAGGTTCACTACCTAGGAGAACAGCTGGTAACAATTCGTTTTTATTATTTTTGTGTTTAAATTCTATTGCTATACTTTTATTTGTATTAATAATCAATTTATTATCTTTAAACCATGAAGTAATCAGTTTAGTCACATTATCAGTATTTGATTGTAATTCTTGTATATTATTCCCTGAGACTAAGATATTGGTGTCATCAGCAAATAGTGATAATCCCATATTTATGTTGCTATTTTGCTCCATTAAATCCCCTAGATCATTAATGTACAATAAAAGAAGCAAGGGCCCTAATATAGATCCTTGGGGAACTCCCTGTTTTATAAATTGAAGATTTGACTTAATGTGTTTGTACTCCCTATCTTTGTCATCAAAATATTTCATTTCCACTAGTTGATTTCTATTTTTAAGATAAGATTCAAACCAATTAAGCGGGATACCTCTTATACCATACTTGGATAGTTTCCTGACTAGTATATCATGGTCCACAAGGTCGAAGGCTTTCGATAAATCTAGAAATATTCCTATACATGGTTCGCCCTTGTCTAGTTTATTGTAAATATTTTCGATGAGATTTTGCAATGCTGTGATGGTTGATTTCCCTTTTTGAAACCCACTCTGTGCATTTGTTATGATGTTATATTTGGTAATGAAGGATGTAAGTTTATTATGTACTACTTTCTCTATAACTGGGTACAAGGCAAACCTGTGGGTACTCTCGAATTTTTAATATTTGGTACAAGGGGCACTCTCACATTTTTAATATTTGGTATGGTCGGCAACAATATGCAAGGATAGTTTGGTCACCCTGTTCGCTGAGAAACAAAATGTGAATATCGAATGGGCGGAGCTTAAACTGCACCTTATATTTGTCTTTCGCCAACACTTTCTTTGTGACAAACCGTTGGGTACAAGGCACTTACTTTTGCATTTTTAATATTTGGTACAAGGGACACACTTGAATTTTTAATATTTGGTACAAGGGGCACTCAGGAAAAAGGTATTTTATGCCGTGTACGAGTCCCCCACTCCCACTCATATAATTGTGAAATGTGATTTTTGGTGCAAGGGTCTTCTATTATTCACTGGAAGGAAAACCTGTGCGCGGCATAAATTACCGTTTCGCCAGGCACTCTTGCATTTTTAATCTTTGGTATGGTCGGGAGTGTCGTCGACAATATACAAGGATGCTTGGTCACCCTGCTTTGCTATTTGGCTTTCGCCCAAATTTTCACACATGCGATTTGGACGCAGGACCATTAGTATAATACCCAGTCATCTAAACCACTACGCCATCGAGTGATCATTGCGGTGTGAAGTGATAATTCATCTATAATGAAAATTGATAAATTTCGTATTAATTGCAATTGTAAAATATCCTTTTGGTACAAGGGAAGTTTTTTTAATTGGTACAAGGGTCGTTTTGGTTTTACTAATCAACTCATCTTGAGGGTGGCATACCATTGAAATCTAAAACTGTCATTCCCAAATCAACCTGTACTGTCCGTCATGTGATGGGTCACCATAGCAACTCAACGAAGTGGGTGGAGCTTAAGGGCGACCTGTTGGTTTTTGCCAGGTTGTAAATTACAATAAAAATTACGGGAAGAAATATTTTTATGCTGTGCAGTAGACTCTGCCCACCAACTCTCTAATGGGACAAACCTCACGCTGTTCAGTATATTGCTCCTAAATTAACATAACATTGCTAACCTAACAAAACCTGTCACCGACCTAGAATTTACCTATCATTATTTAACTAAATGCAGAAGCTTTTTACCCTTCCACACCTTTCATAAAACATCGTTACAACTGCCAAGGAAGCCATGTACAATAGTGAGGTGCGTGCGCATTGGCTCGGAAGCGAGGGTCAGCAGGGGATATGAGCAGGTGGGCGACAGCGGGTGAAGCTTTGCCAGTGCACACCATAAATCTATCTTTCGCCAAATTACTACCTTCTATGGAAATGAAGTTCATTAATAACATAACCTAGCCTTACCCCTGTAATGATAATTACTGATATTATAAAAAAAAAACGGACCCAATTGGAAGAGTCAGAATAATTGTTTGGGTTTACTATGAAACTCTGCAAACTATCTGCTTGATGTTGCTCTGTGGTTTACACAGTATAGGTCTCCCAATAGGCCTACTCTATTTGGCTGGCTTTTTCTTGCTGCATACAATGTTGCCAACAGCTTTGTACACTGGAAGAAAAAGCATGAAGTTTTTTGCCATTGTGAGGTTTGTAATATAATCTAGGTTTGTGAAAGGCTAGATTAGTGCTACCCTGAACTGATGAAATCCTAAGCCATTTCATTACAAGAACATTTAACATTAAGTAATGGGTTGACAGCTGATGGAAGGTTATACTTTTATTATAATTCTGATGTAAAGGTTTAAGATGTTTTTGTTTCTTGGTTTCAGAAATAAATCACAGAAATGAAGGAGATAATGGGAAATCCATCAGAACACTTAAGAGCAATACAGAGCCTTGCTACAAGGATACCCAGAATCATGCTGAATCGTGCAGAAGAAGAGTATCCAGATCTCATCAAGTTTGGTGTAAGTACTCGCTTATGTTTGTAGCATAGTGAACTAGAAATAAGAGTGGAGTGAGTCAAAATGATAAAATATTTAATCAATATTAAAAATTAAAATGAATTGTACAACAGTGGATGCCTATAAAACACTATAAAACACTACACAACGTTTCGGCCCTGTTCCTGTGGGCCTTCCTCAGGTGACTACAGATAAAGTATCTGTTGGGAGGACTACATACTCTTGAGACAGTGCCACCACGATCATCACTGGGTTAAAGTTTAAATGTAAGATCCACATGCATGGATTGCGCACGGATCTCGTCAAATACAAAGGGGGATACACGTACATGGTTATCAATCCACTCCTCCGGAATCTCAAACATGGAGTCCTTCATACTATTCCTAGGCGGTGAGGGAAACTTCAGAACACATTTCTGTCTGTTTAGCCTTTTTACCACATCCAACCATTCTTCTCCCATATCGCCGTCAAACCTATTCATAACCAAGTCCTTATTACACACAATGTTTTTTGCTTCACATACTTTTCGCCTAGTTATGTCACCCTCGATTTTCAAAATCTTCAATTCACCCATACGGTGCTTATTTTCATCAAATGTTGGCTGAGGCCAGTGGATGCCCTGCCACTCTTGACATCCCTTGCGTGCTCCTGTAGTCTTATTTTTAAACGATCGTCCAGGTTCCCCTATATAAAACTTGCTACAATCCATGCATGAAATGGAGTACACACCAGGGAGATCCATTTTTTCTTTCTTCTTTTTTCCCAACCTCTTGTATTGTGAGAAAATATTTTCCATAGTTGTATTGGTTTTATAAGCGGGAATCAATTCAAACTTCTGAAATATTCTTTCGAAAGGAGTATATACAGTAGGATGGAACGTCATACTTACATACTTGGCGTCCGGATTTACCCGTTTCGGATTGTTGACAAGGCTATGATTTCTAGCATCATTCCATATTCTTTCAATTCTTTTAAATTTGTATCCATTGATCACAGCTAATCTAAACACTTCCCTCTTTTCATTATTCAAATCCACCAAATTATTACACAGTTTAAATGCTCTGTGTGCAAAATTCCTCCAAACATTATATTTAACCCTTTAATAGAATTGTTACACTATCACATCACACACCACCATAACAGAACCCCTCACAAACACCTGCTCCAGAGACCTTATTTGGCACTCTGCTGATGATGCAGGAACACCACCTGCGAAACGGCCGTCCAGAAGTTTACCAAGGTAAATAAAGTGCGTTAAAGAAAGTTTTTTTATTCAACTATTATTTTGTAATTTTCCCATCACTGCCTGTAATACGTATTGATTATGACTGTAATTAAATATAATTTAGCATTAGTACTTAGGCCTACCGTATTTATCCGAATATAAGCCGCACCTGCCTTTTTAGCAGTAAAGTAAAGGAAAAATAATTAAATTAACCCCAAAGTGAAAAATTAAATTGCCTCATTTTCATAATGTTAAAGTAACACATTTCTTAGCCAAAATAGGCCTGAAATAAGAAAAAGAAAGTATCAGCTGACTTAAGTTATGATATTCTAATTTTATTTAATATAATTAAATAAAACTTACTAAAAAGAAAACAGAAATCAGTACTTGACACTTCATATGACTATCAGTGTTGAATTTCGTGCGATTTTTCTATTTTTCTATTTTTCTTAACTGCACTCAGTTACCATCAGTTCAAAATTGCCTTTATTCACATTCCCATATGTTCCGGCATTTTTTTTACTTCTGAGCATTTTATAATACATGCATATTCTGTAATACCGCTATAAAAATGACAAAAATACGCAAAACATCACTTTTTATGCATTTTTACGATGCTTCGATTAAATCGATATATTTTCGATGTTAAATCGATTAATATATCGATAGTCGTGGAGATGCAAGATATTCGATAGGTGACGGTGCTTGGAGGTGGGAAACCAGCTACGATGGATGAACCGGCTATATTGTGCTCATTTTTACCATTATTGCCTAAAAACACTCGTACGCGATTTTAAGCCGCAGGCATATTTTGTTGGGCTTAATCTAGGAAAAAAAGTGTGACTTATATTCAGATAAATACGGTATATGAAATGAAAGCTTTAAAATTACTAAATACTATATATTAAATATTTTTGTAAAATTTCAAAGAATGACTACTATATTACATAGGCCTATTACACTTAATACTTTTAGTGTTTTAGGCAATTTTTGTAAATATGGCAATCTTGCATTTTCACTAAAACGTAACTATTTAATAATTCTTTGTGCGGATCACTACTAGTTGATACATTGAAACTTAACACTAAAACAATAACTTTGGGTCGGGGGGGGGGGGGGGGGTAATGGTTTAAAAAAAAATGAAAGAGGCACCTATACAAAGCTTTGCCCAGGGTACAGGCCTGCTAACTTCCCGGGGTATTCAATACCTCATTTCATGGATGTGCAATGCCTTCACATTAACTGAAACTGGTCTCAAACAAGCACCGTTATCCGCGATGTAGGCCTATGAAGTTAATTGGTATGATATTCATCCTTCTACTTGCTTTTCTGCAACAGGAAAATGCCATTTTGTATCACCTTCTGTGGTCCTAGAGTTCATGAATAGGTGTAATTTTAGTAAGATGTTTTTTTTTTTTTTTTTTCAGTGTATTTATTTTGGTTTAGAAGAAGAGTCTAATGTTTTCATTAGTGAGAACAGTTTATTGGAGCACCAGGCAGAAAATAATGAGGGACGTATGAGGCAGACTCAAGCATATGATTCAAGTAGGCCCTATAGTTGTGAGGTCTGCAAGAAACGCTTCACCCTGAAATGTAATATGAGAACCCATATGAAAATACACACTGGTGAAAAACCGTTCTCTTGTCTTGAATGTGGTAAGAGTTTTACACGAAAAGAGCACTTGCATACGCACATGACTGGTGTTCATGCTACTACAAGAGACTATACTTGTAATAGGTGTGAAAAGTGCTTTAAAACTGAAAAGGATCTTAAAAGACACATGGGAGTCCATAATAGAGATCAGAAGTTACCTTGCACAGTGTGCAAAAAGCAATTTAGAACCAGAAAATATCTTGTCCATCATATGCGTGTTCATTGTTGGAAAAATGAAATGAAAGTTTGCAAGAAGGTTAGTGAGAGCAGTTTATTGGAGCACCAGGCAGAACATAATCAGGGACGTATGTGGCAGACTCAAGCAGATGATTCAAGTGATTCCAGTAGGCACTACAGTTGTGATGTCTGCAAGAAACACTTCACCCAGACAGGTTATCTGAAAGTGCATATGAGGATACACACTGGAGAAAAGCCGTTCTCTTGTCCTCATTGTGATAAAAGGTTTACACAACGAACGCACTTGCATACGCACATGTCAGGTGTTCATGCTACTACAAGAAACTATACTTGTAATAGGTGTGGAAAGCGGTTTAAAACTGACCTAGTTCTTAAAAGACACATGGCAGTCCATAGTACAGATCAGAAGTTACCTTGCACAGTGTGCAAAAAGGAATTTAAAACCAGAAGATATCTTGTCCATCATATGCGTGTTCATTGTGGGAAAAATAAAATAAAAGTATGCAAGAAGGTTAGTGAGAACAGTTTATTGGAGCACCAGACAGAACATAATCAGGGACATATGTGGCAGACTCAAGTAGATGATTCAAGTGATTCAAGTAGGCCCTACAGTTGTGATGTCTGCAAGAAACGCTTTACCAAAAAGTATATGAAAATTCATATGAGACTACACACTGGGGAAAGACCGTTCTCTTGTCCTGAATGTGGTAAGAGGTTTATACAAAAGTCGAACATGAATAAGCACTTGTCCATTGCTCATGATATTACAAGTGATTCAAGTAGGCCTTACAGTTGTGATGTCTGCAGGAAACGTTTCACCTTGATCAGTTATCTGAAAGTGCACATGAGACTACACACTGGAGAAAAACCATTCTGTTGCCCTGAATGTAATAAGAGGTTTACACTTGAGCAGAACATGAAGACACACTTGTCCAATGTTCATGCTACAACAAGTAGGCCCTATAGTTGTGAGTTCTGCAAGAAACGCTTCACCCTGAAATGTAATATGAGAACCCATATGAGAATACACACTGGTGAAAAACCGTTTTCTTGTCCTCAGTGTGGTAAGAGGTTTACACAACGATCGCACTTGCATACGCACATGACTGGTGTTCATGCTACTACAAGAGACTATACTTGTAATAGGTGTGAAAAGTGCTTTAAAACTGAAAAGGATCTTAAAAGACACATGGGAGTCCATAATAGAGATCAGAAGTTACCTTGCACAGTGTGCAAAAAGCAATTTAGAATCAGAAAATATCTTGTCTCTCATATTATGCTTGTTCATTCTGAAAGGAAAAAATTTTCTTGCGACTTGTGCAAAAAGGCATTCTTTATGAAACAAAGTCTTACTCGTCATTATGAGAATGACCACAGTGAGTTGAAGTGACTGATATGAAAAATGCGCCAGAAATCCTTTTTCAATGTTTAATTGATTCAATATACAGACATGATGGCAGGAAGAAATTCAGTTGGTCTTTTTGTCAAAAGAAATTTATTCTTATATTGGCTTTTTAAAATACATTTTAGTGTTCATATAAGAGAAATGAAACTCCGTGACCATGTGACAATTGTGACAAAAAAAAAAAAATGAATCTTTTGTCCTGGTATCAAATTATTTAAACCAGGACCTAGTTTCATCATGATTTTACCTTTTTTTCCCCTTATTTGTTATTTTCAGAATTTTACAATCTCACAGAAATTCATGTTTACAATATTACAATTTCTATTTGTTTTACATATTCATTTCACACAACTAGCTAATGAGCTCATTGGTTCGTGTAAATTTTCATTTCTTGTTGTATCTCTGTGTGCCTCAGCTTCTACTCTACAAACTACAACTATATCTGCTTCTTGTGATTTTTTTAAATATATTTGACCAGTTAACTACAAACCTTTAGTGTTTTCTATTTTATCTTGTCTTGTATCTTTGTATCTCTCTCTCTTTGAGTCACTTTCCTGTCTTTGTCTTCCTCTTCCATCTCCAGGAGTCAGTCCTTCACTCTTCTTCAACTTCTTTTTTTCTACAGCTTGCTGCCTACCCTTGGACTGCCAGGGTTCTCTCCTCTTTATGATATCTGGTTCCGTCTTCTCTTCCAACACTGGTTGAGCTTCCAGTTCCCAAATATCAACGGGATTCTGAGTTCTTCACAGGTGCTCAGATCTCCTGGTATGGTTGAGTATCGATACTATATTGTATCATGACCTTCAAAAGCAAGATTTGTCAGTTGGACACGTAGCCGAGGATGGGGACAAGGTTCCTTGAAACATGTTCTACCAAAAAGTTGGTAAGTGAAGCATAAGTGTCTAAGTTCAACTCAAATTGTAATTATTCTACTATATTGTCTTGTTGACCTGTTTGCCTTTGTCTGTTTATTCTATCAGCCCTGTACTTTTCAGCTGCCTCCTTAGAGGCAACGTCCGCCAGGGCCTCGAGTTGGTCATATTTGTCTTTTTGTCTGAAAAGGTTTGCAATCTGACATCCCTGCACTGTTGTTCTAAGTTCTTTTATTTCATCATTGAACAAGACATGCTCTGCAGATTCTGTAACTTCCTTGCAATTGGGGACATTTATCTGTTTGTCTTCTCTTTATCTTGTGTAAATATTTGCCATACGGCCGTGGCCCGTTATGAATTGTATCAGTCCTTTGGTGTCACATGCTGCAGTTTCTCCTGGATGTTTGGGAATAGTTCCAGAGGAGCGAAATCAGGGCTGTATGGGGAATGATGCAAGACCTGACATCTCAATCCCCGAATGACATAAAAAGTACAGGGGTAGTTTGGGAGCGGGTATTGTCGTGAAGGATAAGAATTCCTCTGTACAGAAATCCTCAGCAATAGCTCTGTATTTCTGTCTTTAACTCATTCTCCAACATTGCACAGTACCAGGCACAATTCACTGTTTTACCCCTTTGCTGATAGTGCTTCAAAAGCGGCCCATTTATATCCCAGAAGAGTTTGTTAGTTTACTGTTACTTTCAAACCACCCTCGTAGAAAGGACGGAAATTTTTGATGAGATATTTTTGTAATATTTGAAAAAAAATTATGTAACAAAATATTGTATCCCAAGACTTTTAGGACATTAAACTTAAAATCTATGTTTTTTTCATAAATATAATTTTTCCTACAAATTAATTTTAGTTTTAATACCAATGTATATGTAGACCTAAATTTTTTACCTACAAACTGATGTGGGATTAAAATCCAAATTTATTACATGTCAGAATGGTACCCATAAGATTGTGTGGAGGACAGAAAAATGTCTGATCATGTGTCTGTACATGCGATAACTCAAATACACTTTATTGGATTTTCATGAAACTTGGTATACGCATTTACAACTTCTATGGCAAGAAGCCTATTTATTTTAGACCAAATTGTTTAACTGGTACCAAAGTAACAACTAATTAAAGGTCACGTGCTTTTTAAATGGGAAATCATGACACTACTTACAAGCTGCGTTGCTAGTCAGTAGGGTTCAGATGTTTATGACCTAAAAAAGTGGAAAATATGACCCAAAAATCCTAAATAATATGACCTCATAAAATAACGTACTTTCTAATGTTCCAATTTAAAACATTTTGTGTCACTAAATTATAACATCACATTAACTCAATCAGATAATCACTTTTTAACAATTTTACAGGTGATTACAGTTTTACTTGTAAAGAACTTCTAATCTGTTAATGTTTCCAGATACCACTGCAAATGTGTCTATTGGAAGTTGTTAACAACAAGGAGGAAGAGATAATTGTGCTATCACTTGTTATTGTCTCTTCATATTTCAGTTACAGTAAAACCAAAATACTCGGGGACTCTTTTTTGAAAAGAAAGAAGAAGAAAAAAAATAAGTCGACAATTTAGTGCACATAAATTACTGCATAATTGTGCTCTTTTACCGATTTTATAACTGAAATATGACATTAAATTACAATTATGACCATGAAAATGACCAAAATATGACTTTATATGTAAAATAAGAACAGTCCGATTAGGATAACAAATGTGTGCTTCATGTGTGATTTGTTTTTATGGCGAGAATGGATGTCAGGATAAAAATATAATTAATTAAGTGGAGGGAAAGGAAATAGACATTAAATCCATGTCTGGGATATTAATACAAGTGAGAATCAGCTTGAAAAATTTTATGTCATAACCGGGATTTGAACACGCGCTGATGCTCTACCATTGAGCTACCATGACAACATGCCAGTATGACATCAAATTCCTCAACTGATTCAGAAGACAAGGCAGACCACAGGAGGTTTCTCCGTTGAGAACACACATCCAATGGCGTCGTAGGACGCCATTGGATGTGTGTTCTCAACGGAGAAACCTCCTGTGGTCTGCCTTGTCTTCTGAATCAGTTGAGGAATTTGATGTCATACTGGCATGTTGTCATGGTAGCTCAATGGTAGAGCATCAGCGCGTTAAGCTGAAGATCCGTGTTCAAATCCCGGTTATGACATAAAATTTTTCAAGCTGATTCTTACTTGTATAAAAATATAACTTTTCATTAACATGCAAACTCTACTGATCACCAGGGCTAGGATTTATATGTACTAAAAAATGTCAAAATATGTACATATATATGTACTTAAAAATGTCAAAATATGTACCTATATATGTACTAAAAATGTCTAAATAGTACATATATATGCAAATATATTTTGTAAAATATGAACATCAAAACAAATTTAACCACTTGACACTACATTTTGTTACTTTTAGGACCTATAAAAATGCATTACAAATACTGGATTCATAAATTAAATTGTTCATTTTTTTTTTCAGATCACTTAGTTTATTTGTATTCATTCATTGATTATTTCTGCTACCATAACAGTACGTATGCCACAAAATGTTGTTTTAAATTTTCAAAAGTGATTTCTATTGGCTGAAGCTTCGTTCTACTGCACATGAAGTGATTGGCGCGTGTTTAAAATTCACTGATTCTAGTTTTACATTTGACGAGCTACTTAAGATTGCACTGATTTTACACATTTCTTCAAAGCCTGGATTTCTTGAAAACACATTGTCCACTTTACATTTGATAAGATCGGCTAAATGTCTACGTATACATTTGAGTTCATGAATCATGTTTTTCACAATGTCAATATTTCCAGATAATGTCAGATTATTATTTTGTAGTTTCTGAATTATTTTTGTTATATTACAAAAAATTGATTCAATGTAACACAAATCATTTTTCACACATTCATTTCTGTACTAACTGTAAACTTATCCTGTGCTGCCATATTTTCTGTCACTGAAAACGACAATTTTATATAGTTTTACTCTTAAGAATGAAATATGTACTAATGTCAGAAATATGGAAAAATATGTAAAATAAATTTGTTTAATTTGAATGGAGGACAACATAATAGATGAAGATAAGTGAAAAAAATGTGTCTATATGTGAAATTAAGAAATATGTAATTACATATAAATCCTAGCCCTGCTGATCACTGAGGGCCTTGACTACAATGCAGTCAAATGTTTCTAAATTTATTACATCATGCTTTGCTTTAGATGTGAGACACTTGTAATTATGTTCTGTTGCTATCCCACTTATTCCTTCACATGTGCTTATGAAAGTAAATATTAATCTCTATATATATAAAAGGCTTTGTCCTGACTGACAGAAATCAACGTACAGCCTAAACTATAACAGGTAGAGACTTGGAATTTTGACAGTACCTTCGTTTCATAATGTAGGTGCTCACTAAGAAAGGATTTTAAAAAATACTGATTTTAAATGCCAAAAATCAAATGTTTTTGGGAATACTTAATCCCTTTTTACACAGAATTATCGAATACGAATCACATTTGACATTAAAACATATTGTTGCCAGTGTTTCAAATGGGTTTGGAATTAAACTAAATGGAAGTTTGACAATTACAGTTGGCTTTGTCTATTTTTGTCATACCTTGGAAATGAAACTTTCGCGATCGCTTGAATGTTGTAAGCCCTAATATGGTCAAATATTGTTTTATTTGGACGAAACTCACTATACAGGGGTTTTCTGGGCCAAGGACCTCGAATCTGAGGTAGCTTTTACCAGGCGACGCTATCTAATTGTGGTAGGTCTATGTAGTACAGGTGATTTAGGTGTTAATAAATATAATGATTTAACTATTATGCTCTTAATTTTTAATTTTTGAAATAATTATCGCGGGCGAAGCCGCGGTCACATGCTAGTATAAATATAAATAAACATAAATAAAAGATTTAAAACACGTCTAGCCATTGAATAATTAAACGCAGCTGCTGTTGATGTAATATTGTGCATTTTATCGAAATGTACGGCTACCAATATCTACATTATATTTTAATGTGAATATTTTTCAGTTTAAACGCTCCTGTGCAAGCAAATAGACCTATTGTAATTCCAGACAGATTGATTTCAGATTGAATTTAATTCATTCATAACCTATATGGCTGCTTTAAACCTGAAACAAGCATGTCAGTGAATCGTAGGAGTACTTAGTTACTCAGTTACTTATTCAATGGCATTAGACAATTCCTCAGCAAGCTAAAGGAATATTAACTATTTTACGGAACTCGAACGTTCATTGCCACGCTTAGGCTACCTGAGTCCGCCATTCAACCCTATTCTGTGCGAATTTTATCCAATCATCCCTCGCAAATACTACTTCTCTTAAATCTATCCTAATATTGTCCTACCTACGTCTAGATCTTCCACGTGGTCTTTTCCCTTCAGGTCTCCTGTCAATACTTTTGAGATATGTCTTTCCCCATGCATGCAACATGTCCAGCCCATTTCATCCTCCGTTATTTAATTACCCTTAATATATCCAGTTCTATGAGTACCGTATTTTACGGATTATAAGACGCTCCGGACAATAAGACGCACCTTAATTTTGGGATGGAAATTTAAAGGAAAATAAATTTAATGTGATTCTAAACGAAAAAATTTGAAGGGAATAATATACTTCACTGCATAAACAAATTATAACCTTGTTGAATGGAATCAGTGCAAATCCAGCATACGGTTAGTGTAATGGGACAAGGCTGTTAGAGGTCAATGCCTTCATTTATACCACATGATGGAGACAACTCCTTTTGTATAAAAGAACTCAACGTTTCTTTCTTTTCGCGTTGTACACCTTCCACTTACCCTCATTTCACTGTTGTGACAAGTGGACTGATGTACAGACTGTGCCAAAATTTGTTACTATCATTGTTTATAACTATGGTATTCCGACAATATGTACTTTTTTCGGGGAGGGGGGTTGTTTTGTTTACTTCGGACCATTGGACGCACCCAACTTGCAAGGCTCTGTTTTCAAGGTAAAGAAGTGCATCTAATGGTCCGTAAAATACTGTAATATTATTGCCCGTGCATTAAAGTCTACCCAATAAATGTACTGAACTGGAGTTGATGTCTTCTACACTTAACATTAATGTAATCTGTATTTCTGAGCACTGGCTTAATCAACATGAAATAACTAATCTGTATCTGCCTGGTTATGTGTGTGCTGACTTCTTCTGCAGAGAGAATTTTCGTCATGGTGGTGTAGCAATATTTGTCAGACAGGGCTTAACCTTTAAGCCTAATAGCAACCTGAATAAACTCTCTGTTGAAAGGGTTTGTGAACTTTCATCAGTGACTATTGTTGAAATCAGTGTTATTATCGTGGTTCTATATAGAACACCTAATCCTAATAATTTCTATCAATTCATTGACACGTTACAAGTTCTTCTTGCCGCTGTTTTTAGTTTGGGAAAATATTCTGTCATACTTTGTGGGGATTTTAATGTTAACTTCATTGACGGAGGTGATAGTAATTTTAGGATAATATTAGATAATCTCTTTCAGTCCTTTGGCCTACAGTTAAGTGTGCTAGAAGCTACCAGACCTAGGTCTGGGACATGTATTGATAACGTTGTGACATCATTACATTCTGACAGAATTGAAGCTAAAGTTTTACCAATGGTGGGGTCGGATCATGATGCCATCAGTGTTAAAGCTAGAGTTGTTAATACTAATTGTTCTAACAACTCTCAGAGTGCCAAAATCATCTTTAGACCTCTCAATGACCAAAGGTGTGCTTATTTTTGTTTCTTACTATCTAAAATTAATTGGTTATCACTTTATAAGATACAAGATATTAACAACATGGTTGAATTCTTCATGAGTATATTTCTGAACACTGTAAACATGGCCTTACCCCTCAAAACTCTATCTAGGAAATCTAATACTAAAAATAAATGGTTTACAGAAGATCTCCGTAACATGAAAAAGAATTGCTTGAAACTGTATGTCACTTATAAAAACAGTGGTTCAGAAAGCTCAAAAAGGGCTTACTTGTTTCACAAAAAATTATACATTAAGGAAGTCAAACTAGCCAAGATAAACTATAATTCCAATCTTATTAATTCCTCTTCTAATAAATCCAAAGCTATATGGTCGGTAATTAAGGACACCTCTGGTATTAACAGTAAGCCTGTCTCTGTGAATCTTGAAATTTCTGCTGATGAGTTTAATAATTACTTTTTGAATATTGTTGATGAAATCTTAAGAGATATTAAAGTATGTGAACATAACTCATCCTATTACATGGAGTTGGTTGAAAAAAATAATACTAATAATAGGCCCACTCATAATATGAGGGAAAACAATGGTGATCTCTGTAGGTCATTCAATTTTAGTGAAGTTACAGTAGATACTGTATATAGTAAGATTTTATCACTTAAGAACAGTAAAGCTCTAGACATATATGGTATCAACTCCATTTTAGTGAAGATGTCAGCACCATATGTGGCTGAACCTATATCATTTTTAATCAACAAATGTATCAACCTAGGCTATTTTCCTGAACTGTTGAAGGTTGGTAAAATCACACCTGTCTTCAAAAAAGGTGACAAATCTGATGTTAAAAATTATAGACCTGTTTCTGTCTTACCAATTGTCTCTAAAGTATTTGAGTGTATTCTTAATGATCAAATTATCAAATATTTTGAAAATGGAAATCTTTTCTCAAATTGTCAGTTTGGATTCCGCAAGGGTCGATGTACTAGTGATGCTGTTATTAATCTGGTGTATGACTGCCTATCAGGACTTAACAAGAAAGAATCTACATGGTGTAAAATGTATGATTTCTCAAGAGCCTTTGATACTATCTCACATGTGACTCTAGCTGATAAATTGAGATTTTATGGTTTTAGTGATGAAGCTCTTAACTTAATTCAGTCATATCTATCTGGAAGACTGCAATGTGTTCACTTCAATGGTATGCAATCACAGTTTAAGTCTATTAAACATGGTGTACCACAGGGTTCTATACTGGGCCCTATTTTATTTATTATTTATATAAATGATTTGCCTAGTGTCTTGTCTGTCTATAATAACACATCTAAAGATTTCCTAAATTCGTATCTCTATGCAGATGATCTGGCTCTGACTGCTGTAACTGACTGTGACCTCAACACCTTAAATCTCTTAAAAGTTAGTGATGATATTGTTCTAGATTGGACTGCAGCTAATTCTCTATATGTTAATGACTCTAAAGTTACTGACTTGAAATTCACTTTTGATAGGAAACATAAGTACTTCTATAAGGATGCTAAATTTCTTGGCATCGTCCTCCAAGGAGGTTTAAATTGGTCATCTCATGTTGTATTAATCTCTAATAAGATTGCCAGAGGCATATTTGTGCTTCGCAGACTGCAAAAATACGTGACTAGAGAGGTATTAATTTCTGCATACTATGCTTATGTTCATAGCCATTTAACTTATGGTACTCTACTTTGGGGTAATTGTAGTTCTGCACTTAACATCTTCAAATTACAGAAGAAGGCTTTAAGGATAATCTATGGTGTTGATTGGAAAGCCCACTGTAAACCTCTTTTCATCTCATCTGGTATTCTCAGCCTACCATCTATATATATTTTACAGTGTTTGTTATATGTCAAGAGTAATTCTGATAACTTTAAAACTTATTCGGATGTACATACCTTTGGCACCAGAAATTGCAATAACATTTTACAGGATCAATGCTTGTTTGCAACTACCAAACATAATTTTAGGTACATGTCAGTGAAAATGTTTAATTCTCTTCCGGTTGCTACTAGAAATTTAACTTTTAAACACTTTAAAGGCTTAGTACTGATGAAACTAAAACAAATCTGTTTCTACAAAAATGATGAATTTTTTGAGGTAGCCAAAAACTTTAAATAATCTTTCAGTACCTACTATTTGACCTACACATTGCACTTTTCATTTATTTATTTATTGTTTTGTAGTCTTGAGTTTTGTCCATTCTGTAGCGATAATCTTAATGATTTATGTATAGCGTAGAGCTTTATCACTGGTACTCACTACTAAATTGCGGTATTTTGTTACCTGTTGGAGCGCTTTCAACCGCATGGAGCGGCCATCTTCAGCAACTGACTTCCGTGGTGTTGTTGTTGTTGGGAAGACATTTCTGGATAACTGTATCGTACAGCGCGTGCGATTTGAATTGTAACTGTTCGTTTAGGATGTTGGTGTTGTCTTGTGTGGTGTGTCTGTATATTTCATATTGTTCGAGTGTGTTGAGTGTGTGACCTTTGTGGTTAATGTGTAGGATTTCCATGTCTGTATTGATGTTTGCGTATTCGTGTCCTGTGGTTATTATATGGTTTGCATAGGCAGAGTCTGTGTTTTGTTTGAGAGCTCGTATGTGTTCTGTGTATCGTGTTTTGAAACTTCGGCCTGTTTGTCCTATGTAGAATTTTGGGCAGTCGTTGCATTTTAGTTTGTAGACTCCTGGGTTGTTGTATTTGTTTGTGTGTTGTTTGTTGTCTGTGGGTTGTATTTTGTTGATTGGTCACACACTCAACACACTCGAACAATATGAAATATACAGACACACCACACAAGACAACACCAACATCCTAAACGAACAGTTACAATTCAAATCGCACGCGCTGTACGATACAGTTATCCAGAAATGTCTTCCCAACAACAACAACACCACGGAAGTCAGTTGCTGAAGATGGCCGCTCCATGCGGTTGAAAGCGCTCCAACAGGTAACAAAATACCGCAATTTAGTAGTGAGTACCAGTGATAAAGCTCTACGCTATGTTTTGTAGTATTGTACAGATCCTGTATTTCTTTGTATCTCTTTCTATTTCAATGTATGTATTTCTAATATTATTCTTGTACCCTTGTACTATAATAGTTTGTTATATTGTTGTTATATTGTATCCTATACCGCAGTACTGCGGTCAAAATGGATTAAATAAATATGAAAATATGAAATATGAAATATTTTGTGATGAATTTTAATCTAAAAGAAAGAGAGAGATATGATTTTATCTCGAATAAATGAAATTAAAGCAATGTCATGAAAGAATTAAATTTCTTCCGTGTTGCTGAATACAGCAATCTGTAAAACTATAAATTCAAATGTCGTCATTTAATGACTTTTACCGGGGGTTGTCCTATTGGTCGAAATTAACCTCTCGTTTGTGCGCATTCACTCATTTATTAGTTAACCTCTGCGCCGGCAGGTGTAGGATCTAGAAGGCAACAACTTCGAGGGGCGTGGTACCGCGTGGTCATGCTGACCCATTGACCTCTATTCATTCTGTTTTTAGGTCAATGATGCTGACACTTGTTTTTCACCATTTTGAACATTTGAACTATTTAAAAGCGTATTTTCAGCATTTCCTGACTGGACAGAGGTTTTGTAAGTTGGTTAAATACTTACGCCAACTGACAGTTTTACACAGGATAAATGATAGATAAATACTTGCATACTGTCCATCATTGTATTAGATTCATTAGATTACATTTATTTCGTCCGTAAAATCAATGCAAGAATGATTCTGGACACTTCATTTAACTTGCATACTAAAAAGTACATTTATAATGATACTGAAACTTACAGAAAATATAATCATCTTTACTACTACAAACAGATTAACTTACTTAATTTTAGCAATATTTAGTATAGGCTATTGTACAACTTTTATTTTTTGAAAACATTTGAAAAAATACATTTACAATAATACTGTGTTTAGAGAAACTTACAAAAAAGGGAAAATGGAACTTTAGGTCACACCGAGTCCCCCACTCCTACTCTATGTGAAATATATGGTGCAAGGGTCTTTTTTTTATTATGAAATATTTTTTTGTTTTTTTATAATTGTGAAATGTTATGTTGACATATATACGGCGTTTTTTTTTCTTTTTTTTTATAATTGTGAAGTATTATGTTCGGTGCAAGGGCGACCTAAAGTTCCAAGTAGCCACAGAAAATATAGTTATATTTACAAAGTGCCTATTTTTACTACTAGGTACAAACACATTTCTTAATTATAATGTCTATATTATAATTTTAAGTCTAATAATATTAAACATTATATGGTTGCTAAGAATATTAGAAATATTAGAGGGTGTTCATAATACAGTGAGCTCTTGATAATTCGGACCTCAGTATGCCGGACTTCGGATAACTCGGACAGATTCTTGGCAGTCCAGACCCTGATCTACAGCCATTCTATGGCCACTTCAGAACTGCAAGAGAAGTAATTATTCAAAAGCAACAAAAAAATGTGTAGGCTACACAGAAGAACATTTACAGTTTTTTTCCCGGCCTAAATCTTCTCAGAAAAATATGCTCACAGTGCCACATCGATCATAATCTTGTACTGTAACAGTGTGTATTACAGACTCTGACTAGAAATTTCAATATAGAACCCGTCTCGACTTATAATAAAGACCCTGTATAAGATGCTAAGCACATTCAGAAAGCTGTGCATGGCTAATCAGAAGTTACAGTTTTTAAAAATTCTGATGTTAGGTTTTAGATGTTTTTTTGTTTCTTGGTTTCAGTAACACAATCACAGAAATGAAGGAGATAATGGAAAATCCATCAGAACACTTAAGAGCAATCCAGAGCCTTGCTACAAGGATACCCAGAATCATGCTGAATCGTGTAGAAGAAAAGTATCCAGAAGTCATCAAGTGTGGTGTAAGTAGGCCTACTCAGTTAAATATTAATCAGTAGGTTCATCATCATTTTGTTGCTCGTGAGCAGTGGCCAGCTAGTTTAAAGTTTTATAGTTTCTAGCATAGAAATTTTAGACCACTATCTCCTTAACATTGCAATTTTCTTTCCTGGAAAAGGAAACATCATTAAATATACTTACTTTTGTTCAAGAAATTCATTAAGGGGTAAAATTTGTTGTTTTTAGAACTTGATCTTACTTTTACCCATTTCAATCAATTCATTTTTATTACGCTTAAAACACGCCAGCCATATTATGGTTCTGAGTGAAGAAGAATGAGCAACTGCTAAGCAGGATGACCAACTGTCCATCTTGCATTAAGATAAGTAGTGGCAGGTAGATTCTACTTTAGTGGCAGTTAGATTAGGTCGGTTATGTTATGTTAGGTTAGGTTTGGTTAGGTTATGAACACTGGTATTAGTTTAGTAGGGCATACTGAATACACGTATTTTGAAAATGTGCCGTATTATATCTCCCTCAAGGTTTGTCATGTTGGTCAACCTGTTGACCCAGGTAAGATTGCCGTCAGTTGTTTGTTTTTATCATGAGTTACATATTTTAAGGTAAAAGAGTTACAGGATGTATTCTTATATATGAACCAGTTTCTGCCCTTATTATAATCCTTGCACCTATACTATTTTCACTTTAAGTTCAAAGAAGATATAAACAAACTCTAATGTACCCCTCTGCCGAGCATGTGACAATACCACGTGGTGATTTACCTGCCACGGAAAGAAACGGAATGAGGATTTCTATATATTCCAGTGTTCTCAATAGTACTTTTAATATTAGTATTTAAGAAAGCCATAGACAGTTAAGAAGAAGGTATTAACGAGTATAAAAAAATTACTCTCATTTTGCAATGTTGGCTGCCCACTTCAGAGCCGTTTTCTTTTTGAATTCATTAATTTCTGTTTGTAACCTCCCCAATCCTATCAGAGCTGTAAGTTACATGTAACTTTTGACGAAATTTTTGTCTTGTTCTAGCACACGACTTTCTTGTCCTCACGTACGTGTTGTATAACCGATATAAATAAATAAATGAACGCACATTCAGCATTGGGAGGGGGCTGTGGCAAGTTCATTCCAAGATGGCGTGTTTGAGCATTCACACAGCCGTCGTAAACGCCTACAATTTACATCTGATGTAACGGTTTAATTAGTTCACTTAGTTATTATGCGTCAGGAAAATCTGAACAAATTAATTTTGTTTCATATACAGATCTACTTCAGAAACGCGTTTTTAAATTTCTCTGCATGAAAATAGCTACAAAAAGGTACGGTTTGAACCGAACTATTTTATTAAAAGCAAGAGTATGCATACAAAGCAGCAAAAGTTACAGTTCGTCCACTAGCCAATGAGGCGCTCCCTTGTCACGTGGCTTTGTTTACAACTACTTTGAACTTAAAGTGAAATTAGTATAGGGACACAGTTTTAACATTGTTTCGTTGAGTAAAAATTAAAATTGTAATGCTAAGGAGATAGGGCTAGGCCCATCACAGCAGCTTGATGCTCATTGGATATAGTACTATCCATACGGGTGGCAACTTTACACAAGCGGGAGGTTAGTAACAGGTAGCATGAAGTTTGTGATGGGCTAAGTTAGTGACAGCGCTAGCGGCAACACCATAACCATTGGGTGGAGTGAATAAAAGACAGTAAATGCTTTTACTGCAAAATTTTAAGTAAATACTAGCATTTTAGTGAATAAAATATTTCAGTAAATACTGTTGCTTACTAGTAATCAGTACATACTAGAACAAGTAGTACCTGCCGCAAAATATGTGAAAAATAACAAGTATTTACTTATCAATACCAGTAAATACTGTGAAATTTTCAAGTGTGGTACAGACCTTGCTTAAGATGGCAATGCCTTATCTGAAATGCTTGTTTTTAGAAGAATTATGAAGCAAAAAGTGTACAGAGAGCAAATGGAGGCTCAAGAAGATGATTATCACAATTTATCTAGATTCAGAAAGGAAAATATGAAGTGGCATACTTCACATTTCATGGATGAAAATATTGTAACACACAGCAAACAGGCAGAAGTTATAAATTTTTCATTTTTAAGTGATCCAGGCTCTCAGTCAGAATTCATTATACAATTCAAAATTTTTTTTCTGTGTATTATTACCTAAACAATTTCACAATTTTCTTTTGTTTTTATTTAAGCAGCATGGCCAATCTTATATAGTATTGAGGTTATGTAGTATTGAGGTTAGCCTATATATTTTATTTTAAACCAGCAAGTGTCTGCGACTTCACCCATATTTATTAATATAATCGCTAGATTTTTTTAATAATAGGCCTACACTTGATAGGAACAAAATTAAACCTTAATTTATTAAAACTTACACTGTTTTTAAATAAGTTGCATTAATTATCTAATTTTATTGTTATTGTATTGTCAGACGTAGTAAATAAATAATTAAAACTACTAAATGAATCATGTGCTGCCATGTGGGCGTATAGATTGAGAGTGAAATGATTAAAATGAACCATAGAATTATGAACCTTCCGCTTAAATGTAAATCATTCATAAACAATTAAAAGATTAATAATTTTAAAAACATCCAGCTTTGGGGTGCATTCTACTATTCGAGTACACCGTAGGGAAAGAAATGATATCAGATTCGAGTTCCAGGCTCAATCCCCTCCCCTGTACAGTGAGTTTTTTCCAAATCGAGCAATGTTTCCCATTCAGACCTATCGTCCACCTATGTTAAAAATTTCAGATCTCTTCGGGCTGTAATGTTATAAACAAATAAACCAAGTAGAGTGGGCTAACAAAATCAAAGCAATCGACATCTCCATGCGTAATGTTGAAAAAAATTATTTCTGCAATGCTCTTCTTCCCCAGTTGCTAAGGCAAAAGAGGAAGAGTACTTATTAATTTTACAATTGAAAAGTAGCCTATTACTAAAATCTGATGCTGCAATAGTGGAAAAAAATTATGTCTTCTGACAGTTTTTTTTGGGCGGGGGGGGGGGGGGGGGAGCTCATAATTCGCGAACAAAAGCAAAAAATTGAAAATCCGGCTTTAAGCTGAATTCAGATACCCTTTAAAAATTTGAGATTTTTTATTTGATATTTTAAAATGCCCTAGATTTGGCTGGGTATCGCACTCAGAAAAACAGACAGACAGAAAGACAAACACTTCCTCTTATTACTTAGATATCATGGCCTACTTTAAGTAATCACAGTCCACTACATGTAGCTAAGCAGGTAGTAACTACTACTGTTCGTCCAGTATTAACTATGGTGCTGATTGGAAAGCCCACTGTAAACCTCTTTTCATCTCATCTGGTATTCTCAGCCTACCATCTATATATATTTTACAGTGTTTGTTATATGTTAAGAGTAATTCTGATAACTTTAAAACTTATTCTGATGTACATACCTTTGGCACCAGAAATTGCAATAACATTTTACAGGATCAATGCTTGTTTGCAACAACCAAACATAATTTTAGGTACATGTCAGTGAAAATGTTTAATTCTCTTCCGGTTGCTACTAGAAATTTAACTTTTAAACACTTTAAAGGCTTAGTACTGATGAAACTAAAACAAATCTGCTTCTACAAAAATGATGAATTTTTTGAGGTAGCCAAAAACTTTAAATAATCTTTCAGTACCTACTATTTTGACCTACACATTGCACTTTTTATTTATTTATTTATTGTTTTGTAGTGTTGTATTGATCCTGTATTTCTTTGTATTTCTTTGTATTTCTTTGTATCTCTTTATATTTCAATGTATGTATTTCTAATATTATTCTTGTAACCTTGTACTATAATAGTTTGTTATATTGTATCCTATACCGCAGAACTGCGGTCAAAATGGATTAAATAAATATGAAATATGAAATATGAAACTTATAAGTACTAGTATAAGGTTATTCACTTAAAATTAAATAAAAGCTGGTACTTGTAAGTAACTACTAAAAGTAATTACTACTACTTGTACTTATTACTAGTAGTAACTACTCAATTTTTATTCACTCCACCCATTGTCAACATGGCAAATTCCTAGAATGACCCTTTCCACATGGCAGCTGTGATGATATTCTGAAATAATTCTGAAATTATAACTTTATCTCTCTCTTTCTCCCTACGTGTTCTCTTTCAAATGTAATGATAGGTTTGGGCGGATAAACCGAGCATGGTACAACAGATGTATGACTTTACCTGGGTAAACTAAGCAAACTGCCGAATTCTGAATACCGAGATTGGTGCACTCGTATTTCTGATTGTCTCATAGATGAATCTGCCATTTCTTCACATTGACTTGAGCTGGTGTTAGAAAACATTTTGAATCAGGTTAATGGCAATGATATTCATCTTTCTGCTTCCAGTACACATCATAGTCCTTTCGTTTTTATTGCCGTCTGTGGTGTCTTGAGTTTATTAGTAAGTTGGTATAGTTTTACTAAGAATAGTTCCTTTTTTTTTCAGTATGTTTTTATTGGTTCGGTAGAAGAAATTGTTGTCAAAGAATTCCAATGCCGAGTATGCAAGAAGGTTTTTATTAGTGAGAACAGTTTATTGGAGCACCAGGCAGAACATAATCAGGGACGTGTGGGGCAGACTCAAACAGGTGATTCAAGTGATTCAAGTAGGCCCTACAGTTGTAATGTCTGCAAGAAACGTTTCATCACAATCAGTCACAGAAATGTGCATGTGAAAATACATAGTGGTAAGAAACCGTTTTCTTGTCCAGAGTGTGGTAAGAGATTTCTACTAAAGCATAATATGAATTTGCATATGTCCGGTGTTCATGCAACTACGAGGGACTATGCTTGTAACAAGTGTGAAAAGCGATTTAAAACAGAGGGTGTCCTTCAGGAACACGTGTTAACCCATACTTCAGAGCGGCCATTCTCTTGCAAAGTGTGCAAGTCGTCATTTAAACTCAGGAGGTATGTTGTCGGACACATGCGCATTCATTCTGGAGAAAAAAGGTTTTCTTGTGACATATGCAAACAGGCATTCTTGTGGAAACAAGATGTTGCTAAACATTATGAAAATAAGCACAGTGAAAGGAAGCCCCTGACATGCAAAGTATGCCAGAAATCCTACTTGAGTGAAAGTGGCCTTAAGTGTCACATGTACACTCATGAAGGAGAGATGGAATTCAGTTGTTCTGTTTGTAGCAAGAAATTCAGAATTAAGTCTGAACTTGCAGTGCATTGCCGTATGCATACAGGAGAAAAGCCATGGTCATGTGACATCTGTAATAACACGTTCAGGTTGAAGAGCATCCGAGACAAGCACATGATCGTCCACTCAGGAGAGAAGCCTTTCTCTTGCGATACTTGTGGTAGAGCCTTTGCAAGGAAGAAAGACATGATGGACCATCAGAGAGTGCACTCTGGAGAGAAACCTTTCTCGTGTGATACTTGTGGTCGAGCCTTTGCCTGGAAGAGAGACCTGAAGCGACACAAGCAAGTGCACCTTGAGACGAAACCGTTCCCTTGCACTAAATGTGAGAAGTCATACACCAAGAGAATAACTCTTGAGAAACATATACGTATTAACCATGAAAGCACGAAATAAATGGATTTGGTTGTTTCCAGTCTTTTATGGGTACTGGTATGTTATATAGAATATTTTCCCGGGTTTCAAACCAGGTGGTTACTTCAATAAATTCTGGTGTTTTGGGACCTGAGACACCAAGGAAGTGCCAGGATTGGATGGGGCTCTTTCTGTAGAGCTGATGTGGCTAGGGACATCTGGATTGGAGAGGATTGCTGGGAACTGACCAGTCAGGAACCAGTCTGTGGACTGACTGAATAATATGACATCAGGATGGTGTCTATTTAATAAATCTTTATTTAATCTGTCAGAATTAAGGCCTCAGGGCCTTCTCTTACACTCAACCAGAGACAGAAAAGAAACAAACAAATACACTAACATAGTTCTATAAGTAATAATAATACACTATATACATATATATACAGTAGTGAATTTAGTCTATATTACATGAAATAAAACTATTTTAGTAATGTGTGTTACTGTATACTAGAGAGAAAAAAAAAGTAACTTATCTTAGATCTACAATATACAAGAAACAATAAAATGTAAATGATTTATACCTATACAAAAGATTAGCGTTTTTTGGAGAGGTATTCGTTTAGCCTAATTTTAAATGTTTTCAGCGTACAGCAGACCCTGATGCTGGAGGGAAGGAGATTCCAGGAACGTGCTGAAGTTACAGTAAAAGACCGGTAATATATAAAGAGAAATTGCACCCAATGGGCATTGTAGGATGTTAGTCCTCGCTGCAGAAAGATATCAGAGATTCACTTCTAAGTGCACAATACATCGCATGATATCTTTCACACTGCTTTCCACATCGCTCACATATGCATCCTATGTCTGGCTGGTGGAACTTCTTTACTTTGCACAGCCGGTGGTGGAAGCCATGCACCGCGAAGTGCGTAACGACATGTCTGAGCTCGTAATTTCCTCTTTTCCACTCGTCATTGGTCATAGCTTCCGTGCTGTAAGACCGGGAATATATGGATGTTCTATGGATAGGTATTGAAAGCAGAGGGTCATGTTGTGATCTGGTATTTAGTGAGTGATTTGAAGATAAATACTGAATACGATTAGCCAGGTAATGGGGAGTTGAGGATTGGAGGATTTTAAAAAGAAGAGAAAGGGAATGTATAGATCGTCTTTCACGGACACGGAGCCATGATAATCTTAGAAGGGACGGTGTGACATGCTCAGCTAGTCGGATATTACACATAAAGCGAATGCATGCATTATGCACGCGCTGCAATTTTAGAGCAAGGCTTTCACTAAGATCACATGAAACAACATCACAATAATCAAAATGGGGCATTACAAGTCTTTCAATTAGGGACTTCCTCAAAGAAAATGGTAAACAGAACTTCATACGATGCAAATAATGGATTGTGGCAAATACTTTCTTGCACACTTGTGTTATCTGAGTGACCCATTTAAGATTTTGATCCAGATGGAGCCCTAAGTTCTTTACGGAAGAATTGTAAGGGACTGGCTTATTGTTAATCATAACTTGCAGATTCATATTATCTAATTTTGAGAGTAATCTCTGATGGCCTGGGATTTATCTGGGTTTAATTTGAGACCAAATTTATTACACCAATTAGATACAGCATTGAGATCGTCATTTAGTCGAGTCAGTGCGTCATGCAATGTTTCGGGTCTACTATGAATGTAAATCTGCATATCATCTGCATAGAGATGATGTCTACTGTGTCGGAGTACTGTTGAAATGTCATTTACATATAATAAAAATAGTAGAGGGCCGAGAACTGATCCCTGGGGGACTCCTCTCTCCACGGAACGCCAGGAAGACGACCTGTAGTGTCTAGAACTACGATCAATGTGAGGAGCAAATCCCCCCCTCTGTAGTTTATTGTGGGGTATTAGTTGGAAGTGTGGTTGGCTTAGGTGTTACAGGCTTGTTCCACCCAGCCGGTATGTCCATCGTATTACATGCAGCATTCACAGAGAATGTGGTTTACACTGCTGTCTTCAGTCCGAGGTTGTCCTTCACAGGTTCGATTAGTTGTTTTATCTTGGTTAGTGGTAGGTGGAGTGTTTTTATTTGAAATGCTCCACTCTAACGAAAACTTGTTAAAAAAAAAGATTACTATGAAACATAATTTTAAATTATGCCATTGAACTGCAATGTAATAATTACTAATTACTGAAAACTGTGGATGAGGGCCACAACAGCAATAATATTAAGAATTAATTATCTTGACTTTTATTCTCATAAGTGTTTCTTTTTTACTAACTGCACAACACATAGTTTGTTTCTTCTTCTTCTTCAGCTACCTTTTCTGGCGTCGGGGTTGCCTCGTTCAATCCTTTGCCTCCTGATCTATCCTCACTTAACCTTTTCAGCTCTACAAATGTCCTTTCATGTTTCTGCCCAATTTTCTCTATCCTATCCTCCCAAGTCGTTCGTGGTCTCCCTCTGCCTGACCTTCCTTCCACTTGCATTTCAAACGCCTGTTTCGTTTTTCTTTCCTCACCCATCCTTCTTACGTGTCCATACCATTTTAGTTGTCTCACCTCTATTATATCGACCATTGCTTTTTTCTGCCCTATCTCTGTTCTAATTCTTTCGTTTTGTAATCTATCTCTTTTAGTTTTCCTCGCTATTCTTCTCAAACATTTCATTTCCACTGCTGTAAACTTACTTAAATGTTTATCTTGTAATGCCAAACTTTCTGTTCCATATAATGTTATTGGCTCCATGATGGCTTTATATATTTTCAGTTCCCTTTTATTGTTTATTTCCTTTTCTCCTTTTATTGTATTGTTGATTCCATAATAGGTTTTTTTAATCTTATTCAATACCTCTTGTTCTATTCTCCCATCATTACTTCTTATTGTTTCCAAGTACTTAAAATGTTCTACATTCTCCAGTACTTGCCCTTCGCATTCTATTTTTAATTCTTTACAAGGACTATTTTATGCTACAATGTGCGCAATGGACATGGAGAGACAACATTCTTTCAACCCCCTCCAAACATAATTTCACCGTACGCCCATGGTTATAGGTTAACATGTGTTGGCGCGGTCATTCAAAAAGAAAATGCCTCTGAAGAGGGCAGCCAACATTACAAAATGAGAGTAATTTTATATACTTGTTATTATCTTCTTGTTAGCTGTCTATGACTTTCTTAAATACCAATTATGTACAGATATCTTGATCTTTTCAAAATAACTATCACATTTTTCAACACTTGAGTATGCCATAAAAAGTAATTTTAAAAGTAGATGCAATACTATTGAGAACACTGAGATACCAAATACTAATACAAAATAGATGCCGTCAATATTGAGGAAGCTGTCGACAAAGCCTAGATCGACCAACTAGTTATTGTCTTCGGCTATAATGTAATAGTTTGCAAACAAGCGAGCTATAAACATAACAAAATGGCGCATGCTCAGGTCTCAATTCATTATGTTATTATTATTTACAACATGTTTCTAAATTCAGTGTGAACTAAAATTTGATATTTTAAAAATGCTTAGTTTTTCAATAAAAAAAAAACTTTATTAGTATGAACCAAAATTAATTTCTGTAATTCTACGTGGAACTACGCGTTGTAATCCACGGCCGATGCACAGCTCTGGCAGCTGGCTTACACGTGCTATTTGTTTTGATCAATTTCCCTTCTAAGGCTGTCGCTGGTGTAGTTAATGAAGTGGGGAAAACCAAAGGCAATATGCTTTCCCTGTCATACCTCAATTTTGATAAAGCACCCCCTCCCTTATAACATAATTCGAGACCCAAAAGAAAGGCCATCTGACATTAAGAACAGATAGGAAATATGTAGGTAAGGTTATCTCTATCTTGAAAAGGATTGAAGATAATACTATCTTCTGACACATTATAGCTTTGACACTCAGCCCTCGAATTATTATATGACATTTTTTCTTGCGGATTGTTTACGGCTGGCGCCGCTTCTCCGCCCCCAGTCTCCGTTTTCTTCTGTTTTGACTTTCTTCCTTATTCATATTTCTTTGTTCCATTGCCTCCTTCACATCATCTTGCCCGTTGTGCCGTGGGCGACCTCTTTTCTTCCACTGGAATGGTATCCATCTTAGTATCCTGTTCGGTAACCTTTCTTCAATCATCCTGTTTACATGACTGAACCACATCAGCTGTCTCTTTTGGATGTCATCATATATATCCCTATCCATTTTCATCCTTTCTTGGATTACGTCATTTTTTATTCTATCCATCCTAGTACAGCCCAAACTTTGCCTTAAATAGTCCATCTCAGTGACAAGCAGTTTATTCTTGTTGTCTTACTAACGTCCCAAACTTCTGATCCGTATAATAATAATAATAATAATAATTTATTTAGCCTTTGACATTACAAATGCATGGCACATAATATAAAGTAATTGAAGAGTAAGATTACAAACAATACAAATACATCAAGTTTGACTTTGACCTAGCTTCTATTTAACACTTCGAAATATTCTTCTACTCTGTATGCACTTATTTCTATTAGTATTCTTTTGACTTCTCGCTTGAAATGAAGTATTTTGAGTTTTCTCACGTGTACAGGCAGTGTGTTGTAGAACTTTTTGCCCATTTCATTGAAGCTGTTGAGGGTGGTGCTATAATTGCATTGGCTAATTCTGAGGTCTTGCTTGCATCTTGTTGTGTAGTCATGAACAGAGCTGTTTGTAGGGAAGTCGGTTATATTGTTTCTTACGTATAGCAAGCACTTCATTATGTATTGGGAAACTACGGTTAGTATGCATAATTTTCTAAATAGAGGCTTGCAGTGTGTCCTGCTGTTTACATTGCAAATTACTCGAATGGCCCTTTTTTGTAAGATCAGCCAACTTTGTGACATTGCAGTCATTCCCCCAGACTGTGATGCCATATGTTAAATGGCTGTGTACATGAGCAAAGTACACTGTTTTTAGTGTATCTTCATTAACATTATGCTTTAATCTCCTTAACATGAAGATACCTTTAGCCACATTTTTGCATACATGGTCTATATGAATATTCCACTTAATGTTTGATGAGATATGGACTCCTAGGAACTTCACTGTCTTTTTGTCTTTGCTGCTTAAGTTTATTTGTAGGTTATCAACCTTTTCTTTGTTTAGACATAGTAGGTTAGCAGCATAGGCGTAGCGAGGGGGGGGTTTTGGGGGTTTGAACCCCCCCCATTGAATAAAAAATGGAAAATTGTATAATTTTTTTAAGTCTGCCCATAAATTGCTTAATACAAGTATAAAGCGTGGGAAGCTTAAAACTCGTTATTTTGCGACTTAATTTTTAAAATTTTCCGGGGAAGGACCCCCGGAAGCTTAAAACTTGTTATTTTGCATCTTAATTTTTAAAATTTTCCGTGGGAGAACCCCCGGAAGCTTAAAACTCGTTATTTTGCATCTTAATTTTTAAAATTGTCCGGGGGAGGGCCCCCGGACCCCCCTCTCCTTCCATACTCGCCAGACCCCGCGGATGTTATAACCCCCCCCATATGGTCGGCCTGGCTACGCCTATGGTTAGCAGCACACCAATCTTCCACAATAGAGTCAGTTGTTTGCATTTCATCGCTAGATGCTGTCTCGTTGTCTGTGATTATTCTCACAGCTACATCGTCTGCGAACAAGTAAGAGTGGCCATGAACGCTATTGATAGAATGGGGCAAGTCATTTATATATGAAATGAAAAGTATGGGACCTAGTATTGAGCCCTGGGGCACTCCTGTTTCTACTGGAAGATACTGAGAGAGTTCGCCATTGTACCATACAGCCTGGTACCTGCTGTTTAAGTATGACTGGAGGAGTTTTAAGCAGTGCTCACTGAAGCCATAATGTTTTAGCTTTTCCAGGAGAATTTTGTGTGAGATTGTGTCGAAGGCTTTTGACATGTCGTAGAATCTACTTAGTATACATTTTCTGTCATCGATTCCAGTGATGTATTCAGTAACTAGATTTTCAATTGCAGTGCATGTTCCACGACCAGTCCTAAATCCATACTGACTTTCAGATAGCAGATGGTTTTTTTCAAGAAAGTTCACTATTTGTTTATACAGTAACAATTCGAACACTTTAGAAATTATGGGTATGATACTTATTGGACGATAGTTACCATAATCCGTGAGACTGCCCTTTTTGTGCACTGGGATTACCTTCACAAATTTCAGGCTGAGAGGGAAGTGACCTTCTTCGATACAGCTGTTGAAAAGATATGCTAGTACTTCAGCTAAGTGGCTTGCACCAAGCTTCAGAATATGGGAATTTAAGAAGTATACATCCATGCTAGAACTGTTGCTTAAGGACAGAATTGTTGTAAATACCTGTTCGACGCTCACTTGGCATAAAGCAAATTTGTTATTTGGGTTGATGTTTTCTGTGGTTTTGTTCAAGTACTGGATTACATCTAAATTTGACTTAGGAATATTGTTTACTGCTTTTGTGATGGTTTCTATGAAGCTTGTGTTGAAGGCATCGGACTTTAAGGTGTTTTCTCTATGATTTGGCTTCGCGTTGTCGTCAAGTGTTTCTTTGATGATGGACCACATCATTTTGGTTTTGTTGTTTGCTGAGTTTATTTTGTTAGAGTTGTAATTAAGTTTTGCTTTCTTGACTTCATTCTTGTATTGGTTCTGTAGTTCTTTGTATTTTATCCTGTAGGCGTTCTCTCCAGTTGTTCTGAGCTTTCTGTAGAAGTGAAGGCAGGTTTCTTTTAGTTTTTTTAGGTTTTCAGTGTACCACCGTTGTTTTGTTGCATGTTGTCTGTGTGTCTTCGTATCTACATATCTAATAGGGAATGCAGTATCTACAATTTTTGTAAATTGGTTTAAGAAATATTCGAACTTGTCATCAAGTGTTGTCAGACTGTACATGAGTATCCAGTTTATTGTACTAAGCAAAAAACAGAAGTAGGGTGCAAAATCACTATTTACTGGTCTAGCAATCTTCTTGTTATTATTGTTGGTTGAATGGTCTTGTTTGTTGAGCTGAAGGTTTGCTTCCATTACAACTGCATGATGGTCTGATGTAATCATTGGCTCTACAAAGGCTGATAGAGCTACACTCTGCACTATAGTCTTATACAATCTCTTCTTTGTTCTTCTTATCTCTTTACTCCACCAAACGGAATTCATTGCTCTTATTACAGCTCGTCCCCTGTTCCAACGGCCAAGTACTCACATTTCTTCATGTTCATTTTCAAACCAACCTTATTGTACTCCTCTTTCAGTTTTCTTATCATATAACTCAAGTCATCTTCATCTTCTGCTACTACAACTTGATCGTCTGCAAAATACAGGCTACCTATTTTACTATTCTTTACTGGCTTCCCCATAACTTGACATTTTCTGTGCCAATTCTTTAGGATTGCTCCTAGATATAACTTAAAGAGGGTCGTGACAGACCACATCCTAGCAGCAGACCCTTACTAACCTCGAATTCTTCTGTCCAACTATTCCCAATCCTTACTCTCGCTTTGTTATTATATGACATCTAGGAAATTATTGTATACTCTCGGTGGTGTTCTTGATTAACTTCATCAGTAATCAAACCTGCTTTATAGATGATCTCCAAGCAGAAGCGCAAAAGTCTCAAACATCTTGTACTGTCGATTAACAACCTTTATTTATTTCAATAAAGATATTTTGAAAGTATTTAATAAGCAATCTATTTAGAAGTCAAAATTTTTTACTTGCTGAGAAGTATTTTACAAACATCACATATACATTGTATACATTGTAGTATATACTACCCGCGCGCCACTTCTTGAGCGCTGGATTTACGGGGAAGTGAGGGTCGGGGGGAACAAAACATAGCTATTCCGCCAGTCTTTCTGCAGTGTTGTCAACTAAAGAAATAATGTTTCAGCAGAATCGCGCATATGGTATTTTATGTAGTGACTTTAATATACAACGATTTTAATGCAGTCCAATAATATAACGTGTTGACGGTATTGCGTAACAATTAATTACACGTCATAAGCCTTTGGTTATCAAATAAGTCATCAAATAAGAATATTATGCGTAATATAGGCTCAATATTTTTACACTGGATAACTAATTTTCAGCATAAAGAAGAGTCTTAGCAGAACATGCTTCACCATTTCGTGTTTTAATACGTAAGAGAAGTAAGGCATCTAAAAGTGGAGAAAGCTATAGGCCTAATTTTAAACGTATTTAATACAAATTGTGAAAAGTTCGCTCAACTTTCAGTCTATGATATTGACATCAGAGTTCACGGGATCGTCAGAAATTAGCACATACGGAATTCTTAAAGAGGTGAGGAAAGTGTTGGATGTACGTACAATGAAGTGTTTGTGAAATCAGCAGTTCGAAAGATTGTATTTTTCCCCATAACTCGATGCGTCAGAAAAGATAATGTCAATAAATAAATAAGAATCCTGAGACAGAATGAAAGCTTAGTATTGAAGCCACTAGATGTCAGGGTGTATAGCGTACTTCGTGTTTCAATGTTGTCAGCTTAACCTACGAAGTTGAACGAAACCTACCGAATAAGGACTAGGGAGCCGAGCGCTCAAGAAATCGTGCGCGGGTAGTACATTGTAGTATAGCCATTAAGGTATCAACAAAGGCCATTAGCATCAGTGGCTGATTTTTTCGTGCTATGATCAATGTTTTCTACATCAATGAAAACAATGTTTTCTACATCAATGGAAAACAATGTTTTTTCTTCACCGATCTTTCTCCCCGATGTCAATGTTTTCATAATAAAAATAAGATTATTAGGCCTACCGTAGTTGTAAGACATAATTTTATTTACAGCAGCGTAATTTCCCAAAACATCAATTTTTTTATATTGATAGTTTATATGGGAATATTTCAGTTCATTTATGAATTTTGCTAATTTTCTGAAACCATTACTTTTTGAAGTGAAACTTCTTTAGCCGCTGTAGGGGTAAATTGAGAGTTTGTGTAACGCTCAAAAATCGTCACAAAATTAATGTAACGCTCAAAATCGTAATGAAATTAGTGAGGTGTGACGGAACGGACTGCACAGAAAACAATCAATTCAATGATTAGGCTTATCCAAAGTTTAAAAAATCCAAAAATTCAAAATAAAAAAATCCTAAATCCAAAATTTAAAAAAAATTCAAAGATCCAACATTTAAAAAATCCGAAATTAAAAGATCCAAAATTCCAAAATTTAAAAAATTCAAAGATCCAAAATTCTCAAGTCCAAGAATCCAAATATCCAAAATAAAAAAATTCAAAAATAAAAAATCCAAAATAAAAAATAAAAAATTTAATAATAAAAAATAAAAAAATTAAAAATCCAAAATTTAAAAAGTCCAAATCCCAGTATTAAAAAGTCCAACAATCCAAAATTTAAAAAATCCAATACAAAATTGAAAAATAAAAAAAAATAAAAACAAGTTTCACTTCTGTCACGTGGCGTTCCTCGCACACTTTATTTGTATTTTTTTTTAATACTCATGTTATCAGGTCTATATTATTGTCACAGTGATGCTTCCTTGAACTAAAGAAAATAACATTTTACGCTATTTTACCACTGAAAGGCTAGTTAGCGAAGTTGTTTACCATACTCTAAGACATGCCAATGTAAACAAAGATATTGTTCCTAAGTTATAATACATATTATTATTTATAAGAAATGTTAAATAACACATGGAACAATGGAAATAATTGTCCTACTCATTATGTAATGAAAACAAAGTAATTGCTATATCTTATTTGACACACCAACAAAACTTGTTTAATTTAATAAAAAAAATTTTAATACAAAAATAGAATTTTAGGTTTAGATTTTTGGAGGTCTGAACACCCTGGACCCCCCTTTCCTAATCCACTGTGGATTCAGCTTCAGCTGCCATGTTGTCACATTGATAAAACTTCTGCAAACTTTTTATGTCTCTACTGGCTTTCAATTAATTATCTTCACCCAACTATAATTATTGATATACATTTTTTCCTTTCCCCCCCACTTGTCCCCGGATATGGGCGCCTATGGCTATTGTGTCCTCAGTTCATGAACACAGAAGTGCAGTTTTACTATTTATATAATAAGTAAATGTGCAAAGTTTTGATATGTATTACTACTGGCATAGTTCTGCAGATTTTTCTCTTCTGATGGCACAATTGTGATATCTCTCACATTGTTTTTCGCAGTATTGACACACACAGTTTGGGCTTGGTTCATGAAAACCTATAGATCTGCACATTTTATGATGAAATCCATGGACGGCAAATCTCGTCATCCTGTGTCTTAGGTCATAATCCTCCCTGTGTCCAGTCCCTGTTAGTCATCACATCTGTTGCATAAAATTCTTCCCATATCTCGGCCCTCTTGGCTTGTAGTTCTTGTACCAACTCTTCATAGTTGTACCACCTCTTGTGTATCTTGATACTTGGAGAACACGTTTTAGATACCTTGCCTTCAAACTCTCCAACTCTTTCAGTTGCCTTGTTGTGAGGTGTTGCCAAATTATTTCTAATCCATATGGTCGGTACAACGCCAAAGTGAACTAAGCGCCAAACTCCATATTTTGAGAAAACTGAAGTTGAAGTTTGAGTGTTGTAAAAAAATCTTGATCAAAACGAAATTTTCTTTTTTCTAAACTGATTTTACTATCGTAGTATCGCTTAGTTCGTTATTGCAGACCGTAGGATATCAAAATCTGCACCATGGACTACCAATAGTCTATATTTTGACAATTGGCGCTTAGTTCACTTTGGCGTTGTACCGACCATATATTGCTCATGGAATTACTTTCACTTCGAAAAGTTTCCTTGCTGTTTTTAATGACAATTGTGGCAGGTGTTTAATATCACTGATGCTACGAAGAGCTGCTATTACAGTTTCGCACTAGTTTTACTATTTAGAAGAGTTCTAATTTTGTTTCAGTATATTCTGTTAGAAGAAGAATCTGTAGAAGAGAGCAGTGGCAAAGAATTCCAGTGTCCAGTGTGCAAGAAAGTTTTCATTAGTGAGAACTGTTTATTGGAGCATCAGGCAGAACATAAGCAGGCGCATGTGCGTCAGGCTCAAGCAGATGATTCAAGTTATTCAAGTTGTAATATCTGCAAGAAACGCTTCACCAAAGCGTATATGAAAAGACATATTATAATACACACTGGGGAAAAACCGTTCTCTTGTTCCAGATGTGATAAAAGGTTTACATTTAAGGAGAACATGAAGCAGCACTCCGTTGTTCATGATAGACCTACTACAATTGATTTAAGTAGGCCCTACGGTTGTGATGTCTGTAAGAAACGTTTCATGGAGAAGGGTCACCTGAAAAACCATATGATAATACACACTGGTGAAAAACCATTCTCTTGTTCCGAATGTGATAAGAGGTTTATATATAAGAATAACATGAAGGTGCACATGTCCATGGTTCATGGTATTACAATTGATTCAAGTCCGCCTTACAGTTGTGATGTCTGCAATAAACGTTACTACCAGATCGAACAAAGGAATGAGCATTTTATGAGAATACATTGTGGTGAGAAACCGTTTTCTTGTCCTGAGTGTGGCAAGAGATTTCCACGAAAGCAGAGTTTTGATATTCACATGTCCGGTGTTCATGCAACTACGAGAGAGTATGCTTGTAATAAGTGTGAAATGCGATTTAAATTAGAGAGAACACTTCAGAACCACGTGTCAACCCATAGTTCAGATCGCCCATTCTCATGCAAGGTATGCAAGAAGCGATTTAGATTAAAAAGTTTGGTATAAGTGCACTTCAACTAAGTTTACGATTTATATGAAAACCAAATTTTTTATGGATCTGAAAAACCACTCAAATCGTTCAGGATTTTTCACAGAATTTTTTCACATGCAACATGTCTTTATAAATGCTTCGTAAATGAAAATAAAGAGAAATAACTGCATGAATTTTGCCGTAAAATACATTTTGTCAGCCATGATCCATTCTGTAACGGCCCCGTTGATACGAGCGTTGCCAACATTCCAAATAAATCCCTGAAACTACTTGTGTTGAGTTGAATTTAGTGCATGTACTAGTAAATGTCATGTTTGCTATAGGATTCTCTTCGTTACATACAGGATACTAAAATGATCACTCTTCAGTATGAGTGAAATTGTATTTCCAACATTTTTATAACCACGTATTTTATTTTTGGACACATATATTAATGCCGTATTACATTTACCTTACTTATGTGTATATTAACAGTCACTAGACCCAGTGGCGGACGCAGGGGGGGATAGGAGGGTTACAAACCCCCCGAAATTTGAAAAAAAGGCTATATATATATACTCTAAGTGGCCAGTTTCATAAACTAATTGTATATGTAAGTTGATTAATTTTTTGTAGTATTCCGTCTACCTATTCAAATCCCCACCCGAAAAAAAATTCTGCGTCCGCCACTGACTAGACCTGAATGCCGTGAAACTCATACGAGCGTAATGAGATATCAAAACAAAAGCAATAAATCCGGTAAAGGACCTCTTACACACACCACACCTGAATGCCTTTTCTCCACCTCCCGCATTAATATCAACGCTATGAATAATATCTCCGGACAAATAAGTATGCAGGCTGCAATTTAACATCGTATACATTAAGGCCTAATTATTTTGAGACCTTTAAGGAGAAAATTGCTATTTTACATCAAATTCGAATGTGTTAAATTCACAATCCACAACCTTATCATAACTTACGTTAAAGTTGAGATTACCAATGAGCAGATGCACACGGAAGTAAAATATATTTTCTGGGTGGAGCAGTCAGTACAGCAGAGTTTCAAAATTGTCAGGAACAGTTCAGAAGGTGTACACATAATAAATGAGCGACAGTCCCATGGCTGTAGACGCACACGAAACGAAAATATATTTCCTGGGTGGTGCAGTCAGTAAGGCAGAGTTTCTACATTTGTAGGAACACTACAGAAGATGTTGTCATAAATGAGCGACTTTCCTATGGCTGTAGATGCACATTTTAATTGATATGATTTTATTCTGCTGGATTATTCAGAACTGTATTAAACACACATATTTTGTTACTAAAGAAGTAAGTACTACTTGGACACCCTTAGCGAAAAAGAAATTCTTTCTGAACTGGCATGACAATAAAATTGCCCCTAGGAAATATGTGCTATTTAAAAAAGAAAGAAAAAAATAATTATCTATTACTACAAGCAAACTGCGATGTTTACAATAAACCTGTAATAAAAATAACTATGAACACTTGGTGGAGATTCTCAAATAAGAACGATTGTCTGTTGTCTGAAAATAACGGTTTGCACATGAAAAGCTCCTCTCTACCCAAGGGTGTAGCCAATTGTGGACAAGATATGGAAGAAATGAATATTGTTTATAGGCCTATTACTTGTTGAATTTTGCCTTTTTAAATATAACTAACTCCGTGGCGCTAACATCCCTGAAGGGACAAGGTCTAGAACTCGTCCACTGCGTCATCTACCATAGGCAGATGGCAGGATTAGAGGCATGTGGTCTGCATGCCGACACCCACGGCCGTTAATGGTGGTATCCATGACCGGAGCCGCTACTCCTCTCTGCTCAATTTGAGTCACGAGGCTGAGTGCACCCCGTTCCAGAAAAATCCGAGGAGGTACCGTGGATCGAACCCGGGCCGACGGATCTGTAGACAGCGACGCTAACCACGAGACCACGCCGGTGGTCCTTCTTAAATATACTCGTATAATAATGTATTATAATTGGATGTTTAAGAAAAATACCAACTTCAATGGAATTCACGATTTTTAATAGATCATTTTTGCAATTTTTAAATCCTATTTCATAATTATATAGAGCTTACTTTAGGCACCTAAAATTGCATTTTACCAACCTAAAATCCCGAAAGCTAATAATAATATTTGTGGTGCTGGCGAACAAAAAAAACCGTTACAGTCAGACGCTAGGGATGTGTGCAGTGTTCTACTTACAGAAAAAGCGGGGACGATATCAATAAATATTTATTATATGGAGAAAATTTTTTTTCCGATTTGAGTTACATGTGTTATTTATAATTCGACTCTTCTGAACACGAATATAACAATAATAATAAGCAGTTTCTTCCGCACTTCGAGAAAATGCCGATTTTCCAATAGTGTCACACATTTCTCGCAGGAAAAGAGGGAACTATTCAAAGAAAAATTCATTCTGTGTAGGATAAATTTTTTTCCAACTTGAAATACGTGTGTTATCTATAATACGACCCTTCAGAACACGGATATAACAATAATAATAACCAGTTCCTTACGCCCTTCCAGAAAATACCGATTATCCATTACCGTCACACATTTTACGCAAGAAACGTAGGAATGATTCAAACAAAAATTAATTACATGCAGGCAAAATTTTTTCCCCACTTCATTTACATGTGTTATCTATAACTCAACCCTTCTGAACACGAATAGAACAAAAATAATAACCAGTTCCATACGCACTAGGAGAAAATTCCGAATTTCCATTCGTGACACACAGTTTACGCGTAAACTGTGTGACACGAACGGAAAATCGGAATTCTCTCGAAGTGCGGAAGAAACTGCTTATTATTATTGTTATATTCGTGTTCAGAAGGGTCGTATTATATATAAAACACGTATTTCAAGTTGGAAAAAAATTTATGCTACACAGAATGAATTTTTCTTTGAATAAGTTCCCTCTTTTCCTGCGAGAATTGTGTGACACTAATGAAAAATCGGTATTTTCTCGAAGTGCGGTAGAAACTGCTTATTATTATTGTTATATTCGTGTTCAGAAGGGTCGTATTATAGATAACACACGTATTTCAAGTTGGAAAAAAATTTATCCTACACAGAATGAATTTTTCTTTGAATAGTTCCCTCTTTTCCTGCGAGAAATGTGTGACACTAATGAAAAATCGGTATTTTCTCGAAGTGCGGTAGAAACTGCTTATTATTATTGTTATATTCGTGTTCAGAAGGGTCGTATTATAGATAACACACGTATTTCAAGTTGGAAAAAAATTATCCTACACAGAATTAATTTTTCTTTGAATAGTTCCCTCTTTTCCATCGAGAAATGTGTGACACGAATGGAAAATCGGTATTTTCTCGATGTGCGGAAGAAACTGCTTATTATTATTGTGATTTTCGTGGTCAGAAGGGTCTAATTATAAATAACTCATTTAATACAAGTCGGAAAAAAAAATTTCCTCCATGTAATGAATTTTTGTGTGAAACTTATCTACTTTGTTTGCGTAAACTGTGTGACACTATTGGAAAATCGGTATTTTCGAGAAGTGCGGAAGGAACTGGTTATTCTTATAATTATATTCGTGTTCATAATGTTCAAATTATAGATAAGACATATAACTTAGGTCGGGAAAAAATTTTCCTTCCATGTAATGAATTTTTGTTTTGAAACGGTCCTACTTTTTCTGCGTTAATTGTGTGACACTAATGGAAAATCGGTATTTTCAAGAAGTGCGGAAGGAACTGGTTATTATTATTGTTATATTCGTGTTCATAAGGGTCTAATTATAGATAAGACATATAACTTAGGTCGGGAAAAAATTTTCCTTCCATGTAATGAATTTTTGTTTCGAAACTGTGGGCAAACTGTGTGACACTAATGGAAAATCGGTTTTTTCTCGAAGTGCGGAAAGAACTGGTTTGTATTATTGTTATATTCGTGTTTAGAAGGGTCGAATTATAGATAACGCATGTAACTTAGGTCGGAAAAAAAATTTCCCTCCATGTAATGAATTTTTGTTTTGAAACGGTCCTACTATTTCTGCGTTAACTGTGTGACACTAATGGAAAATCGGTATTTTCAAGAAGTGCGGAAGGAACTGGTTATTATTATAATATTATATTCGTGTTCATAATGGTCAAATTATAGATAAGACATATAACTTAGGTCGGGAAAAAAATTATTCTATGCAATGAATTTTTATTTAAATACTTCCTACTTTTTCTGCGAAAAGTGTGTGATATTAATGGAAAATCAGTATTTTCTCGAAGTGCGGAAGGAACTTATTATTATTATTGTCATATACGCGTTCAGAAGTGGTGAAATACATGCAAAAACATGTATATCATCTACAATAACATTTTTATTGCCATGTAATTTATATTTCTTATATTGTTAATATTATTACTCAGAAAATTGCTTAACATTAATTTTAAATCGGAATGTATTTATTGGAAATTCGCGTTCAGGACGATCGACTAATATAGAAAACATGTATTACATGTCAAACCAGATTTTTACTGTTATATTATTTATACGTTTAATAGTTATTTATAACAATTATAATTATGAAATTAATGAAAACTATTATCTGCCCACCCAATAATTCATTCAGCCATGTATCAATCCATCCATTTATACATCCATTCATTTTTCATTCATCCTACCATCCGTTCGTCCATCAATCAATCCAGTTATCTAACCAACCATCCATTAATTATTAATTGATCCATCCACTTATTACAGAAGTCATTCATCGATCCATTATTTAACTAATTCATTCACCAAGCAATCCACCCTTCATCTATCAATTAATGAATTAGGTACATAATTAATTAATTCATCCTCCCATCCATTGATGAATCAATTAATGCATACATTTATCCATCCAATTAGTTAATTAATTCAACCGTCCATCCATTTATTTATATATCCATAAAGCATTTGATGGATGGTGGGTTAGGTGGGTGAAATAAATAATTTCGGATGAATGAATGGATATATTTATGGATGAATGAATTAATAATGGATGGATGAATGGGTAGGTGGGCTAATTAATAAATAAATTAATGAATGAATGGATTGATTAATGGTTGGTTGGATCGATGAATGAATGAATTTATTGATGGATGCATGAGTGGATAGATGGGTGGATGAATGAATGAATGAATGTATGGATAATTAAATGGTGGAATACATGAATTAATTAAGGGACGAATGACTGGATGGATGTATGGATGATTGAACAGATGGGTGGATGAATGGTTGGGTGGATGAATTAATAGACAATGGATGGATTAATAATTTTAGTTAAAAATGAAAATTAATTATCTCATTGTTAATAATTGGATGGTTGGAAAAATAATTTATGGATGAATGGATAATTCGATGGATGGATAGATTTATTGATGTCTGAATTGATGGATGGATGGGTGGTAGGTTTGTTGGATTAATTAGGGGATGAATGGATGGACTGTTATTAATTATTTAGTAAATATATTGATGGATGGACGAAAGGATGGGTGGATTCACGGATGAATTAATTGATCAATTAATGGATGGGTGGATTGGTTAATCAATGAACTAATCAATGGATGGATGAATAGATTAATGCAAAATTTAATTAACATACGGATTTGATGGATGAATGAACCATCCAACCAGCCATTCATCTATCAATCAAGCCAACCACCCCTATAACCAAACATTCATCCGTCCATTAATTAATTTATTATATAAATAATTCATTTAACTATTTCATCCACCCATCGATCCAAACATTCAGCTATCCATTAATAAATCCATGCATCCATTTATCCACCCACTCATCCTTTTCATTAAATAATTCAACAATACACCCATAGATTCATCCATCCATCAGTCTATGAATGGATGGTGGAAATAATTTATTAACTAGTAACTGGATGGATGGATGAATTTAAATATTTATTTATGGTTGAATGGATGAATGAATGTACGGATGAATTAATGGATGAACGGATGGATAAATGAATGGATGGAAGAATGTTTCATACCAAATTACGATTATTATTTTTTTATGAAAGGACAAGGTTGAAGACAAGTATTTTAGAAAACAACAACAATAATAATAATAACAACAACAATGTGAAGAAAGAAATTGAGTAATATTTAAAATGTTTCTCTGTTAGCTCTTCATGAAACATGAAGCAAAACAGCAATTAAACAATGCTTTTTCTAATAATAAATAATAATAATAAATAAATTTAGCCTACAATACATCCCCTAAGGGCCAAGGCCTCCTGTATTCACAGGGAATTGCTCTTTGTTTGCTCCTTAAGTGAGCAAGTCTTAAGGAGCTACACGAATTTGTTCCCTTTCTTTGTTGCACTGAACACTGTCTCACTATTCACTGCCTGTCTTGGTTGGATGCGGGTGGTTGCAGTTCACTCTTTGTGTGTCCGTCTTTTAGTGCTTGATGAGTCCTCCCCGAGTCTGTCACTGACGCTGGTGGCCCAAGAGTCCTCTCTATCCTTTGCTATTCTTGACCATTGGCCTCCTGCTACGCTTGTGAAGTGATCTGCCCATCTTATTTTCTGTCGACCCACATTCCTCCATCCAGTTCTTGGGTCCCACATGGTGACTCTGTGTGCCCATCTCTGGTGGTTCATCCGTGCCACATGGCCGCCCCATCTCCACTTTTGGTTCATTGCTACTTTTACTATGTCAGTCATACCCGTGCGTCTGCGAAGGTCATCATTTCTGATCCTCTCTCTCAAAGATATATGTAAGATTTTTCTCTCCATCCTTCGTTGACATACCCTGAGTGATCGCGCAAACGTTTCCTGGAGATCCTTTAAGGGGATATCTGCGGCGAATTTATTTCCGGGGTGCGCCAGTCCCCTACCTCACATTTAAACCTAAGTACAACACAAGCACCCAGTCACGAACCCGGGAAAGAGATTTTTCACTGCTGAATCGAACCCGGGCCGCCGGGTGGAAGGCAAGCATGCTACCGACTAACACAAGGCGGGGGGACACTTTAATGTTAATTGATCACGAATTAATATTTGAAAAAGTTTCCTTATTCTACTTAATTAAAACACGAAGGAAATATGAGTTATTACATAAAATACTCGAACATGGTTTCTCTCCATGTATTACATAAAATTAAGCTTCCGTTCGAATTTGCGTAACCCCAGCGCTCTTATTTTAATATAACTTGTCATTGAGGAAGTTCCTATTGTTTTCCCGACCGGGAATTATACGAAACGAAAGCTTCCATTCTAACTTGTGTAAATGCAGTGTGATACTAGCTGTCAGGTTGGTACTGCTCCAAAGTCAGATGTGGGTTTAATCATCAAATAGCCGTGGTAGAGAATACTATGATTTTATATGGGGAAAATCACGACTTTAATTACTGTTTTTTGAAGCCTTCGTGGCAAGTACAAAGGTGTGTGACGTGTCAAAAAATTCTGTGAAAATTCCTGAACGTTTAGAGTGGTTTTTCACATCGATAAAAAAATTGGTTTTCATGAAAATCGAAAACTTAGTTCAAGTGCACTTATACCAAAAGTTTTGTTACCAAACACATGTACGTTCATTCAGGACAAAAAAACAATTCTTGCGACATATGTAAACAGACATTCTCGACGAAAGCTTATCTTCCCAAACATTATGAAATTAAGCACAGTGAAAGGAAGCTTCTGACATGCAAATTTTGTCAGAAAACCTACTTGAGTTATAATGCGCTCAAGTGTCACATTTACACTCATGAAGGCGAGAAGAGATTCAGTTGTTGGTATAAGTGCACTTGAACTAAGTTTTCGATTTTCATGAAAACCAATTTTTTTATCGATGTGAAAAACCACTCTAATCGTTCAGGAATTTTCACAGAATTTTTTGACACGTCACACACCTTTGTACTTGCCACGAAGGCTTCAAAAAACAGTAATTAAAGTCGTGATTTTCCCCATATAAAATCATAGTATTCTCTACCACGGCTATTTGATGATTAAACCCACATCTGACTTTGGAGCAGTACCAACCTGACAGCTAGTATCACACTGCATTTACACAAGTTAGAATGGAAGCTTTCGTTTCGTATAATTTCCGGTCGGGAAAACAATAGGAACTTCCTCAATGACAAGTTGTATTAAAATAAGAGCGCTGGGGTTACGCAAATTCGAACGGAAGCTTAATTTTATGTAATACATGGAGAGAAACCATGTTCGAGTATTTTATGTAATAACTCATATTTCCTTCGTGTTTTAATGAAGTAGAATAAGGAAACTTTTTCAAATATTAATTCGTGATCAATTAACATTAAAGTGTCCCCCCGCCTTGTGTTAGTCGGTAGCACGCTTGCCTTCCACCCGGCGGCCCGGGTTCGATTCAGCAGTGAAAAATCTCTTTCCCGGGTTCGTGACTGGGTGCTTGTGTTGTACTTAGGTTTAAATGTGAGGTAGGGGACTGGCGCACCCCGGAAATAAATTCGCCGCAGATATCCCCTTAAAGGATCTCCAGGAGACGTTTGCGCGATCCGGTGGGGCTACTACTACCACTATTAAACTAAGACAAATTCGAATTGAAGCTTGATATTAGAAAAAGCATTGTTTAATTGCTGTTTTGCTTCATGTTTCATGAAGAGCTAACAGAGAAACATTTTAAATATTACTCAATTTCTTTCTTCACATTGTTGTTATTATTATTATTATTATTGTTGTTGTTTTCTAAAATACTTGTCTTCAACATTGTCCTTTCATAAAAAAATAATAATCGTAATTTGGTATGAAACATTCTTCCATCCATTCATTTATCCATCCGTTCATCCATTAATTCATCCGTACATTCATTCATCCATTCAACCATAAATAAATATTTAAATTCATCCATCCATCCAGTTACTAGTTAATAAATTATTTCCACCATCCATTCATAGACTGATGGATGGATGAATCTATGGGTGTATTGTTGAATTATTTAATGAAAAGGATGAGTGGGTGGATAAATGGATGCATGGATTTATTAATGGATAGCTGAATGTTTGGATCGATGGGTGGATGAAATAGTTAAATGAATTATTTATATAATAAATTAATTAATGGACGGATGAATGTTTGGTTATAGGGGTGGTTGGCTTGATTGATAGATGAATGGCTGGTTGGATGGTTCATTCATCCATCAAATCCGTATGTTAATTAAATTTTGCATTAATCTATTCATCCATCCATTGATTAGTTAATTGATTAACCAATCCACCCATCCATTAATTGATCAATTAATTCATCCATGAATCCACCCATCCATTCATCCTTTCGTTCATCCATCAATATATTTACTAAATAATTAATAACAGTCCATCCATTCATCCCCTAATTAATCCAACAAACCTACCACCCACCCATCCATCAATTCAGACATCAATAAATCTATCCATCCATCGAATTATGCATTCATCCATAAATTATTTTTCCAACCATCCAATTATTAACAATGAGATAATTAATTTTCATTTTTAACTAAAATTATTAATCCATCCATTGTCTATTAATTCATCCACCCAACCATTCATCCACCCATCTGTTCAATCATCCATACATCCATCCAGTCATTCGTCCCTTAATTAATTCATGTATTCCACCATTTAATTATCCATACATTCATTCATTCATTCATCCACCCTTCTATCCACTCATGCATCCATCAATAAATTCATTCATTCATCGATCCAACCAACCATTAATCAATCCATTCATTCATTAATTTATTTATTAATTAGCCCACCTACCCATTCATCCATCCATTATTAATTCATTCATCCATAAATATATCCATTCATTCATCCGAAATTATTTATTTCACCCACCTAACCCACCATCCATCAAATGCTTTATGGATATATAAATAAATGGATGGACGGTTGAATTAATTAACTAATTGGATGGATAAATGTATGCATTAATTGATTCATCAATGGATGGGAGGATGAATTAATTAATTATGTATCTAATTCATTAATTGATAGATGAAGGGTGGATTGCTTGGTGAATGAATTAGTTAAATAATGGATCGATGAATGACTTCTGTAATAAGTGGATGGATCAATTAATAATTAATGGATGGTTGGTTAGATAACTGGATTGATTGATGGACGAATGGATGGTAGGATGAATGAAAAATGAATGGATGTATAAATGGATGGATTGATACATGGCTGAATGAATTATTGGGTGGGCAGATAATAGTTTTCATTAATTTCATAATTATAAAACGTATAAATTATATAACAGTAAAAATCTGGTTTGACATGTAATACATGTTTTCTATATTAGTCGATCGTCCTGAACGCGAATTTCCAATAAATACATTCCGATTTAAAATTAATGTTAAGCAATTTTCTGAGTAATAATATTAACAATATAAGAAATATAAATTACATGGCAATAAAAATGTTATTGTAGATGATATACATGTTTTTGCATGTATTTCACCACTTCTGAACGCGTATATGACAATAATAATAATAAGTTCCTTCCGCACTTCGAGAAAATTCTGATTTTCCATTAATATCACACATTTTTCGCAGAAAAAGTAGGAAGTATTTAAATAAAAATTCATTACATAGAATAATTTTTTTCCCGACCTAAGTTATATGTCTTATCTATAATTTGACCATTATGAACACGAATATTTTTTAATAATAACCAGTTCCTTCCGCACTTCTTGAAAATACCGATTTTCCATTAGTGTCACACAGTTAACGCAGAAATAGTAGAACCGTTTCAAAACAAAAATTCATTACATGGAGGGAATTTTTTTTTCCGACCTAGGTTATATGCGTTATCTATAATTCGACCCTTCTAAACACGAATATAACAATAATATAAACCAGTTCCTTCCGCACTTCGAGAAAAAACCGATTTTCCATTACTGTCACACAGTTTACCCACAGTTTCGAAACAAAAATTCATTACATGGAAGGAAAATTTTTTCCCGACCTAAGTTATATGTCTTATCTATAATTAGACCCTTATGAACACGAATATAACAATAATAATAACCAGTTCCTTCCGCACTTCTTGAAAATACCGATTTTCCATTAGTGTCACACAATTAACGCAGAAAAAGTAGGACCGTTTCAAAACAAAAATTCATTACATGGAAGGAAAATTTTTTCCCGACCTAAGTTATATGTCTTATCTATAATTTGACCATTATGAACACGAATATAATTATAATAATAACCAGTGCCTTCCGCACTTCTTGAAAATACCGATTTTCCAATAGTGTCACACAGTTTACGCAAACAAAGTAGGAAAGTTTCACACAAAAATCCATTACATGGAGGAAATTTTTTTTCCGACATGTATTAAATGAGTTATTTATAATTAGACCCTTCTGACCACGAAAATCACAATAATAATAAGCAGCTTCTTCCGCACATCGAGAAAATACCGATTTTCCATTAGTGTCACACATTTCTCGATGGAAAAGAGGGAACTATTCAAAGAAAAATTAATTCTGTGTAGGATAATTTTTTTACAACTTGAAATACGTGTGTTATCTATAATACGACCCTTCTGAACACGAATATAACAATAATAATAAACAGTTTCTACCGCACTTCGAGAAAGTACCGATTTTTCATTAGTGTCACACATTTCTCGCAGGAAAAGAGGGAACTATTCAAAGAAAAATTCATTCTGTGTAGGATACATTTTTTTCCAACTTGAAATACGTGTGTTATCTATAATACGACCCTTCTGAACACGAATATAACAATAATAATAAGCAGTTTCTTCCACACTTCGAGAAAATACTGATTTTTCATTAGTGTCACACATTTCTCGCAGGAAAAGAGGGAACTATTCAAAGAAAAATTCATTCTGTGTAGGATACATTTTTTTCCAACTTGAAATACGTGTGTTATCTATAATACGACCCTTCTGAACACGAATATAACAATAATAATAAGCAGTTTCTACCGCACTTCGAGAAATTCCGATGTTTCATTAGTGTCACACAATTCTCGCAGGAAAAGAGGGAACTTATTCAAAGAAAAATTCATTCTGTGTAGGATAAATTTTTTTCCAACTTGAAATACGTGTGTTATCTATAATACGACCCTTCTGAACACGAATATAACAATAATAATAAGCAGTTTCTACCGCACTTCGAGAAAATACCGATTTTTCATTAGTGTCACACATTTCTCGCAGGAAAAGAGGGAACTATTCAAAGAAAAATTCATTCTGTGTAAAATAAATTTTTTTCCAACTTGAAATACGTGTGTTATCTATAATACGACCCTTCTGAACACGAATATAACAATAATAATAATCAGTTTCTACCGCACTTCGAGAAATTCCGATTTTTCATTAGTGTCACACAATTCTCGCAGGAAAAGAGGGAACTTATTCAAAGAAAAATTCATTCTGTGTAGCATAAATTTTTTTCCAACTTGAAATACGTGTTTTATATATAATACGACCCTTCTGAACACGAATATAACAATAATAATAAGCAGTTTCTACCGCACTTCGAGAAAATACCGATTTTTCACTAGTGCCACACATTTCTCGCAGGAAAAGAGGGAACTATTCAAAGAAAAATTCATTCTGTGTAAAATAAATTTTTTTCCAACTTGAAATACGTGTGTTATCTATAATACGACCCTTCTGAACACGAATATAACAATAATAATAAGCAGTTTCTACCGCACTTTGAGAAATTCCGATTTTTCATTGGTGTCACACAATTCTCGCAGGAAAAGAGGGAACTTATTCAAAGAAAAATTCATTCTGTGTAGCATAAATTTTTTTCCAACTTGAAATACGTGTTTTATCTATAATACGACCCCTCTGAACACGAATATAACAATAATAATAAGCAGTTTCTACCGCACTTCGAGAAAATACCGATTTTTCATTAGTGCTACACATTTCTCGCAGGAAAAGAGGGAACTATTCAGAGAAAAATTCATTCTGTGTAGGATAAATTTTTTTCCAACTTCAAATACGTGTTTTATCTATAATTCATCCCTTGTGAAAGCGAATATAACAATAATAATAAGCATTTTCTTCCGCACTTCGAGAAAATGCCGATTTTCCAATAGTGTCACACATTTCTCGCAGGAAAAGAGGGAACTATTCAAAGAAAAATTCATTCTGTGTAGGGTAAATTTTTTTCCAACTTGAAATACGTGTGTTATCTATAATACGACCCTTCTGAACACGAATATAACAATAATAATAAGCAGTTTCTTCCGCACTTCGAGAGAATTCCGATTTTCCGTTCGTGTCACACAGTTTACGCATAAACTGTGTGTCACGAATGGAAATTCGGAATTTTCTCCTAGTGCGTATGGAACTGGTTATTATTTTTGTTCTATTCGTGTTCAGAAGGGTTGAATTATAGATAACACATGTAAATCAAGTGGGGAAAAAATTTTGCCTGCATGTAATTAATTTTTGTTTGAATCATTCCTACGTTTCTTGCGTAAAATGTGTGACGGTAATGGATAATCGGTATTTTCTGGAAGGGCGGAAGGAACTGGTTATTATTATTGTTATATTCGTGTTCTGAAGGGTTCTATTATAGATAACATACGTATTTCAAGTTGGAAAAAAATTTATCCTACACAGAATTAATTTTTCTTTGAATAGTTCCCTCTTTTTCTGCGAGAAATGTGTGACACTATTGGAAAATCGGCATTTTCTCGTAGTGCGGAAGAAACTGCTTATTATTATTGTTATATTCGTGTTCAGAAGGGTCGTATTATAGATAACACACGTATTTCAAGTTAGAAAAAAATGTATCCTACACAGAAAGAATTTTTCTTTGAATAGTTCCCTCTTTTCCTGCGAGAAATGTGTGACACTATTGGAAAATCGGCATTTTCTCGTAGTGCGGAAGAAACTGCTTATTATTATTGTTATATTCGTGTTCAGAAGGGACGAATTATAGATAAAACGCGTATTTCAAGTTGGAAAAAAATTTATCCTACACAGAATGAATTTTTCTTTGAATAGTTCCCTCTTTTCCTGCGAGAAATGTGTGACACTATTGGAAAATCGGCATTTTCTCGTAGTGCGGAAGAAACTGCTTATTATTATTGTTATATTCGTGTTCAGAAGGGACGAATTATAGATAAAACACGTATTTCAAGTTGGAAAAAAATTTATCCTACACAGAATGAATTTTTCTTTGAATAGTTCCCTCTTTTCCTGCGAGAAATGTGTGACACTATTGGAAAATCGGCATTTTCTCGAAGTGCGGAAGAAACTGCTTATTATTATTGTTATATTCGTGTTCAGAAGAGTCGAATTATAAATAACACATGTAACTCAAATCGGAAAAAAAATTTTCTCCATATAATAAATATTTATTGATATCGTCCCCGCTTTTTCTGTAAGTAGAACACTGCACACATCCCTAGCGTCTGACTGTAACGGTTTTTTTTGTTCGCCAGCACCACAAATATTATTATTAGTTTTCGGGATTTTAGGTTGGTAAAATGCAATTTTAGGTGCCTAAAGTAAGCTCTATATAATTATGAAATAGGATTTAAAAATTGCAAAAATGATCTATATGTATTAAAAATCGTGAATTTCATTGAAGTTGGTATTTTTCTTAAACATCCAATTATAATACATTATTATACGAGTATATTTAAGAAGGACCACCGGCGTGGTCTCGTGGTTAGCGTCGCTGTCTACAGATCCGTCGGCCCGGGTTCAATCCACGGTACCTCCTCGGATTTTTCTGGAACGGGGTGCACTCAGCCTCGTGACTAAAATTGAGCAGAGAGGAGTAGCGGCTCCGGTCATGGATACCACCATTAACGGCCGTGGGTGTCGGCATGCAGACCACATGCCTCTAATCCTGCCATCTGCCTATGGTAGATGACGCAGTGGACGAGTTCTAGACCTTGTCCCTTCAGGGATGTTAGCGCCACGGAGTTAGTTATATTTAAAAAGGAAAAATTCAACAAGTTATAGGCCTATAAACAATATTCATTTCTTCCATATCTTGTCCACAATTGGCTACACCCTTGGGTAGAGAGGAGCTTTTCATGTGCAAATCGTTATTTTCAGACAACAGACAATCGTTCTTATTTGAGAATCTCCACCAAGTGTTCATAGTTATTTTTATTACAGGTTTATTGTAAACATCGCAGTTTGCTTGTAGTAATAGATAATTATTTTTTTCTTTCTTTTTTAAATAGCACATATTTCCTAGGGGCAATTTTATTGTCATGCCAGTTCAGAAAGAATTTCTTTTTCGCTAAGGGTGTCCAAGTAGTACTTACTTCTTTAGTAACAAAATATGTGTTTAATACAGTTCTGAATAATCCAGCAGAATAAAATCATATCAATTAAAATGTGCATCTACAGCCATAGGAAAGTCGCTCATTTATGACAACATCATCTGTAGTGTTCCTACAAATGTAGAAACTCTGCCTTACTGACTGCACCACCCAGGACATATATTTTCGTTTCGTGTGCGTCTACAGCCATGGGACTGTCGCTCATTTATTATGTGTTACGTTAATGTTGAAGATTACCGAATTATTTGTTATTTGAATTCTTCATACTTTTTCTGCGTAAACTGTGTGACATTGATGTAAAATAGCAATTTTCTCCTTAAAGGTCTCAAAATAATTAGGCCTTAGTGTATACGATGTTAAATTGCAGCCTGCATACTTATTTGTCCGGAGATATTATTCATAGCGTTGATATTAATGCGGGAGGTGGAGAAAAGGCATTCAGGTGTGGTGTGTGTAAGAGGTCCTTTACCGGATTTATTGCTTTTGTTTTGATTTGTCATTACGCTCGTATGAGTTTCACGGCATTCAGGTCTAGTCAGTGGTGGACGCAGAATTTTTTTTCGGGTGATTTGAATAGGTAGACGGAATACTACAAAAAATTAATCAACTTACAAATACAATTAGTTTATAAAACTGGCCACTTAGAGTATATATATATATATAGCCTTTTTTCAAATTTCGGGGGGTTTGTAACCCTCCTATCCCCCCCTGCGTCCGCCACTGGGTCTAGTGACTGTTAATATACACATAAGTAAGGTAAATGTAATACGGCATTAATATATGTGTCCAAAAATAAAATACGTAGTTATAAAAATGTTGGAAATACAATTTCACTCATACTGAAGAGTGATCATTTTAGTATCCTGTATGTAACGAAGAGAATCCTATAGCAAACATGACATTTACTAGCACATGCACTAAATTCAACTCAACACAAGTAGTTTCAGGGATTTATTTGGAATGTTGGCAACGCTCGTATCAACGGGGCCGTTACAGAATGGATCATGGCTGACAAAATGTATTTTACGGCAAAATTCATGCAGTTATTTCTCTTTATTTTCATTTACGAAGCATTTATAAAGACATGTTGCATGTGAAAAAATTCTGTGAAAAATCCTGAACGATTTGAGTGGTTTTTCAGATCCATAAAAAATTTGGTTTTCATATAAATCGTAAACTTAGTTGAAGTGCACTTATACCCAGTTGTTCTGTGTGTAACAAGAAATTTGTTTATAACTTCGAACTTAAACTACATTTCCGTGTCCATACAGGAGAAAAGCCTTGGTCATGTGACATCTGTAACAAGGCATTCACTCTGAAAAGCATTCTGGATAGTCACATGATCGTGCACTCTGCAGAGAAGCCTTTCTCTTGCGATACTTGTGGTCGAGCCTTTGCAAGGAAGAATGACATGATGGCCCATCAGAGAGTGCACTCTGGAGAGAAACCTTTCTCTTGTGATACTTGTGGTCGAGCCTTTGCCTGGAGGAGAGATCTGAAACTGCACAAGGAAGTGCACCTTGAGACGAAACCGTTCCTTTGCAACACATGTGGGAAGTCATACACCCGGAGAAATAGTCTTTTGAAGCACTTACGTATTAACCATAAAAGCAGGAAATAAGTGTTTAGCAGTGTTCCTCCACAGTTTGCATACTGTTTCTTCTTATGAAAATTCTTAAGATTCGGTTGTTTTCAATCTTCTTTGAGACTGTTATAAGACTTCAATAAAACTGTTGTTGTTTCGAAACCTGAGGCTCATTACCAAGTCCTGGGACTGAATGCTGCTCTTCTTAGAGCTGGTGTGGCTAAGAGCATCTGGAGCGGAGAGGATTGCTTGGAATTGACCAATCAGGAACGAGACTGTGGACTGACTGAAGATGTGGTCTAGAACTACAGACAATGTGAGCATGAATTCCTCTTTTCCTCACCGTAGTTTATTGTGGGGTTGTGACATACAGAGTCTTTATTATAAGTTGAGACCGGGCGACGGAAGGCTTGAGACCGGGCGACGGGAGGCGCGCGGAGCCGGTCTGACATTGATTCAACATCGGCACGTGCAGTTATTGTTAAAGTGTCAACATGGTGAGACCCATTTCGCTGCAGCATCGTATTTTTGTGTGTAAACATTATTTTAAGTACAAGTCTGCTGGACGTGTACGTGATGAAGATAAGGTTTATCGAACAATTCCTCACACATTGGAGGAGCTGAAAGAAAACATTACGAATGAAATTAGGGGCATTACAGTGGAAGAACTCACTCGCGTCAGCCTGAATGTGGTTTCCAGATACAATGCCTGTATAACAAAGGAAGGACGACACTTCCAACATATGTTATAAGGTAAGATATGTAATTCTTTATATAGCCTACACTTTAAGCAGGGAAGCCGCGCGTGCGTCACCGGCGGCTAATGCGGACTCCGTAGCGGAGAGTGAAAACACCGGTCGCCCGGTCTCAACTTACAATAAAGACCCTGTACTTCTCGAATTCAAGGATTCCAGTGCATTAATACTTAATACAGTAAAACTTGTTTAAAGTGGAATCGTATGGGACCAAAATAATTTTCCAAATTGGACAAGTTTCCGGATTACACAAAATACACTAGGCTACATAAATGTTATCAATTACAGAACTAGCGTTGCCACCTGTCCCGAATTTGGCGGGACATCCTGTATTTTAAGAACATTTTCAGCGTCCCGAATTATGCCTAAGAGGGACGCATTATATATATTTTTATTATTTTGCTAGCCTTTTGTAATTTCCCGTCTTCTTTGCTTTTCTCTTCATTTGTCCATTCCCCTTCATCCACTTCTCCCTAATCTTATCTTATCTTTATTCTTTAAAGTTTCGTAAATTTGCGTTTTACCGCGTTTGAAACGAAAAATTATTTCGCGCACAGAAAGTTTGCCTCGATCACCTTCATTTTTTCATTGAGTGTGAGCGATACGTACTTTTTGTTCGACATAATGCTACTAGCAGTACAAGCCAACTAAAACTTAAGCCTGTCGGAAAATAGAAAACAAAGCAGGTAGCAGATTTCTTGACTACTGGGTGAATTCCATTGTTGGCCGAAACATAAGCCACCGCCGTGTATACTCTAACGGAACTCTCAGGGCTGTACAATATTCGTGCTAAGAAATAACGTGTTCACACAGACGTGAATAACAGAATATATATTGTAATGCAGTAGAACACACAATGCTGCTTTTCCGCATTATAGAATAAATTGCTACTTAAATCTTAAGATTTGCATTCCGTTTCCGCATTAAGCACGTTCCGTTTTATACAAAATACTCGCTTCGCTCATTGGGGGCGGAGCCCCCAAACCCCCACTGAGGTTCTCGGGAAAGGGTTTTTAAAAGACCTACGGGAGATAGAGTGTGTGTATTTAGTCTGCTGTTACCTTTTTGTCACAATAAACCTGAAAAAATAAATGTGGGAAGACTTTGGGTATTTTTCGGAATTTTCCCATCGGTTGCAAGCCAATTTCCCATCGGTTGCAAGCCAATAGGTATGAGTTTGCCAAGTCTAAGTTTTCTAGATCAACTGGAAGTGTACATACCTTTATGGTGTATTTTATGGAGTAAATTTCAACTGATATTAAGTTAAATGAACATGATACAAGATGAAATAGCGACTAAGATTCATGGTATGTGAATATTCAATTTGGCATTTGCCTTTACGACCAAGGAAATCATGGAAAAGACAAGTGAAATTGGTTATAATATGTTGTAAAGAATGCGGGACTTCATCTCCGAGTTATAATTAAAGAATATAAATTATGAAATTTCTTTAACAGATAGAAACAAATTTTGTTAGTTCTGGACAAAAATATGTTAATTGGATTTAATTATTATGAATCTGAGACTTCAGAACGCAAGTCCAAGACGTTACTATCTCGACCACCCCGTTAGGTTTACGGAAATAATTATTTCTAAACTTTCAGAGCCATACATGAACACAGTTTGATAATACCGTTGCCATGGAAACCGAGCCCTTTTTCGGGGGTTTTTAGGGCTAAAAATTTTTAAAAATTTACTTTTTGGAATTTTCCTGTGGTTTACAGCCTAAAAGCTATATGTGTACCAAATTTCAAGTTTCTAGCTTATCTGGAAGTGGGCAAACAATGTCGGTGAGCCGAGCCGAGCCCTTTTTCGGAGGTTTTTAGGGCTAAAAATTGAAAAAAATCAACTTTTTGGAATTTTCCTGTGATTTATAGCCTAAAAGCTATATGTATACCAAATTTCAAGTTTCTAGCTCATCTGGAAGTGGGCAAACATTAATGTCGGTGAGCCGAGCCGAGCCCTTTTTCGGAGGTTTTTAGGGCTAAAAATTGAAAAAAAATCAACTTTTTGGAATTTTCCTGTTGTTACTGCCTATAAGCTATATGTGTACAAAATTTCAAGTTTCTAGCTCAGCTGGAAGTGGGCAAACATTTATGTCGGTGAACCGAGCCGAGCCCTTTTTAAGGGAGTTTTTAGGGCTAATAATTAAAAAAATTAACTTTTTGGAATTTTCCTGTGATTTGCAACCTAAAAGCTATATGTTCACCAAATTTCAAGTTTCTAGCTCACCTGAAAGTGGGCAAACATTAATATCGGTGAGGGTTTTTAGGGCTAAAAATTAAAAAAATTAACTTTTTGGAATTTTCCTGTGGTTTACAGCCTAAAAGCTATACGTGCACCAAATTTCAAGTTTATAGCTCATCTGGAAGTGGGCAAACATTAATGTCAGTGAGTGAGTGAGTGAGTCAGTCAGTCAGTCAGCCTTGTGGCTTTATATTATAGGGATTGACATTTAAAAATGTATTGTGTGCGTCGGGACCGAAATATTTGTACGCTTTGGACAGATTTCTGGATTATACACGTGCCGCTTTGAACAAGTTTTACTCCAAATATCAATAATCCATTTCGTTATTATATTCACTACAATACAACAACTTTGAACCGCTTGTTTCTGTTTCCTCTAAGCCTGGTGCAATCATAATATGAGCATTGACTCTTGAACTCCTAAATACAGGCTGCTCTGAAGTCTTCTTTACTCAACAGGTGCCACCCATAGACTATAATACTATTTCTTCTCACAGGAATCCTTCAGTGGAACTATTTGTTACAAATTTTGTCCAACTACATTGAAGAATGGGGTCATAGGTTTCCACAGATAAGTCAGAAAAGTTTAGACTATTTACAGAACTTACATTTTCCAATCTAAATTCATCTCTTGAGAAACAAGTCATGATTTTAGAATAAAGAAATGACTTGGTTTTATAAAGAGTGGATTTTTCTTTTCCACAGATGTATTCTTCACTCCTCTTGTTCCTATTTGTTTCCTTGCTCAGTCATTTCTACTGTCCGTTCAATGTGACACTCACTTCTGGAACTTGAAGCAACAATCGGTCTTGTCTCCAGTGATTGGATGCGGACTATCTTCGTTACAATCACTAAAGCAGGCACTAGATTTTCATTGGTTTCTTTTTTTTTTTTTTTTTTTTTTGAAGCTCAGTCTTCCTTAAATATAAATACTCCATTACATTACTTTTATTCTTTTAAAATTTTCTCTTAACAACTTTTAAAGAGTCTTTTACTCCAAAATTTAACCTCTTGTTCCGTTATTAACAGGCCTAAAAGTAACTCCTTTATCCTTTGAAAACTATTTTTTTTTCTTTTTTCTTTCTTTCACTTTCCTTTTCTTTCTTTCACTTTCCTTTTCTTCGTCACTCTTTATTTCATTTCCTCTGCCTCTCTTTTTTACTAAGCTATATTCTATCTCCCTACACTTCGGCTAGAACAGCTTCAGGTGTTATTTACTTTCCAAGAAGTCTACAAAGAATTTACTTCAGGCCTATGCCTATATCCTACAACTTCAATCGTCCCACTATCCTAGGCAGTCTATTTTTCTTTTGGAGCTAATACTGTTCCCAGTCTTCTATAATGAAATTATTATAACCTAGCTGGTCTTGTAATGAAAGACGAACACTTACTCAAACTCACTCGCAGAAAAACACAGAGCCTTTCGCTCCACAGGCCACAGCCCACAAATATTCAGAGCCTAAACTCCCTAGGCCTATTTGCTCAACGCCACCCGAAGAAGCAAAGCTTGTACTCAGAAACGGTTCATTTCAATGGAATGAAGTAACTTACACTAAAATTATTATTTACAGTAATACAAAAAATTGATTTACAAAACATAGGAAACTATGAGTTAAGGATGGAACACGTTATATTTACTGCAATGGAAATGAACGAATAAATACAATTCAATAATAGGCTATATAAAACTTTTTTTTGTTAAACAGATTTTAAGATAAGGCAAAGCAATTAGATCTATATTTTATTTTAAGGTTTAATGTTGGAAGTGTAGTAATGTCAGAAGTAGGGAAATAAAAGTAATTATATAAAATTTATAATTTTAGACTTAAACTGTTTGTTGTTTAAGGATGGTTACTATTGATAATGAATGAATTCAATAGTCTTATGCTGAAACTTGAACAGTGCTTCGCTTTAGCAGTTAATAAATTTAATTGATTCCTTTACATGTGGTTTTCATGACCTTCTGACCTATAATTGTCACAATGCTTATGAAAATAACCCAATAGGGTGTACTTGTAAATTTAGTCTATGCTGAATATGTTAAATGCAGAAAATAGTAATTTGAAAGAATAGTTGGAAGGCTTTGATAAAAAAATTTTGTGCAGCATTTTTGAAGACAAATTAAAGGGCTTAGGACTTTTGTTTCAACTCCTTCCCATCCAGTTGTGTCATGCTGAATAATAGAATGAATTAGGGCTAAATAAACTGCATATAATACATGAGCTGGTAAACATGAACAGAGAATAACGAATTTATTAATGATTCTATGTAGGGTGGCCATTTCTAAAAACTGCATTTACATAAAATAAATTATAGTATGCTATCATCATATGGACAAGCGTGCCATCCTTAGGAATAGATTCAGATTTTTCCACGGCACCAACGAAACAAATTATTGTATCGACAAGCGTGCCAACCTTAGGATTGGCAGGAACATACAGGAAAATACAAATTTTATTAATACGCTTTACCGATCCATCAGAGTCTCGAAAAGGGGGACAAATCAATGTCCGGCATAAAGCTGCGCCGGATGGAGGACTGCTTAGCAAAAAGCCAGTAATTGTTAAAGAGAAAGGAATTAGAGTGGTTTTCTTAACGTATAAGGAAAGTAGATTAAAATCTAACCATGATGTTAAGAGATTGATACCTTTGTTAGTATTTTCATAAGTTTCACTGCATTTTTATTAAAATCGTTAGAACCATTCTTTCAAAAATCAAGATTTTACAAAAGTTTTCGTGAAAGTCTCCTTAAAATTTTAATTATAAAATCTAAATTCAGGGCAGTTCAATGATTCCAAAAAGTCCTTAGTTAAAAAAATTAAGTAAATACAACAAACCGTTTACCTGCTGTACTTGTCCACAGACAAACAGAGAGATGGATAGACGTAATTCCAACAACTTTTTTTGCTATCTAGGTATCGTGAAACATGTTTTCCCAGTGTTATCTCAATTTTGATTTTTTGTCACGATCACAATATTTTCTCTATACTACGTATAAGCGAGAAAGTAAAAACATAAACACCTAAAAAAGTTAACTTTAACACAGAATATTTTAAAGAAATACAAAAATTAAACTACAGGCCTACTTGCAAAAATATGACTAAAATACAACACATAGGTAAAATATTTAACAGGACGTAATTTTTTTTTTACACAAACATTCAATTCTGATTAATATTATAAGTTACAACGGCTGTAAAAATAGACTTACACAATAAGAAAAGAAAAAAATGATAAAATTATAAAAATAAAAGCAACATTATTTCGTAATGTATAATTTTGCTAACATTCGTTAGAGTAAAACATCTACTCTTATACAATTCAACGGCCCTAAATAGCGTGCTTGCTCGCCCGCTTCGTGAGACATCGGGTATACTCGGCGATGTTCGTCTCTCGCAGTCTAAACTTTCATGACGACTACAAGATTAGGAAAACCGTTTCTTTATTATATAAGGCCTAAGTGAAATGAACACAATGAACAAATATTCTAATTTTATTTTTACTTACAATTTTCATAGCTCTGAACCACAAACATTTTTAATAATCTACCAGTGTAAATTTCTTAAAAATCCTGGAGTCAATGAATCATGGCGGGCGAAGCCGGGGGCACCAGCAGTAAAATATTGATGAATTAACTCTTGAAATATCGCTGATAATAATAAGCCAAATCAATCACTCCTTCTGTTAAAAAATTATATAATTTCTGAAAATTACACTGAATTTATCAAACAAAATTCACATCTCATTCATCTGTCAACAAACAGTTGAAAAATGATACGTATTATCCACCGCCGTCTCGAGAATTACGCACGAGAATTAGCCTATAGGCCTACAGTTTAGAAGGCAGTGGTTCACAGTTATCTTTGGAACTGCATAATCGAATCTGAGAACGTTTTCCCAGGTGGCAATTTCTAATCGTGGAATGTACTCTAAAGCCGGAATTTTAGCTGTTTCATTAATTTATTCATGGTTTAGTTTAAGAATGATTCGCGTGCAAGTGTTAATAAATATAATGCTTTAATAATTATTATACTATTAATTTCTAATTTTTCAATTAATTATCGTGGGCGAAGCCGCGGGCACATCCTAGTTATTTACAATTTATTATGAATGAGATAATCAAAACTTGACATAAATCAAGAACAAAAAAGTAATGAAATAAACTTGTATTCAGAAACTTAAAAATTACTTAAAAGTATGAGCTATTTTTCCTTAATGATAATATCATATAAGTTCTTTGAAGCTAACCGATGTTCAATGTTAATAATACTGAGGTTTGTAAGCTGTTCTTGTGAGAAGTACGTTTTAACTTACTAAATCTCCCTTTACTGGATGCAACTGAGACAGGCATTGTTATAAAAATTCTAAATGCCATTGTCACATTCGGATATGCATCCTGAAGTCCATTGTAGCCAATTAAGATCAGGAGTTGCAGTTTTCATTGTCGGTGTTAGGTCGAGAGCAAGATATTTAACACTGTTCACTTCTATTAAAACTGTTAGAATGAGTAATTCTTTTTAGTCACGTCGTCATTAGATAGCACATACTCGTTAAGAAAGGCTGAGGTATTTATGTATTTAAAAGGCTTTGAAATGGGTGGAACTAAAAATACCGATTAAAATATTAATGATATGATAAAATGAATGAAATCTGTTTATTTACCTCCCCAAATCCACAACAATAAAATAACGCTTTTGCCCATTTGAAATAACTCTTTTGGCCATTTGAAATAAGGTTTTGGCAATTTAAAATAATGCTTTTGGCCATTTAAAATAATGCTTTTGGCCATTTAAAATAATGCTTTTGGATATTTAAAATAATGATTTGGCCATTTAAAATAACGCTTTCGGCATTTTAAAATAATGATTTTGGCCATTTAAAATAACGCTTTTGGCCATTGAAAATAATGCTTTTGGCCATTTTGCACCCTGGGCAGTTTGTCCCACCTGCCCCCCTAGATCCGTCACTGCATTGTATAATTTCTTGAATTTCAGGTGACAGCACATGGTACATACATCCACCACCAGAGGGACTACAAGGCATCCAGCAGTTGAGATCAGCTGAGGTTGGGAACAGTCGCTCTAAGGTAATTACTCTCAAGCGGAGTTTTTGTTCTTAATCCTTTCACTGTGCATCACTGCTGGCCATGCTGTTGACACATATATTCAACGCATCGCTTTGTAAGTGATTCCAAGTGAGTCAGCATATAATGCCGCCATCTGTTGTGTAAATCCTAACACCATAGTTCCCTGTTCTCTTCTTCAGGCTGCCATCTACAGCCAAATATTGCAGATGATGTATTGCACCCTATTTTGTTATGACTAGACCTGGGGTTTTAGGCTCTAGGAAAAATAGTTTTAGGCACCTAAAATAGGCTTTTAAAATAAGTAAATATGCTTTTAAAAGAGAAAAAAGGCACTTAAAATAAGCTTTAAAAATGTCTAAATAGATCCATTCTTGTGTCCGACTTTAGCGTTGTGTAACAAATAGTTGAATAAAAACACTTTCTTAAACGCACTTTATTTTACCTTAGTAAACTTCTGGACGGCCGTTTCGCAGGTGGTGTTCCTGCATCATCAGCAGAGTCTAAATAGACTTTAAAATACTACAATATGCTCTTCAACTGTAATGTGATCTTTTTTTTACTGTAAAAACCGTGGTATACCCATTCTTAACAGAAATAATTTTAAAATTAAGACAGAATTAAAAATACATTTATCAAAAACAGTTTTGGATTATATGAAAAATTGACACAGTATGTCCCATCTTACTATATATACCTGCAATTTGTTGTTTTGAGCGAAACCTCCCCGTCAGTCAGCATTCCTTTGGCGATGATTGTTTGGGAAAATCAAGTTTCTGTGAAAAACCCACCCTCTGTTGTTCTGCCCTTTGAATTTTATTTTAAATGTACTAAATAAGCATTTTAGGCATTAAATTAGTAAAAATAGGCTCCAAAGGTACAAATAGGCATTTTAAGGCACTATAAAACTCTGTAAATATAAGTGATATATCATGAAATGTCAACATATTTTAAAAATTCATGTTATTTCATAAGGAACGAAATAGGCATTTGCCTTAAAATTCCAGGTCTAGTTATGACATCATGCAGGCATCCATGGGCTTATTTAAATCAATCTAATGTTCATAAAACAGAGCCATATTGACTTATTTAAATTTAAAAATGCAGTAACTTGGAATGGTCATCCTCAGTGATAACATTTTTTTTTCTTTCTTTTTTAAACATATTTTTAACGTATTGATTCACTGCAATTGGGTTACTTCCCGGTGGCAGCGTTTCCTAAGACTACAATACTACTACTAAGACTATAATATTTACACACGAACGAGTAACATTTCATAAGCAAGAACCATCAAATAAGAAGGTAGCATTAATTAAGTTAAGTAATTCTGAGTGCACAAAGAAAACCTTAAGTTATTCTTAAATTTCTTCAGGGAGGGGGGTTTCCCTGAAAAGCTACTACAGGCAATTCATTCCATTCTTCAATGGCTCTATTTACAAATTAAAACTTCAGTACATCTGTTCTATACCTTCTGATTTTGAGGGGATGGTTGCCTCTTCCATAATACGATGGTTTTTCTAGTCTTTTCCTAACATCCCACCTGCCTTAGAACCATGATAATGTACGTAACCCATATATCTTACGCCTGTCTTGCAAGGGTTCCCATCTCATCCCTTCTCCACAATGTTTACCTCTTTTTATGAATTGAAGGGCCTAGTTCCATAAGGGTGTAAGGCACAAGGACATAGTTTCGAGAAATCTTTATGTTTCTAAACAGTGTTACCACTCACAAGTAGGTGGTTTCAAGTTTAATTTTATAACATACCGGTATATTTTTGAAGGACAAGCTAAATTTACAAGGTAGAGTGTTTTGGGATTTTTTACAACTAGAGGCACCTAAACATATTAAACAAAAACTGAAGAACTTTTTCAGTAGCAAAATCTTTTCACTTTGTATCATATTGTTTGTTTTTACTTAATTTTAGTAAAAACCTGTATTATACAGTGACAATTGCATGTTTGCCAATGAATAAAAGTATAGTCATTAATACAATAGATGATAAGCAAAACAGTCTATTTTGAATGAAATTAGAATTCAGAAATGCAAGTTCAGTTTTTATAAACATTTGCTTGGATGGTAGCTCTGCAGAAAATAAAAGCAGTTGGTAAACACACCTCAATAACAGACAGGAAGTGTGCCTTACGCCTGCTTGGAACTGAATGTGCAGTCTCACAGGACTTTTCTTATGACTGAGCAGAGGTTTAAGGCACAAGTACAAATAGTTCACTGAGTATTTAAGAGGTATGAGGCGAAGGTATAAATGTTAAAAACTCAAAATTAAAGATTTGTCCCTTATGCCCTTATGGAACTAGTCCCTTCATTTTTATTGCTCTTTTCTGAATTTTTTTTTTCTAGTGAATCTATTTGATTAATCCTATACGGGTCCTAGCATGCTGTTCACGCAAGCTATCGGTTTTACTAGCATTTTTCTACGTGTCTAGTTAGTCTGTATATTCAAACTCTCCGCTAAGTCTATTTTCGCTGAGCCAGCAATCTCAGCGGAGTGATATGTGTTATTGCCGCCTGTTCTCGGCACTATTTCCGGCAGGTGCGTACTTGTAAGACGCCTCGTGATACTAAGCAGCGTCATAGTTAAGTTAGTCAGATTTCAGCATTCACACGTAGTAGATGTGTGGATCGCTATTCCAGATTCGCGCCATTTGTAGACAATAGCCACAGTGGTTTTGCTATTAAATCGCGAATAAATACATAATACAAGTATTATCGTGTGAGAGTAGGCCCTATTTAATCTACACTATTTACAGTAGATTCATCATTATCGGCTTCTTAGATTATTCTAAAAGCTCATGTATTAATTCGAGTGTATTGTGCAACACCAAGCATTCCTTAAATCAGCTATACAGTGTACTATTCTACAGATATCAGTGTTAATCCATCCTAAATAGAACACAGCAATCCTTACGAGCATTTTGACATATAATTCATTACTGGCATAATTACAGAACAATTATCGCCACGTGTCTAGCTTTCCCGCCAAAGCTCAGTACTTTGTATATTGCAAGTTACAAAATCCTATTTCAGCTTATTTGTGATTTAATTAATCATTCAGTCAATTCAGTGCATCTATTTTAGCCTATATTGTGTGAAATAAAGAGTTCCATAGTTTATTACATGTAGTAAGGTTTGTTCCAATATTACATTCGTGGACATCTGTATCCAGCAACCTCGATCTATGTCCACTTAGCTCTACTACTCCTTTTATTATTGTTTTAAAGCAATAATTGGTCCTCCGCTATCAGAGATTCTTTCTAACTTCCCTTCCCATCATTTCCCTCTACGGCAGGGTCAAATGCCGTTCTTGTCCCCAACATTTGCTCCTATCGCTACGGAAGCATCCATACCCAACACATGCTATTGAATATTCCATTATTGACCTTACTAGAGCATTGTAGGCCATTTCCCTTGATTTTGCGCTCCCCTTTTTCAGGTACCCTCATTGTAAAGTGCAGCGTTTTCCACTGTAGGCTACACCACAATATGTAACAAAAATGTTATTATCTGATTTTATTTAGTAATTCCATTGTTTTTATTGTTAATTTTAGAAATTCAGATCACAAAAGTATGCAAATTAGAATCTTTGTCAAATACTGGTACATTTATATAAGCAAAATAAGAAATTACGTCAATACCTCTTGTAAACTAGCAAATTTATAAACAATTTTTTTTATCTCATTAAGTACAATTTGTCTATTTTATCCCTGCCAATCAACACCTTCGGACCCCTTGAGTTGGAAAGCCTGTTCTAGAACAAACTATTTAACTGCTGAAGTCATATCGTTGAACTTACTTTATTTGAATTATGGTTTTATTACATTTTATAAAGTGATGGAAATTTCTGAACAACCATCGCATTGCACGATAACATACGTGCAACAGAAAAATTAACAAAACATTAGCCAGTTGAATGTCACAAGACTCAAACCACTTCAAAGACGAATTAACTTTTATTTGGGCAGAGGAAGTTACGTGAATTTCACATAAGTTTTTTTAAATAGAGATTTTGTTATCTTTTTTGTTCTGGAGAAAATTACGAGGGAAGTGACAATTTAAGAGTAAACCTGCTAGACAATAGAATCGAACCGAGGTATGTCCATAGTAATTTTTTCTTGAGTTTTGTCCATTCTGTAGCGATAATCTTAATGATTTATGTATAGCGTAGAGCTTTATCACTGGTACTCACTACTAAATTGCGGTATTTTGTTACCTGTTGGAGCGCTTTCAACCGCATGGAGCGGCCATCTTCAGCAACTGACTTCCGTGGTGTTGTTGTTGTTGTTGTTGGGAAGACATTTCTGGATAACTGTATCGTACAGCGCGTGCGGAAGTCAGTTGCTGAAGATGGCCGCTCCATGCGGTTGAAAGCGCTCCAACAGGTAACAAAATACCGCAATTTAGTAGTGAGTACCAGTGATAAAGCTCTACGCTATACATAAATCAGTAATTTTTTATTTTTTTGGGGAACAATGTGTGAAAGTGATATTAATTTTCTTTTGATTTTAGCCCTGATTGTTGAGCAGTGAAAGAAGCTTTCGTATATCTGAGTTACGATAGGGGGGATTTCATGAGTTCATTAGTTTTAACGCAATAATCGGTTTTTATTATTTTGAGATTTTTGTTAGTTATGAAAAGAGCAGTGTTGGTAAAAGGGAATTTTTCTGCATCAATTGAGCCATGTTTTATGTTATAACATGGCATTTCTTTTAAATGTGAAATATTATGTTGCCTCTGAAAAGAGCCGGGGAGTTTAGGTGCAAGGGTATTTTTCTTTAATTATGAAATATTTTGTTGGCCCTGAAAACATCCGTTTGGAGGAGGAAGGTTCGTTCCCGCAGCATTAATTAATTCGTCTTGTGTGTGGCACACCATTAAAGTCTAACACTTTATTCTCGGCAATATCATAGAACCATCTAAGTTATACTGTCTAGTGGTGAGCGGAAGGCCGAGCTGGTGGCATAGTGGGGGAAAGCCATAGACAGCGCATGGTAAGGGAGTGGGGGAACGCTAGCTCGGCCTTCAGCTCGCCACTAGGCAGTACTTCTGCAATGAGCAGCGGCCATTGGGTGTAAAGCAGGTAGCGGCCAGGCGGGGAAAGTGCCCATGCCGATGGAAGGGGGAGCAGGTTGTGGCGGGTATTACCAACTTGCCTCATTATTATTATTAGTATTGTTACTATTTCTATTATTATTATTATTATTATTATTATTATTATTATTATTGCAATGTGTTCATTACCCTCATAAATCACAAAATATACGATAGTTTCGAATATTGGTACCACTGTTCTTCATTTTTGATCTGGCAACCCTGGGGCCAGCTGATGTCGCTAAATTGTCGCATCCGACTGCCCATTCAAATACAAATTACAAAGAGATCTGTAGAATATCAGTAATTCCCGACAGTTACGTATCTCTCGCAAATTCGTGAGCAATTTGTCACGCCCATTGGCTACAATAAAATAATTAAATGAGAGGAATACAATCATCACTGTCCGTATGATGATATGTTATATTTGTTAGAATAAAAAATAATTTCAATAAGTGAACATCACGTACTGAATGACAGCTCTTTGCCCTCTTTCTGTGTGATAAAGAATGGAACCTTTACTGAAGTCTGAAGATATTAAGGTTGAAATTGAGGAAGAGGAGATTTCTCCAACACAACCAACATGTGAACCTATATTCATTACATTAGACACAATAAAGTCAGACCAATTCAAAGATGAGAATACAGAACTCGAAGATTCCACAGTATGCAGCACCATTCACAAGATAGAGCAAGTTTCAGGAACTTCTGAAAGAAATAATGATCAGCTACTCCAATCACACGCACCTGCTGTATTTACAAGCACATCTTTTAACAGTACTGAGATTCGGGACAAATATTTTCCCTGTGATATTTGTACATCAACATTTTCCAGAAGAGGAGATCTCAAAACACATCTGATCACTCACACTGGGCACAAACCATTTTCTTGTGATGTGTGTTCAAAGAAATTTTCCTTAAGAGGGCATCTCAAAACACATCTACTCATCCACACTGGACATAAACCATTTTCCTGTGATGTCTGTTCAAAGAAGTTTACCGTAGGGGGGCATCTTAAATCACATATGCTCACTCACACTGGACAGAAACCATTTGCGTGTAATTACTGTGCACAGAAATTTACTCAGAGGGGGAATCTAAAAACTCATCTGCTCACTCACACTGGGGACAAACCATTTTCGTGTGATGTGTGTGCACAGAAATTTACCCAAAGGGGGAGTCTCAATTCACATCTGCTCACCCACAGTGGACACAAACCATTTTCGTGTGATATCTGCACAGAGAAATTTACCCACAGAGCGAATCTCAACAGACATCTGCTGACTCACACTGGTCAGAAACCATTTTCATGTGATGTGTGTGGACAGAACTTTACCCACAAAGGGAATCTGAAGACACATCTGCTTACTCACACTGGGCAGAAACCATTTTCATGTGATCTCTGCGCAAGGAAATTTACTCAAAGGGGAGGCTTGAATTCACATATGCTCACTCACACTGGACACAAACCATTTTCATGTGATGTCTGTGCACAGAAATTTACCCATAGGAGGAGTCTCAAAACGCATCAGCTCACTCATGAGAAGAAGAACCTTCTCTAATGTGCCCCAATCCTTTGTCTCTCATAAAACTGCTGCAACTGAATGCACCCTTTGACCACATAAATGAGAATAGGAAGATGCATGGTTAGAGTGGAGAAAGTCTTGTAAATGTTTTGCGTACATTTTTCTTTTTCAAGAAGCAGAGTAATTCAGTCTGTAGTTTTGAGATAATATACTTCTCGATATTGAGAAGCATAACTTTGCTTGTAGCGATAAATAAATACATAAGGGGTGCTCGAAAGAGCATTAGAATGAGATTTTAGATTTCACTGTATTCTCTAATTGATAGTGTTCTTTTTTTACACCGTACTTCTGATCACACAGTGAGCACACACATTCCTCGTTCGGTTGGTGGAATCTTTTGGTTGCACAGATCTTGTGATGAAATCCGTGAATTGCAAGTGTTGTAATGACATGTCTTTGGTCCTGGTAGGCCTTGGTTCACTCCCGATCTATCATTGCGCTTGTGCCATAGAAGTCTGGGTCAATGTCCTTTCTTTTGCTTCTTCTTGACTCAAGATGCATTTGGTAAAGGCCGGTTGACGGCAGCATAAATTGCATTCTCAGTTCCTCCACAAAGAATTTTTCCCTTGTTAGCTTGTATATGATCCTTGAAGGAGCGTATATTCCGACTCCTAGGGCTTTCTTCAGGTATTTTGCCTTCAAACCTTGCAAGGTCTTGCAAGGTCGCTGCTTGTTAGCTTTTCCCTGATTAGCTCTATTCCATGTGATGCTATTGGGGATATGACTCTGCTGAATAAGGGAAAGTTGCCTGATATTCTGAATTCTTTGTATGGCTTTTGTAGCTGCCAATACTCTTTCTTGTACATGTATCCTGTAGGAGAACAGGGTCGTTTGTAGATATATTTCGAGGTATCGGAATCTGCTTGCAGTAATAGCTTGTCGTCAATTGCAAGTTTCCCCCTTTTCTGAAAACTGTGTGCACTGTTTTGCTTTTATTAATCGTGAAACTGTCTTCACTAGCCCATAGTTCGAGCCTCTTGAGGGCTGTTTGCAGGTCTTCTCTGCAGTGCGATGCTAGCGCCATATCATCTGCATACATGATTAATTTCACCGAAGGGAAGTCCTTGATGATATCGGTGATGTCTGCTGTTAAGATATTAAATAGCAGGGCTGTGGAACGCCATTTGTCTGCTTGACTTTCTCTGACATCACCACACCATCGTTTTTAACGAAGTTGCACACCAAAATTACCTTTAAAATTCTGGTTAGGGGATGCGAGTCTCCCAGCCTGCCTGCTAGTTTGTTTACTAGGGTTTTCCTGTTGATTAAGTCAAAAGTTTTCCTGTAGTCATAAAGACTACATGGTATTTCCCTTTTCAGTGCCTTAGTGTCGGTTCTGCTGCCTCTTGCAAGACCTTCACTGCTTGTAGAGTGCTTCTTTTTCCTCTGAAGCCGAACTGACAATCCGGAATGATATAACAGTGAAGGCTTTCACGGCCGGCTACATCATGATTGCTCAGATTTCCCGGGCTTGTAGCCTTGTACAGCCCAGACCTGCGAGAGAGAAGGACCTACCCTTGAAGATGCCGAACGAAGCCTTCGGTGAAACATCGGGAATAAACAACCCAACTGGACCACGGCCTATAAGCCCGGGAAATCTGAGCAATCATGATCTGGAATGAGTTTGTCCACTTCTTTGGTTAATCTTTTCGTTAGCACTGTAGTGAATATCTTGAAGATTGTGCTTTTAAGTGCAATGCCCCTGTAGGAGTTTGGGTCTTCTGTGTGTCCTGTTCCTTTATACAGAATTCTTAGTTGGGCCGTTCTCCACACGTCAGGAATTGATTCTATTATCATGCACCGATTAAACAGTTCAGTCCAGATTGGTAATAATAGTTCCTGCGTGTCCTTTATGTGCTCTATGAATACGTTGTCCGGCCCTGCTGCCTTTCCCCTCTTGGCAGACTTGATGACATCTAGAATTTTTTGGGGGTGATTTGTGCGAATTCTTCTGCTGTGTCGTCTGTCGTTATAGCTTGGTAAGCTTTTTCTACTCTATTTACGTTGAGGATCTCTGCAAAGTGCTTCTCCCATGTCTTTATTGGCAACTCTGTGGCCTTGTGTGCTTGTTTTATCCTTAGTGCGGCTTTCTTGGCTTCGGCTTCTATGAAGTCTCTTCTTTTTGTTTTCAGGAGGAGTTTTTACTCTTTCCTCTTCGAGGCGTAATATTCTAAATCCTCTGTCTTGTTTGTTCATTTTGCTCTGTGCAGCAATCACAGAGTGTAACATTTGCTACCAAACCACCTTTGGTTGTGTTTTTTTTGTTTTGTTCGGGTTTAATGCCGTGCCTATTAAGCTGTAGACAAGTTGTGTTGCTTTGTCTAATTAATTCTGTCACATGAGAGCGTTTATGTCTTTTGTGTCCTGTAGTTTGGTCAGGTCTAGAGTCCTGGATGGCCTTTGCTCTTGTACTAGTCTCACTGGTGTTGTTTGAGGTGTTATTTCTATTACTGGACACAGGTATGTGTTTCCTGATGAGAGCAGTTTCTGAGTTCTGTAATCTTCTTTGTCCCCGTAGGCGTATGGCTTAGTCGATAGCACTTGCCCCGTTGTGAGCTAAATATGTTTTGAAGTTCTTATCATTGACTAGAGTATACCCTTCTTCTTCTAGTGTTTCTAATACCAGGTCTTCTTCCATAAAATAGGCACTGAATTGGGCATTACTCTGGAACCGGTCAACCGATTTGGTCCAAAATCAATAGGCTTCTTCTCATGGACGTTATAAATGCATATAACAAGGTTCATAAAAATCCGATAAAGTGTATTTGAGTTATAATGCATACAGACATTTTCCCATCCTACCATGCATTCTCAGTAAGTACCATTCTGGCACTTATTAAGTTATGGGATAATCAATAGCTTTTTTAAAGCAAATTTTTATTACTCATTTCTGCAGTAATTCAAGTGGCTTTCTCATAGATTGTGGAAAACTGCCCCAACCAGTAGTACCATAATTGAGTATGGACTGAACCGTAGATATATAAATTGTACGTAGGGCATTGATTGCTAGATATGCACAAAAAATAAGTTTATATACAATTTTTCATAATTTCTAGTACAACTAGGATACCTAGATATTTTACTTGTATGGATTTACTTAAGGATGGGCAGTCACAGTTTGGAAGAAATATACAATTCGATTTGTGAATTTTTACATTAAGATTGGAATCTATACTTTCAATCCTTTGTGATGTTAGAGAAAAAAGAACCGCGGTTTTAGACATGTTTAAGGAGTAAAGATTTTAATCAAGCCTTTTTTTATTTTCAAAAAAGTTAAAAATTACTGCAGCAACGTCAGCATACGAATACATACTATCATTAAATTGCAACGGATAAAAGCTTAATAAACTATTATTATATTAAAAACAAAGTGGGTCCAAGCACATTATAGATCATGTAAAATAATTTTCATGTTTTCAAACCAGTGACATCGTGGAACGTCAGTACATGCCTCAGTAGGTCCAGTCTACGTCACCAGTGCCCTGTAAATGAATAAAAAAATTTTATTATAGATATACTGAGTGATGTGAATCAAGCATGACTCCACCATCACTTTTGCCACTATCGTGTTGTGCTTTAAAGAAAACTTTCGATCACACAAGGAAATTGTAAATATTAAAAATGTCATTGAATTATTAGAATTGTCATTAATCTTTCCAAATGACGTGTTTTACTTTAGCGAAAATTGTGAATGCAGAAAAATGGATTAATATTATCAATAATCTTCGCTTTAATGAAAACTTTTGATCACGCAAGGAAATTGTAAAAATTAAAAATGTCATTAAATTATTAGAATTGTTATTAATATTTCCAAATGACGTGTTTTACTTTAAACAAACTGTGAATATGCAAAAATGATTATTATTATCAATGTTTCCTTTAAACAAAACTTTTAATCACGCAAGGAAATTGTAAATATTAAAAATGTCATTGAATTATTAGAATTGTCATTAATCTTTCCAAATGACGTGTTTTACTTTAGCGAAAAATGTGAATGCAGAAAAATGGATTAATATTATTATCAATCTTCGCTGTATGAAAACTTTCGATCACGCAAGGAAATTGTAAATATTAAAAATGTCATTAAATTATTAGAATTGTAATTAATATTTCCAAATGACGTGTTTTACTTTAAAGAAACTGTGAATATGCAAAAATGGATTATTATTATTATCAATGTTTCCTTTAAACAAAACTTTTAATCACGCAAGGAAATTGTAAATATTAAAAATGTCATTAAATTATTAGAATTGTCATTAATCTTTCCAAATGACGTGTTTTACTTTAGCGAAAAATGTGAATGCAGAAAAATGGATTAATATTATTATCAATCTTCGCTGTATGAAAACTTTCGATCACGCAAGGAAATTGTAAATATTAAAAATGTCATTAAATTATTAGAATTGTAATTAATATTTCCAAATGACGTGTTTTACTTTAAAGAAACTGTGAATATCCAAAAATGGATTATTATTATTATCAATGTTTCCTTTAAACAAAACTTTTAATCACGCAAGGAAATTGTAAATATTAAAAATGTCATTGAATTATTAGAATTGTCATTAATCTTTCCAAATGACGTGTTTTACTTTAGCGAAAAATGTGAATGCAGAAAAATGGATTAATATTATTATCAATCTTCGCTGTATGAAAACTTTCGATCACGCAAGGAAATTGTAAATATTAAAAATGTCATTAAATTATTAGAATTGTAATTAATATTTCCAAATGACGTGTTTTACTTTAAAGAAACTGTGAATATGCAAAAATGGATTATTATTATTATCAATGTTTCCTTTAAACAAAACTTTTAATCACGCAAGGAAATTGTAAATATTAAAAATGTCATTAAATTATTAGAATTGTCATTAATCTTTCCAAATGACGTGTTTTACTTTAGCGAAAAATGTGAATGCAGAAAAATGGATTAATATTATTATCAATCTTCGCTGTATGAAAACTTTCGATCACGCAAGGAAATTGTAAATATTAAAAATGTCATTAAATTATTAGAATTGTAATTAATATTTCCAAATGACGTGTTTTACTTTAAAGAAACTGTGAATATGCAAAAATGGATTATTATTATTATCAATGTTTCCTTTAAACAAAACTTTTAATCACGCAAGGAAATTGTAAATATTAAAAATGTCATTGAATTATTAGAATTGTCATTAGTCTTTCCAAATGACGTGTTTTACTTTAGCGAAAAATGTGAATGCAGAAAAATGGATTAATATTATTATCAATCTTCGCTGTATGAAAACTTTCGATCACGCAAGGAAATTGTAAATATTAAAAAAGTCATTAAATTATTAGAATTGTAATTAATATTTCCAAATGACGTGTTTTACTTTAAAGAAACTGTGAATATGCAAAAATGGATTATTATTATTATCAATGTTTCCTTTAAACAAAACTTTTAATCACGCAAGGAAATTGTAAATATTAAAAATGTCATTAAATTATTAGAATTGTCATTAATCTTTCCAAATGACGTGTTTTACTTTAGCGAAAAATGTGAATGCAGAAAAATGGATTAATATTATTATCAATCTTCGCTGTATGAAAACTTTCGATCACGCAAGGAAATTGTAAATATTAAAAATGTCATTAAATTATTAGAATTGTAATTAATATTTCCAAATGACGTGTTTTACTTTAAAGAAACTGTGAATATCCAAAAATGGATTATTATTATTATCAATGTTTCCTTTAAACAAAACTTTTAATCACGCAAGGAAATTGTAAATATTAAAAATGTCATTGAATTATTAGAATTGTCATTAATCTTTCCAAATGACGTGTTTTACTTTAGCGAAAAATGTGAATGCAGAAAAATGGATTAATATTATTATCAATCTTCGCTGTATGAAAACTTTCGATCACGCAAGGAAATTGTAAATATTAAAAATGTCATTAAATTATTAGAATTGTAATTAATATTTCCAAATGACGTGTTTTACTTTAAAAAAACTGTGAATATCCAAAAATGGATTATTATTATCAATGTTTCCTTTAAACAAAACTTTTAATCACGCAAGGAAATTGTAAATATTAAAAATGTCATTGAATTATTAGAATTGTCATTAATCTTTCCAAATGACGTGTTTTACTTTAGCGAAAAATGTGAATGCAGAAAAATGGATTAATATTATTATCAATCTTCGCTGTATGAAAACTTTCGATCACGCAAGGAAATTGTAAATATTAAAAATTTCATTAAATTATTAGAATTTTAATTAATATTTCCAAATGACGTGTTTTACTTTAAAGAAACTGTGAATATGCATAAATGGATTATTATTATTATCAATGTTTCCTTTAAACAAAACTTTTAATCACGCAAAAAAATTGTAAATATTAAAAATGTCATTGAATTATTAGAATTGTCATTAATCTTTCCAAATGACGTGTTTTACTTTAGCGAAAAATGTGAATGCAGAAAAATGGATTAATATTATTATCAATCTTCGCTGTATGAAAACTTTCGATCACGCAAGGAAATTGTAAATATTAAAAATGTCATTAAATTATTAGAATTGTAATTAATATTTCCAAATGACGTGTTTTACGTTAAAGAAACTGTGAATATCCAAAAATGGATTATTATTATTATCAATGTTTCCTTTAAACAAAACTTTTAATCACGCAAGGAAATTGTAAATATTAAATATGTCATTGAATTGTTAGAATTGTCATTAATCTTTCCAAATGACGTGTTTTACTTTAGCGAAAAATGTGAATGCAGAAAAATGGATTAATATTATTATCAATCTTCGCTGTATGAAAACTTTCGATCACGCAAGGAAATTGTAAATATTAAAAATGTCATTAAATTATTAGAATTGTAATTAATATTTCCAAATGACGTGTTTTACTTTAAAGGAAACTGTGAATATGGAAGAATGGGTAATTATATGGGATGGGGAGATTTAGCTCAATGCAATTTACTGCTTAATGTATAAGAAGATCGTCGGTAATACTCAGCTTGCAGGTCTGTAGTTGACATCAATGCTCTTCCATGGTTCTATTGCTGTGTGACATAAGCCCTTAACTCTAAAAAATAAAGTGAAAAACATTTGTTAGTAATAGTAATAATAGCGGTGTACATATTCAATATGTTGTTTTGTTTACCTTGAACAATTTATAAACAATTAAATACTACAAAAAATAAGTGTATGAATATGTCTAAATGTAATGACACCTCAGTCAGTAGAACACGCACAGTAGGCCTACATTATATTATTTTGCTTAACGACATTTCTATATTAGTGAATCTACGTTGCCACACTGTCATTATGCCCACATTGTTTGACATGTAGATAGTCTTTCATAAAACTTGCTTTTCTCATGATAATTTATCACGATCTGACCACCTTGTAATTTGTTTGATGCAGAGGGTTGTTACATTATGTCAGTCTTCGTCTCTGTTCAGATATTGCCACGTATTCGTTGCTAGGCAATGAATGTTATTGTTAAGATATGCATCACAAGAGCTGTTTCTCCTATTATCATGCTGGATGCTTTGTACTCCTCTGGCGCTATTTCCTAATCTATTTTGGATGAACGGTGATTTCTCCCCAATTTCAGAAAAGATAACATCAATTTTGGAAGAATATAGAATTATGTAGTACAAAACAGAACAAATAATGATGTGCTATATGAAACTTATTTCAGAATCCATGACCTTAATAGAATTCTTTCGGTTGCTAGGTTACAAGTGTAATATACAGTTTATTGTTGGCATTAAGACCACATGATGTATTCAAGTTTCAATTTTCTTTATGTTATACAAAGTCGAGAGAGTGCATTTCAAGAACAGCGTTACTTATTCACAAAACATTTACTACTGACAAAACAGTCAAATATATAAACAACAGTTAAAAGTTATAACAATCCTAAAAGGTAAAACTTCCAAGGGTTGGAATGAATTACCCACATTCATCATTAAAGAAATTAAACAAGATATAAGTGAGCCGTTTACCCATTATAATTAATCAATCACTGCCTACGGGTATCCTTCTGAAAGCATGAAGTACGCTGTTGTTACGCCAATCGATAAAGGTGGAAATAGTGAATTAAAAAACTACAGACCAGTATCTATTCTTCCAACTCTCTCCATCATATTTGAAAAAAATTATACACCACCAACTCGTCTCATATCTAGAACACTATGGCAAATTCCATACTTCCCAACATGGATTCAGAGCAAACAGGTCAACCATATCCGCTCTTACCCTAACCTCATCAATAATGCTTCTCATATGATAGATGCAAAATATTACACAGCAGCTTTAATGTGACAACTCAAAAGCTTTCGACTGCATTAGTCATGACATACTACTAAAAAAACTTGATTTTTACGGTATAAGGAACACTGCACTTCGCTGGTTTGAAAACTATCTCACAAATCGTAAACAGAAAGTAATCTTAAATAATCCAGCAGTTACCGTGCAATCAAACTGGAACCAAATAAAAACTGGAGTCCCGCAAGGCAGAGTCCTGGTACCTCTTCTATATAGCCTATAATATAGGCTACATTAATGTTCTGCCAAACTGTGTAGTCTTACTAAAAGAGAAAAGTGATGATAAATTGTTGCTCAATACAACGGAAACTCTAAATACTTTAAAGAAATGGTTTACCAACAACGGACTAAAACTAAGTACTACAAAAACATCCATCATGCAATTCAGCACTCAAGGTAAAGAACATGAAAACAACCCTCCAAACAACACAGTAAACCACACACACACTGCAAAAATGTTAGGTGTTTACATAAATAACTAGTTAAAATAGGATGATCACATACACTATATCAGTAAAAAATTAAACAGTGCCTGTTTCAACATGCGTTGCTTATCGCAAATTACTAACCTTGAGACTAGAAAAATTGCATATTTTATTTATTTCCATTCCATAATGTCATATGGGATTATTCTATGGGGAAGCTCGACAGGATGGGAAAGAATTTTTAAAACTCAGAAAAAAATCATCCGAATAATATCACAGGTAGGTCCAAAAGATTCATGTAGAAATTTATTTAAAATAATAAAGATATTAACTCAACCATCACAATACCTTCATGAACTAAACGAGTACTCACATGCAAATTTTGACGATATATATAAATCGCAACACTGTCATGAAACTAGAACAAAAAATAAAATAAAACCTCCCATGCACAGACTGAAACTGTATGAAAAAAGTTCACTATATGCGGGTATAAAGGTCTACAACAAACTGTCTGACATGATCAGGGACACTACAGAATTAAAATTATTTAATAAGAAAGTGAAGACCCTACTCTTAGACAAGGCATACTACTAAGTTGCCGAAACATGGCAGACAATATACAACTGGTAGTGTAGGATGATGTCACTATCCAGCAGTTCATAATTACCGATTGCAAAGTAGTCTACTAATATTTATATTTCTTGCTATTATAATGTTGTTCACAATTGTATTTCCTTTTCTTTTCTTGTATTATATATTCTAACGTGATGAGTCATCAGTAGACTTCGGACTTTTAGGTCGCTAAAAATGCTGTTTTAGGTACCTAAAATAGGCTCTAAAAATTGGAAAATAGGTTCTAAAAATCTTAAAATAGTCTCTTATAAAATCGCCAAGTTGCCAAATTTCTGAAATATCTCAATTGCAATGCAGAATATTATATTTATTGAAGTCACCATTAATCAATAATCATGATAAAATACAGATATAGGCCTATGGTAGGCCTACACAGAATTATATAGACCTATTACTAGGGCCTGTATTATTACCATAACAGTGAAAACCTAATCCCTGCGCCCAGTAGCTACGCTTATCATACTAGCATATTCAACCCCCTTGTATCCCTCAGTGAATCCGAGAACTAATTTTTTTTTTTTTTTTTTTTTTTTTTTTTTTTCTTTTTTTTTTTTTGTGGGAGTCGGGAGAAAACACTACATTTTCTTGGGAATTCCAAGGAATTTTTCTACTGAAGACGAAACATTACCACGTCACAAGTGTGTCACATACTGCACATTCCGAGCTAAAAATTTAGTACGAACTGAAAATAAATTCCAGAATTTATAACAAAAAATAACTTATTTTGAACTTTAGAGGAAAAACAAGCAAAAAGGCAATATTAGGCTCTAACGTAAAAATAGGCTGTTTTAGGTCCTATAAAAGTATCAGTTTTAGGCACAGTCACTTATGAAACGTGCATATACAAGTTTTCGTCCATATATCACTTTAAGGATTAAAATAGGTTTTTACCTAAAATCTGAAGTATCTTATCTTATATTATCTTATCTTATACATTTATGGAAGACAAAATAAACATTGATTACTTACAGTTAAGTTTTCCTTTTGTAGCACGGAGAAGAGATATTCACAGGAGGTCCCAGGTTCAAATCCCGTGGCCGGCCGATTTGACATCATGGGTTTTTCATGGTTTTCCCATTCATAAAGTCAAGTGTCGAATTGGATAATTACATATCATGAATCATTCTCGATATTTCGTCCTAAATAATATAATATCAGTTGAATTTTACTCCATAAAATTCACTGATAGGAAATAATTGACAATCTATAGTTTCATGGCCTGATGTGTAGACACAGATCCCAAGCTCCTGATATGGCCTTGAAGATAAAACTCGGACTTCTTTTTATTCTCAAATTGTCTGTTGACATGTACTTTAAAACTATGGAATTTTCTGTAGTAATTCAATTGGATTTCTCGTGCCCCAACCAATAGTCAACTGAACTGAACTGTAGATATATAAATTGTATACAGTAGAGCCTCAGTAATTCGAGCCCCGGTATTTCGAGGTTCCGTGTAATTCGAGCTGGTCTTAAGAAAATTAAAATTTTCCATAAAACTAGAGTAAAATCCCGTTTTTATACGGTGTCCGCAAGTAAGTTTTACGCACTTCAGAATGTGTTACATTTTGAGCTTTCTTTCAATTTTTCCATGAACAAAAATGCAGGTAAAACTGTCCCACTTAGGGTTTTTGTTCATAATACACAGAAATAACCTTGGCTTCAGACTGCTAATGCATTTCTATTACAGATTGACAGAAACCCTTAGGTTTGATTTTTCTTTGTCGGGACCTCGTGTTAATCAATTGTACAGTGCATATTTCCCCATCCTTTCAGAAAAGAATACTGCATTGTTACAGTAATCCCTACAATGGTAATTAAAAGTGTTTTCCTAGTAGCATCGCTTTCCCATTCCACTCCATTAAGGGTCAGACAATGACTTAATCCTTAAAGGATGCCGATGTATACATACAGGCGTAACACAGGTATGTAGGCCTACTATATTGTTTATTTATTTATTATTTGAACCATTATTGTGCTCATTAAACATTTATTTGCGATTGACCCATTGATTTAGTGATATTTCCGTATAATCCGAGTTTTTTGTAATTCGAGGTAGCCTCAGCCCCAATTAGCTCGAATTATCGGGGTTCTACTGTATAGGACATTGATTGGTAGTTATGCACATAAGATAACAAATTTATATACAATTTTGCATATTTTCTAGCACAAAAATGCAATGTGTTTATCCCACTTAAGGTGCTGGTCAAATAGGATACCTAGATATTTTACCTGTGTGCATTTGCTTAAAGACGGACAGTCACAGTTTGGTAGAAATATACAATTCGATTTATGAATTTTTCAAATAAGATTGGAATCTATACTTTTGATATTTTGTGATGTTAGAGAAAAAGGAAAAACCGTTGTTTTAAAAATGTTTAAGTAGTGAAGATTTTAGGCAAAGCCATTTTTTATTTTTAAAAATTTTGTTCCAATTCATGCTACTAAATATTGCTACAGTATCGTCTGCATAGGAATACATACTATCATTAAATTGCACCAGGTCAATGCTTAAGAAACTATTAATATATTAAAAACAAGGTGGGTCCAAGCACTGTGCCCTGAGGTACACACTTACGTTGTTCATTTCACCAAATTCTTCTTCAATTTTGCATATGTGTTCTGTCGCTTAAATATGAGCTAAAGAACTCCTAGACGTTACCTCTTAGCCCATTGCTTCCATAATGCACTATGTTGTTTTGTTCACCTTGCACAATCTATAAGTTCCAAGCTAAAAGATATGTCTGAATATTTCTCGTTTCTAGCTCATCTGATAGTAGGCAACATTAATGTCAGTCTGTTGGCCATGTGGCTTTGTTTTGTAGGGAGAGACCCCGTTGTTCCAAAGTTTTCCTCCTCCATTCCCTGTGTCATCATGACATTAGCAGTACATGCCTCAGTAGGTCCAATCTACATCAACAATGTCCTGTAAAGAAATAAAATCAATTTTATTATGGTTATACTGAGTGATGTGAATAAAGCGTGACTCCACCATCCCTTTCGCCGCTGTCGTGTTGTGATTTAAAGAAAACTTTTCTGCATACAAGGAAATTGTGACTATTTAAAAATGTATTATTATTTTTATTATTATTATTATTATTATTATTATTATTATTATTATTATTATTATTTCCCAGAAACGTGTTTTCCTTTAAAGAAAGCTTTTCTGAATACAAGGAAATTATGTATATTTAAAAATGTATTATTATTATTATTATTATTATTATTTCCCAGAAACGGTTTTCCTTTAAAGAAAACTTTTCTGAATACAAGGAAATTGTGTATATTTAAAAATTTATTATTATTATTATTATTAATATTGTTATTATTATTATTATTATTATTATCATTATTGTTATTGTTATTATTATTATTATTATTTCCCAGAAACGTGTTTTCCTTTAAAAAAACTTTTCTGAATACAAGGAAATTGTGTATATTTAAAAATGTATTATTATTATTATTATTATTATTATTATTATTATTATTATTATTATTATTATTATTATTATGATAATTATTGTTTCCTTGTGGTGTGTTTTACTTTAAAGGTTTATTTATAATAAAGAAAACTTGAATATGGAAGAATGGATAATTATTGGGGATGGGGAGATTTAGCTCAATGCAATTTACTGCTTAATGTATAAGAAGATCGTAGGTAATTAATACTCAGCTTGTGGGTCTGTAGTTGACATCCATGCTCTTCCATAGCCGTATTTCTGTGTGACATAAGCCCTTAACTCTGAAAAATAAAGTGAAAAACATTTGTTAGTAATAGTAGTAGTGACATATAGTATTTACCTTGAACAATCTATAAGTAATTAAGTGACAATAATAAAACACATGCGAATATGTGTATGTGGCCTACATTACATTATTATAGCGAAACCACGCTGCTATAGTAGGGTTTTTTTCAGTTTGTCCTGTAATTGGCTGGCCTCAAGAGCCAATCGATGTACGTGTGGGCTTAAACATTGCAAAATACTGTATCATATCGTCAGTAAATCTACAATTACTTGGCTTGTGTTGGTTGTATTGCTTTATATGCATGCAAATCTACAGACTTGGGACTGTCGCGATGAAATAATGTCATTCGTTAATTTGGAGACTTGGAAAATGTCAGAACAAATTTAAAACTTAACACTTACATTGTTAGGGCATGAGAATTGCATACAATTTTTTTCCTACATAACAATTTACCTGTTAATAAAAATGTAACTTACATGAGAAAATTAATCACTTAAAACAGCTGATTTCAAGATACAAGAAGTCGTTAATATTCCATGTGTGCAATAATAGAAATACCAAAAGTTATAGGCTTTCATATAAAGACATTTGTGTGGTAAGTTAGGTATCAGTTTCCATCATAATAGCATGAACAGGAAATCCTTGAAAAATCATAATTATTTTTGCATTTCTTACGATAATTCTTGAAATTTTGACAAGCAAATCACAAGAGTGTATTTTGTTTGGTTTCCATGATATAAAGGATTGGTAATGAAATGAAATACATTAGGATGAGCCAGTCACAGATTCCTTCATCTGGTCTCCAGATATTATCACAAACTCGTTGCCAGACAATGTATATCTTTACATTGTGGTTCGACAAAACAAAATTTTGGTTAGAACATGTTTCAGGATACTTTGTATTCCAAAATTCATTAACCTATATTTTTGTTTGTTTTTCATTTTTATGAATGCTTTGACCTAGATTATACCCGTTCAAATTTAACGTCGGAAAAGGTAAAATCAATTTTGGATGAATTTAGAATTATGTATTACAAACAGTGGCATAGAGAATGGGTGGTATGGACCCCCCTGCCCAAAATATAAACATAAATTCTTTTGTATTAGATTAGTGAGAGTTACTTAAGTTTCATTTTGTCAAATATTTATTTATTTGACTGAATAATAAAATACTGAATTTGTAAAATAGGCCTATGCCTAGTAACTTTTCTTATAAATAGTAGCCTAATAATTATAATTTAGGTAACAATTACTTGTTTAAGTTTGCATGCCTTAGATTAACTTAAAGTAAACAATTTGCTAACTAGTTTCATTAGTTCAATATTTAAACACTCACTGAAATTATCTTCTGGCTATGCCACTGAGTACAAAACAGGATGAATATTACTTACGTACTGCTAAAAATAACTACAGTATCATCTGTGTAGGAATACATTGTGACAGACCAATGATTGATAAACTATTAATATATTAAAAACAAGGTGGGCCCAAGCACTGTGCCCTGAGGTACACACTTACGTTGTTTATTTCATAAAATTCTTCAATTTTGAATATTTGTGTCCTGTCGCTTAAATATGAGCTAAAGAACTCTTAGACATTACCTCTTAGCCCATTGCTTCCATAAAGCACTATGTTGTTTTGTTTTCCTTTTGGACAAGCTAAAAGATGTCTGAATATTTCTCATTTCTAGCTCATCTGGAAGTGGGCAAACATTAACTTCAGTAAGTTGGCCATGTGGCTTTGTATTGTAGGGAAATACGAATGTATTAGTGACCTCATTATTGATCACTTTTGAGCACGTCTGCTTTTCCTCCTTCATTCCCAGTATCATCGCGAGATGTCAATACATGCCTCATTAGGTTCAGTCTAGTTCACCAGTGCCCTGTAATTAAATAAAATCAATTTTATTATGGTTATACTGAGTGATGTGAATCAAGCATGACTCCACCATCCCTTTTGCCACTATCGTGTTGTGCTTTAAAGAAAACTTTTGATCAAACAAGGAAATTGTAAATATTAAAAATGTCATTGAATTATTAGAATTGTTATTAATATTTCCAAATGACATGTTTTACTTTAGCGAAAAATGTGAATGCAGAAAAATGGATTAATATTATTATCAATCTTCGCTGTATGAAAACTTTCGATCATGCAAGGAAATTGTAAATATTAAAAATGTCATTAAATTATTAGAATTGTAATTAATATTTCCAAATGACGTGTTTTACTTTAAAGAAAACTTTGAATATGGAAAATTAGATTATTATTATTATTATTATTATTATTATTATTATTATTATTATGAATCTTCCCTTTAGACAAAACTTTGGTCACACAAGGAAATTGTAAATATTATAAATGTCATTAAATTATTAGAATTGTCATTAATCTTTCCAAATGACGTGTTTTACTTTAGCGAAAAATGTGAATGCAGAAAAATGGATTAATATTATTATCAATCTTCGCTGTAATGAAAACTTTCGATCACGCAAGGAAATTGTAAATATTAAAAATGTCATTAAATTATTAGAATTGTAATTAATATTTCCAAATGACGTGTTTCACTTTAAAGGAAACTGTATATGGTAGAATGAATAATTATTGGGGATGGGAAGATTTAGCTCATTGCAATTTACTGCTTATTGTATAAGAAGATCGTAGGTAATACTCAGCTTGTGGGTCTGTAGTTGACATCAATGCTCTTCAATAGCCGTATTTCTGTGTGACATAAGCCCTTAACTCTGAAAAATAAAGTGAAAAACATTTGTTAGAAGTAATGGTAGTGGTTATATTTCAAATTCCATTTATTGCTCATAGACTAGTATTAACTAGTGTTAAGCATATGTACAAAGAATACAGAGATATATTACAGTAATGAGATGAGAATTTACAAGTTAGAAATGTTAATAATAACACGTATCTTTTCCTTTGAATTAGCAAGAGATTGAGTTATAGTATTCCTCAATACTGTAGAAACATGATTGAGTTGGGAATTTCTTTAGGGCGCTTTTCAATGTGATTGGGGATTGCATATTTTTTAGTTGTTGTGGTAGTTTGTTGAACAAATTTATTCCACTGTATTTAACTCCTTTCTGAAATTGTGCTGTGTTATGAGTAGGAATAGAGAGGTTATTTCTGAATCTGGTTTTGTGCTCATGATTTGTTCCATTTGTTTGAAATTCATTTAGGTGAGCTTTGACATAATTCCTATATGTGTTGTGTTGTAAATAAATGGATGTATAATCCAGATAATCCTATTGATTGGAAACTAGGAGAAGCAGTTGATGATAATGATGAAATAATTGATTCCAATACTGATGATGAAGATGTTATAGAAAATAGGCATGAGAACACAAACAACGAATAAAAAGGAGAGATTTCGGGTGAATTTCTTGAAATTAGCAGTGGTAGTCAGGTGTCAATATTGTGGACCAATCGTGCAGTTTTTATAAACAATTTTATGGTTAGGGTTTACAACATGCTAAATGTAGAAGGCATCAATTCTCAGATTATTTTTCAGAGCAACAGTAAAACTATGCAGTCACCTTCTGAAAAACTTGGGTCGTGAGCTTGCATGTCTCGTCCCACAATGCTCTTCCCTAACATTAGCACTATGTAGCAGATCCAAGCACCAAAAGGAAAAGATGTTCCAGAACCAAGCCACGAGATACACTTGCAGATGTTGTAGACCTTACATTTGTCTCGAATTATGAATGTAGGCACGATAAAATGAATTAAATTTAAATCTATAAAATTATGAGGATAGACACTTGTGATTAGTTGAAATTCCACATAACTTACTGATGTATCAGCTGAATAGTCATCCGGTATGCATGCATTTATTCAGCAGTTGAGTGTATTGTCGATTTATATTAATGTTAGATGGAAATCTCCAGTGAAGTGTTGATATCTGTAGCAAGATTGAGATCGGAAATGTACACACTAAACTTCACTAAAAGGTATATTTACCCATTGAAATGATCATCCTGGGTAAATATACCTTTGATGAAGTTTAGTGTGTATATTTCCAATCTCAATCTTGCTACAGATATTGTCGATTGTCTGTATTAGTGGCTTGTTGATGGTTTGTAGCGTTCCTCCCAAGTCTGACTTTGTTTTATTTTCAAATTGTCTATTGATATGCACTTTAAAACTATGGAGTTTTCTAAATCTTGCCTTAGTCATACAATGATGCCACTTAAGACTTGTGAAGTTACGCTTTTTAGACTGGGCCTTCAGTCACATTTCAGATTCCATGCTTTCTGTTGCTAGGTTACGAATGCATTAAACAGTTATTGTTGGTATTAAGACCACATGGTTTACTAAACATCTATATAATTTTATATATGTATTTAAAGTGTAGGCCTATGACGTATCTGACAACATGTATATGTTCAAAAAGATGAAAATAAATGAATGAATGAATGAATGAATTTTCATAAGACAAAGCCAAGAGAGTGCTTTTCAAGATCGGCTTACACAAAGCATTTACAAGTGAGTTGCCAATGAAGCAATTAAATTAATATACATTTGTGGAATTAACTGAAAAAATGGGAAACAGAAATACAAAAATACTATTAGAAAACTCCCTAGTAATACCAGACCTGCAGTTGCTAGTATGAGACTTATTACAGGACATGATGCCTAGGAATGCACCTACATAGAATTGGAATATTTACTTCTCCAAATTGTACACTGTGTTGTCAAGAAGTTGAAATGGATAAATGACATTGTGAACAATCTAGAATATTGTGCAGCTCTTGAAGATTATCAAGACCTGACTTCTAAATATTGGGAAGCAAGAAGGAGAATGACTTCGTTGTTAACTCCAGAGCATTAGATACACACACACACACACACACATTTGTGGAAAATAAAATAAACGTACTTATAGTTTGGTAGTAACACCAGAACCTTCACTAGGACTCATATTTCCAGAATTCCTGCCGTTCATTCTTTTCAATTTGTTTTGTTATAATATTTTCGTAATGGCCACGTTATATGAAATGACTAATAGTTATTGGTTGGATGCCATTTGTCACTTCCTTCGTTTTCCTCTCCCCTCGCCTATGTGACAAATAAGAGCGGTGTAGATTTGATAAAAGCAGAGCTTCAGGTAACCTGATAAAGGTATACAAAAAGAGGCTCAATTTGTTGTTAGAGAATAATAATAATAACTCTTTATTAGCTGTCAGGATACAACGTTCATAGTTTTGTCAATCTTCTTAATGCTAATTGTTAATACCAACAAGCTAGCAAAAATTTAAAATCCCTGTAATTTCTCTAGTTTAAACCCCTGCCCTGATGTTCCTTTTTAGTATTTTTGTATTGACAGGAATGTTTTTACTGTAGAGCAATAAATATATATATGAGATTATTAATACAGTACTATATGTGACCATTCGTAATGCTACATGAATATTGAAGTTTCTCTCTCTTATTTTGGGCATTTATCCCTTATTTTCACTTCTGTTGTATACTATTATCCCTTATTTTCACTTCCAAGAGTTGGCAACCTCACTTAAAATATTCAACTCACAAGATATCCCACTGGTTTCATAGTTTTCTCCATTCTGTACCGGTACATTGAAGAGATTTTGTGTAGCGAAAGAAATTGCATGCACCAATGAGTTACAGACATTGAACAGTTTTAATTTGTGTACAATATCGGATGATAAGTTACTGTAAACTGCTTACCTGTGGTAGTTTTCTTGGTCAGATTTCCATTTCTCATTCCAGAAATTCCCACATCGTTGGTAGGACACCTCTAGCATTGTTTCAGTTTTATGCTGGAAAATGTAATATTTTATGTCTATACCTTTTCAACTTCAATAATTTGGAAAAAGAAAATATCTATGTTCAGAAAAGAATATAGCAATTTTGGAAGAATTTAGAATTATTGAGTAGGCTATCTATATGAATCCATGGTCTTAATATAATGCTTTTTGTTGCTAGGTTACAAGTGTAATAAACAGTTATTGTTGTCATTAAAAGACCACATTGTTTACTAAAGATCTATTTTTCATAATACAAAGTCAAGTGAGTGTTTTTCAAGATCAGCATTACTTATACACAAAACATTTATAAGTGAGTTGCCAACAAAGCAATCAAATTAATATACATGATTTTGTGGAAAAGAAAATAAACGTACTTAGGTTAGGTTTGATAGTAGCACCAGAACATTTAGTAGGACCTTTCTCTGTCTGGTTTCCCAGGGGACTGCATACAAATACTGAATTCAGAATTATTGTCATCACTACAAGAATTCAAAAATGGATTGTATTTAATACTCCATTATTCAACTTACTCAAAGACAATAGGCAATTCCTAAGCAAGCTAAAGGAATGTTATCTATTTTATGGAACCTAGAGGTTTATTGCTATGCTTACCTCAGCCTGCCATTCAACCCTAATCTGTTGCTAACTCCATCCACCAATCCCTTGCATTTCTTACTTCCCTTAAATCTGACTTAATATTGTTCTTTCATCTACTTTTCTTCCCTTTGCGTCTCCCAGTCAGTATTTTTTTAGATATGTCTTTCCTCCCCCATGCATGCAACATCTCCAGCCCATTTCATCTTCCATGATTTAATTACTCTTACTAGGTGAATATTTCAATTAAATTATTGGGAAAAGTGGTCCAGGTCGAAGAAGAATGTCATGGATGTAGAATTTACAAACTTGGTTTCATCTATCGAATCAATTTGCTGACTTTATCACATAGGATGTTAGATGTTTTTGCCTTTTTTTTATTAACATACTAGCATGTGCCCGCGGCTTCGCCCGCGATAAAAAAAGAGCATAAAGTTAGAGCATAATAGGTTAATCATTATATTTATTAACACCTAAATCACGTGGATTACATGTCACGATTAGATAGCGTCGCCTGGTAAAAGCGATCTCAGATTAGAGTTCCTTGGCCCAGAAAATCCCTGTATAGTGAGTTCCGTCCAAATCGAACAATGTTTAACCATATTTAGGTCTATGTTGATTATCCCTCTTCCGTGTAGGTTGAAAATTTCATATGTCTACGGGCCTTGACATTCTAATCAAATGAATCGACCAGCGTGGGCTTACAACATTCTAGCGATCGCGATGCTTTTATTACCACGGTATGACAAAAATAGACAAAGCCAACTGCAATTGATTTAACATTGAAATGTATTACTGAAATCTGATGCTTCGACATCGCTAAAATCACGTTTTCTGCCAGTTTTTCACTCACAACTCGCGAACGAAAGCTAAAATTAAAAATCCGGCTTCGAGGCGCATTCGCCCACCTTTCAGCCCACCTATGTTTAAAATTTCAGATCTCTGCGTTCTGTAGATTTCGCTGGGCATCGTGGACAGACAGACATACACGTCCTTTTATTATTTTAAGATAGCATGTGCCCGCTGCTTCGCCCGCGATAATTATTTCAAATCGAACAACGTTTGACCATATTTAGGCTAATATTGATTATCCCTATAATAATAATAATAATAATCCTCTTCGGTGTAGGTTGAAAATTTCACATTATGTTTGCGTGCCTTGACATTAAAAACAAATGAATCGACCAGCGTGAGCTACAACATTCAAGAGATCGCGATGCTTTTATGTCGAAGGTTTGACAAAAATAGCCAAAGCCTAGTGTAATTGATTTGTATTACTGAAAACTCATGCTTCGAAAACGGAATAAATACACGTTTTCTGCCCGTTTTTCACTCATAACTCACGAACTAAAGCGAAAATTAAAATTCCGGCTTCGAGGTGCACATTCCGACCCTTTAGTCCGCCTATGTATAAAATTTCAGATCTCTGCGTTCAGTAGATTTCGCTGGGCATCGCGGACAGACGGAAGACAGACAGACGGAGGACAGACACTTCCTTTTATTAATATAGATATAGGCATACCAGTAGGCATATAAATATGCATTTGGCATAATTAGTACAAATTTAATACAGTTTAGCATAAAGATACAATACAAGTTTGACAAATAAATATGTTCTTATATCTAAAAACAACTGGATTACATTTTGATTTGATTTTTGAACCACATCAAAATGCGGCTATCAACATACATAAATTAAGAGAGAGAATATTTTGAAGATCATATGAAAACTAAAATTATAATAATATAATAAATAAGAGAAAGAGAAATTTAGTAAAAAAATAATTTGTAAATTCCTTATAGCTATATAGGCATTAATTGATTAAATATTTCTTCATTGCCTTTTTAACAGTATTTCCACTATTTTATAAAAATTATAGAACTGTATATTAATATAAACAAGGAGTGCACTATCGTTAATTATTTTTTTTTACAAAAGTTCCCTGTAGGATTCATCTGGTATATTGTTATGAGTTATTCTTATTGCTCTCTTGTGCAACTTATAATTAAACTAGACTAAGCTAAAAATATTATAAGAAATAGTCGAAAGCTTTTAACTTATCCATATAATCCAATAACTTTGTTCCCTTCATCTAGTTTTGAAATTAATAGTTACAGAATTCGTAATATAGAATTGTACTTGTCGAAAGTTCTTTTCTAAATCAATGTTGGTATCCAGAAAATATGTTTTGTTGACCCATACAATTTGTTAAATGTTAATCTATTGCTTCTATATTGTTTCGTAAAAAGATTGCTAGGAATTTACATTACTTTTACAATGAATTATTGTTAGGGAATTATTTTACAGTGAAATAAGATTTTTAAAAAATAGTCCCCCCAACCAGAAATAAGAATAGTAGCCAGGAAAAAAACAGTTCACTGCTTCCTGTATTGCCAGGAGGATGTATTACATGTTCATTGTGCGCATTTCTCCTTGGATTTTTCCTGAAAGTGTGACGTCAGCCGAGATAATGTCCACGCCCACAGTTATAATATACGTGGAGGTTTCTTGAAGAAGAAGATGCTGTAATTAATTACTATTTGGGATATTCAGACATTTCTTTTCAATTAGTAGAGACTAGTAGATTTTGCGGTATATCCAGTTTAAGTTCGTTAGGACCCTATTTGCGCATGTCTTTGTAGGTAATGTCCCCTGCATTCTGTGTAAAAACTAGAGCAAATGAAATCTACTTTCGACAAGACAGTTATGTCTTATAAAAAGAGAAGGAAGACGAGAATAATTATTAGCCATTTTAAAATGTGGCGAAGACTGAAAACAACATGACAGTTAAAGACAAGAATGGCTTTCCTTTACAATCAGTAATAAAAAAGGATATCAGCCCTACACTAACTCCAGATTCTAGAATTCAAATTCTAGCAATATCTGAAGATTGTATACCTGTAAACAAGTCTTTTATGTGTGATAACTGCAAGAAACCGTTCTTACAGAAAGCAAGCCTGAAAGCTCATGCTAATCCATTTAGGCCAAAGTCATTGGCCAGTGGGCAACAAAACATTCTTCTAGAATAAGTACAGTACGTACAATCAGAGGTGAGCATTGTAAACATCATGTGCAGTAGATCGGGCCAGGTTCATTATGTGGGAGAACGATTTGAGGGGGTGTACAGTTGGCGAAAGATAAGAGTAAGTCGCCCCTTACGCTCCGAACAATGCGTTGCTATTGGCGATCACACGCTTGTTATCTCGGCACTCCCGATCGTCGTTCCTTCTCTCCAAACTCCCGATCGTACCAAATACCTGCTACCAACCCTTGCACCAAAATGACAACCCTCTAGCTCACTCGACACTCCTGATCAGACCACAATCACCTCTTCACATAGTCTAAATAATGCATAACACTATCCACATAGTTAAGTGCGCGAGCGGAGGCAGCAGCCGAAGCGAAGCGCCCTTGCATTTTCAAATAATGTACGATACACTGTTTGTAGGTTTTGAAAATGTGGCATATTGTATCTTCCAGAGGTTAGTAAGCCTGTCAACTTTTGTTTAGCGGTATGACGTCACACTACCATTGTCCAATCACGAGTTTCTATGTAATATGAGGACAGAAGAATTCGCTAGATCGTGGTATATAAGGAAGTGCATTGCGAAGGAGTGGAGGGTGGGAACATTCATCCAAGGTGCAACGTACATTTATATTTTCCCGTACAGTTAAGTCTCACTGAGGCTCTCATATGGTGCACCTGCAGTGCACTTCATTTATTTGTGAAGTCTGTGACAAAACATTCCATCAAAAGAGGAGTCTGGCAGGACCCAGTCATTTTCATGCTGGAGATCATTCTTAGCTGATACACATGTTATCGTGTAGGAAACCAGAGATACTGGGACATTTTTTGTCTCCTTTGCAGCATTTACCTGTTTTTCATAAACTGGGCAAAAGATAGTTTTAGGTCATGCAGCAGCAAAGCTCTGCCCAGTCTCGCCTGCCAGCCTGCTTCCCCTACTTCCCCTGGCCACCTAGCCTTGAGCGCATCTTTACCCTGGCTATGAACGTACTCTGCAGCTAACTGTTGTATCCTAAATCATATGCACTAATTACGATGTATAACATTACGGAAGGTCTCCCCTTAAGCTCCTCCCAATGAAATGACAAGAAACATCTAGGTAACAATGGTGGAAATACTTGAAGTGTTGAAAATTGAGAAAAATTTAATTTTTCCCCCCTTTCTCTTCTTTTCCTCTTTCTATTAGCTGGTATAGCCTTTAAGGTTACTCATACATCAGCTGTGAGGATTATTAGATCTTATCGCAAACCTCTGTTCACTAAGTCAATGTATGTCTTGTACATGCAATACCATTGCTAATCTTTACTCTCGTAATTACTTAGTTCGAAATAGAGGTAGCCTAATGTTTGTCCGAATAGAAACAAATGTAGCATTACTCAAAATAGTTTTGACAGGGTCTGTGTTAAATTGTTCAGTAGGCCTAGTTTAGCTGATGGTATAATAGGGAGTCCACATTCTAGAAAGTCAGGGGATTAATAATAATCTTGCTAATCTTTACTCTCGTAATTACTTAGTTCGAAATAGAGGTAATGTTTGTCCGAATAGAAACAAATGTAGCATTACTCAAAATAGTTTTGACAGGGTCTGTGTTAAATTGTTCAGTAGTTTAGCTGATGGTATAATAGGGAGTCCACATTCTAGAAAGTCAGGGGATTAATAATAATAAAAAAAAAAGTAATAGTCCCAGTGAGCAAAATGTGAGGGACGTGTGTTTTGCTGTGGTCTGCTGTAAGCAATTTTCTTTTCATTACTTGAGCTAATCATTTCTTCTTTTAAATCCCTAATTCCTTATTCCTTTATTATTCTATAATATTAATTATGGTACAATCATTTCAATTATAAAGAATATAACTTATGTATAACTTAATCTTAATTTATGGTCATTTCATAATGTCATTATTTTTGTTATGGGGATGAAGGAAGCTGGATTTTTTGTTCATTTTATTTACACAACCTTGCAAACATTGGTTCAAAATGTAATTTCTGGTCATGAAAAGACAGGGAAATTTATTTTGACGTTTCTGTGGACACCCTGCATGAAGAATTCAACTCTACGAGTGTTCATGAGGTCGCTAAAGTCTAAATTAGTGGCCTGATCTTAACAGATTTTTCAATATCAATTAATAGTGGGTAATTATGTAATTATTTCCTTTTTGACATTGCTATTCATTCTGCATAAGTACCCTATCTCTATACCTCTTCCTTTAGATCCTGTCCAAGTGATGCATTGTACTTCTTCAAAGACTTTATGGCTCACGCTATACGAAGGAAAATTGGGTGGAGCTTTAACGGGACCCGCCTGTGCGAGTAGCGAATAGGGTGGCCAGACGTCCGGCTTTTGGCTGGACTGTAAGGCTTTATGCTAAGCAGTCCTCCATCCAGCGCGGCTTTATGCCGGACGTTGATTTGTCCCCTTTTCGAGGCTCTGATGGAGCGGTAAAGCATATTAATAAAATTTGTATTTTCTCGTATGTTCCTGCCAATCCTAAAGTTGACACGCTTTCGATACTATCATTTGTTTAGTTGGTGCCGCGGAATCTGAATCTATTCCTAAGGATGGCACGCTTGTCCATATGATGATAGCGTACTATCATTTATTTTATATAAATGCAGTTATTAAGTACTATACTATGCTAGATTACCGAAGAAGTATGTCCTCCTTTCTGACATTTTAGAAATGGCCACCCTAGTAGCAAATGATAGCAAAACAACATTTTCCAGTTCAGATAACTCCGTGCCTAACAGAATTGTTACATCAAATGGATCACAATGCTTCTGTGCAGAGGATAGACAAACCATAAAACAGCTCTTCAACTGCCCCATCTTTGATAGAGCACGTTATGGTTTAAATCTGCACCTTATGGAATGATGTAGGAATCACTTTCAAAAGCCTTTGTTTAGCATATATTGTAAAAGATGATGTTCGTCAGAATTCTTGAAATTTGTTTCACATATTTTTAAACATTTATAATTTCTTCTTGAGTTAGTTAAAACAGTTTTCTTTATGTCTTCTTATTCTATTCAAATGTTTGTTCTTGTTCAAGTTATGTATGTCTATATTACCTACAACCCTAACATACCTTAGGGTGGAATAGGGTTTTAAAACTTGGAGAATAATAATAATAATAACAATAACAGAATTGTTATGTTGTGCAATTTCAATTGCGTGGCAAAAAAACTATACACTAACCAAAATTTTCTAGTGTACCATGAGAAAGAAGAAATGTTTTCTATACAAAATAACATGTTTTTACAACAAGTGGTTGTCGAGTTATGAGGTTTTGGTTGATAAGTAATATTGATGATCAATCACGCACCTCCGGGGAGTAGCCGCAGGAAATCTACGCTCTCTTTCTTTCTTCTAGCAAATGCGACATCAGTGCACAAAGAGTCCACAGGGATTGGCACACACCATTTTCCTTCGTATAGCATGAGCTGTATAGCCATTTCAAATTGCGGGTGTTTCTCACCATTACAGCAGAAATCCAATAAATGACCAAGGCTTTTATTCTTGTTACAGTCAGAATGGCAGCCATGGATTATGTCAGCTCCGACACCTATGAAGATGCGGGAACACCATCTGTGAAACAGCCGTCTTGAAAGTTTACTAAGGTAAATAAATGGTACAAGATATTTGCACAAACTTTCTCACGTATGCATGCTAAGGTTTATATTACTGAGATTTTTAGGTTGACAGAAGAAACTGGTACGTATCATACAAAAATTAATGTACAACCTCCGGGTTGAATAAAATTAGGAATCCTACCGAATTTTTGTATAATATTTCTTCTTATAAGTATCACTCTTATGAGTATTAACTGAATAAATCAGTATTGCTCAGACTTTTTTTAAATTAAATTAATCGGGAAAACATTGTGAAGTGTATATTATATATATAATCAATAAGTATTGTATTGTAAGTAAAAACTTACCAAAAGGACAATCGTTTCGATGAGAGACTTCTCACCATCATCAGCTGTTCTCAACTGTCGTGTTTTCTTCTTTATCCACCAGATGTCCTCCATGTAGTAGCAATTTAGAAATGAGGTCATGTGGTTTTGGAGTGCTCTAGGAACAAACCTAATGTCTTTTAATGCAAATTTGTACCCTACAGTGATTTAGGGAATGGTTTGGCATCACTGCTTGTTGTTGTTGTTGTTACTTTTGACGAGTAAATGTAACTGAGACGTCCTAGTGGCAGCAAAACTCAAATTGACAACCAGAAATGTTGAAAATAAGTGTAATTAAATGTTGATAGCCGTTAGTTCAATATACGAGGGCAATCCAGAAAGTAGATTACGTTTTGGAATAAAAAGTAAACAAAGTATAGGAAACAAATTTTATTATATACAGATGAAAGCCACACTCACATACTACTTTTCTACATAGTCACCATTCAAATTAAGGCATTTATCGTAGCGATGTACGAGCTTGGAAATTCCTTCGTCGAAAAATTCGGCCGCCTGCGCCTTCAACCACTTCGTTACCTCTTCTTGCAGCTGTGCGTCGTCATCAAAACGCTGCATAGCCAGCCACTTCTTCATTGCTGGGAATAGGTGGAAGTCGCTCGGTGCCAGGTCGGGACTGTACGGCGGATGAGGAAACAACTCCCACGTGAAAGATTCAAGAAGTTGACGAGTGACATTTGCCGTGTGGGGCCGGGCGTTGTCGTGAATCAACAAGATCTTAGAGCTCAACATTCCTCTGCGCTTGTTTTGGATTGCTCTTCTGAGTTTTTGGAGAGTGTGGCAATACCTTTGAGAGTTTATTGTAGTGCCTCTTTCCAGGAAGTCCACCAAAATCACACCTTTTCTGTCCCAAAAAACAGTCGCCATCATCTTCCTTGCCGACATTGTTTGCATGCATTTTTTGGGTTTTTTGGGAGAACTTGTGTGCCCCCACTGCATTGATTGCAATTTCGTTTCACAGTTCACGTGTTTCACCCATGTTTCGTCACCAGTAACGATGCGATCGAGTAAAGAGTCACCATCCTTATGGTAAGCGTCCAAAAAGTTCAACGCTGCAGCCATTCGCTGAGTTTTGTGGTCCTCTGTCAAGATTTTTGGAATCCATCTTGCACAAAACTTGTGGTAACCAAGCTTATCGCTGATGATTTCGTGCAACAAACTTCGCGAAATTTGTGGAAAACTCAAAGAAAGTTCCGTTATTGTGAAATTTCGATTTTCACGGACTTTAGCATCGACTTTTTCGACAAGTTCGGCAGTCACTATGCTGGGTCTCCCACTTCGATCTTCGTCGTGAACATTGGTTCGGCCATTTTTAAATCTTATGACCCACTGACGCACTCCACCTTCAGTAATAATGTTGTCCCCATACACTTCACAAAGCTGCCGATAGATTTCTATCGGTTTACAGTTTTTTGCAGTCAGAAACCTTATTACTGCACGCACCTCGCAGCTCGCGGGATTTTCAATTAACGCAGACATTTTAAACCGTCACAGTATCTGAACAGAGCACAGCACGAACCTCTCACTAGCACCGCTAGATGCCGACTGAGCTGCGCAACGCTCTGACCCCAAAATGGCCGCGCTAGCCCCGCCTCTAGCGGACACAGACGAAAACGTAATCTACTTTCTGGATTGCCCTCGTATTATACTATAAAAACAATTAAAACGAAGTATTGTAAACAGTCGGGCAAATTAAACGAAGATAGTTGAAATATCAAAACACTTTGTGCTCCACTTACGTCTGGAATTAGAATCACAGGACTAGTTTCGGGAGTTACCCCATCATCGGCTGTTGGTCTACTAGTTGGTCTACTAGTTGGCAATCGCCAAACTCCAACTCCAGTAGACCAACAGCCGATGATGGGGTAACTCCCGAAACTAGTCCTGTGATTCTAATTCCAGACGTAAGTGGAGCACAAAGTGTTTTGATATTTCAACTATCTTAGTTATGTTATACTAGGCTTGCTGTGTTTTCCATTTCTGCCACATCAGATAAAGCTTGTTGATATATGCACTGCCTTTAGACTTGAAATGTCGCCCTGGCCTTTAATGTTTCTTGTTTCTCTTACAGGTCTGATGCCTGACTCTTGGCCGTAACAGTGGATAGAGAAGAGGAGGAAGATACTGTGCCGAACCCAGGTATGCCTCTCATAAGATCACATGAATTTTTATGAAGCAAAATAGAGACATATATAATCATGATTAGCTCAAGATAGGCTTTCCATGTCTGCTGCCATAGGTGTATAGGTAGCATACTTGCCTTCCACCCTGGCGGTCCGGGTTCGATTCCTGGCCGGGTAGTGGGTTTTTCAGTAACGAAAAATCCCTGACTCGACATCACTCAGGAAAATTATAGGCTATATTAAAAAGCCTTAAATTAAAGTGGTGACTCCTAGAATAGGGTATAGGGTATTCACAATAGATCTATTAAGGCCGCAGTGTTGAGAAGTCAAAGGGCTTACACTACCCCTCATTAATCTAATCTGATCTAAGATAGGCTTTCGATTCAGTGATTCTTTTCTAAATTTATTCTTTGTAGCAACAAATATTCCCAAAACAATTTTGCCCTATGAAATTTTTTTCTGTGAAAATTATTAATTAATTTTTCCCAATAAATATTTAAACATGAATTACTCACTCGCAATGAAGGGATGATGCTAAAGTATTTTTTTATTCTACCATAACATAATATGCTTATAATATGTGATATAGTAGTATTTTAATAACATCCATTAAAGTACAGAATTTCATTACAACACTGCTGTGGTATCAATTAATATCGGACACGGAACAATCTTGATTCCTTGAGAGCAGCAATTCAAACTGCATAATAAACAACCTATATTTAAAATAAAATAAATTCTGTTCGTGTTAATTTTAATATTATACTAAATTGAGTTGATTGTGTCCCTTGGTTTGAGGGACACAACAAAATAACTCCTATTTTACTGTTCGCCATCACCTGCAATTTATCGCAAAAGATGAGAATGATGAGAGCTTATTAACAGCTGATCACCGAGGTTAGCCATCGCATTGCATACAAAAACTAAAACATCTAATTAGGTCGAACAAAACAGTCAATTATGCAACTTGCCTATAATGAAACACTCGCTTTGCTCGTTTCAGGGCTTAATGTACTATGGTTTACGTGGAATGGATATATAATCACAATAGCTAATGCTTTAGGCTTGGTAATTTTAGTTTGAGTCACTCTCTGAAGAAAGACAGAACGACATGAGCAGAACGTTAGATTTTTAACTATATAATGCAGCCCGACCTGGATAGTCAACACAAAGAGTTTATATCTGAGAAACTTACATAACTTAATTATTGTGTTCAGTGAAACTAGCCTTAAGTATCTAAATAAATAATTTGCTCTTGAAAGTTAACACGCTAGTAAACCTGTGCGAAGGTTGTGCACTACTTTTAGGACAAAAACCAGGAAAACTGAAATTTAGCTTAGTAATTAGGTTCACCATTACACAGTCCTTTATAATCACATAATCAAATGCCAATTTCACACACAACTCTGGCAATTAACAATATTTGTATATGATTAACTTTAGCACAGCCTACAGGTTAGGACAGGAGTACAGTAAAACCACCTTCAGACTGTGTTTTTTATTATTTCCATTACAAATGGATGCCTGGCCACCATCTATGGCTGACCAGTTGGGTTCAGAATACAAAACATATTTTTTTTTAAATGTATATATTTATTTAAAACTGAAATTATTTTTTTGCCCGACGTAACTAATTAGTGGAACTTACGAATATTGTTGCCGTGGATTGTAACGTGACATTCCCACACGCTTTGAAAACAAAAGAAATCTCAGTGCTGTAAAAATGACAAAAAGCACACGTGCCGTAAGTAAAATCATCATAATACAAGCCTTGATGGAAGACCGGAACCAAGGCCCCCTAGTTTGTGGCGACTTTAACAGGACAAATATTCGATCCCCATAACAACCAGCACCTCTTTCCTCAATCTGTAAGCAGCGCTTATGGAACTAGTATCACAATATACTATTGTGGTTGTTTATTGGATCGTTGGTAACAATAATTTCACCTATTCTTTATAGCTGATGGTCAACTTACAAACACTTTTAGCTCCACTTACGTCACATTTTTTCATGGACTAGTTTCGGGGAAATAACTCATCCCCATCATTGGCTGTTGGTCGACCAACAGGTGATGATGGGGATGAGTTATTTCCCTGAAACTAGTCCATGAGAAAATGTGACGTAAGTGGAGCTAAAAGTGTTTACAAGTTGACGATTCAATAGTTTCACTATTTGTATCACTTCCCGTGTTTATCGTTTAATTGATCATATTCATCAGCATTTATCATTTGTTTCGTTGTTATGAATTTATTGTTAGTTGAACAGACTATCTAGAGGGCTTTGGATCGTGATATTGAAATGAAACAAACTGTTAGACTTTGAATTATATAAAATTTTAATTATCTGCAAAATACCAATTAAAAGTCAATGGTGCGGAAATTAGCCAAAGCGGAATGAAAAAGTATTTCAATTGCTATCTTATTTGTGTGTATTGATGCAGTATTTGCTTTCAATTATGTAAAATGACTACAGAAATAATGATGTTGCTCCCATGTTGAATTTGACTTATGTTTGGATATCTCATTAATGATAGATCTAATCTAATCTAGCCTCAATCATTTTGCAACTACAGTGTGCTACAGTTCCATGCTATCAGTTAGTAAATTTATGTTTTCATTTGAAATGAAGATGCTGTCATCTGCGAATAGGCCTATTATTGAATGACTAATATTTATACATAAATCCTTTATGAGATCAGTAATTTGTCATTTGCTATACAAAAGAACAGATGACTTTGAGTGAATAAAATAACATGAATAACAAGTCTAATAGTTTCAGGAAACACTGTTTTCCCATCCTCAGCTAACTTTGCTGCACCGGTGCCATCTGGCATATGCAGGATGAATTTCACGATCAGATCATCGGAGGTCCAGACCCCCGCTCCATTTAGCCCTTCTTCGCCTCTTCTACATAACACAGTGTTTTCCCAATTAGCTTAATTCTTTCAGAAGATGGCAGTGGAGCTCGGAATCAATTCTCCTGCTCATCCAGTGGGAAACCCGAGAAATAATCCCCAACACCATTAAGCCTCATTATTGGGCTAGTGTTATCTCTTCAGGTAAGTTTTTGCCTACGCGCCTCCATCAGGCCTGCATCTTTAGCAATAGCAGTTACTCTGCATACAGGTATGGTAACCCTTATCTGTAACAATTGCCTTCGAAACAGTCACCCAAAGAAACTGCCAACAAATGGACCTCACTTCACCCATAGGCGGAACTATGGGGTGTGCCAGCCTTATGATTCTCCTTTCCAAACAAAAGCTATTCAAATAATTCAAAATTAAATCTTAAATTAATCACACAGCTTCAAAGAAAAGAACAGTTGGCAATGTGCATCGCCACAGCTCTTCAGGTTTGCAGGCTCGTACAAAGAGTAGCCTTAGTTCAACATTCACATACCATAATGAACGATAATCTTGCTAAAGCCACAGTAAGTGTTTGGTTTGTGCTACACCCCCATGCAGTAATGACAGAAAAGAGTGATTCAGGATACTAAGAAGACAAAACGAATCATTGAATCAGCGCCTTCAGGGATTGAGCAGACTTTCTACTCACAGAGGTTCAGTTTCTTGAACTAAATCACTGGTTTCATAATTGATTCACTAAAGAATCGAGTAATTATTTTACCTGAATCATGATTTGTTCTTTCGGTACAATAATTCATTGATTATGAACAACTTGTTCATGATTTGCCTATTTCTAGTACCAAACTCAAGACTGTTGAAAAAGCACAAAGTGGTTTCTCTTCTGTATTGTGAAGTGAAGTTAAATCAATTGTTACGGTATGTTGCAAGAAAAGGATCGTTCTGTATTGAAACTGGGTGAAGACGCCTACTGTAATAATGAAGGCTACGGAAGAAGTCATTATTCCCCCCCCCCCCAACTCTGCTTGTTAGATTTTATGTTGGCACACCCTAATGAATGGTTCTAGCTACGCCTATGGTCTCACCACGAGCGAATCTTCTGATCTCACATCTCATTGCTGTGGAAATGTCTCCACGTGTCAATTTTCATGTGAGGTGTATGTGATTTACATGTGATCCGAGGAATAAACAAATTTGTAACAAATGATTAATGTTTCTTATTTTATCTTTTTCTATGTCCACATTCTTGAATTTCCATACATGGCAGGACAATCTTCCTTTTCGTGCAAATGTCCCACTGTCTGACAAATGGACTTAATTCTCCTGCTTTCTTATATCTGATATCAACCGTTGAAGCAGCTCGATTCTTGACAGTACTTCCTGTCTATTCTTTCTAGTTTCTTCACCAAGGAAGTATCTAGTGAGTGTATTCTAGTAATTGTAAATGAAATTCATATGTATTGTGGTATGTACCTAGGAGATTACTAATTAGTTATGCATCTTTCCACAAACCAAATGTTTAAAAAATATACCTTGATACTATTTTTAAAAAAATCACTTACCATATTTTATAAACCATAAGATGCTCTGGACTTTAAGACGGATCTTGAGTTTAGGATGGAAATTTAAAGGAAAATGAATTTAATGTGATTCTAAACAAAACATGTTAAAGGGAATAACATACTTCATTGCATAAACAAATTAACCTTGTACAATGGAATGAGTGTAAATCACTTCTAACTTAAAACCTACGTTGTATGGAAATCTCTTCTGTACAAGTGGCATCTTGTAAATTTTAACAGCTGAACTTGATTTCTCATGAAAGACTGAAAATACTTTTGTATTGTCCTATTACACTTAGTAATAGGACAAGGCTGTTTAGAGGTCATTGCCTTCATTTAGACCATCCAGCGGAGACACTCCTTTCGTATAAATGAACTCAACATCCCTTTCTTTTTGCATTGTATACCTGGCTTCCAGCTACCCTCATTTTACGATTGTGACAAGTGCACTGATGTACAGTCTGTGCCAGAATTTGTAACTATCATATCGTTTACAACTACTTGTATATAACTATTGTATTCCGGCAATATTTACTACTAGTTTAATTTTGTTAGTGTACTTCACATCATTAGATGCACCCAACTTTCAAGGCTCTGTTTCCTAAGTAAAAAAGTGCGCCTTATGGTCTGTGAAATACGGTAGTTATATTACATACCACGATAAACTCGCTGCTGTTCACTTGTCTTTCCTTGCTCTCCGTGTTGGTTGCTCAGTGAATGTGTAGTACCTCTTGGAGTGCATAGTCACATTCACCACTAGAATATGAAGTGTATTTATTACTCTACAAGTATTTTAATAGTTTACAAAACTGGTTTTCATAAACAATTTCAAATAAATAACAAACAAATAAAATTTTGTTCTTAATAAGATCATTAAGATCGAAAGTGAACCTTTTATGGCAACATTGGCAATTTGGAGCGACAGGCCATTCTTGATGCCAAACCTTTTGGTAAATTGTAACAAGAGGTTAGGTATTGTGCCTCTTGCGCCAGTCATCAACAATATTACTTCTATTGAGGTAAGGTTGTATTTCTTCAGATAATACATCCTTACGTCCTTTCTGTAGCCTAATGTTGTTCTCCTACATGACCCCTCCTGAGCTACTCCATGGACTTCCTCACAGCTTCAGCGAATGCTTTGCATTCCTTAACGTTTCAGCAAAAGGACTGGTACCCAAGTGTTTCAATCTCACTGTTGCATTGTCGGCAGGGGGATACATTAGCTTCCATACGCTGCAACTAAGCTGGTCTGGTTACATTCCTATGCCTTTCTGTTTCAGAGAGCACCAAGTCTGTTTTGAAATGTGCCAGTATGAATATCAGACCGTACTAATTTATTATTGATTCATCTGCTTTCCCTTTCCTTCAAACTTGTGCATAAATCCTTGAGCCTTTTTCCACTCTCTAAAATACACAGTGCATTTTTTCTCTCCCATATTGAATATGGTATTTTGTTGTGCAGCCATGCAACCTTGGTAAATAAGATACTATTGTTGCAGAAGAAGGTGATTAGAATATTGGCAGAGATTGGGCCACATGATCGTTGCAAACAGACTTTCATATCATTGAGAATACCCACAGTTGTTAACTTATTTTTACTCAGGGCTCTTCTGGATACAATTGAAATACACTTGCACTTAGGAGTGATGTTCATAATTATTGCACATGTAATGCCGAGAAGATTGACTTTCCATTCTGTCATTTAGGTAAGCTCAAAAACTGTTATCCAGCAGTTGGTATAGGCATCTTTAACCATCTACCATCAGATTTGAGACAGTTACTAGCCTCTGCTTTTAGGGGGAAAATAGAACGTCTGCTTGTTGATCGCCCCTGTTATTCAATTGAAAAATTCTGTGATGTGGATCTATATGACATTTTGTATTATGACAGTCAAATGCTGTATGTTATATGTAAGATTTCATCTGGTTTTATCTGTATGTGTATCTAAATGACGCCATCTATGCCACTTGGTCTATGATGCAGTAATAAATCAAAATCAAATCGAACATCGACGGACACAGCTACCTCCAACTGTCCAGGCAATTCTGTGGGAACTCTATCAATTTGCTTTATCCAGCCAAATGAAACAACATTTGTAGGTCCTATCAATATACTCCTTTTCTCAGTGCTATGACAGCAGGTCATGTCAATCTATGACGACATGCTGCAGCAGATGCTGGATCTAATGAGCTCCAACTAAGTTACTAGTGATTCTACCTTTGATGTTTGCATGTTTTCAACGAAATATCTTTACCATATTATTATTTGTATACATAAATGTCTCCTCATCTGAAAATATCCCGTGTTTATTGTACTTGTCACATCTAACCTAGAACTTTCAGGCGAGATGATCCATATCGATCCCAAATACTACTGACAACAGTGTTACAGTTTTTAATATGAAATATTTCTTCCAGTCAGTGTTGTCTCGCTTCAGATTAAATTCGAGGAGATGTCAGTATAATTACTGATCAATTTTAAACACAGCATCTAGTTAGAGAAAATGATTTCTTATAAGTACTAATGGCCAAAACTTCTAATATTATTTTTTGATACCTATAATCATTACAATTTTTTTTTTTTTAAATTTGGGAATTTCGTTGTTCCCATGCCTCTGTAGAAAATGACAGAACCCCGATTGACAGCAGCATGGTGGATACTGGACAGGATTATGTGAAGCCTATCATCTGCTACCAGTAATTCCTGTGGATTTACGTGAGGCAATCATTCATTGATGTATCTCCACAAGCTAGTGGGTCTGATGCCAATTACTGTCGCAGCAATAATGCCATCATTTATGGTGCTGAGAAAAGGAATATGCTGAATATTCCGGCATGTCATTAGTTTATGTATTGTCCTGTTTTCTTTTTTCTTTTGTCAAACTACTAATAGCTTGTGTGGCAAATACAGCAGATTTCCATCACTCTCCTACCCTTCTTCAAATCTACAGTTAACAGAACTCGTGGACTGAGGATTTAGCTTCATCCTTGGTCATCACTTGACTGACACATTTGCTCAGTATATTCCTGGAATGTCAAACCACCCAGCAAACCGGCTTTGCATCAAAATAATGCACATTTATTTCTTCAATTTTCAGTTTTTATGGCAACACTTGCTTATAAAACAATTTCCCTGGTCCCTTGGATGTCGTTATAACCAAGTTCTACTGTATTTTAAAACCAGAATTTACATCAGAACAAGATTGCACACATCGGAGGAAATCAAGGTGTCCAACAAGGGTGTTTCAGCCTGGTAAGGAAATGGAGAACAGGAATCAGGAAAGGGATTAGAATAAATGCAAATGATGTCTTTTTATGCAGGTGATGGGCAGTTTACATCAAAATGCCAAGTTTTGCTGACCTTCATCCATCAGTGGTCTGACACAGCTACCTGTTTCTCTGCCTTCGCTCATCAATCCTGCCCAGCATATCTTTTTTATAGAAATTATTTCCTTCTCGTTAGGCCTTCTTCTAGTTTTCAGGATTATGTGATATGTGTTTCGATCTTCCCATGTCTCTTTTTCCTTCAGTGTATAATGCAATACTAGTGGCCAGATGCACATATGTTGGTTATTTTAAGCCACTTGGTACTTGCTTGCTTGCTTACTCAGTGGCAATAGACAATTCCTCAGCAAGCTAAAGGAATATTATTTATTTTATGGAACCCAAAGGTTCATTGCCACGCTTACCTGAGCCCGTCATTCAACCCTATTCTGTTCTAACTCCAACCATCCCTTGCAAATCCTACTTCCCTTAAATCTGTCCTAATATTGTCCTCCCATCTACGTCTAGGTTTTCCACGTGATCTTTTCCCTTTGGGTCTCCCAGTCAATACTTTTGAGATATGTCTTTCCTCCCCCATGCACACAACATGTCCAGCCATCTCATCCTCCGTGATTTAATTACCCTTATTATATCCAGTGACGAGTACAGGTTATGAAGCACTGGGTAACAACTGTAATCCTTGTAATCTTACAGGGTTAATTTGAAAAACGAGATGCACCAACAATAAAAGGAATTATCTAATCAGCGTTACCCACCTGAGTAGTCATTTATTTTCTGCATCTCGCTATTTCGTTATCAACTTATTCTGTTATCAGTTTCTTTTGTCTACTTGTATTGTAGTGCAGGAAGAAACAAAATGAATTTAAATTCATTGTCTTGAGTCCTTACTTTCCACTGTTAAGATAGTATGTGAAACAGAGACGTAATGAGTTACTCACAGTGGATGACCTTCTGCACAATCTCACAACGTTTCGACCAAAACCATCTGGTCTTCCTCAGGTAATATGGCTCAGCATTAACTGCCAGGGGTTGACAAGGAAAGGAAATTCCCATGCTGCCATCTGACAGTGTCATCACAAACAGTGTATTTCTACCATGCTTCCGGTTCCACTCATTTGGAATGTTTTAATCAAATTCTTCTTTGTCACATGCCGGTGGCGCGGAAAATTTTAACTCACAATTTTTACTTTTCCTTTCTTTAACCTTCTTAATAAACCCATCCACTCATCACCCAGATCCCCTTCATACCTGTTTAAACTAGGCCCTTGATTATTGATGATATTCCAAGCCTCACATATTTTTCTCTTCTCCAAGTCGTACTCTACCTTTACAATCTCCAATATCATGTTTTTCATCGGCCATATGTTGACTGAGTCCCGTGGTGATCCTTCCATATCAAACATCCCTTTTATGAATTTGGAGCCAATACATTCATGTCGGTGAACAGTTTGATTAAGTCCACTGTACATTTATCAGCTATTGCAACAGCACGATTCTTGGTGCAAGGAAGAATCACCGATTTATTGAAATTAAAAGCCATCAAGATGCAATTCATAGATTGAACAAGAAAATATCATTGAAAAACTCAAATTCATCACTTAGTTCTTTCTGCAGTATGCAGATTATGCATTTTCCAAGCAAGAATCATTTCTGAAAAGGCAATTCTGTAAGAGTTTATAATACGTAGTTTACGTCTTTAATGGCCGGTTTCTATAAACTCGCGAATTACCTAACGTTAAATTATCCAATGAACAGAATTTACACAAGAATAACACCACACAAACACAAATAATTTAAAGGTAACAATCACTTACACTTGTGGCGAGTTTCTAGATAAATGACAGAAAAAAATGTTCCTACAAACTCGGGCCAGATCTTTCCAAGGGTAAATCGTCGGGTTAATTTATCCTTTCATGGATGGCTGGATAAAATTTAACCTCTTGCAGAATCAATAATAATTTAAACAATGAGAATCAAAGCCTTCTGAATTAAATTAACTGTGCAACTCCAAGGCCTTGCTCATTATATCATTGTGGGTGAAATTGAACTAATTTGTCCATGGATAATTTACCCATAGGTAATTCACAAGTTTGTAGAAACCGGCCATAAATGACATTATTTTTTTGGATGTTCCAGTTGATCTAAATAGTCCAAATGACAGGAAATTATTAAGAACTGCAGCCCCGTCCTATATAGAATCACAGCTGTTAAGTAATTAACGAATTGGTGACAGGTACGAAGATCTTCATATCGTATGTAGCCAGCAATAGGCAACATATCACAGAGATTACGAGTTACGTAAGAGGTTGCTTTATTGTGTCAGCTTTCTATTCTAAGGTCTAGTTGGAGAGAAAATTATCTTCGGATCCTTTCCTATTAATATGAGTGAATTTGTGTGTGTACCGGTAATGTACAGTGCGCCCGAGAACAGTCTCCGCAGTTGCTATTTGCTGGAGAGAGGGCTAGCTGCAGCAGTTACGTTGGCAACACGAGCTTTTATAAAAACAAACCGCCAGCTGTGTATGCAGGCAGGCAGAGGTCATTGTCACTTTATCAATGGGTGCATTGTCTAATTACTAATCAGTACATATTGCAGTGTGCAAGCATTTGAATATTGTGACAGCACTTCCAGCACCTGCAATGATCGGCTGTGGTGAGTGCCAACTTAACTGCTGCAGCTAGCTGCCTCTCCAACAAGTAGCCGCTGCGGAGACTATTCTCGGGCGCACTGTAGATATAAAACAATAATGATAAAGCTAAAAATCTTGCTTCTAGGGGCATTTCACAATTAGAGTGCCTTCCCCGGGGCAAAACAGTCTCAGATTATAGTTCCCTGGACTAAAGAAAACCGCTTAGTGACTTTAGTCCAAATCATTCAATGTTTTCCCATTTAGCCTTACATTCAGGATCCCCCTACTGTCCACCTATGTAAAAAAATTCACAACTCTGCAAGCCATAATGTTATAAATGAATCAAGCAGAGCGGACTAACAACATTTAATTGATCAATAATTTTATGTATTTTGTTGAAAAAATTATTTCAGCTATGCTCTTTTTCCCAGTTGGTATGGTAATTGCAATTACAATTGAGAGCAAATTCAAAATGCCCGGAGGGGCTGTGAGCATTGCAAAGTATAATATAGATATCAGCGTAATTATTATTATTATTATTATTATTATTATCTGTAGCAACGGTTTAACATCACTTACATGTCGTAGAAAATTCAATCTCATAAAGGGTGGAATGAGGAAATAAAGAGAATAGAGTTCTCATGTAACATATTCAAAAGTGAACCCATTTGTTCGGCATCATAGATTAAACTGCACATTTTTCGTGTCTTAAACTAGCAAGTGAAATGGCCGTATGTTCTTGCAAACACAGTAAGAAAAGGTATTTAACGTGAACAACGACCTTGTTCTTCACCCTCTACTGACAAATTTCTAAAGGTTTCTGACAGTTAAAATATATGACTAGACTGGTTAGAACACTAATCTACCGTCTGCAGGACTAAACTCTGGTTTGCAGTACCATTTTCATTTCAAAATACTTACCGCTGTAAAAGGGTGCGTATGAAACATCTTAACGGCTATAATGAATGACGTATGACTCTATTAAGATAGGAAATTTTCCAGGACCATAAAAATATATCACTTAATCCAGGTGTTATCATTGTCGTTGTTCAGCGGATCAACTAATTTTTTTGAAGGTGGTATGCTATACTTACCCTCTATTATCTCCAGACTGTAAGATAAATAATAACCCACACTCGCCAGCAATAATATTGAAGTCAAAATATTTTCTAAATTTATTGACAATCATTGACACATCGGTGATACATTCACTACTTGCTAGGCTATCATTATCATTGCCGAGGAATGTACACCTTAAGACAAAAAATGAACCCGAGCTTCTAGATTGTTCTAATCTGTTGACTCGCAAACAAACAGCCAATGACATTGCTGCCAGCACAAAAATTCTCACCGGTTTTGTTTTTTTAAGATGATATGTTTACTGGTATTTTCTTTTTATGGATAGGCCTTAAAAATATCAAAGCTTTATTAAAATTGATACACTAGCCATTAATTTCGGATGGACCTTAGATTGCACTGAAGTAAATATTTGAGTTTACCAAATTTAAGTGCCAGTGAAATGGATATGAGTTAAAGGAAGTTTAAATTATTTTGAACTACCAGAAATTTTAGTAATATAATTTTTAATTACTAAGGTGCGATTCTAATCTGGAAAAGAATAAACATTAAGTGCATTACAATGATGTATCGACAAGTGCTTCTGTAGTTTTCCGCTTTATAATTACCCTAACACAGTGTGTATTGCAGAAATCGAGTACAGTACTATGCCACCAAGTTAAATCTGCACGGCGATAGGGGAAGTGTTTTAGCGCTAGTGTCGTCCAGCTACCACTATACGGAAGGGATGTAGGGGAAGCAGGTGGCGAAAGATCATAACATGGTTGCCAGATTATTCATTTGGACAATGACTGTCTTAGGTGTCAGGTCATTTAAAAACACAGTAATTCTCAGCGCCCCTCTTCCAGCCAAATAACCCAACACAGTGGACAGGAAGTGGCGGCGGGGGTGAAAGAAGGGACAGCTCATGTTCCCCAGTTGGGACATGGTTGCCAGAATATTCATTTCGACAATGACTGTCTTAGGTGTCAGGTCATTTAAAAACACAGGAATTCTCAGCACCCCTCTTGTAGCCAAATGACTGAACTCAGTGAAAAGGAAGTGGCAACGTCAAAGGAGGGAGATCGAGATGTAAGGCACATTCCTCACATATTTTCTGCATGCAAAGATAACTTGGTGGCGTAGTAGTGTAGTTTATAGGTACGGAACATGTATATACTCTATAGCTTCAGAACAGTAATTTTAACTTTAAGAACACAAAAAGTTAGGAAAATATACATTATTCATGTTAAATGTAGCGCTAAATATTCTTGTGGATGAACAGGCCCAATCCACAGTCTTCCATATAAACACAGAACGATGCCACAACCACATTATACATTTAAACTATATTAATGAAATATACCATAACCTAACCTAAAATTTATGAATATCAAAACTTTTCCACACAAATCAGAGCGACACTTAAGAAACAGGCAAGAGGCTTATTAGGTTGGCAACAAGCAAATTCAGGATGGCAGGGGGATTGTATAGTTTACTGGTGGATGTAATGTTCTGGTTTTAATCAGATGAATGATGAAATTGTCTAAATTTGACGTTATATTGTACTTCAGAACCCATAGAATACATACATTTAAACTTTTCTTTTATATAGAATCATCCTACATTACATCAGGTTTAACTACTTTAGTTAAAAGATATTTATAACTTACTTCCCAAAAATTATAGGCCTAGTTAAAATGGATTTCCTGCCTACAAATTTTTTCCAAGTAAAATCAAAGGACAGGGGACAGAAAATTCAGCTGTAGTAAACCCTGATGGCAGCAGAATATAAAAATGCTGTAGGAATAATTGAGAAAAGTACTTTCTGAAGGAATTTCTGGACTTGAGTGGTTGCAGCTTGTCATTGGCTTCATCAGCGATTTACAATAATTATACAAGAAGGGAACCTAGGTTAATGTTGGTTGGGTTGACATCACATTAAGGGAATTCCTGTTTTCTCATGAGTTATAATATGCTGTGTTTGAGGTTATAAAAGCTATCACATATTTTCTGATTTTACTTGTATTTTGGACATTAAAAACAGAAGAGTTGATATATAGTTGCTATAGATTGATTAGAACATAACCTACAATTCTGATTTTTTTTTTTTAATTTTTTAAATAAGCATTCTCAGCCATATGGCAAACTGTCCCTGAATTCTAGAGTGATAGGGAAGAAGCTAATAAGTCAAAATACTGAAGTTTCAGGAAAGACAAAACAATTTATTTACACAGTTTGTTACACTATTTAGATCAGCCCACCCAGATATTTTTACATAGTACATAGTACTATGTAAAAATACCTGGTGGATTGAACTAAATATTGTAACAATACTGTGGAAATAAATTGTCATTTGTCTCTCCTAAAACTTTGGTATTTTGACTTATTCGCTTTTTCCCTATCACTCTAGAATTGCTAAGTGAGACATAGGCTATATAATTGGAATTTTGAAGTCTATGTGTAGAATTCATTCTTTTAAGAACTCAAAATCAATCAGTCAAGTTAGATTGATATTGGTCCAATTTTTTTTTTTTTGTCTTAAGGAGTGCTTGTATTTTTAATGATTTTCTTTTTTCAAGTACTAATGTGCACTTGGGCTGTGTGGTAAACACAAATATAGGACATAATAACCAAATTACATCAAAGCATTTATATGCTACAGAATTTTGTCAGGATTTTAAAAAGTGAAACAGTTTTTTTTATAACAACTGTTTTGAGAGTCTAAATGTTTGTAAATCACAGCTGTTGGACATGCGAACACTACACGAACAAAGAAACTCAGACAAGAATGGAAATGTTAATGTTCTTTTTTTTCTTTCTTTCTTTCATCTGTGGATTAAACAGAATACTAACGCATAATGCCAACGACTTTATTTCTTCTTCCTGCCTCGAACTGCTTTATTTGCTCCGCCTCCTCGAACTGCCTTGTTCCGGCTTCGAGTGCCTTTACCAGCAGATTCTGTCTCCTGTTTGACATCATCTTCATTTGACTCTTCATTCTGATCACCATCTCCTTCATCTTCTGCATTCCCTGTGTCCTGTTCTTCGGTTTGCACAGTTTCTTTTTCATCTTCATTCTCTTCATCGCCGTTTTCCTCCTGGTCTTTCTCATCTTTATTTTCGTTATCATCGGTCTCCATAGCTTCATCTTTCTTATCACCATCTTCATCTTCATCATCAGGATTGGCTACTTTCGGACGTTTCCAGTTTCCTTCATCGTCTACTGAACTGGCTCCTTTTTCGCCTTCTGGACTTGCAGGTCTCTTTTTAGCTTCTGCCTTCTCCTTTTCTTTGGCCTCAGCTGCTATTGCCTTTTCCTTAACCAGCTCAATGAAGCTGTTGTAATGCATCTGGGTGCGGCAATGAGCTTTGGCGTCTTCAGTATTAATGAAGAATTTTCGACACATTCGGCAAATCTGACCATTGAGTTTCTTCAGAAGACTTATACCAACTGCAACCTCTGGATTGTACTTGGGAACCTTGAAACGTCCAATTGTTATTTGGTCTTCAGTGCTTTTCTCTTCACTGTCGCCAGCACCTTCAGTAGTACTTTCATCATTGCCTCCATTGACGCTTTTATCAACGTCCATTGTGTCTCCTTTAATTTCATCTTCTTCTTGTTGCCGTGTACGTACTTCGATATCGCCAACATCTTCTCCTTCCTTGGCAGATATAAGTTCTTCAATACCATATTCATCATCAGCTCCGGCTTTAGCACGAGATTCTGCGGTTTTCTTCAGATGCAGAGGAGTAAGCTTGTGGTGATCCCACTCCATGCGAGTTGGAAATTCTTTTCCACAAGGAGCGCATCTAGGATGAAGGAAATTCTTCAATGCCTGATGGTGTTCATTCTTGCGATGCACGCTGAGACTTCCGTAGAAGTGCAAGTCGCACATGGTGCAATATTCCCTCATGTTCATGTTGACTTTCTTGCCTTGACGCTTCATTCTTTCCAGCTCAATCTCACGCTGCTGCTCGGCAACCATCTGTTCGTGCCGCATGAGCTGCACCTTAATCTTGTAGCTCTCTTCCAGGTTATCCATCATCAGCAGATGAGTTCTCCCCTTAATGTGATTCAAGAACGAAGTCTCATCGCGCATGTGTTTCTTGCATACATGGCATTCAAATAGAGATGATGGAATTCCACTGTATCTTGTGTTGGATGCCTTTGCCTTCTCTCCTTCTGATTTCTTCTCGTCCTTCCAATCCCTCTTCTTTTCACCACCCTCACCTTCCTCTCCTTTAGAATCCTCGTCTTCAGGCTTTTGAGTTTCATCCTCTTTCTTCTGCTTTTCATCCTTTTTATCTGTCTTGGGTGTGGAGGTGACAGGGCGATTCCGTGCATTCTGATTGCCGCCTACCTTTTTCTGAGGACCTCCCCTGTTGGGGATATTGCGTCGGGCTTGCTGAGGTCTGTTATACTGATCACGTTTCATATCCATTTGCCTACGCCTATAAGGATCGTCATATCTCCCATACCCAGATCCATAGCCATATCCAGAGCCCTCACGGTAACCCATGGAGGGGTGATCCATGTTCAATAAAGATGGAACTTGTGATTCCTGGGGTCTTAAGAGTGTAGACAACAAATTGCTAGCAAGTGCTAACTGAGCCTCGGCAGATGAGGAACCGGACAATTGGGACAAAAGATTAGATTGTCCACCGGGAACTAACCCACCTTCCCATGGACTAACACCCATCTGTCCGCCACTCCTCCCGCCATAGGAGGGATTCAGTGGATAAGAAGACCTACCGTCTCGTCGAAATCCTCTATTCTGAGACATATTTTACTGCACAGAATTCCTTTTTGTACGTACTGGACACAATATTTTAGTTTGTTTAAATACACCCGGAACTTAACAATTCGCTTTCACGACGCTTTGCAATCGTAACACCCAATAATCGCAAACTTTGAATCTAGGATGCCGAGATTCAGGGCAGCCAACAATCGTGCTGGAATTTTTTAGATCACTGACTGAAATTATCTTAAATGGGGGCAAATATGACCCTTTATTCTGTATAAATCAAGTTTCGGTGTTGTTTAATTGATTATATTAATATTTTAGCGCTTTACGTTACTGTCATTCATTTCTATATTACTTTAGTATATTGTCGACTGTAACAGGAACTCTGTCATTCAACATAGCTTCTCCATTTTAATTACAATAATTCTGTTGTTTTAAAAACAGCAAAATATTACTTTCTTTCGCCCTTCACATTTTTCTTCATATTTAATCAGGAATTATTTTCTAGTTAAGTATGAGATATTCATTTTATAAGAACATTAAAAAAATTAACCTTGGGAGTAGTTGGGAGTAGTTATTGATTTTACTTTTAGCGCCACTTTTAAATCCCAAGCTCTGTCAATCCATAATAGGGTGCTTACATTACTTAACTCCGTGGCGCTAACATCCCAGAAGGGATAAGGCCTACCACCCGACCGCTGCGTCATCTACCATAGGCAGACGGCAGGATTGGGGGGCATGTGGTGAGCATGCCGACACCCACGGCCGTTAATGGTGGTTTTCATGCCCGGAGGCACTACTTCTCTAACAAGTAGCTCCTCAATTTGAATCACGCACTCCTACCAGACCTCCCTACCTCAGAAAAATCCGAGGAGGTACCGGGGATCGAACCCGGGCTGACGGATCTGTAGTCAGCAACGCTAACCACAAGACCACGCTGGCGGTCCATAACAGGGTACAGTACTTCGAAATATTAATTTTTTTATCTGTAATAAGCACTGTATTGATTCCATAAATAACTTATTGTTTTCAATATTATCATTATTAGTATTATTGTTATTATTGCAGACATTGAATGAGTCATCAAAGATGAAATTATCGCTTGGGAGTTATCGAAAGTCAAAACATCATCGACAAGCATTAGGCTTCTTATCCTGTTCCAGCTCCAATAGGTGAGAATGCCTTCTCTTAAATGGTCTTTCTACATTTCTCTTTCCTTTAGATTTGTATGAGAGTGGTGTTTTGTTGTTTTCCAATCAGGCTTTCGTAAAACATGAGGGGGGAAAAATCTATATTCTATTGTGATTTCTGTCAAACAAGGCCTTTTTAAAAAATCTGTGAAGGTTTTAAGATTTTGTGTTTAGTTTTTCGAGTAAGAAATAAATGAGGGGTCTATTTGCAAACCCGGCAATCTCCATTTTGATTGTGTGTGTTGCAATGTGTTCCCACATAAGGAAATAACTCAGATTTACACTAAATAAATGCCAGGAAATGCATTAAACTTTCATTAGAAGTTAGTGTGTCTATCTTTTATCAAAGTGGAGACTGTCAGGTTTCCCATTAGACCCCTCAAATAGTCCCCGAGTCCCTTTCTATAAAAGTAATTAGGTATATTTAATTACTTACCCAATGGCAATACATAATTCCTCAGCAAGGTAACGGAATATTATCTATTTATCTATTTTTATGAGTGCAAGCGTTGTGGTGAACCATGTGACAGATACCATGTAATGTATTGCAAGCAAAGGCATGAATCATTGACAAAGTTCTGCACTGCAGAAAACTGAATCGAAAAAGAAACCAATGCACATTTTGCGCATTTCTCTATTCGTTCATTATATGTTTTATGAAACCCGGAGGTTCATTTCTGCGCTTACCTGAGCCCGCCATTCAACCCTAACTCCATCGAATCATCCCTCACAAATCCTACTTCCCTTAAATCTATCCTAATATTGTCCTCCCACCTATGTGTAGGTCTTCCAAGTGGTCTTTTCCCTTCGGGTCTCATAGTCGATATTTCTTTCCTCCCCCATGCGCGCAACATGTCCAGCCCATTTCATCCTCCATGATTTAATTACCCTTACTATATTCTGTGAAGACTACAGGTTATGAAGCTCATCGTTATGCAGTTTTCTCCAGTCCCCATTTTCAACTCTCTTAGGCCCAAATATTTTCCTAAGCCCTCTGTTTTTGAACACACTAAGATTATGTTCTTCCCGAAGAGTAAGAGGCCATGTCTCACATCCATACAATACAACTGGCAGGATAATAGTCTTATAAATCTTTATTTTTAGATTTCTGGAAAGAAGATAAAAGTTTATGAACTGCTTAGAAACAAGCATTTCCTGATTTTATCCGACAATTAACTTCTGCCTTAATATTATTATATATATTTAAAAGGGGATATTTAATAAGGTAAATACCTTAAATAGATTTTTAATTTTGAACTAGTTTAAATTCCACAATTCAGTTTGCATGTTACGTGAAACAATTATAACGAGACAAAGGTATACATACCTAGGTATATACGGGCTCCTATCTATATATATAAAAATGAATGTATGTGTGTGTGTGTGTGTGTGTGTGTCCTTTATGCATTACTACACCATTCATCCGATCGCCATGAAACTTTGGGAAGTTGTTGAGTGCATTCCCGGGAAGGTTTCTGGTATATTACATTTTTAATTTTTCCTTTCGTTCGTGAGTTATGAGTGAAAAACTGGCAGAAAACGTGTATTTTTTGCGTTTTCGAAGCATCGTTTTCAGTAATACCATTCAAATCAATTACAATAGGCTTTGGTTATTTTTGTCATTCCTTGGACTCAAAACTATCGTGATCACTTGAATGTTGTAGCTCACGCTGGTCGATTCATTTGTTTATAATGTCAAGGGACGCAGACATATGAAATTTTCAACCTACACCGAAGAGGATTATTATTATTATTATTATTATTATTATTATTATTATAAGAGGGATAATCAATATAGGCCTCAATATGGTCAAACGTTGTTCGATTTGGACGAAACTCACTATACAGGGGTTTTCTGGGCCAAGGACCTCGAATCTGAGGTCGCTTTTACCAGTCAACGCTATCTAATCGAGGTATGTAATTCACGTGATTCAGGTGTTAATAAATATAATGATTTAACTATTATGCTCTTAATTTTTAATTTTTGAAATAATTATCGCGTGCGAAGCCGCGGGCACACGCTAGTACTAAATATATTACATATCAAAAATATTTATTTTCTCCTTCCTGGAAGTAGCACTCTAATTTTCATTTAAAGAAAAAGAAACAATTGAATTACATCTTATAAAATTAACAAAATATTATGAGAACAGAGAAGATCCATTCAAAATCATTTATCAAAATTACAAATGATAGCGAATCTTTTACAATGTCGATTAATAATTCATTTACAAATTTGCTACTGAAACCCTAATATAACAGTATTTGGTGCACATATGACTTTAATCCGTCTCTTGCACCAAACAGTAAACCCTGTACTTGCCAGTTCTTTTTACGTACGTTGTAGAGACGACTCAGGTAGGGGATACATAGTTCGTATAGTTCTCTTTTTTAAATCAACCTCATTTTCCTGAGCACAGTCAACCTCATATCGCATGGTTGAATCTAATATGTAAGCGAGATTTTCTATGTGATCCACATGAAGAAAAGCACACTTTATGATGATCAGCAATCCTCTGAAGTTCTCCCTTGGCTCAAACCCCCAAGGTTTTATATCTCGCTATAACTTGCATGGCAGCAGCAGTTTGTACTGAGGCTTTTACCTGGGATTGCTTGGATAGCTGTAACGTTAACGTAATGACGTTTTTCCATTCCAATATTGAATTAAGTTACTAACTCTTGCAGTGAACTCTTAAGTATGAGGATAAGTCAATAAATATCTATGTTTTTTCTTCAATCTTTTATAGGTTGGCTGTACAGCTTTGTGCTCACAGACGTTCATTTGTCTCTGCTTGTGGAATTTTTTACCGTTATGACTCCACTGAGAGTTGCGCTGTTGCACATTAAACAATGACTGCACCGCTCAGCGTTTGAACCAAAGAAGTACAGCATGCAGTGATTGTTTTTTGTCCTTTGAAGGTGTAACAGGATCCGAAATGCATTGAAGATTTTCTGCACAATATGGGGACAATGTTTACCATGGCAAAGCATGTACGAATGGTTGAAAAATTCAGAAATGGTCGAACAAGTGTGAAGAAAAGAACAATGCATATCATGACTCAGACAAACTGAAGAGTGACTGTCGACAAAGTGGCAAAGCATATGCAAATTAGCTATGGTTCTGCATATGACATTATTCATAACCTTAGTTAGCATTGCAGATCACTGCACGCTGTTCTTTTGCCGACGCTGAGTGGTGCAGCCATGTTTAATGTGCAACACCTAGTGGAGTCACAATGGTCGAACATTCCACAAGCAGAGACAAATGAACAAAGCGGGACAGCCAACCTACAAAAGATTAAACAAAAAATGTGGATATTTATTGATTAACTCTTGTATATGACAATCTTCACAAACATTTATTTACTCATTAAATGATTTGGTAAGAATATCAAATAATAAAAACCATTTGTCTCCTAAGGTGATTAGGAAGTATTAAGTATATTATGTATTGGGAAATCTTACTTGGAGATTTCTATATTTAATAACAGTTATTACCCATACTAGATTTAAGCAACATTAAATAATGATTGCATTAAATAATAATTGATCCCAGTTGACATATGTCCTGGCGAAAGAGCAGTTCTTTATAGACGAACTTCTCTATTGCTTGATGCTGCCATCAACAACAGCTTACACACAACTCGAGAAGAACTGGATAAGAAGAGGGAAACAATATGGTCAGAATTGATGCAACCACCTAGCTGTAACCAGCTCTGAAGATGCCAGACACAGTTTGTGGTGAAACGTCAGCAATATCAAGGGACAGACCACAGCCATACAGCCCGGAAAAGGAAAAATCATTGAACACCGACTGTGAAAGCCTTAGTAGTTATGGTCAGAATTCTTCACCACAGATACCATGATGATTAGAGAATGGACACAAGCCGGCTATGAGCTGCGACATGTGATGACACAGTTCACCATGCACGGCTTTCATCACCGAGTGTGCAAGACAGAAAAATGCCACGACCCAGACGAAAAGTGCAATTGCAAACTGTGCGCCAACAAGTGTGATAGATACCACATATTGACTTGCAAATGACGAGATGTCTCTTTGACCAACTTTTGCAAAGACTGACAAACTCAGTTCAATACCCACTGGGTGTATTCCCACATATTATTAAATAATGATTGTTCTTAAAGTATTTAAACTGACATCTATAACTTAAATCGTAGATATCATTAAATTGTTGGAACTTAAACATTGAAGCAATTATAATAAAATAATTAAGTTATAATACAAGTTGAATGAAAACACTTATGCTTCAGTAGCCTAATGCTTCAGTATTTATTTTTTGGTACCAGTAGTGCCGGTAAATTAAATTATTTAGGAAGCAAAATTACAAAAGATGGAAAAAGTGCAAGAGAAATAAAACACAGGATTCATTTAGCCAAAATGGCATTTATAAAAAAGAAGACATTGCTAACTGCAAAAAATATTTCAATAGACATTCATAAACAATTTCTGACATACTATGTTTGGAACATAGCGCTTTATGGTTGCGAAACTTGGACGATAGCAACAGAAGAGGAAATAAGTTTGCAAGCCATTGAATTGCGGTGCTACAGAAGAATGTTAAGAATACAATGGATTGATAGAGTCACCAATGAGGAAATATTAAGATGAATTAATAGAATTATTAAACAGAGGCGGAATTCACTATTAGGAAACCTTATCAGACATCAGATCTTTCTGTTTACTATAATAGAAGGCAAAAATAAAAAGAGGGCGCCCAAGATTAACCTACATAAGTTAAACAACATCAAAAGGGAAACCGGATGCAACACATATGCAGAATTGAAGGAATTGGCCATGAATAGAAGTCACAAACCAATCACCCTAGTAGCACAGATCGTTGGGCCAATGTTGGGAAATGATTGCCATGTTTCGTTGGTCAACGGTTAGGAATGTCCGTCGGGGTTCCGTTGCCAAGGAGCGTTTTATCCAACCAATTGCCAACTGTAGCCAACCAATATACAACAAAATCCCAACCGTTGGGAGACATCTATTAGGTAATGGTGGAACTACTAGCAGCGCAGAGACATCTGGCGGAAATACTAGAAGCACAGAAAATTTAATTTTTTATTTTCCCTTTCATCCCTTTTCTCCTCTTTTCCCTATTACCTCCCTTCTCTCCTTCACCCTACCTACCTATTCCTATCAATGTATGTATTTCTAATATTATTCTTGTACCCTTGTACTATAATAGTTTGTTATATTGTTGTTATATTGTATCCTATACCGCAGAACTGCGGTCAAAATGGATTAAATAAATATGAAATATGAAATATCGTATAAAATTCGCACCTATGGGGATTCGATCCCGGAACCGCTAGTGTTATAGTCTATCGATTTAACCACTACGCCATTAGTGATCGTTGCAATAAAAATCGAGAATTCTTCTAGCCTATTGACTACAGAGATGTGTAATACATGATAAATAGTAAGAAGGATATACATCTCGTATTTTGAATATTTGATGTGAATATATGATAACGTTATTTTCAGAAAACAAATAAAGGGTCCTAATATTTATAGAAGTAAAAACACCATTCGGATTCTTCAACATATCAAGATGGCGAATAACCGTTGTATCTTCATCGTCTACGTGATGACCTACAAAGTACGCCGGAAATTGCCGAAGACTGGCAGGAAGATGTGAAGTAAATTTTTAGCATGTAACGCGCACAAAGAGCTCGAATAATTAATGAATTAACACTGTTTTATTTTATAGGAAATGAAAATTTAACGCTTATAATGTTATTTCAACACTTTTTAATTTTAACATAAATGCGATTATATTCCAACGAAATGTATTGTTGGGCCAGCCATCCTGTTGGTTGGTAACGCCAACGGAGGCTTAGCCAACGAAATGTATTGTTGGGCCAACAGCCCTATTGGTTGGAAACGCCAACAGTAGGGCGAGAGGGCGTGCCAACCAATAAATCCGTTGGCAAAACCGAGGAAATTACAACCAACCTTTTCCCAACATATCCCTTCTATGCCAACCAAATCCCTCCGTTGGGCCAACGAAGTGTGCTACTAGGGCGCAAGATTGACAACTATAAGAAGAAGAAGTATGGTACCAGTACATGTTTCAAGGACCTTTATCCTCATCCTCTGCTACTTGTCAGCTCAACTCCATGAGTTGACGAGTATCTGAGTATGAGGACAAAGTTCCTTGAAACATGTTACTACTGGTATTAAAAAGTTGATAAGTGAAGCATAAGTGTTTTACTTCAATCATAATTATTTTATTAAATCATAGAAGTACTGGTAAATTTAGTAGTAGGTCCTAAGTTTAGTAGTAGTAGTCCTTTGAGTCTGACCAGACTCCAGGTGATCCAATGGATTTACAAGGGAGTTCCTCTCAGGAGTGGTTTGTCGTTGCCTTCCCCCATGAATTTATATTGGTGCATTCTCATTGTGCTATTGTCTCTTCTGTCAGACTTCTCCACTGTTTCCTATCTCGGACCTTCTCTTTCAATATCTCCAATTTTGTGTTGGTAGTTGTCTTTATATCGTCTAGCCAGCAGGTCCTTGGTTTCCCTCTTTTTTTCGACCCCTCCATTCGTTCAAACATAATATCTTTCTGTATTGAATTTGATGCCCTCATTACATGTCCAAAGTAGTGTAGTTTTGTTCTGATAATCATTGCTTCCAAAGACCTTTTCGGCTTTATTTCTTCCAAAATCTACTAGTTTGCCCTTGTCTCTGTCCATGAGGTCCTTAGAATCCCCCTCCACGTCCAGAGTTCAAATGAGTCTATTTTTTTTTTCTTAAGTTGAGCATTGCTCAACTTGAGTGCACCTTTCAATTATTATTTTTTTTTCTTACAGTCCAGCTTTCACTGCCATACATGACTGATGGGAACACCAATGACTTGTAAATTTAAGTTACAAGGATGGAATTACCAGAACATTTTCGGTTTTGTCCAGAGATTTTACTGTACAGAAATGATTTGTGTGGGGCCATCCTTGCCAAAAATTGTACTCAGGAATATCATAAGGATTAGGGAGCATGGGAGTGTGATTAGGGAGCATTTTCCTCTTTCTGGAGAAAGCCCATTTATGCTGAATGTGTGTAGATTAGTTTCCACTTTTTATGGCAAGCACATATACAGACTTTCTGCCTCAGCTTAAATAATAGTCAAATATTCCATTAACGTTAGGGGACATTTTAATGGCTTCAAGCCAGTTTGAAAATCTCTATTTTTGTTCATGAAAGTAGAAGAGAGAGACTTTCCCTGGTAAAAAGAGGAAAACTGCAACTGGATGGTATACTAAACTGGTGCTGTCATGTCAATTTTAAATATGGCCGCCTGGATGAAGACAAGTAGGAGTCTTGTTTAGGTGATCCTAATTTTCATATTTGTAGCTTAAAATCTGTATTTTAGGCAGCTTCTGAGAATGAGTGAAGGTGTACAGGCTACAAATGACGATGCTAGCGAATGCAAACGCTGTGCAGTGCAGCTGGGATACTGGGAAGATAAGTACATATCTCTGCTTGTAAAAAGTTCAGAGAGAAAAACTCCTGAAATTAATCGTGGATATTATGCCAGAACGAAGGGAGTAGAAATGTTTATCAACAAGTTTTTAATGACAAGCGGAAGCGAACGTCAAATTGTTAATCTAGGTTCAGGTTTTGACACGCTATACTGGAGGTTGAAGGATGCCAATAAAAATGTAAGCAACTTTGTGGAAATGGATTTTCCTACCGTTACGTCTAGGAAATGTTACTTAATTAAGAGGAACAAAGTCCTCTTGGATAAAATACACAATGAAGATGGTGAAGTACGTCTTAGTGCAACTGATCTTCATGCAGGCAATTACCATATTGTTGGAGTTGATCTCCGTAACCTGCGGGAGGTGGAAGCGAAACTGACAGAGTCAGAAGTGAAGTTCAACGTGCCAACATTGTTCTTAGCCGAGTGTGTGCTAGTCTACATTGATGCACCACAGGTGGAACATCTTCTAACCTGGATAGCCAACAAGTTCACGGCTGCGTTTTTCATCAATTATGAACAGGTTAACATGGGAGATAAGTTTGGAGAAGTTATGCTGCGGAATCTGCGGGCACGTGGCTGTCCGCTAGCTGGTGTAGATGCTTGCAGAAATCTCGACTCCCAGAAGAAGAGGTTCGTATCGGCCGGGTGGAGCGGAGCACTCGCTTGGGATATGGTAGAAGTGTACGATGCACTCCCTGGAAGTGATCGGCAGCGAATTGAACAAATTGAATTTCTGGATGAACAAGAGCTGTTAATTCAGTTGTTCCAGCATTATTGTATCGCTGTTGCTTGGAGGGGTGACAAGTTTTCAAACATTTCTATACATTGAGACAGAAATGTAACAGTTATTCTTGTTTGTTTATTTGTTTTGTAAAGGATTGTTTCCCATACAAGTGGAACCCCACCCGATGTGTGTTGTGGTGGTTATATTAATCTCAGTACTGGCGAAAGATAGTTATAGGTCGTGCACCACTCTCATCTGCTGGCATACTTCCCCTGGCCGCCTAACCTTGAGCTCACCTTTACCCTGGCTATGAACCTGCTGAATGGCACTGCTATAGCTCATTGTTGTACCCCTATCATATGCGCTAATTACAATACGTTACAAAAATGACCCTTGTACCCTACCAGATATACTATCACGAGAGCCTCTTTAGCGTTACAGGACCCGCCACATTTATTAAGTATTAAAGCTCTTTAAACTTAAATAGATGAATTTTCACTTCACCACTCAGCAATCACTCATGGTGTAGTAGTTAAAGCGACTAGTTACGATGCTAGTGGTCCCCTGTTCAAATACTGGTCGATGCAGAAAATTTATGGTTAGGAATAGGTCTCAAACAGGTACATTGGGTGAAGAGAAGGGAGGAAAGGAAGACAGGAAGAGAAGAAAAACAAAATAAATTATTTAATTTTTATCATTTCACTTTCTGCCTACTAGACGGCGTTGCTAGTTGTTCAAATGGCGGATTCTACCCACCCTCCCAGGCAGGTCCCGTTATTGAGTTGACCTAGTTGCACGACCTAGTACTACCTGACCAAGGATAAGGATTATGACATGACCTGGACAACTAAAGTATTTGTAACAAACAGAGATGGGTCCTGTCTAGTCATTGTTATGTTGGTAACATTTTGCGCCATGCCCTTAAACAAACTTTGTGGAGTGAAATATTAAATATGTTAAATTAGAAAACTAAATTATTGTGTTTTACTGTCTTAATCTGAGGCTTTCACGGCTAGATTCTTGAATTTTAGACATTGCTATCTTCCAGGCTGTAGGACATATTTTGCCAGTTTCCTTCCTAGCTGCAGGGACAGAGTCTGAAAATGGCACCTAAGTTATACCAGCAGTAACTTACTTAATATTGAGTCGAAAAATAAAAACACTTTTGACTCCATTTATGTCAATTTTTAAGTAACTGGAGTAATTTCAGGAGTGTTCCTCCCATCATCAGCTGCCTGTCATCCATCAAGTATTTTTAAAAATTGACGGATGACTGCTGGCTGATGATGGGAGAAACACTCCTGAAACTACTCCAGTTACTTAAAAATTGATGTAAATGGAGTCATAAGTGTTTTTATTGAAGTGAAACTTCTTTAGCTGCGGTAGGGGTGAATCGAGAGCTTGTGTAACGCTCAAAATTGTCATGAAATTATTGAGGTGTGACGGAACGGACTGCACAGAAAACAATCAAATCAATGATTAGGCTTATCCAAAATTTAAAAAATCTAAAAAACCAAAATAAAAAAATCAAAGGTCCAAAATTTAAATAAATCCAAAATTTAAAAAATTCAAAGATTCAAAATTTAAAAATCCAAAATTAAAAAATCCTAGTATCCAACATATTGAAAAATAAAAAATTTTAAAAATAATAAATCCAAAATTAAAAATTAAAAAATCCAAAGTTCTAAAATTAAAAAAAAATCAAAATTAAAAAATCCATAATTCCAAAATGAAAATAATTAAAAGATCAAAGATTAAAAAATACAAAATCCAAAAATTAAAAAACTCAATATCAATAAGTCCAACAATCCAAAATTGATAAAATCAAAAAATTAAAACAAGTTTCACTTCGGTCGTGTGGCGTTCCACGCACACTTTTTTATTTTTTACTTTTCTCAATATTCAGTATGTTCCACTGTTTACATCACTTCCTTTTAATAGTTTTAGTAACTTACTTGTTGATCATACAGTCTTTTTTAAACAACTTGCAATGTGACAGTTCACTGGAAGTGGGAAACTTCCTTCTGTCATTGTTTAGCAGATCTCCAAATTTCAATAAAAACACCTTGCATATCTTCAGCAAAGCCATGGAAACGCTTGACTGGCAACTGTCACAAGTTGCATGTTGTGTAAATCAGACTGTAGGATGTTACAGCATCATTGAATTATTCTTTCTTTGGTGTTCTTTCATATTGGAGGGGGCCGGCAAGCGTTTCTTCTTGTAATATATTTTATTTTATTTTATTTATTTGACCACCGGAGTGGTCTTGTGGTTAGCGTTGCTGACTACAGATCCATCGGCCCTGGTACCTCCTCAGATTTTTCTGAGGTAGGGAGGTCTGGCAGGGGTGCACTCAGCCTCGTGATTCAAATTGAGGAGCTACTTGATAGAGAAGTGGAGGCTCCGTTCATGAAAACCACCATTAACGGCCGTGGGTGTCAGGATGCTGACCACATGCTCCCAATTCTGCCATCTGCCTGTTGTAGATGACGCAGCGGACGGGTGGTAGGCCAAATCCCTATAGGGATGTAGCGCCGTGGAGTTTAGTTTAGTTTATTTTATTTATTTATTTATTCCACCTGCATAAAATGATTGTATTGTGCTTGGGAATGAGTTATTAATGCTAGAATCCATGGCCGTGGAAGCTTATGGCTTATGTTGACACCACAGAAATCCTATGATAAACAGGTATTGTGTTATATGGGCATGACACAACCATTCACAGATTGCAACTGCATATTGTTTGCTTAGAATGAAAACCTTCTATCTTATAAAACACATTCGTGGTTTTGTCACTTAAGGCTTCGTAGCAATACACTAGGTTTCGTTTTTACTCTCTAGAGGGCAGCACACATGTTATTACTGTAATATTGGCTGACAAATAGTTGAGATTTGTGTTTTTCTATCTAATAATAAATTTAAAATATTTTTGCTTCTCTTTTGAGATACGAGGTTTTCATTCTAAGCTGACGATATCAGCCTGCTGAACGCACAGGATGTGAAGTGAGGAGAAGGGGGCTGACAAGGGAACTGTACAATGTGTCACTTCGAGTCTCAAAGCCATGTAAGAAATTTGCATATGAATAGCTCTTCAGTACAGATACACACTTGCAAAAATTAGCAGCTTATGTTACCTGTTGTTGTTGTTGTTGTTTTCAAATGATAGGAGCTTGGTTTACACCATCTTGCTTCCCAATAGAGTCCTGCTAGATCTTGTTTCTTCTTTTTCTCGGGGTCTAATCGCCTGCAGTGCAGCAGGAGTTCCTTCCTTAGGAGGACACTTTCACCGCACAAGGAGCATCCGTTGGTTCTGGGGACAATTCCCATTCTATTAAGTGGTCATCTAGACAGTCGTGGGCTGCTTCCAGTCTGCTGATTTTCAGGGGAGGTTTTTTACTTTTTCTGCATGTTTAGCTATGTGTGAGGTTTTGTTAGGTTATGTTAACTATAAGAGGGTGAAAACGTGTTTGTATTGTTGCATGAAGCTCGCTTGAATATTCTGCATGCTGGGAACATAAACAACAGCGGGGAGTGAGGTAGAAGAAGAAGCTATGTCGTTACTCGTTTAACATGATTCACTAAATCATTTTTAGATAATCACTATTCACAGTTTCCACAGTTTGCATCGACATTGAGGGACTGATTATGATTGTTAGTGTGTTTGTGGGTGTTACAGGCTAGAAGTGTTACCACTCAATTTGCATGGTGAAAACAAAGATTTTTCGCCGTATACTCCAGCACTTCAATCAACCTGTTATCAATTTACTGTCGAGACAAAACTCTGTAGAACTTGGACTAAAATAGTAGTAGTAGTAGTCCTTTGAGTCTGACTTGACTCTTGGTAATCCGATGGATTTACAAGGCAGTTTCTCTCAGGAGTGGTTTGCCGTTGCCTTCTCCCGTCAATTCACATTTGTGGATTCTTGTTGTGCTATTATTTTTTCTGTCAAAATGTGCCACTGTTTCCTATCTCGAACTTCTATTTCAATATCTCCAATTTTGTGCCGTCTGGCCAGCGCATCCTTGGTTTCCCCTTTTTCCTCGAATCCTCCACTCATCCAATCTTGATATCTTTCTGTCAGACTAACATATTAGTACTATACTAGTATTATGGTCATCACTATAGGCCAATTAATTAATTAAAACATTGAACCAATTGAAAAGTACACAAAATTCTCTTTGCTATTTTTTGCATTATCGAAGCACCAGTTTTCGGTAATATATTTCAATTGTCAAATCAATTGCAGGTGGCTTTGTCTTCTTTCGTCAAAACTTGGAAATAAAAAGCATCACAATATTGTCAGCTTATCGCATGGAATTATCAATTGCTTCGATTCTGTGAGCCCACTCTGGTTGATTCATTTGTTTATAATGTCAAGGCATGCAGACATCTGAAATTTTCAACCTAGACAGAAGCCTGCTGAACAGAAGAGGGATAATGAAAGTAGGCATAAGTGGGCAAACATTGATCGATTTGGATGAAACTCACTATGCAAGGGTTTTCTGGGCTAGAGAACTCGAATCTGAGGTTTGATTTTGCTGCACTGTGCTTTCTAATCTTGGAATTCACTTCAAAAACCGGATTTTTAGCTGTTTCATTATAATTGTTAATCCTTTAGTTTATGAATGATTAATGTGTAAGTGTTAATAAATATATTTTAATTATGAGGCGTGTTTTTTAAGTAAGTACCGTTTTGGAATTAAAAAAAGACGTGCAAAGATATCGCAATAATTTTATTTTTACATGAAAGCCTGTACCTTAATCTACTTTTCTACATAATTTCCGTGAATATTGAGGCACTTGTCATAACGTGGCACCAGTTTTTGAATACCCTCCTCATAAAATTCTGCCGCCTGACAATTTCCGGTAATTCAAGTTCTCGGTCACAATGCGATACAAAACACTACGAGAATATTGAGGAAACCAGTCGTACATTGATGAAATTGTAAAGCGTCTGTTTTCTCTCACCTTTTCTTCCACTTTCTGCACCAAATCTTCATTAAAGACCGAAGGACGCCCACTCCGTTCTTCATCATGCACATTTGTGCGGCCATCTTTAAATGCTCTCACCCATTTCCTTACCATTCCATCACTCATAATGTTTTGTCCGTAAACTTCACAGATCTCACGATGATTATCGATCGGTTTTACGCCTTTAGCACTAAGAAATCGTATAACAGCCCGTACTTCACAATCGGCGGGACTCACGATTGTCGGAGGCATCTTAAACACTCAGTAAACAACGTATACAATGAAGAATCAGACTGTAATGGCGTCAGTGCGTAGACAAGAGATGTAGGTAACCATAAAAATAAAATTATTGCGATATCTTTGCACGTCTTTTTTTAATTCCAAAACGGTACTTACTTAAAAAACACGCCTCGTATGTTGCTCTTAATTTTTAATTAATTATCATGGGCAAAGCTGCAGGCACCTGCTAGTTGCTTATATAAACATACAAAGGATTGCCTTATAGCACTAGGCTCCCATCCATACATTTGAAGAATGCTTTTAGTCTTCATTATATACACACACCCTTGTCTTTTCCTGCATTTCTTAGCTTCTCCATTTTTACACCTATGGCCGACTCGTTTGCCCCCCCCCCCCCCGCCCCAATTCAATGTATTTCTCGACACCCTTAGCCGGAATGCATTGTCATCTCTCGTCTATGACTCACAACACTATTGAGTCACCCCTGATTTCAGTTCTGTGTTTTCTCTCAATCCTAATTGCCTTTTGATGAATTTTGTGATATCATTATTAATTCATCCAAGAATCAATAATTAACTTTGTGTAATAGATTTTGTCTCCATCTGTTCTCTTGTGAGTTGTTAAAACTGTAATGTTTGTTTCTCTGTAAGTTTTGTAATCTGTAACTGACAAACTCTTATATCAGGTTGTATTTGTACAACATAGAAGAAAAAGGCGAAATAAAGCTATCTCAAACTGGCTGACCATTACATTTTCAGCTGAAAGTAGGACATCAGAAGCAAACTTGGTTTATGCCCTCCCCCAAAATCTAGATTATTAAGTGCCAGTATGGTACTTTATGAATTGTGTGTGGGGACGGGAAAATGTCTGTCCGTCCGTGTGTCTGTACATGCATTAACTCAATTACACTTTATCAGATTTTCATGAAACTTGGTATATACATTTAAAACATCCATGGTAAGATACCTGTTGATTTTGGACCAAATCGGGTGACGAGTAACGGAGTAATGCCCAATTTAGTGCCTATTTTTATGGTAATATGTTAGAAAGGCACGATAATTCAAATACACTTTATCGTATTTTCATGAAACTTGGTATACACATTTATGACATCCATGGGTAATTTGGACCAAATCAGTTGACCGGTACTGAAATGAGTATATAAATATTAATTTTCTAGTGGATATAAGATGCTACAATATTATTGCATGGCCCACAATATATTAAACATAACATAACATAACAAATTGCCAGTCGTTTATTGATATCGTTAGCCTGATTTGATTCATTCATTTCTTCATAATGATGTCAGTGTAAATAAATGTAAATAAAAGATTTAAAATACAACCAGCCGTTCAATATTGATATATATAATGTTGTGCATTCTATCAAAATGTATGACTACCGGTATCTACATTATATTTTAATGTGAGTATTTTTCATATTCGTTCCTGTGCAGCAATATAGCTAATGCAATTCCTGACAGATAGATTTCAGATTGACTTTTTATTCATTCATAACCTATAAGGCTGCTTTAAACTTGAAAAAAACATGTCAGCGAATCGTAGGCCTATTGTATCATTAATAATATTGCCAGTGAATTTTGTTTTTGGAGTTTAACTCGGAGAGCTATTACAAAAATAACTTCTTTTCTGCATGGGCCTATCATAATTGCAATTATCACCGATTAAAAAAAGCGTTCTGGTACTTTGTTCTATCAGTTTACCTGGTTTTATTAATCATTGAGGAACTAACACATGTTATGTGCAGGAGAATGCAACAAATCAACCCCAATAATATTAACATCTCAGAATAGGCATCAGATGATGAACAACAGGTCAAAATGTTTGCACAACTTAAGTGTTCCACATGCAAATGTTCAGTCCTATTCGATGTCTCACAAGCTAGAGGTAGACCATTAAAGGCAATCAGTCATAGGAGAGAGGATCCATCTGGCGGTGTGAAGTGAGCTCTACCAACTGAGCTAAACCGGAGTTCACTTCACAGCGCCAGATGGAACCTCTCTCCCATGACTGATTGCCTTTAATGGTCTACCTCATTGACAGACAAGTTATGTCATATACAGTACTGTGAGACACTAATTGGTGATTTTTGTGACCGGGCTTAGTGAACTCTGGCTTAATTCTGTTGGTAGAGCATTGGCACGGATAGCCAAAGGTCCTGGGCTCAAATATCAGTGTCAGAGGAATTTTTCTCCTATAATAGTATCATGTAATATCCAACAGAGACAATAATCTGTAATTCATGAATGCATGAGTTACACTGCCCTCTTTATTTTACAAACTTTGTTGCTTGAAATTTGGCAACACAGGAGGTAGTCCTAGCTGTGGCGGTCTACTGGAAGCATTTCAGTACGTTTTTAATGTACATAATTCGCTTCAACACATTTATTGGCTTTATTTAGGCAATATCAGTGTGATCTGCGTAAACCTTAGGTGTTGTACTTTAATTTTATTTTCAGTAATAATTGTAAATGTATTTTTAGCTTCCTTGTTGTAACTTAATAATATCCCACTTCTTGTCACATACACATACGAAGGAGAATCAAATGAAAACTGCAATTAATTTGTTTACACTACTGGGAGGGGTAGATGACACAGCGGTCAGGTGGTAGGTCTAGTCCCTTCAGGGATGTAGCGCCATGGAGTTTTTAGGGATGAGCTTCTGTCAGCTCCTTGTAGTATTCTTTGGCATTTCCTCCTGGGATGGTGACTATTTTGACATAGAATAAAATTCTGTTTACATCTTGTCGTATCCAATTTGCGCAGCGACTGACTTATCATTGCCTCTATTCGTATAAAATATTGTATATCTACCATGACATACACTATCTTATGGTACCATTGCCTTACTTTCAGAGAAAAAATAATTGCCATGACTTATGCTCCATCCATCGTACTTTTAAGCATTTCTTATGTGATTGTATGCAACTAAGTCCAGTTTTTCTGGGCACTTGGAAATCTTCGCACAGGCTTACTAGTTACTGTTATTTATTTTCCATCCTTGCAAAGTTTCTTCCAATTTGTGAATTCAATCAGATCTCCTTACTTTACAGCTTTCCTGTACAGTCAAACCTCTGTTTAACGAAGATCAATATAATGATAAACCTGCATATATAGCAATATTATTGTTTGGTCCTGGCAAATTTCCTATCTTAGTAATGTTAAATGTAACTGACTGAAGTCTGTAACGATGAAGCTATTTTAAAAACTATATTTGGAAGTTGAATTGTTACTGCAGCTGGTATCAGATCAGTATCCTTCCCAGCCACCAATATTGTTATCTGGATACCTGATATATGTTACATTTCTTAGGTATTCCAGAAAAGAAAGCTTCATAAGGGGTGGAAAATAGGAGCAACGAGGCTGAAATAATCAATATGTGTGCAAAAACGTACCATGAGTTTCGTTGTTATTTCAACAAGTTCATAATGTGCAATTCAAACATCATAAGGAGCAACTGTTTAGTTTTGCCTTAGCTATGTGTTTCTCTTCTCTCTTTCCACCAATTACGAGATTGAAATTTCTGACACATGGCTAGGCTCAAAGCATGCCATGATCCAGTGAAGTTAAACCAGTCTGAATGGTAATTGTTTTAGTCTGCGGATGTTAATAATATTTTTCATACGAATTTAAGAATACATTATTAACGAGTTTGCCATTAAGAAATCTCGTAAGAAAGCTATGAATATTACGTGGGGTGAGTTGTTTTAGAGAGGTCTGTATATTTTTCAACAAATAAACCAGTAATTAACTACATTTTGTGTAATTTCATTTCACCGTGTAGGACAACTTAATACAAATTTAACACAATTATTCAATTATGCAAAAGATAGTCATTAGCATTAAATTATAAAAATATGTTTAAAATAGTGATCACTGATCTCCAAGAACAAATTAATTAATTTTGAAACCCATGAATAATAATTTCATTTTTCAACAAATGTTAAAAGAAGTAAAAAAAAAAAAACAAGTATACAACTAATTTGATTATGTAATTTATGTAAACCATTAAAATTGTAATTTTATCTAAACTAAATGAACTTTAAGTTTAAAAAAAGATGAAAACACCAATGAACTCTATCCTTTTGTTGTATAAAACAAATGTATTAAGTAAATATGAACTATAGAGGACTTTAGCCTATAGGCAGCATACTCTTAAATCCGGCCCTGGCTATACAGAGGTTTACAACTGCATAAATCCAACTGCCTTCAACCTCGACAACTTCACTCCTTGAAAATGTAGCCACAGTATTGCTCCAAAACTTGCAACCTGGGTAGGATCAAGATGTATTTGAACAGCATGTCTACATGGAGAATGTAACAAGGGTTTAAATTTGGTGTGTTGCAGGGAGTTGTGTTAAGCCTGGAACTATCTACAGGAACATCTACTGTGACGGTAAGCAACTCTCCCAGAAATACTTTATACTTACAGTACAGATGGGTAGATATACTCTATACCAGTGGTTCCCAACCTTTTTCAGCTGGCGCCCCCCTTCGGATATCATGAAATCCTCACGCCCCCTTTGATATACTTTAAGAGATCCCTATAATACTTGTAAAAATAAAATTAATATTGCTCACCTCTTTTATTATTCTTATTTAACCTGTGATGCTCTTGCTGTAACACATACACACAGATAAAACACGAAAATGCATATCTAGTTATTGTGTATCTTATTTGAGTCTCAGTACAGTTCATAAAAAAGTTAAATGTAGAAACAAATGTCCAATGTAGAGTTAAAAACTTAATATTATTGAGATGATTGGCACTGTTTTGCTTTCCCCAGCTCTGAAATATTAGGTTTTATGTTTAGAGCACAACGCAGATCACCTGTATCTCGTATTTGGATTTCCAATTGTTATAAACGTGTTGAGGCTGAGATATCACTATTTAATATGATGGGGAAAATATATAAGATTAAAAAATGTAAATTCACACTGTTCTTTTATTCTTGTTAATTACAGTATGTGTCTGTGTACTTGTTTGGTTAAAGTTAACCGATTAAAAATTCTTGTTGACCAACAAGGCAACAACACTAAATCAACATATGAATTTCAAATTATTGTATGCCCCCCTATGAAGAGCCTCATGCCCCCTGGTTGGGAACCCCTGCTCTAGAGAATAATATAACATCAAATTTGGCATATTCCGTTGTTTTAAAACTGTAATATCACATTCAGTTGAGTAATATACTGCCCCACTCTTATAGGCCAAATCTAGAAAGAGCTAGCAAAGGAGAGTGCAGGAGGGAAAATGAGGTCATGTCACACATTTGCTTCGTCTTGAGTTCTGCATACTTACCACAACATCCAAACCTCTCTTATCCATAAGAAGGCCTTGCGGTTGTAGGTACTTCTGGTTCGCCTGCCGATGTACCATTCATTTGCTTTGCGAGTAATTCTTAAAAATCTATTTTAAAAAACAACATATGTAAACGAAACACTGGTGTCATGGATGTCTGTTTGTGGTCACATTACACTTAATTTGTTTAACTGTAAATTAATTTTGATATTTAGGCTTGTAGGTGTTGACGCCATGCAAAAAGAATGGTCATTCCTCGCCTCTGATTCAAGCTCTCGTTAACTCCATACAACTTTCTCTCCTCTAAAATAGCAAAATGTTTCCTAGAGTAGAGAAAATGGCAAAACACATGCTTGGGGTTGAGAAAGTCATGCAAGTGCTTTGACAATACAGAAGCAAGAAACTAATACAATCAAATTTGGCAGTGAATAAATAGGTCGGTTTGCAAAACTAAGTCATGTACTGTCACATATCACAATGTATACGCACATTTTTAGTTTCGCTGCATGATGTGTGTGTTCATTGTCATATTTTTCAGCGTGCACAGGCATTGTGGTAGGCTACATGACTTAGCTTTAGGAAGAACTAATAAAAACATCCCTCTTTTGACGATGGTTGTGCACTCAAGCATCCTACCCTTAGATAGTCGAACTACAACTAAAGACTGTAGTAAAACATAGTGTGACAGCTATCTTACTATTTCCAAACATTCTTGAAAGATAAATAAAAAAGGGGGATAAATATGTTAATTAATGACATGTAGGACTTTTTTATGTGTAATGTTATATTTCTCCCCAGTTGTAGAAAGTGTGAGTACGAAAATATACACACTAACTTCACTATTAGGTATACTTACCCAGAATTATCATTTCAATGGGTACGCCCATCATCATCAGCTGATTCCGACTGTCCATCTGATGGCAGGTGGACGAACGTGTTGATCCAAGTTCCTGGATGCCCACTGAGGTGTCAAAGTTTAGGAGTTTATGGCGGTTCTTTTGAATAAATACTTTCTCCCACATCACAAGCTCCAGTGGCTTTTCAACCTATTTCAGATGTGGGAGAAAGTATTTATTCAAAACAACCGCCATAAACTTCGACACCTCAGTGGGCATCCAGGAAACTTTGATCAACAAGTTCATCCAGCTACCACCAGATGGACAGTCAGAATCAACTGATGACGATGGGGATACCCACTAAAATGATCATTCTGGCTGACGCGAGTGAGTTTTTCCACTGTAATGCCCCTAATTTCATTCGTAATGTTTTCTTTCAGTTCCTCCAATGTGTGAGGATTTGTTCGATAAACCTTATCTTTAAGAATGTGGTTTCCAGATGCAATGCCTGTATAACAGGAAGGACGACACTTCCAACATATGTTATAAGGTAAGATATGTAATACTTTATATAGCCTACACTTTAAGCAGGGAAGCCGCTCGCGCGTCACCCGTGGCTAATGCGGACTCCGCAGCGGAGAGTGAAAACACCGGTCGCCCCGTCTCAACTTATAATAAAGACCCTGTAGTAATATTAATAGTTCTCTCCAGTTATCGAAGCGGCATAAGTGACACTAGTGCTTTGTTTACAGTTGATGTTTTGTAAATTATAAGTGATCAGTATAATATTGACAATTTATTGACATACAAACGTTTGAGATTAGGTGCCCAGTACTTGACAATAACAGCCTGTGCTACCTAGCTTTATAAATGCTGTGTTTATCACACTGCGTAATTCATTAACAGTAATCTGTGATTGTAAAATAATTCACCATTTCTTGCAAATGCCATTATGCAGCATGGTGAATCCGAGCAGCCATTAGTGTATCCAGTCATGTGATGGAGAAGCAGGTTAGAAAATTTGGCATAAGTACAAAAATATGAAAAAATGTGCGGAACCTAACCTTATAACTTCTCAGCATATCGAGCTCTTGGCAGCAACGAGCGTGGACAGTGTAGGCTACGGGTCGCAAACAGTAAGGGGCATTTCGCATGTCTATTCAAACTACGAACTGAGACACACAGTAACGAGAATGGCGATACATGGGTTTCACTTCAAAGTATGTGCCCAAAAGAAAGTACATGAGCCCTGTGTGTTTGTGTACTTTGCAATAAGCCCTGTTGTGACTGATACTATATATTGAAGTGCAAGAGTAGGACAAAATCTATAGCGGAGTACGCCAAAGAGGACTAAATTAACACTCAATGCACAAATGTGCGCATTTCTTTCATTATTTCGCATGTCTATTAGTAAATTTTGTGGCCAAAATTTAGAGCTCAGGGAAAAAAAAAAATACTATCTGCTTACGTCTTAACCAACCCCCCCAACACACTAATAGACCCACTTGGGCAGGAGGGATTTGGAGTGGGGAGACATCTAGTAATAATTTTTAGTACTAGCAGCACCATCTGGTAGCAAAAAAGTTGAAAATTAGGCTATCCTCCTTTCTACTTCTCTAACTCATTCTTCACCCTACCTACCCATCGGGAACCTGTTCCTAACTTACAATTTTATGCCTCAAGAGGAATTTGAACTTGGATCTCCGGCTTTGGAGCCAGCACAGCACTAACCATTATGCCACAAGTGTTCGTTGAACTGTGAAGTGAAAATTCATCTATTTAAGTTTAAAGAGATCGTGAATTTACCAATGGAAATGGTATTTTATTAATATGAGTTGATCAACACACTTGGACTTCACTTACCAATCATTTGGTAGGACCTGTTTCACAGTCCATTCACCTGTATCTTCAACTACATGAGTTGAAGATACAGCAAATGGCCTATGAAACGTGTCCTACCAAATGATTGGTAAGGGAAGTCAAAGTATGTTAATCAACTCATATTAATAAAATATTGATTCATTTCACTGTGTTAGGTTCCAAACCATTTATAATATTTATAAATGGAAATAGTATTACTCGATTTGGTTATACTAATATTAATTTTTAACTGTGAATTATTAAGTTGACTCTGAGAAAAGCCGTGTAAATCTTTTTTTATTGTGGTACAAGGCTCAATTTGTGGGGAATGCTCTTAGAATTAATTTTAACGTAACACAGTACAAAACTTGTATATTTGTATGATGAATCACTGTAGTTAATATAACAGCGAGCTGCTTGATGGCAAAGGGAAGGGAACCGAGGCCCAGCCATCGCCATGGTAATGAAACAGGGAGTGGGTGGAGCTTAGCAGGTAGCAGATTCTTAACACCTACCGGTACAGATCCCTCAAGATTTTTGTGTAGCTCAAGAATTATTCTAGTCTTAACACAGAATTTTTAAAATGCAAAAGATTACATGGCCAATGGCATCAGAGAATCAATCTTCTAGGCTACTACGCCATTGTTCTTGGTTTTTAAAACCTAACGTTTGACCTGCTGTGTTGGCAGACATCTTGAGACGCAGCTGGAGCAGTGTTCTCAACCACTCCCCACTCCATGACTTGTGCTAAACTATTTCAAAGCACAACCTGCAGCCGGAGTTCAATAAGAACACTTCGCTCCTGTCAACGCTCCAGCATTGTCTTCCACAACAGCAGGTCAAACATTAGGTTTTAAAAACCACGGACCATGGCTTAAAACCCCAGAAGATTACTTCTCTCACGAGTTTTGTCCTGTATTCAGAAATAGGGAATATGAATCGTGTCTCACAAACAATACTTGGTTTTCTAGGGTCATGAATTCCTTCCATTACATTGTAGGCCTACAGCACTGCTCCTATGAAATTCCTCCATCTACGATAACTGTGGATATTAATGTTAATCAACTGTGATTTAATTCCTATTCTCAGATTCACCATCCTGAGTAATTGCACTCATATTTTTTCTTTTTTTACCATACAATGTTTTCTTAACTAACACGGCAGTGCTGTGAGATTTAAGAACATGTGGAATCATTAAACTAAATTGCAATAAAAACACAAAATTTGTTTCCGTTTCTGGGTTTAAAAAAAGTTAATACAGAGATTTAGTTCAACTGCATGTCTTCTCATGAAGCCGTCACTGTTCTTAAACACTACAATTAAAGAAAGAAACTCAAGAATGAGGAACAAATATTAATGTGTATTCTGTACCATGATATAATGACCAAAGTTACTTCTTTTTCCTGCCCCGAACTGCTTTGTTAACTCCACCACCTCGAACTGCCTTATTCCTGCTGCGAGTTTCCTTAGCAGTTGTCTCGGAATCTTGTTTGGGGTCCAGTAATTCATCTTCGTTGAGGTCTTCATTAGCATCTGCATCACCTTCACCTTCCAGGGAATCCAGCAGGTTTCCAACTTCTTGATCAGCCTCCGAGTCTTCTGTCTTTTCTGCTTCATCTCCCTCATCTTCTTCACCATTTTCCTCCTGATCTCCATCTTTATTTTCATCGGTTTCCATAGTTTCATCTTTCTTATCACCATCTTCATCTTCGTCATCAGGATTAGCCACTTTCGGACGTTTCCAGTTTCCTTCGTCATCCACTGAGCTGGTTCCCTTTTCGCCTTCTGGACTTGCAGGTCTCTTTTTAGACTCCGCCTTCTCCTTTTCTTTGGCTTCAACTTCTATTGCCTTTTCCTTAACCAACTCAATGAAGTTGGTATAATGAATCTGGGTGCGACAATGAATTTTGGCGTCTTCACTGTTTAAGAAAAATCTTCGACACGCCCGGCAAATATGACCATTGAGTCTCTTCAGGAGACTTACACCAACTGCGACCTCTGGATTGTACTTGGGAACCTTGAAACGGCCAATAGTAGTTTCAGTTTCCTCTTTCTTCTCTTCTCCATCCCCAGCAGCTTCAGTGGAACTCCCTTCATTGCCTCCGTTGACGCTTTTATCTAAATCATTTGATGTGTCTTCTTTTACTTCATTCTCTTCTTGTTGTCGTGTACGTACTTCGATGTCACCAACATCTTCTCCTTCCTTGGCAGATATAAGTTCTTCAATACCATATTCATCATCAGTCCTGGATTTAGCGCGAGATTCTGCAGTTTTCTTCAGATGCAGAGGAGTAAGCTTGTGATGATCCCACTCCATGCGAGTTGGAAATTCTTTTCCGCAAGGAGCGCATCTAGGATGAAGGAAATTCTTCAATGTCTGATGGTGTTCATTCTTGCGATGCACGCTGAGACTTCCGTAGAAGTGCAGGTCGCACATGGTGCAATATTCCCTCAAGTTCATGTTGACTTTTTTGCCTTGACGCTTCATTCTTTCCAGCTCAATCTCACGCTGCTGCTCGGCGACCATCTGTTCGTGCCGCATGAGCTGCACCTTGATCTTGTAGCTCTCTTCCAGGTTATCCATCATCAACAGATGTGTTCTCCCCTTAATGTGATTCAAGAACGAAGTCTCATCGCGCATGTGTTTCTTGCATACATGGCATTCAAATAGAGATGATGGAATTCCACTGTATCTTGTGTTGGACGCCTTCGATTTCTCCCCCTTCTCCTCATCCGACTTCTTCTCGTCTTTCCAGTCCCTCTTCTTCTCAGTTTCTCCATCCTCTCCCTTAGCATCTCCTTCGGTTTTCTTTTCTGAATCACCCTCTTTCTTATCCTTATCATCCTTTTTATCAGTTTTAGTGCGATTTTTATTTACAGTAGGGCTGCGTGAATTTCCGCCGCCCGGCTTCTTCTGTGGGCCACTCCTTGCGCCGAGATTGCGACGCCCTTGCTGGTTTTTATTAAACTGATCTCGCGGTTTCATATCCATTTGTCTACGTCTGTAAGGACTTATATCGTCATACCGGCCATAACCTGAACCCGAGCCATAACCATACCCGGATCCCTCGCGGTAACCCATGGGAGGAAGTGGATCTAAATTCAATAGTGATTGTACCTGCGATCCTTGTGAAGGTCTTAACAATGAAGATAACAAATTGCTAGCAAGAGCTAGCTGTGCTTCTGTAGACGTTGGCAACAAACCTCCGCCGCCGCCGACTCCGGATCGTCCAGGAACCATTCCTCCTTCCCAAGGATTCACAGCGGCCTGCACGCCACTTCTTCCGCCATATGAAGTACTCATTGGATAGGATGGCCTATTGTCCCGCCGAAATCCTCTATTCTGAGACATATTCACCTATTTTAATCACTCCCTTATGTACTGGACCAGTATTTTAGTACAAACACGCCAGAAAGCTAATCTCGATTATACGACGCTTCTGTACCGCTACAATGAAAGAGATGGCGCGCGGTGTGCGGAACTTGCATCTATGGTGCCGTGACTACTAATCAATGACCTTCAACGCAGCCATAGCCAACATTGGCGACAAAACTAATTTCCGCTATTTGTGTAGGTTTCCTTTTCTGAAGTTAAACTTGTTTAGCCGCGGTAGGGGTAAATCGAGAGCTTGTGTAACGCTAAAAAATCGTCACGAAATTAGTGTAACGCTCAAAATCGTCACGAAAATAGTGTAACGCTCAAAATCGTCACGAAATTAGTGAGGTGTAACGGAACGGACTGCACAGAAAAAACTCAATGATTAGGCTTATCCAAAATTTAAAAAAAAAAATCAAAAAATTAAAAAAATCTAAAAACCAAAATTAAAAAATCTAAAATTCAAAATTTAAAAAAATTAAATGTCCAAAATTCCAAAATGAAAACATTCAAAGATCAAAATTAAAAGTACAAAAATCCATAATTAAAAAATCCAAAAACCCAAAATTTTAAAAATAAAACCAAAATTAAAAATCGTAAATTCCAAAATTAAAAAAAATTAAAAGATCAAAAATTTAAAAAATCCAAAATTTAAAAAGTCCTAAAACCCAATATTAAAAAGTTCAACAATCCAAAAGTGAAAAAATCCAATAATCCAAATTTAAAAAACTCCAAAAATTAAAACAAGTTTCACTTCCGTTACGTGGCGTTCCACGCACACTTTTTTTTGCACTAGTATTTTTAAGTCGGGGAAACGAATTTCCTGACACTTTCTCCGACTTTTTTAACTTAAAAGAAAAACTATTTTCTTCATAAAACATGTTTTAAGGTCCTTGGATTTAAAAAATTGCATTTTCAGGAAGATTTCTGAAGAATATTTTTTCGTGGAGAGATCCGAGAGCCGGAGTTATTGGCGAGCCGCATAATTTTTTTAGAATAAAATAAAATTTATTATATAATGTTATTCTCTTAAAAGTTTTGAAGTAATTTTGTCTTGCTTCTGTGTCATGTAGCCTACCATTATTTTCATAAAACAATTCTGAGTTGTATACTTTAACTTGACTTGAATTTCTGGAAAATAAAGACAGCGTAAAACCCAAATTAAAATTAGGTATTTAGGATTTGTTTCACAAAAACTGTACACTTATTGATGTTTTTAAAAACAGTGGATAGAAATACACCATGCAAATAAGAACTCTCACAGTTTTCAATGTTTAATGGATCTGCTGCATTTACTAAGGTTGGAATGTCCACTTCTGTCTATTTTTTTTCTTGGTTTAACCTTTCCCGTTGTAGGAATGTTTACGCCGCCCGGGCCTTATAGGACCGCGACCAATCGAGAGAGAAATTACCTTAGGATAACATACTTATTTTTTGACAAGGGCATGGAGGGCCACCCGGGATGAGTGATCAGCTCAATGCCGAAACGACACGAGACACACCAGTCACACACACTCCTCACGCTGAACAAGGCGAGGATGTTATGAAGATGATATAGACGGCTAAATACATCCGGGGACCACAAAGGCCTAAAGTTTCCCGCCATTCGTCTCACACGTGAGGAAACTTGTTCCGACTAGAAATCGAACCCGGGCCCGCTGCGTGATGAAAGCGAGCCTATCCCGTATGCCACAGCGGTGAATAATGTCTACCTTGAGTTCCATCCTTCCACTGACTTTTTTGTTGACTGCAAAATCATTTCTTTCTCCACAAAACTTCTCTTCCTTTAGGAACATTTTAATAAAACGTACATTAAATTAATATACAGTATTCCTGATCTAAAGCAATGACATAATCATAATCAAGAATGGATTACGCGTCAGCCGTGATTTCTATAGTCTATTCTAATAGACTTAACGTAGAATAGAATTAGAATATAATTTTATTTAGTCGAGCCTGCATGTTATAGGACGCGTCAAAATATTTACAATTCATTGTATAATAATACACATTTACATAAATCATTTTGTTTATAGTACTAAATATTTTTTAACTTTTATTGTATGTAAAATTGACTTTGTCTATTGCTTCTTTTGTAAGCTTATTGACAATAAATTATTATTGTTGTTATTATTACTATTATTATTGTTGTTATTATTATTATTATTATTATTATTATTATTATTATTAAAATCAATAAAAGATGAACATACAGTTAACATTATTGATAAATTGTATTATAATACAATTACTTGATGTATTTCAGTTAAATCTATTTTCGTTATAAGTGATTATAACATTTGTGTGTATCTAATTTACGATGTATAGTGGAATTTTTTAGAAAACTTTGCGAGATTCCGATAGCGACAGTTGGCAACAGTCGGCGGGACCCGCTAATTTCCTTTCATGACGGACGCCATTACCGGCCACAGCCACCTATATACTCTACATGCCATGCGGACTGGAAGAAATTATAAATCCATGAGTTGTCAAGCATGTGTCACGACCCAACTCCCAAGACGTGGAGCATTGAAAGGTGAATTCAAATCATAGAGCAGTAAATATGCGACAGATTGGTGGGTACTGGTCTTTAAAATCTATAGAAACCATAATATTTGTTCGTAACGTATAAGGAGATATCCTAACCTAAATCTATTATATAGCTCCGAACCCCCACCACTTCGCCTGAGGGGAAGTTATGCATATTGCAGGAACCATGGGAAGGGGTAATGGGGAAAAGCAAGAGCAGGTCGCCCCTTAAGCTCCTCCCACTCGACTCACTATCGGGACTACTAAAAATTCCATCATAGTCACCTAGATGTCACTCGTTTAGCAGCGTTGAACATTTGGAAAATTTTATTTTTTTCCTTTCTCTTCTTCTTTACCTCTTTCTACTATTCAATTCCTTCTCTCCTTCATCCTACCTACCTACCTATTTGGAACCTATTCCTATCCTACAAATGTTTGCACCTAATGGGATTTGAATGCGGGACGCTAGCATGATACCCAGTCCTCTAAGCCACTATGCCTTCAAGTGATGATGTGGAGCGAAGCGAGAATTCATCTATTTAAGTTTAATTATTTAACAATTAAAGTCCATAAACTTTCCACATAAGTTTAATTAGCTGCATGATATAGCAGATATTGATAATTTCATATTATTTGCAATTGTGAAATATCCTTTTGGTTCAAGGGGAATTTTAATTGGTACAAAGGCCATAGTAATTAGTGCATATGATTTGGTACAAGGGTTATTTCCATATTGTAGTAATCAATGTAATATGCTTTGGTACAGCACGAAAAGGGGAGCGGGATAAGTGGGCCATCGCCATAGCAACATAACGGGTGGAGCTTAAGGGGCGACCTGTTCTTGGTTTTTGCCGGGGTAAGAATATTAAACTGCACTAGCGAGAGAAGAAGCGAACAAAGTCTCTCATTTCTTAACTACATTATAATATAGGCTACAGCCTTACCGACTTAAAGCAATGACACAACTGACCCATACACCTCTCCACGCGATACGAATCTCTAATGGACTCATCTGTTTCTACTGCGCATCCATGCTTGGACTCTGGCCTTTGATTAATACCACTATAGATGGCCCTGACTTTCTGCATTTACTAGAGTTAAATGTCCAGTTGCAAATACTGTAAAAACTTCGACTGACTGAAACATCAAAAGATAGTTTTAGGTCATGCAGTGCCAAAGCTCTGCCCACTCTCGCCCCCCCCCCTACTACCCCTGGCCACCAAGCCTTGCATGCACCTTTATCCTTGGCTAGGAACCTGCTCAATGACAGCTATCTTACTATTTTCAAACATTCTTGGAAGAGCAACTCTTGTCTTGTCAATTGCTTTGTTTTTCATTGCTTATGTAACTGATAGTTGGTTTGAAGAAACAAGAAACTCCTCCCTCTGGTCTGCCTTCTGTTGGTGTGGCATAGGAATGTACACTGTAGAAGCCTTCAGTATCGAATGTGTCTAGTAGAAATGTCTCTGTAGTTACAATCATGTCGTATTTGCTTAATGATTCTATTGGGATAAATCCGAACGCGTTTCTTGCTCCTTCTGTGTTCCATGTCATCATTTTCAGGCTGACTTCTTTATTCGAGGGATGCACCCTCAGTGTAAGTCACAACATTAATCAGAACAGCAAATAATTTCAAATTCAACTATATTGTACCCTGATAACTCGAATATGCTTTATCAGAGTTTCGTGAAACTTATAAACTCCTTAGGAAAAACCCTATTGATTTTTTATCACTTCAACCAGGCTTTTTAAATACCACATTTGCATCAGTCGGTAGAACTGAATATGCTGTTGGAACTGAAGGCAAGTGACTGCATATTTCTACACTTTCAAATGTTTTGGAAAAAATTAAGATATCACTGACATGAGAAATTCATTGTAAATTCATTCTGTTATTATTATTAATATTAATAATAATAGATATATAAGCATTCATGAACCACAGATTATTGTCTCTGTTGGAAATTTCATGAGAATATTATAGGAGAAAAATTCCTCCGACACTGGGACTTGAACCCAGGACCTTTGGCTATTCGCGCCAATGCTCTACCAACTGAGCTACGCCGGAGTTCAATTCACAGCGCCAGATGGAACTTCTCTCCTATGACTGATTGCCCTATTGGTCTACCTCATAGACAGACAAGTTTTGTCATATGCAGTACTGTGAGGCACACTAATTAGTGATTTTTGTGACCGGGCTCCGACTGTTATTGTACAGTTAACAATTTTTCTCCTATAATATTCTCATGAAATGTCCAACAGAGACAATAATCTGTGGCTCATGAATGCTTACATATCTATCTTGAATGTCAACTGTACAATAACAGTGGGAGCCCGGTCACAAAAATCACTAATTAGTGTTCCTCACAGTACTGCATATGACAAAACCTGTCTGTCTATGAGGTAGACCAATAGGACAATCAGTCATAGGAGAGAGGTTCCATCTGGCGCTGTGAATTGAACTCCGGTGTAGCTCAGTTGGTAGAGCATTGGCGCGAATAGCCAAAGATCCTGGGTTCAAGTCCCAGTGTCGGAGGAATTTTTCTCCTATAATATTCTCATTAATAATAATGTTGCTGCTGCTTCTAATATTGTAGAACGTAAGTTTCAAAAGCCACGAGCTGCCACTGCTTATAACTACCCTTCAGAGAATTTTTGGACAAATATGTTTCAAATAAAAGTTTAAGCCCTTAGTATAAACACCCCTTTTAAAGAAAATTGTTAGAGCTGTTTTCTAGAAAATTGCAAGAAACGAAATTTTCTTAATGTAAATTAACCTTAAGAATAAGAGAAAGACGTCGCCAATCTTTGTGTCACATCCTCAGAAGGTACTTAACCCAAATTGTAGCTTACGTTATGAATTTTTTAGCTTTCAGATGATTTTCTACTCTGGAGCTAGGCTGTTCACACACATACACAGACATGTTTCTGAAAATAGTATTTTTGTCGTCATAAAAATAGAGAACTTTTACTTGTAAGCAAAAACTTTAGTGGACTCATCATGTACGAGGGTGGATCAAAAAGTAACGCACAATATATATATATATATATTTTTTTTTTTTTTCAAGAACTTTAATAGGTACAATTACAAACAAATGCACACATGAAGGGACATCTATTGTCTATTTTTCTATATATTTCATATTTCATATTTATTTAATCCATTTTGACCGCAGTTCTGCGGTATAGGATACAATATAACAACAATATAACAAACTATTATAGTACAAGGGTACAAGAATAATATTAGAAATACATACATTGAAATATAAAGAGATACAAAGAAATACAAAGAAATACAGGATCAATACAACACTATAGTCGCCAAGTTTCTCAACACATTTCTCCCATCGTGATACCAGTTTCAAAATACCCTGTTCATAGAAGTCCGTTCGGTTGGAGTATAGCCATCTGCTGACTGCTGTCTTCACTTCTGCATGTTCAACATAGTCAGAAGAGAGATCTATATCTGTCTTCTATCTTTTATAATAATACAAGGGAGTGTTTGTCTTTCTGTTGTCTGTCTGTGCACGATGCCCAACGAAATCAACTGAATGCAAAGATCTGAAATTTTAAGCATAGGTGAACTGAAGGGTGGGTGAATGAACCTCGAAGCCGAATTTTTAATTTTCGCTTTCGTTTGCGAGTTATGAGTGAAAAATGGCTTTCAAAGCATCGGTTCTCTGTAATACATTTCAGTTGTCAAATCAATTGTAGGTGACTTTGCCTATTTTTGTCATACCTTGGAAATTGATCGCGATCGCTTGATTTTGTAAACCCACTCTGGTCGATTCATTTGTTTATAATGTCAAGGCTAGCAGACATCTGAAATTTTCAACCTACACGGAAGAGGGATATTGAATATAGGCCTAAATGGGCAAACATTATTTGATTTGGACCGTTCGGTCTGCGGACTGCTGTTTTCACTTTTGCATCTGATGTATACAGACCAGGAATTTCTTTACGAGACCAAACAAATGAAAGGTTACCACGGTGATCTTCGAAGAATGCACACCACCTGGACATTGCTACAGTCCATACAATCGTCCCCATACACGCCACACATGTCCCTGTGAATTTCACTCGGGTTATGCCCTTTAGTCCATAAAAATCACACTACACCTCGATAAGAAATTCCTGGCCAGTAAACGCTTTGCATCAGATGCAGAAGTGAAAACAGCAGTCCGCAGATGGCTATACTCCAACCAAACGGATGTCTATGAGCAGGGTTTTTTGAAACTGCCATCACGATGGGAGAAATGTGTTGAGAAACTTAGCGACTATATAGAAAAATAGACAAAAGATGTCCCTAAATGTGTGCATTTGTTTGTAATTGTACCAGTAAAAGTTTTTGTAAAAAAATTATTGCGCGTTACTTTTTGATCCCCTCTCTCGGAAAATAAGCATATCAAAATTAGTATAGGTAATGAAACCTCCATTGGAGGACCCTTCGCCCCACCTGGGGATCATAGGGTACCAGATACAGATACAGATACTTTTTGATCCACCCTCATATTTCAGACTACTTGTATTTTAGCCTCATCCGCTAAAGCCTTGCTTTGTATATTTCTTACATAAATAGCTATTGTGAATGGTTCTGCCCAATTTAATATAACACCCATAGGTAAGGTAAACATGGACAAAAATTAAAATTGACTGTTCAAAGTTACTCGAACCACCAAGGTAATTTTGGACGCTATGGATAACAATTAGTTGTACATCTCAGCATGCATCATGTTCCTAAATTGTTAACTCATCCAAAAATATTTTTTAAAAAGTCTTACTGCTGATCAAAAGCAAAAGATGAAAAAAACACCCATAATTACCCCATATGATGGTATAAGTTAAATGAACATTTTAAAATAGGATTAAAATAAAAACTTTAATAATTTAAAATATAGTATTGTGTAAATTAGTACTAATAAGTTTTGTTATCACGTGTTTCAGAGGAAGGCTGCAAATGATTCCGAGGATGCATTAAACATAAACCATCTCAACACCGAGCCTGCCTTTCATTTCAACCTTCATGAGATGTAACAGGTGAGCCCACTTAAACTTTGTCGTTAAGTTCTTCTAATGTATGGGGAATTGACCTATACACTTTATTTTTCAAGTTCCCCATAAATAATAGTCACATAGGCTATTGTTAGAAGAACTTAAAGACAGTATCACAAGAGAAATTAACTATCTTGGAAGCTGAACTTATGCACGTGAAAGAAAATTTCCTAAAAAGGTGCCAGTGTTGTGTGAATGCAAGAAGAGGACATTTCCAACGTCTCTTGTGATGTACGTGGTTATTTTCATTGTAATTCGAACTGTAAATGTTAGAAATTGAATCATTACACCGATCACGGCTTTATTTGCGTAGATATTTCACCTGAGTTGGAGCTGTGCCCGCCGTGATGCAGAAACCCGCATCGTTGGCTAACTCTTGCATGGGACTCACTGTATATAATTTTTAAATCTATTTATAGGTAATCTACGGACACTTAAAGGCAATTTCTTGAATAAATTAATTCCATTATAAAAACAAGTGTTATAAGACCACTGGGGTAAATTTATATCTGTCCTGCGTCTTGTATTATAATTATGCACTTCTTCATTGCAGTAAAATTCTCCAGATTCTTGTTGACATATAATATACAATAAAATACATATCAATTAAAAACTATATCATAATACTCATTTCAGTAAAAAGAGGTCTACAGCTTTCTATCTGACTTTCGTTTGTCATTATCCTCAGATTGAGAATTGCTACAGCCAGGAGCGATGCCAAGAGGGGGCCTGTCCCACTTTACACAAAATTGATGGTGCAAGATTTTAGAGTAAAATTTAACTGAAAATTAAGTTTATTGAATTCCTTTCTCATTTTTTAAAACTTGTGTGATTTGTGTACTTTTCAAAAGTTACCACAATAGAGCTATCCGATAATTTGGAATGAGAGAAGGTGTCCAGTTCCAGTAACACTTCACAATAAAACATCTGAAGAGGGAATTATTGCTGGGAAAGAAATTCAAGGGCGGGTGGGTCAGACCAAATCATTTGCTAATACAAAATCTCCTCAAGCATATCCAGAGACTAGAGTTCTTGTAAAGATAAGTTATGTTAAGTTGATAATATATGATTTATGTATAGCGTAGAGCTTTAACACTGGTACTCACTACTAAATTGCGGTATTTTGTTACCTGTTGGAGCGCTTTCAACCGCATGGAGCGGCCATCTTCAGCTGCTGAAGATGGCCGCTCCATGCGGTTGAAAGCGCTCCAACAGGTAACAAAATACCGCAATTTAGTAGTGAGTACCAGTGTTAAAGCTCTACGCTATACATAAATCATTAAGATTATCGCTACAGAATGGACAAAACTCAAGAATTGATAATATATTACGTGGGATTTTTTACAGTGAAGTGGTACTATAAATAATGTAGTATATGGTCGGTTGTTTAAACTCAAACTTCACTTACTTGTTTCTTTTTAAGAATCATGATTTCGATCAGCCTCCTGATCATCCTCAGCTTGTGTCCGACTGAAGTCGGACTTCAGTCGGACACAAGCTGAGGATGATCAGGAGGCTGATCGAAATCATGATTCTTAAAAAGAAACAAGTAAGTGAAGTTTGAGTTTAAACAACCGACCATATACTACATTATTTATGTTAAGTTGCTTATCCAAGCTTATTACAATGCGAGGCGATAGCCATATCTCCTCGACATTACAATATTCCTTTTTTGTAAATCAACACATCATTAAATGTACTTACTTTTGTTAAAAGAATTGATTAAGAGGCGAAACAAGGCGCATTTTCATGTATTTTTACCTACTTTCAGTTCATTTTTATTATGCATAAAACACGCCAGCCATATTATGGTTCTGAGCGAAGCAGGATACCAACTATCCTTCTTTGCATTAAGGTAAGTAGTGGCAGATAGGATAGGTTATGTTATGTTAGGTTATGAACAGTGGTATTAGTTTAGTAGGGCATACGGAAAATGTGCCATATTATATCTCCTGCAAGGTTTGTCATGTTGTAAATATTATAAAGAGTTTGGAACTTAACACAGTGAAGTGAATCAATATTTTATTAATATGAGTTGATTAACACACTTGGATTTCACTTACCAATCATTTGGTTGGATGAATTGACATGTAGTTGATGATACAGGCGAATGGCCTGTGAAACGCATCCTACAAAATGATTGGTAAGTGAAGTTCAAGTGTGTTAATCAACTCATATTAATAAAATTTGTCATGTTGGTTAACCTGTTACCCAGAATTCTTTGTCAAGTTGATAACATGGCCATCAGTTCTATCTTATTATCATGAATTAGGTATTTGAAGGAACGAGAATCACAGGATGTATTCTTATAAATTAACATATTTTGCACCTAATTATAATCCTTGCACCTAGGGACACATTTTTAATGTTGTTTTGTTTCATAAAAATTAAAACTGTAATGTCGAGGAGATAGGCTGGACCCACAATGCAAAATATTCAACATTTTAGTTAAAATTATTCATCAATTTAGAAACAAAATTTGATTACAAACACATGTATGGCTCATCTGCAGAAAAAATTCTGGTGCTGCGACTGCTCTAGGGTCTAGCAAGCCAAGACACATGCCTTAGCCTCATACAATAAACTTGACAAAATAAAAAGGAAAGAATTTTAATTATCTTTTTTTAACATACAGGAAGAAACCTGTATTGGAAACGTGTGGAATCTTGGGCTGGAAACCACTGCCTTATGAGGGAAGATAATCCTGCAATGGTATCCATGGCCTTCTGTGTAAAATGGAGGACCCCACCAGATTTTGAACCAGGTAACGTTTCCACCAAAGGCACTAGCCGAAAACCTTAAATATAATTTAGCTATAAAAGACTTTATAATTATTTGGGAAGATGGTACTTTGCGATACAAGCTGGTCCCTTTCCACACGCCACTCGCCTGCCCCACAGCACATGCTACCATGCCAGTAGGCTCAACCTCAACGCCGGTAATGCATAATTGCAATTGACATGTCACAATAAAAGAAGACCCTTGCACCTCCACATAATATTTCACAATTATGAAAAACACCGTATTATAACATTAAATGTGGCTTAATTGATGCAGGGAAATTCCCTTGCACCAACACTACTCTTTTCATAACTAACAAAATATCTCAAAATTATAAAAACTGATTCTTGCGTTAAAACTCATGAAATCCCCCTATCATAACTCAAATGTATGAAAGCTTCCTTCAGTGCTCAACATTCACTCGTGGCATAGTGGCTAAGACTCCTAGTTCAAGTCCTGGTCGAACCAAATTTACTAGTAGGAATAGGTCTCAGATAGATAGGTAGGATGAAGAGGAGGTGAGAGGAAGGAGACTGGAAAGGAAGAGAATAAAGAAGAAATAAATTATTTTTTCTGTTTCATCAGTTGTGTAAGAGATGGCGCTACCATCTCTGCTAGTAGTTCAAATGCCACTGCTAGGGGAGGAATTGAGAGGAGTGGGGGACTCAGATGTGTCGTAATGTACCATTTTCCCAATTATTTTAGAGACATGAACATAATTAGTGAAATTTAAAATGATGTTCACTTGGCGCCATAAATCGCTTTACAGGGGAGCCAACGTTAACATTCAAAATGAAAACAAGCTGCATTGTATCCAGGCGTCACTATGGTACCGATTTTCAAACGTAAGATTGGAGTAATACATGCTGCGCACATGTCCCCCTTCCACTCAATGCCTGCCTGCCTGGCCGCCTCCCCTATCCTGCCGGCTGCTGGTCAACGCCGGTAATAAAGAAAGACCCTTGCACCAAGCATAATATTTCACTATTATTAAAAACGATTACAAAAAAAAAAAAAAAAAAAATAACATTTTAAAATAAAAAAAAGACCCCTGCATCAAGCATATTTCATGGAATTATAGCAACGACCCTTGCACCATACCAAAACTAACAAAATATCCAAAATTTATAAAAACTGATTGAAATTAGTTCAAATGCCGCTGCTAGATGTCTCCCCACCCAAAACCCCTACTTTCCAGGCAGGTGGGAGTGGGGGACTCGTGCGCGGCATGTATTACTTTTTTCATCAATTATTGTAGGTAATAAGAATCGTTTAAATACTTATATGAATTTATATCACTTTCAATACAGGCTCAGTTCACAATTTTCAGACTTAACTGCTACTTCTAACCATTTCTGCTTCTCACTTCAACTGACTTAACAATACCTGATCCCAATGTAACAAAATCTTCAACGATAGCATCAACATTCAGCTGGATTTTACCATCCTGAGTAGGCTTATGACAGTTAACATGTGTCACTTTGAATTCCTTCTGTGTTAAGGCTGAAGGTTTCCACAAGACAGTTATGATGTCACCTCCATAGACATCATGGAAAAACAGTGCATGATCTCCATAGTTATCCCTCAATTCCTGTAGGTAGATAATTGCAGGGTTGAAATTTACAATTGGAATCTTCTTGCCTGGTAATTTCTCATACGGTAGAGAGTCTTTGTTTACGTTACTGACACCTGCATCAACTCTCTCATGCTTACAAGGGTTCATTTTTCGATTTAAGTGAATTACCACATCGTATGCTTCAACTGGAGGACGGAAGATCTGCTTCCATTCACCATGTGAATACAGCAGACTGTTCTCTATCACTGTAACAGCCTCTTTTGCCAACATGGCCACACGGACCAGAATTTGCACGGTGGGAGCTTTCTTAGACCATATCGAATTATTTTTATCATAAGGGGTGGACAAGAAAAGTGCAGGTAGTGTAGAACGTGAACTATGAAACCAGTTTTCTATTTCAAGCATTTCTTCTCTATTCATTTCACCATTCAAATTTAGAATGACAGGTTCTGTATTCCAATTCGTTTGCGCAACCTTATGAAGGAACCTGAAGAAGCCAACCTGTGGTTGGTTTGGTACATGGTATGGCTCCGGAGTCAAGAATAACGAAGCAACTAAAAGCTCAATACAAATCTCCGGGAAGTGGTGAGAATCCAACAACTGTGAAGATAGCCACCGCTTTGCCAGGCAGCAAGTAGGTCCATACGCTGGGTGTTGTTGGTGCAGGCCATGAAGAGCACTTGTAAGTTTAGGCAAATGAAGTATTTGTTTTTCCAGCAAGATTGACTCTGGGGTGTCTCGATACTTGGTAACTCCTTCAGGACTTGTAGCCTCTTTAAGAAGAGCAATTTCATGCTGGTGTACAACTACAAGGCTGAAGACAAATCCATCCTTGAGAATGTGGACACAATTTGGATAAGCTTGTGCAACAAGGTGAAACTGTTTTGACAAGCCCTGAGCAATCTTGATGTAAAAAGCAGCTTTGATTCTCTGAACAGCAGCTAGATCTTGTGGCCATTTGCCACTTATTCCTAGACGAATAACTCCTTCGTTAAGAGGGACCCACTGAGGTACCTTTGGAACTACAGTGAATAACTTCAACAGATTACAATTCTCTTTTGATTCAAGTATTTTTTGTGAGTTGGCCACGATGGCAAGAGGCGGGAAAGTTTCACAGTAGCGGAATACCGGTGAAGTTCCCTGCACACCACTCACATCCAAAGGAATATCCTGTAGCTGCCTCAGTTGCTTGTTCAGCCCATCCAGAGCAGAAATCACTCGCATTGCTGCCTCCTCCCCTGTACCATACATGAACCCAGCTGGCTGCACCTTTAGACGCACGAGTACTTCTTCCAATTGGTCTGCCACATATAGTAACCCAGAGTCCATGGGAACCCCCAGTTTTTCCCTAATAAGGTAAAGAATAACCTGCCGACAAATCAGACGCTTCTGTTGTAGTGGTGCAGAACCAGAATTCCACACAACTGCTTCACATATACTTCCATCTTGAAATCGACGAACTTCAGACATCCTCCCCCAAAACTTGCGAAACTCAAATGCCTCTGGCAAGTTTGCTCCAGGACCCTTGTCTAACACCTTGAATGCATGCTCTGTGTTCAGTGTCAGTCCCAGTGTAATGTGTTCGCTGGCAGCAGGAGGCACCTCTGAGACTTCCCAGCGCTTAGCTGGAGGCAGTTGCTGTCCTATTTGCTTCACTCGTTCCTGCAGACCTCGATGCAACAACTTCACTATAATGTTCATAGCTTGTGGATACGAGTGACCCAGGTAGTCTAACTTGTGGGCTCGATCACTATGCTCTTCCACAATCTTCTCTATTGCATAACCATCTTGTATTCTTAAGATATGATCAAACTGGCGATAGAAAGGCATCTTTGTCATGAAGAGTGCCTGAAAACTGTTGATTTTGGGGTTATCCAAACATCTGACAGCTAAATCACACTCTTGTTTCACCCACAGAAACATTTCCTTACTCATGTCTGCACAAAGGTTGTAGGTTCCTGTTACATCCAAAAAGACTACATCAAAGTATTGGTGAAAATCTGCTACATTTGTTGACTGAGCTAGGCTAATTCCATCCGTTGTCCAGTTACTCTGAGCAATACAATTCCAAGTATTCCTTGCCACCTGATAGTTACTCATGACACTGTTGATACGACGGGACTGTAGGAGGTACATTACATACATGGACATGATGTAACCACTGAAACTGCCATAGCCTTGATCTAGGCCTCTCTGTTTCAACCAAACTTTAAGCAGTGCAATTCCTTCTCTCAGATTAGGAAGCTCCTGCAGAACTCTATTGCTGTATTCATCATTTTCTTCTAATACAACATCTCTGAGGACAGTGCTGCTGTAGTGGGGAGTTGGTGTTAGATCAGCTTCGTTAACAGATACAGATTCTTCAAAGTACCAGTTTGGCCTGGCATTATTTTTCTCAGGAGAGAAGCGTGAAGGCTTGAACACACCAGCAGAGGGTACAAGGTGAACTACTATCGTTACACGTTTTCCCAGACTACCACTAGGCTTAATTTCTAACATAGGTTTAAGAAAGCTTGAGCACTGTGAAAAATGCATTTCTTCTACTAAATCATTCTTTCTTAATTTACCAGCAATATATGCTAAATAAAGAGCTCTCTTCCTATGATAGCGATGATTTAAGTAGTCTTTTGGATCAAAACATTCCTCAGGAATGACTACTTTAAGATCAATGTTCACAGCAGGTCCAAGACAACAACCATTCCTGTAAGACCCAATAACAGAAATAGATGCCGGCTTCACAAACTTGAAAGTACCTGGAATATCTGGAAGATTTGGCATTGGATATGTCACCTTCAGCTTTTTCAGCCAATTAAGTTCTGTCAGATCATGTTCTTTAGATTCTTGCAGGTTTTCTAATGCTGTTGTGAATTTGTTCAACCACTCGCTGAACATGGCTTTGTATTTGGCTTTAACCTGGACTTCCTTTAACATTTCTTGAATCTGCAACCTGAACAGGTTGGAATGAAAAAGGTTTTCAGTCTCCCTTAGCTGGTTGAGTTCCTTCACAGTTGGAGGCTTGTACAAGTGCTTATCGTCAGACTTATGCTTTTTCTTCTTCTCCTCCTCACCATCATCTTCAATACTAGTTTTTCGTTTAAGTAACAACTTTCTGTCTTCAACACCATTTTCATTTCCTTCAACATCTTCATCAACAAATTCAAGACTTTCTTCACTACCACCACCACTATCATCATCTTCTTCTTCATCATCATCAGAATTTGAATTCAGGCAATCAGATTCGTCTTCCATTTCATCAAAATCTACTGCTGAAGTTTCTCCCTCTAGAATCTTTTCGCCTTGAAGAGAATTCGCAATGCTCGATTTCTTAACTGCCATTACAACAAATTAAAGGCTCTTTATTTGGTCTTTCTTCATCAAACACGCACACAAACATGTGTTATTCCACCACGTGCAACAATGCCGCACCCTTACGCACATACAGTTTACACAAGGACTGCTGCTCACTGCTCCTCTACAGAATATGTAATCAAAGAGGGTTTCATCAGGCATCAGATCAATTTAGTATAAAATCAGCTACAGCTACGAATGGTATGGTTAATTTTTCAAAATAATTCTGCATTTTTAATTATATTAATTGGTACTGTGGGCGGCTGGCAGTTGGCACCATTGTTCAGTCTTAAGGCTTCCTTGATTATACCAGTGTGACTGTCAGTGTCGCCAACATAGCGGAGTTCTTGTTAAATTTGGTGGATTTTGAACGTTTTCAACGGGGAAAAATATGGTTTTAGCGAATAGCGGAATTTTTAGTGGATGTTGTTCTTTGACGGAATATTAAAATAAAATCTAATATAATGCCATATTTTTAATTTTCTGTTTTAAATTTCAGCGTTTGAGGCTGATGAAATTACCAAAAAATAAATAAACACAACCGTGGAATGGAAAAAAAAAGCGAAATTTATATTTGGAAAGAACTCAGATGCTCAAAAAAAATTAAGAAACAAGTAGAATCTTTACTATTAAGAAACTCCTTTTACAGTGTAGATGAATATTTGGAAGAACCTAGTTTATAAGTAGTCTATAAGTTTTTTCTTTGACGTGTCCAGCAAACGTGTCCAAGCTAGGAAACTAGCAACATAAAATTCTTAGGACTACAAATTGACCAAAATCTTGACTGGAAGAAACACATTGTAATGATAAGTTCTAAGCTAAGTTCAGCATGTTTTGCGCTACGAACTTTGAATGATATATTACAACAGGACGCATTACTCACGGTATATTTTGCATATTTTCACTCTGTTATGAGGTACGGAATCATTTTTTGGGGTAACTCGGCACATAGGGAAAAAATATTTAGATTACAGAAGCGAGCAATAAGAATAATATGTGGAAAGAAAAAACGAGAATCTTGTAAACCGCTTTTTGAAAAATTAAAAGTCCTCACTCTCACCGGAGAGTATATATACTCTGTTATGTGTTACATGGTAGATAATATTGATAAATTTCAAAGTAATCACAGTATACACGGGCGTACTACTAGAAACATGAATGATTTACATAGACCAGCTAACTCATTAAAACTTTTTCAGAAAGGTGCTTATTATTCCGCAATACAAATATACAATAACCTTCCAAAAGAGATTAAATCACTATGTATTAAAAGCAAATGCAAATCTTTCAAAAGAGCTCTGAAGCAATATTTAGTAACTCACACCTTCTACAATATGGATGATTTCTTTTCAGCTTGAGTAAGTGTGACATAACAATTCTTGTATCTTTTTTATAACATGCATGTATGTTTTTATCTGACGTGTTCTATATCCTTGAGCCCTGCTCAACACAGGATCTACAGAACGAGACATCTACATCTACATCTACATCTACATCATCCAATATCATGTATATGATCTTACGGATGAATAAAATTATTATTATTATTAATTAAGTTAGATTCTATATACAAGTACTTCTAACCCTTTCAAAGAAATTTCGGAATTGCTCTTGTGCTTTTATCGCTGTCATTAATTAATTAATTTATTTATTTATTTAATTCAGCAGATTTTGAACACTTTTAACGGAACAATTTTTTGAGGTGGCAACACTGGTGCCTGTTCAGCTTGTAAAGCGAAAGCCCGCCATGTTGAAGTTGTGGTGATGGGTCATAGGTGGCACGAATGAGGCTGTGTTCCATATGCGTAAAAATGTGCACTCGTGCACTCGCACCCGGACGTGACGTCAGCGAGTGCTGTTCCAAATGGACATTTTCATCGAGTGTGGGTGTGGGTGCGAGTGGGGATGAAGCGAGTGTAGTCCGGACCACGCTCGCTGTGCACTGGATGCGCACTCAATGGTAGCCATATTGGTTTGACACTGAAGACAGTATTTGCTGGAAAACTTTTTTCATTGTAAGTATTTCGCAAAAATTCTATTACTTTCATATGTGTATGTATATTTTATAACTTTGTAGATCGTCCAATAATGTATTACAATAATAACTAGTACAATATAAACAAAAGTGACGACATTTGTTCACACCATAACCTATGGTGCAGTGTTATGTTTGTGTTTATAATGTCATTGCCTGGATTTTTTACCTTTACACACAGAATTATGTACTTGAAAACATTTATAAATGATTAAAATGGTCGATTACATATCCTTTTTCATGCATGAGTTGACCAACGTGAGTTTGTAGACTACACCCTGCACCGTTGCTTATTTGTTTGTTTTTTCAATGCCCATTGCTTGTGTGTTTTCTTTTTTACCTTATCGCACAGAATTGTATTTAAAACGCTTACAATTAATTAACGTGGTAGATGACATAACCTTTTTTATGCACGAGTTTAATGTAACAGTTTCCAATAAGTAAGGGTACTGTATATATGCTATGTGCAACAATAATGTTACCCGTCTATGCTCAGTAGCACATCACTTTTGCAGTTTAAATACCCATCATGATAGATTACTAACCATATGATATTTATATTTTCAGGGAAGGATGAGGATATGTTAAAACTCAATGTTCCTTGAAGCAACGTTCACAGGAAGAACGGTAAGCATAAGAGTAGGCCTATGTATTACACTTTTCCTCTAGATGACAGTGCTTTAAGCTCGCGTTTTGGGAAAATCCCTAATTTTTCTCACAAGAAGTAGCCTAATTTAGGCATACTATTGATTGGTTCAAGAGACGTTATTTGCTTTGAGTCATCTGACGTTTTAAGATATTTGAAGACCTTGGAAGACAATTAGTACTTTGTGTACTTTCATGTAGTTTATTTCTCTGTCAGGGATGCTTTTCTTGTTAAAGTTGTAGGGAAAAAAGTAAAACAGGCTGTGCACGAGTCCCCCACTCCAACCCGCCTGGAAAGTAGGGGTTTTGTTATGAAAAGAGAAGTGTTGATGCAAGGGAATTTTCCTGCATCAATTAAGCTATATTACGGTGTCTTTTTATAATTGCGAAATATTATGTATGGTGCAAGGGTCTTAAAAAATAAAACAGGCCATGCAAAATATGTTTGGTGCAAGGGTATTTTTATTGGGAAATATTATTACCGGTGTTGAGCAGCGGCTGGCGGTAAGGGAAGCGGCCAGGCAGGTATTGAATGGTAGGGGGACGTGTGCACGCCCTGTTTTACTCTTTCGCCAAGTTGTAATAATGATAACTGTTTTATTCTTTTTCAGATGGGAGAATCTTGCAAGAAGATACGAGGAGAATATTGCCCATGCTACTGGAGTATGTATGGAGGGTATTGGAAATCCTATGGGATGATTTTATGATGCTTGACTTCCCAATCCCACAACTATTTAGCACTGCCTGCGATAGCACCGCAGTATTTTAGAAAGAGGCAGCTAAATGCAGAGGACCCATACCTAGTAGGAGAGACGTGCAGGAAGTGAACAATAAATTTAAAGACAGGATTCAACATTTTTTAGACAAATTGTAATCTATGTAACTTTATGTGATTATAGTTTGATATAAATTTGTGAAATTAAAGTTAAATCATCTGTTTAATTTAAGTACCAACACTTGATTCCCTGTTATATCCAGTGCTTTATTTCGGATTGGGGGATGACTGCAGACTATGTATTATAATTCTTCGACACCAAATGAAGTTTGCTCCATGTTTGTGGTGTGGGTTACGTGGCCCGTAGGTTTCTCCCAACACACTGATTGTCTGGACATGGTCGTTCAACTTATTTTGAATGCATAATACAATGCTACCAATAGCGTTACATGTGGGAAGAACAAGTGCAAGTTTTGTGACCTAACCTCAAATATGGCCGTTTCTCATATTTCTAAAATCAAAGAATACAGCATGCACATTATTTTTTTTATTGCATGTAAAAAGAGACTAAATAGGATGGAACATTTTAGTTATATGTGCACAGTAAATGAAGATCGTTGCAAACTTTATTATAGTCAAAAACCAAAATTCTACAGGAGCCAAAAAATAAATTACGTTAAATAATAGGCCTACAGTAGTGATGAGGCATAATGGCAATATTATGAAGACAAATCATATTACTAAAGTACTTTTCAAATGAGAAGCCATTTCCTTCACCGCCAATCACATGTACTGTACGAGCTAAACGAGCGCCACTAGCAATAAGAGTCTTCCCTCAGTCTCGCCGTCACTGATTGGACCGTGTATCTATGCAGTTGAAGGACATAGGGCTTGTCATCTGCAAAGCACCTTAAATGTTTTCTTGTTATTCAACACATCTGTCCTCAGAATGCAAATGCCTTGCTGACTTTTTATTACTGCTTCTGTTTCCTTCCGGATTTTTCCCCTATTCTTAACTAATACAAAGCCTACAGAGATGAATAACATATTGGTGGATAGAACAGACTTATGATATAGCATTCTCGCTACCCATTGTTGGCACAAACATAGGCCGAGAGAATTGAATATGCTCTCACCACATCACTACTTGTTATTCTACATCAAATGAGAAAATTAAATTTTCAATGCCCAGGGAGAGAAAGTTATGCAATGCATCACACCTGATATTAATTTTGCATTATTGATTTACAGAAATTAATTATATCGATAACCCCTCTAATTATTTGTTACTCCATGGCCCAGTATCATGCAACTTCCTAAACTCGAAGAGAACACTGCAAGGGAAGGGATGGTTTGTCCATCCCAACTAAACCACCAGCAGTTCTCTAAGAACAATTTCATAAACGCAGTTACAGTTTTATGCACATAATCTTACAAATTTGTGTAAGTATATATTTTAAGATGTTCTGTCAGGATATCTGATTATGTAAGACAGTTAAAGAAGTTTCAAAAATAGTTAAATTGAATATTCAATAACCTTCATGCTAGAAAATATTTTTTCTTTCAACGAAAATTGTTAATTACGATGGATTTTCAATCCCTTGGAAGAGATAATTTTGCAGCCACATTAAGCATACAGGAAAAAGATAAGTAACTGGTTTTCAGGCACAGATGTTTTATAAATCTTAGATATTTGTTTTTTGGTTAAAATAAAAGTACCGTAACTAAGATTAGCCAAATTAGAATCTGGTATTAAAGAGAAGCCCTGATTGTAAAGAAAGTTTGGTATCAACAATCTGTCTTTTAAAGGCAGGTACTGAAATGTTTTTATTTCATTAGGAAACTTTTTGTAGAATTTAATGCTACCATTACAAAATTAGATCAGTTAATTTGTGTCTGTCTACAAAATAATAACTCACTGGTATTGGAACAGACGAAAATTGCTGTACACAGTTATACTGTAACTATTAATAATCATCCTAAAACAAGCTAGAGAGAAGGTTATGGTGTGTTCTTGAATGGGAACTCCACAATTCTGATTACCGATTTATGGTTGCCCTATTCTATAAAAAGAATCCATATGTAATAAACATTTTGAAAAACACAAGAGGAAGAAATATCAGAAAAAAATGGCTGTGTCTACTAATTTATTGTCAACATTTTGAACAGCACAGCTTACAGAGGCTTTAGAAACCCCATATTTGTCACCAGTGCAGAGCTATTTGTAGTTTGTTACTGCTCCAATGTCAAAGCACAATTTGTTGCAGCTTTATCCTGCAGACATGGAAAAATTGTACATAGTACCCTGCAAAATTGAAATTAAAATACTCAATGAATTCATAAGATCTTAGACCTGAATAAAAAAAATCTTAGTATTCAACAAACGGACATGAAATTTATCAATCATTACATAAGCTATTACAGCTAAGGGAAGTTGTTTTGTAAAATTTCGCACTCATCGCTGTTACAAAAGAATATGGACAACTTAAGACACCCTTTGGATATGCACAAAACAACTTATACGTCACGGCACGGATCAAAGAATATACGGCAGTGTATCAATTTATATAATCAGCTACCTGATGAAATTAAGCTAATAAAAAAAATAATAGAAAAAGAAAGTGGTAAAGGACTCAATTGGAACACATTTGAAAAGAGGAGTCATGAAAATAGAGGTATTGTTCTAAGATTTTGAAATTCTACAAGTTTATTGTGTTTGTTCTTATGCTCAGGGATTGTACCTTCAAAAATAAATACATAAATAAATGGTTAAAAAAACAATATAAAATGGTCATGTTCTTGTTTAATCTGGCAAAAAGAATTGTTTCTCTTACTTGCTATTTGATGTTTTGGAACTGCTCCATACTAGCTCCCGCCACTCCTTTGAACGAAAGCCAATAAACAAACGACAACCAAAACGCGAAACAAACCGATTTCAGTGCTCCCTAGGGGAAGGCAGGCATAAACACTATCTCATTTCCGGTACCCATAAGCACTTCCGGTGATCGAGTGCACATCGAGTGTAGACCGTTCCATTTCGCATAGAGTGCGCATCGAGTGCAAGGGTAGTGCTAGAGCAGTGCAAGTGCGCGAGTGCGCACTTCCTCACTCGTATTTGGAACACAGCCTGAGGAAAGTGTGTTGTGAATGTTAAGGCTTGGTAGCTATATTCTTGATTATCTGTGATATAATCTGATAGTGAAATGACTACTGTTGAGAGTCGTCGTAATTCAAACCACGATGAAACATCTGAAGAAAATGTTTCACGTTTTAAACTCGAAGAGGGCGATGAAAAGAAACCCAATCCTAGGTTATCTATGTATAAATATTATGGAAACACATCCAACCAAGAGGAAAGAAGAAAGAGATTACTTGAAGAACAGAAGAAGAAACGTGGCGAATCATTCAATGCAGGTCGTTTGATTGAAGAACTCTGCACATTATCCGAAGATGAAGCCGATATGGAATGTTCATACCCAAAGACGAAGCCACGAAGCTCAGAGACTTTTAAAGGCCGCCTCATGATGTCAGAGTGGCTTGTTCATGTTCCAGAAGACCTTGCCAAACTTTGGTACATGGTTCCATGCCCTAAAGGACATAGGTCTTTAGTTGTGGCTACTAGAGGATTCACTCGATCTTACACAAAGTTTGGTACACGAACAGCTGTTTTCAGATCTTCCCTTCCTGGAGGTAACCATGATGACGGTAAGGGTTGCACTTTATTGGATTGCATCTGGAGTCCCCATAACAACAGTTATTACATACTAGATGTGTTGGCATGGGGCAATCAACCGATGATGGACTGTGAGACTGAATTCAGGTTCTATTGGCTGAAGACAAAAATAGAAGAATATCCATCGTTACTTAATGTAACAGAGGAGAACAAAAGAGCCTTTGTTTTGTTACCTCACTACCCATGCGAAATTTCCACAATTGCAGAGGTTATGAGTAATGAACGTATGTTTGGTGCGGAAGGACCGTCCTTGGATGGACTCTTGTTCTATCACTCTCAAACCCATTATAATCCCGGAACTACTCCATTGGTTGGATGGCTTAAACCAAGTATGGTAACGGATGTGCTCGGTGCACCTGTTGCGGGTGTTTATTTGCAGGAAGAAATGGAAAGCGATTGCATTGCAAAGGATAAGAAGCGACACAGGCGTCGCAAGAATGTTGCGGAGGGTGAAGTTCCTGCTAGTATGGAAACTAGTCTAGAAGATACTGATGATAGCTGTTCCGGTATCAAGATGGAAGAGCCGGAATTTCATGATGAGCTCTGTGATATTGATGGATAACTATAACGAGATTTAGCATCGAAAAGTACAAAAAGCTTCTTTTTATAATTAATTTGCATATAATTAATAATGCATAAGTACAAGCTAGTTCATAAATTGTTGAATAATATTTTGCCAGAAACACCAAGACTTTGATTTGAACTGCTGTGATATTATTTATATGAGTGGGTTTAATATAATAATAATAATGATGTAATTTTATTGTCATTAGCACTCTACTGTAATTCCACACGAGGTGTTCAGATTGTTTACACGACCCGAAAGTTGAACACCGGCACTGTGTACACTGTGTACTGTAACCTCATGAGGTTATTCTATCCAGAAAAATCCGCGGCAAGCAGGCACTTTGCGACCCACCCGGCTCCCCTTTCCATCGGCCGCTTCCCCTCACCGCCTGCCGCGCATCTTCCGCGCGCAGCTATGGCACATGCCATGCTCTAATAATTGCAATTACCATTATAAAAAACAAAATAAAATTTCACGAATTATAGAAAATGTCGAACAATTAAAAAAATACCCTTGTACCAAATATCACATTTCACGATCTTTAAACACCGATTTGATAATATAAAAAATCGAAATTTACATAATATTTCCCAATTTTTAAAAACGCCGTGTTATGATATAAAACATGGCTCAATCGATGCAGAAAAATTCCCTTGCACCAACAGTACTCTTTTCGTAACAAACAAAACATTTCAAAATTTGAAAAAGCGATTCTTGCGTTAACACTCGCGAATGCATGAAGTCACTCTTAGTACCTATATATACATGAAATCTTTCTTCACTGCTCAACTGTCATTCGCGGCGTGGGTTCAGACTCCTAGCTATAACGCTAGAGGTTCCGATAGATAGGTAGGATGAAGAGGAGGTGAGAGGAAGAGAGGAAAGAGACGGGAAAGAAAGAGAAGAGAATAAAGGAGAAATAAATTATTTTTCTCCTCACCCAAAACCCCTACTTTCCACGCGGGTAGTGGTGGGGGACTCGGGTGGGTCGCAATGTGTCATTTTCCCAAATCCGCTATGGCACAACACGCCATAGATAATGACCATAGAATCATGTTCGACAAAACCACAATCATGCACAGATCTACAGCTTATTGGGACCGTGTCATAAAAGAAGCAATAGAAATAAGGTCACATCCCAACATCTTCAACAGAGAAGGGAGACACTTCCTCAACAATGCTTGGGCTCCTTCCCTGAAGCTGTATCGAGAATCAACACAAGAAACCTCCAACAGTAGCAAGACTTCAAATTCCCGGACCCCCTTGTCTTCTTTTTAAGCATTGGCCCTGACTTGGACCGATTATTTCTATTCACATTTTTACGACGGTTATCCCCCTAAACCACTCTGCTCTGACTCACATTATTAATCTTTATTTTTCTCCCATTGGTCCTGATATGGACCGATTACTTCTTCAATGTTTTTACTATAAAGAAAGTTCCCGCATTCTGATTGGCCGATACATGCCAACCCATTTCCTCCAATCACAGAATTTATTTTTTCACTCTAAACATATATAAGCTCTCTCCACCCACTTTTTCTACACTCATTTCCCTGCGGAAGGCCGCAGAGATGTCAGCGACCAAAAGCTTGGATGCAATATATCCATTTACTCGGCTTATAGCCCGTGAAACCATCATTAGTAATTAACACCGAGAAAGCCTCAGGTCTTACGTAAATGCATATATGTTTGAATGTACTCATCAATTCTAAGATGAATCATATATGAAAATTCAATATTATGATCAAATGATGATCTTACAAACTCAGGAAATGTATGTTACTACTACATAAACTCTCGGTTTTTTATGCTTGTATTTAGAGTATCTTTTAGAATTTGACTACTTTAAACCAGGTTGTTATCATACAGAGCATAATTAACTGTAATACTAAAAAATACTATACACAGGTATTACATGACGATTTTACAAACTTAAGAATTGTATATGACTAGTTCGTAAAATTCTCAGTTCCTTTATGATTGTATATAGAGTGTCTTTTAGAATTTGACTAAATGTTATCCAGCTTGATATCAATAATTATAATAATATAATTTTATTGTCTTTCGGCCTTTACAGCAATTGACGTCATGCTTATAATCTAGAAGAAGTTACAGCAGTTTATACCATTAGGACAAATATACAATTGATTTACATGTTTAAGTCAGCAAGACAGATTTAAAAAGTGAAACCTAGTAATTAAAAACAGTAAATATAAATGTCCAGTTCTCTTACATGACTTCTATGTATGAGAAAGTAAGTACAGTATTAGCTAAAGACACAAAGTAAAACAAAAATTGTGGTGATTACAGTTGATAAACAGAGATACAAAATCCAAAATCCTTCTTCTTAAAGACAATTAAAAAAACAATTATGTAACAATATTACTGTAAAGGAAAATCTTTAAATTACAATGTGAGTTTCAAGAAATTCCTGAATGTTATAAAAGGGATGTACAACTAACCAGTCAAATAACTTAGATTTAAATGTACTTCATATAAGTAAGGTGGTAGTTTGTTAAACAGTTTGTACCCCATAATTTCATGGCTATGCAGCGATTTGGACAATCTTAATGAAGGTATATATGGGCAATTCTTCAAATACGAGAAAATTTGGAGTGTGTAAAATCCAAATTTTTTACTTTGTTTAAAAAATCTCAAAAAAATCACAAAAATACTTCAGGGGTTACTTGATTATAATATGACACCAGCAGAGCTTAAATGTTTATATTTTTATTTATTTTTATTTCTTTATTTTTTTTTAAAGCCATGTGGATGACATCCGTGTACATGTGGATGGCAGAAGGCCACATTAATGACTAACTTTGGCAACAATCTGCTTTTCTTTATGTGATTTCATATTTTTCTCAGCATACTTCAGTTGATTTTGCGTCAAATTTGCAAATTTGTGTGCATACTCCGGAATTAATGTAATTTTAACGAGACTGTGTTTTTATGGTTTTGGGGGAGGGGGAATCAAGCAGAAATTCATTTAATCAGTTTTAAGATCTTAAGTACAGGTCACAGACACCGCAAACACAATAGTATCCTACATTTATCATCTACATGACTTGAGAGTCATCCACATACCCCTTCATGAGACATGTTGATGACACAAAAATCAGGCATGTGGATGACAAAAAAGGAGTTTAAGTGGTCTCAGCAAGCCATTACTAAACCTCTGTAGGCTCAACTTCAGTCAGGTACTTTGAATTGGAAGGTTTATCATAGTGCATAATCAAAATTAATTAATATTCACTTTCTGCCTACTTTCTAGAAGCCATGTTAATGACGGGGAATAAAAACGTTTTCCTTGAAAATGGTACAAAGTCCTTTGTTAATCCCAAACTGTTTGTAAGCAAGCAAAATTCAACCACAAGCTGCCCTGTTGGCTTTCTAACACTGTTGCCGGTTTTACAAATTTCTCATTTCTGCAGAAAAAAATTCCATTCTTTTCAGCCATGTGGATGACCAAAAACCCTTGGGACATTCTTTATGTTCATTAGGTGGGGTGACAATTTTATTTCATTTTATTTTTTAGGGGTTAATATTCTTCACCCATTCATACTCATTGACAGGAAAAACGTTGAAAAGGAAATAACATTTTGTTTTGTGGAAAAATGCATTAGAATATACAAAACCGAGGTTTGGGACAGGGCATGTGGTTGACATTTCATTGAATTAAATTTGATTTTGGAATATCAGAATTTAAAGTTAGTGACATTTCAAACTGATAGTTGTAGTATGGAAGTAGTAGAAACAAACTTTTATTTTAATTTTTTTTTTAAAGTTGAATTTGAAGGGAAATATCACTCCGGAACGCAAATTTTCCCGTATTTGAAGTATCACCCATATATGTTATTATTGCCTCTTGTGTTGTGACTATGTAAGTTGTTCCTGAGTATTAGATTAGATATATTGGATTTGACATGGATTAATAAGTAATAAATGTAGGTATTAATAACGGTCATAATCTTGAGTTGAATAAACAGAGGTTTACAGCGAGTTCTCTGAGACGAACCTGTGATTGCTCTGATAGCTTTCTTTTGAAGCAGTAGAATATCTTTAATGTCAGAATCTTTAATCTTTAATACAGAACATAACTAACTGTAATATTACAAAAATATCCTACACATGTATTGCAATTATATAGTACTAATTACATAAAAAATACCATTGATATATTGATTCCTTTTCAACATTTATCCAATTCTTTTCTTCCTATACTAGTGCACAAGGTGGATAAAATAATTTTATATAAAAAGTGTAATTTTTTATTTTGATGTCCATATACTGTATATATTTGAACTAACTAACTCTGTGGCGCTAACATCCGAGAAGGGACAAGGCCTACCACCTGACTGCTGCATCATCTACCATAGGCAGATGGCAGGATTGGGGGCATGTGGTCGGCATACAGTCAACCACTGCTATTAATGGTAGTTTCCATGACCGGATATATATTTGGACATCAATAAAAAAAAAAAATCAAAATTCTGTTGATCTGTATTTTTTCTCATTTGCAAGCACCAGTGTGTCCAACAGTCCTTTCTTTTAAAGGACTGTCCGTTAAAATGGTGACTATTAAAAAGTCCTTTAATAATCCTATTTTTTTAGTTCCTCCTTTTCTCCAGCGAGAACAGATTTAAGCTAAAAACTTGCAGAGTTTTGTATTATGTTATTGTATAATGTGTAGGCCTACAATCAATTATAAATGTAGAAAATAAACTTATAAAAATAAGGAATTAAAACTGTGGGAGGAACGGAATGGCTGTGAAGGGTGAAGAGGAAGCCATTTTGAAATAGATAATACGTTAAAAAACTTAAATTTAAGCTGAACTTTTCCTCCAAAGAACTCTGCAGGTTTTCAGATTGTTCAGACTCTTATTCAAGGTCCGTTTTCAGTTGCTACAGATGAAAGCAGTGATAAAAACAAACTCCAAACTGTACCATATTGCTATTAACGGTATATTAGTATAATGTGTTGTATTTAGCTTCACCCCCCTTTTCATTTGGTGTGTCTGTCCTTTATTTTAAAACTTTTCAATTGGACACACTGAAGCACAGATTTCACGCCTCTCACTATTTAATAACAATAATAATATTAATAATGGCCTAATCACTGGTCAGCCGGTGCCTTTCAAGAAAGATTAGAAAAGTGCGGCACACCTGCATGGCCAATGAGACCCTGCTTAGAATGGTAGGCCTATAGATATATTCATCTAACTTCCGGCACGGCCCCCATTCCTAGTGAGAGTTCATGCATAATGATAGGAGAGAGGTGAGGTTTACTACACCAGCTAGACAATTTTCACTCGCCCCTTGTTAGTGCTGAGACTATTTCTATGCTTCATTAGAAAAACTTGAGCTTAGTAAGAAATATCCTGCAAATACCAAACAAATCGTTTAATTGAACCTAAATGTTTCACATCTCCAGGTCTAAAACACATCTCTAATTTTGTCCCAGATTATACAATTCCTCTTTTAATTATGAACAAATTGTAGACTACGTGAACACAATATTTTTACAAAGGTAGTAAGCCGCTCGGACAGCTCCTGCTAAGAGGGTGGCTTAGTTGCAACTGGTGAATTCCTACCCTACGGCCCACCTCCTCCACACCCTAATTTTTCTGCGCATTGAAGGGCATCCCCGAAATTACCTGAATATGTCTACAAAGGCATATATGTGTGAATTCAATGGAGGTGGAATGGATTACAAATCCCTATCTCCTCGACATTACAGTTTTAATTTTTACGAAACGAAATAATGTTAAAAATGTGTCCCTAGGTGCAAGGATTATAATTAGGTACGAAATTTGTTAATATATAAGAATACATCCTGTAATTCCCATACCTTAAAATACTTAATTCATAATATATAACCGACGACCATGTTATCGACTTGACTTAGAATTCTGAGTAACAGGTTGCGACATGACAAACCTCACAGGAGATATAATATGGCACATTTTCGAAACGCGTGAATTCGGTATGCCCTACTAAACTAATCCCACTGTTCATAACCTACCGTAACCTGCCACTGCTTAACCTTAATGCAAGGAGGACAGTTGGTATCCTGCTTCGCTCAGAACCATAATATGGCTAACATGTTTTATGCATAATAAAAATAAATTGAAAGTAGGTAAAAAATACATGAAAAAGTTTAAAATATGACTAGTTTCACCTCTAAATAAATTCTTTTAACAAAAGTAAGTATACATCAAAATCCATACAGTAAATAGTATATTGCGATACAAGGGCCCTAAGGCATGATTACGGCACGTGTATTGCATGCTATTTTTTGCACGATGATTATTTATATCAATTTAATTATATTAATTGTGATATTACCTGAAAATATTATGTATATACATTCTTGAAGATTCATGTTTATTTCAGAAAGTGATTCGCATTTGTTATTGTTTATGGCAACCGAATATTTGTGATGACGGGGGCCTTGTCCATAAAGGCTTGTATAATGAAGTGTGTCGTTATATTCATAACAGCCCGCAAACACTTACGGGAAACGCTTATCGCCCCTAGCAACAAGATTGCGTGTGGGAATGTCAACTTACGATCCACGGCAAAAACGTTCGTAAGTACCACTAATTAGCTAAGGAGTGCAAAAAAGTAATTACTTACAGTGAATCTTTTATTAAAATAAATTCAATCACAATGTTTCGGCTCCGCCTTCGAGCCTTCATCAGGTGTACGTAAATCAGTAACTGCACTCCTGGACGAGGTAGCATCCACATTTCACACTTGATGAAGGCTCGAAGGCGGAGCTGAAACATTGTGATTGAATTTATTTTAATAAAACATTCACTGTAAGTAATTGCTTTTAATGGACTTTGATATTAACATGGAACAGTGAAAATTAGGACCAAATATGTCATTTTAACAAAAGTAAGTACATTTAATGACATGTTTCCAAAAAAGGAAAATTGTATTGTTGAGGAGATAGGGCTCTTGCCAATCATTTCTTTAATCAGACCATTTAATTCATGATATAAGTTCTTCTACACATCTTTAAATTGTGTTTGACAGTATCAAAACCATTACAAAAATATGTTTGCAGTTTTACACATGCAGTGGAATTTACTAGAGTAGTTGTAACACAGTCTGATCCGATGGTTCTGACAAGTTGTTCCCTCCAAATCTCGGTGCTTTATCTTCCGAAGTAGAAGATTCCCTCTCGTAATACACAAATGAAAGTAGATTGAAACTGCTGTTGAAGGTCTGACTTATGTACTTTACAAAGCGAAGCGTTTCTTTGTCTCTGAACACAAGAGCCAAGGAATTTGGAGTCGGTGTCAATGTGAGGAGCTCTTCGTCTGCATTGCGAGCGATGTACGATGTGAACCCTCCTTGCAAATTCTCCAGATCCTCTGCATTGCAGTACAGCATTACATCAAGTGCAAAGTCGTTTCTGTCAGAATCACGCAGCAACGTATAGAAACCCCCTCGCCACCTCTGAACTTCGTACGAACAGTGAGGATAGACATTCTCCTGTATTGTTAGATCTAGATTCGTGAGGCTGTTGAGCAACTTAAAAAAAACCTCTGATCTGAATAACTGTAGCAACTGCTGTAGTGGAAAAGGTACAGTCTCCATAGAAAGAGTTTCGTATTTCCTGCGATTCACTGGCCCCTGCAATTCCCATGATAGATCGTCATTCTCCAGGCACTTGCAAATTTCCTCGTAGAAACTGTTTTGAAGAAAATTAGGCAACAACATCTCGCTTTCTTCTTCGAATCTAGAACAGATCTGCTCCTGTGCTGTTGGGTTCAAGTACATCTCGTTTACGAGCGAAAACAGAGATGTGTCAATGAGTAATGGAGGAAAACGCGGTAAATCTTCCATAGTATTAACAGGAATATTGACAGAAAGTGGTCCGTGAAACCAGCCGTTCACTGTTACCCTCGCAAAGTCCAAAGACAACACTTCTGTAACTTGATGAAATGAGTTGTTTGTCACTTCAAAAAACACAAAAGAATTAAATTTTGGCCAAATTTCAGTTACTGGAATATTTGGTTGTCCAAATTCATTGGTGTTAAACAGCTCTAAAGATCCCCCGAATTCTGGCTCCCAGTTTTCACTCAAGTATAAAATGAAAGCAATACGTCTGTCTTCACATTTGTCATCGTGGCAAAGTAAATGATCAGTAAAAGAATAAGAAGAACATGTTGTTGATATCTTGCCATTCAGTGGAATTCCTGTCACATTTTCCAACCATGGACGACATTCCTCCAGCAAGAACTTTCTCAAGGAATTAATTTGTGGTTTGTCCATTGTTGACAGGTCTAACGATTGATGAAATTGATACAGGTCATTACGTTTCATCACAAACTCTATTTCAACAAGTTCTTTTTTCAGCTCTTTCAGATATGATTCGTCTTGAACTAATCTCTCTACAGTGCAGTGCTTAAAAGGAAATATACTTAACTGCAGATTGCCGGTGTCTATGCCTGAATTATTTATCCAGCATTCATTAACTTTGTGTACACATTCCAAAAGTTCGCTGTTTAGAGAAACATCTGAGTCGCGTTTGTGTTTAGAAGGCCCGTAATCTATGTCTCCTGGGATTTTGCGTTTGTTCTCCATACTTATATTGGAAAACATGTTAATCAAATGTAGAGGCTTTCTCAGTTATTCTCTTAATACAAATTATATTTTTACAAGTCTTGGAGGCTGCCCTAACCTCCTTAAGTTCTTTCCAATGTCCACGTGCCTGAGCCTCTTGAATTGTATTTTCAAGCCTCTTGGATACATACCAAAAACATCTCCGAAAATTAGCGTATGTTTTAAATGTCCGTTCTAATAAGCAAAATATAAATATTCTGGTACCATGTCGTTTCATTTGGTTTAGTTTATTCGCCCCACAATGAAATCTTTACAAGGTTTCATCGAATATAGTAAAATAAAGGAAAATATTTAGTAAACTACTTATAAAATAAGAATTACAAAAATCCTAACCCTCTAGTGCCCAAATTATGTTGAAACACTCCTATATGTTTATTTTATGTACATTTTGATTTTCTAAACATTTATCTTCTTAATATAAGATACTGTTTAGATCTACCAGAGGAGCTCTTTGAACCTATGTTTGATAAGATGAAGCGGAGGAACTTTCTCCTTTCACTGATCGTGTTTTTTCTTGTCTCGGTGATAGCAGAAGGTTCTGAACCTAACGGATTATATTATGTAGTGTCATCTCCAGAATCGGAAAGAGTATGTATCAGCTGTTCTTATACCCCTACCTGGGATAGCCTCGATACCAGGCCATTGCCTCAATGGTACGATGACGCTAAGATTGGAATCTTCATTCACTGGGGTGTATTCTCGGTACCTGGCTTTGGATCAGAATGGTTCTGGGAAAACTGGGAAGGAAAAGGATCAGAGAAGTATGTCAATTTTATGAAGAACAATTATCCTCCTGGATTCACGTACCAGGATTTTGCTCGAGACTTCACAGCTGAGTTTTACAACCCAGAACAATGGATAGACATCTTCAAGAGTTCGGGAGCAAAATATATTGTCTTAACCAGCAAACATCATGAGGGTTACACCCTATGGCCATCCAAAACGTCTTTCAGTTGGAATGCTGTGGACGTTGGACCAAAGAGAGATTTATTAGGAGATTTGGCAAAAACTATTCGCTCAAAGACTGACCTCAAATTTGGGCTTTACCATTCACTGTTTGAGTGGTTTAATCCATTGTATTTGCATGATAAAGACAACAATTTCACTACACAGTTGTTTGTGAAGCAAAAAACCATGCCCGAACTCTATGAACTCGTAGAAAATTACCAACCCGAAGTGATTTGGTCAGATGGTGACTGGGAAGCTACCGATGACTATTGGACAGCCAAAGAATTTATTGCGTGGCTTTACAATGACAGTCCAGTCAAAGACACCGTGGTGGTCAATGATAGATGGGGAACAGGTGATCTCGGCAAACATGGAGACTTCTACACATTTTCTGATCGATACAACCCAGGAGTGCTCCAGAATCACAAATGGGAGAACTGCATGACACTTGACAAGAAGTCCTGGGGATTCCGCAGGAATGCTCGCCTCTCGGATTTTTTGACAATGGAGGAGTTGGTGAAGACTTTGGCAGAAACCGTGAGCTGTGGTGGAAATCTGCTGATGAATGTTGGCCCCACTAAAGACGGAGTAATCACTCCAATCTATGAGGAAAGGCTTAGAGGAATAGGAGAATGGCTCAAAGTCAACGGAGAAGCAGTCTACTCGAGTAGACCTTGGACCTTCCAGAACGACACGCAGACTAGCGGAGTGTGGTATACAAAGAGTGGTGATGCAGTGTATGCCATTGTACTCAGCTGGCCACCAGATGGAGTCCTAAGACTGAGTCTTCCTAAGCTTTCAGAGAACTCCACAGTTACCATGCTCGGACTTGGTCAAGACTTAAAGTGGGAGAGGAAAGAGGACATACGTATACACTTCCCAAACAGAGCAGTTGTTTCCAGTGACTGGGCCTGGGTGATCAAAATGACAGAAGTGGGTAATTAGTAGGGCCCGGATTTTTAGGCTTTTATTTTGTTGGAATAGGCTAGTCCTTTTTAGGCTTTAAACAAATGATTTTAGCTGTCTTAATAAAACATATAATGAACACTAATATTAACACCGAAAATTGTATTAGCCTATAATTTTGATACAGCTATTCTAGTTTTTTTTACAACATAAACAAGTACCGGTAACTATTCCTTATATCGGCACTTGAAAAATAGCAAAAACAATTAAGATATTTACCCTTTAATGATACAATTATTCAATACACCACTCAATTCATTCTGATCTACAAAAATAAGTAGACTGGAGTGTCACGAATTTGTTCTTTTAATGCACTTCTCTGCCGTCAATCGGCAATCGGCACAGTTGAAAGGACACTGGATTATTTCCAGATTTCAAAGTATTGCAGACGATTCAAGTTTCATTTCCTGCAACGACAAGGTGGCACATTTTTGAGTTACAAAAACAAGCGACATATACATTGTTAATTTCAGAGCGTTGTATCAATTTATTTTTATTATATCTTTTGCACAAATTCACATGTTTATTTTCTTTTGCATTAATTGGAAAATCTATTTAAAAATCGTTTTTTTCTGCAAAAGGCCTCTTGAGCCCCTATTTTTTCAGCAGAAGTCCTTCTTAGCCCTTTTTAGACCCTTTAGTCTGATTTAGTCCTTTTTATTTCTATAAGATTCATATATTCGGAAGCAAGGAGCATGAAATGGAAAAGTAGGCTACGTTAAAATGTTCTAATTAGGAAGCTGGGGAAAAAGTAGGTTGAAACCTTCAAATCCAGGCCCTAGTAATTAGCAGCCACAATTGTGTCAGGGTGTATGTTCCCTTTGTTGGATTTACAACTGCGAGTTCATTTGGGGAGTGGAGGGGACTATAAATCATCGGTTTCGTGTCATAGATTTATATCACATTTAACAACTCCAGCCCTTTCACATCCCAGTAATACCTTAGGGGGCTATCAATTTGATGCACCTGAAACCAATAACTCTGCCTTCTAAAGGAAAATAAGTGTAACTAGATTCAAACTCCCGGAGGCCCTGATGCTCGTACCATGGAGTTTGGGTTGGTTGATTGATACGTGTGTGAATAATCCCTGACAGGATCTGTTTAATTTTATTAATGTTTTATAATTTTTATTATTGCAGTGTGTCCAACAGTCCTTTATTTAAAGGACTTTCCTTTAAAATGATGACTATTAAAAAAGTCCTTTAATTGTCCTCTTTTTTAGAACTGTCTGTTTTTTCAGCGAGTTGAGAACAGATTTAAGCTGAAAACATGCAGAGTTTTGTCTTCTTATGTTATTATATAATGTATACAATCAATTATAAATGTAGAAAATAAACTTATAAAAATAAAAAGTAAAGAATTAAAACTGCGGGAGGAATGGAATGGCTATGAGGGGTGAAGAGGAGGTCATTTTGAAAAAAGAATATACCATTTCATTTATTTAATAGATAATAAGTTACGTTTAAAACTTAAATTTAAGCTGAACTTTTCCTCCAAAGAACTCTTCAGGTTTTCAGATTGTTCAGACTCTTATTCAAGGTCCGTTTTCACTTGCTACAGATGAAAGCAGTGATAAAACAAACTCCAAACTGTACCATATTGTTATTAGTGGCATATTAGTATAATGTGTTGTATTTAGCTTCGCCCCGTACCCCCCCACTTTTCACTCGGTGTGTCTGTCCTTTATTTTAAAACTTTTTTGTTGGACACACTGTTATTGGTACTGTTTAATTTTTTGTTGTTGCTATTATTATGTTATTATTACTGTGGAGAATAATAATAATAAACTATAAATGTCTGAGCAATGGTAGTACTTTTCACGTGCATGAAAGACAGTTGCAATATTTTAAAAGTTTGTTGGGTTATCAGATAATAAAAGTCACAGGAAACGAGCGTTAAACATAGCTTATGCTTAGTGGAGTTACTTATACATTTATGGCTTTAATGAATATGTCAACTACATTCATTCACTAACAAAATCTTCAATTTAAAAAAATAAGATGATAAACAACTTTTTTTACCCGCAAATATGTATATCCCCTTAGCGTTTCAATTGTTGTGTCATTGCCATGAGGTAAATTTCCTTAAATGTGCACACATAGAGTGGACAGAATTGTTTAAGTGCAGATTGATATCCTTGTATTACAACACAGCTTCTTTATCGAAATTTTCCTAAGTGATTTAAAAATTATCTTCTACTATCAAAGCAGTGAAATGTTAAAGGCCTTGTGATTTTTTAATTTTAGCTGCAAGGCCATATCAGGAGTTCAGGATCTGTGTCAATACTGTAGGGTAGGCCATGGAACTATTGCTTATCAATTGTTTCTACTGTCGGTGTATTTTTATGGAGTAAATTTCACCTGATATTAATTTAAATGGATATGATACAGAATGAAATGGTGAGGATGATTCATGGTATGTAAACATCCAATTTGGCATTTGCCTTTACGACTGGGGAAACCATGAAAAAATCCATGTTAAATTGGCCGGCCATGGGATTTGAACCTGGGACCTCCCGTATGCAAGCCTAAGACATTACCATCTTGGCCACCTCGCTTGCTTCCTCGCAAATTTTGTTTGCATGCTAGCGTATTTGTTTATAAATCTTTCAAGAACCAAGATCTTTGTGCTACTAGTATGTTTCCAAACATAATTGATTTTGAATTTCTATAGAGGTTAATGAAAAAATGAAAATTTTTAAAATGAACTACCGGTACATGAGCTGCAAAAACAGTTTTAGTACTTTTTGTTGAGGTGACTAAACTGCACAATGTTGCAAAATTTCATTGCAGTATCTTAAACATTCTCGAGTTATGTTAATGCTTTCTCAAATCGATAATAATTAATGAAAACAAACGACAAACATAATTAGGTATAAGTGCACTTTAACTAAGTTTACGATTTATGTCCGAACCAATATTTCCTACTTATCTATGTATGCATGCGAGATCGAACATCTATGACCTTAACTCAGGTAGTTTAACATAAATTTTTCTTTCACTAAATCAGGGGTGCCCACCCCCCCCAAACTTCATGACTCACCCCCCCAACTTCATTGCTCACCCCCCCCCCAACCTGATTGGCTGTCGACAAGGGCGCCCACATGATATTTTCTAGGGGGGGTTATTTTTTTAATTAATTTATTTTTTGTTGCTTTAACTTCTTGGGCCACTCTTTTATAACATTATATTAATAATATAATAAGTGCAACAATGACATAGCCAGAAAATAATTGCGGGGAGGGTCGAAAGTGCCGGGAGGGTTTGGAATATCCCCCCCCCCCAAAAAAAGGGGGTCGGGGGTCCATCCCCAGAAAATTTTTAAATATTGAACTAATGAAAATCACATTTTACGCTATTTTAGCACTCAAAAACTAGTTAGTAAATTTCTTTACTATACTCTAAGACATGGCAACTTAAAAAAGAAATTGTTACTTAAGTTAATAATACTTACTACTATTTATAAGAAAAGTTGAATAACAGATGGAACAGTGGATATATATACATGTTCTTTTCATAACATAATTGCCATATCATATTTGACACACCAACAAATCTTGTTTAATTAAATAAATATTTTTTTAAATACAAATATAGAATTTTAGGTTTTTACTTTTGGGGAGTCCAAACCCCCTGGACCCCCCTTTCCTAACATATTGTTAGAAGAGACCTTTTGGAGTTATAAAACTTGACCGTTTTTATTTGTAACATATAAAACGCCAATTTTGCAACATTTTTCAACCCCCCCCCCCCAGAAAATTCATAAAATGATAATATTTTGCCCCCCCCCCAGAAATTTCAATGACGCAGTCTGCGTCTTAACCCCCCCCCCCTGTGGGCACCCCTGACTAAATTAAAGAGGAAAATTTATGTTACAAAGGAAAAGTACCGGTAATTTTAAAAATTGATTTTTTCTCCATGAATTTACACTTTCCTCCTTAAGATTGATAGGAAAAGAGTTACAGAAAATAATACTAATAATAATGTTTGAGTCATGCCCCCATTCGAGAGGGATTTTTTTTTCCTCAAGAGAGACATATATTTTCCTTGAAGTGCCCATGTTATTAATAGTTTGTACACTTCTAGTTGAGAATGTTTCTACACAAGATTTACAAGAAAACGGTTTGTTTTCAGAGTGTATGACCGTACGAAATCCCTCTAACAGGTTTTCTACAAGCACAGGCATTCTGAGCTAAAATAAGCAAGTATGGGCTTATTTTTGGCTTCATGTCGCAGGCTTTCGTTTCAAAAACGTAAAGTAATTTACGGGTTGCTACGTTATGTTTTAAATTTGGCCATTTGTTTTTCGACATGCTAAAAATACTTTATTTTTTATGACGCAGTAGGTAATGATATTGGTGTACCCATAAGGAATTTGGATATTATAATACCTTTCATATTAATAAATCGAAAATAATTTTTATTATGGACATAATGGGGGGAAAAATCACGGCATAAGGACTATAATGGTAAAATTAGGATCACGAAAACCAAGCCCAATTCGTTTATCCAAGAGACCGAGAATTAATTCTGACAATTTGAGAAGACTGAATATGCTTCCTAATTTTCATATATATAAAATAGGGGTTGCAATGTAGTGTAATTTTAATTTCACGTTTTATCATTCTTTACTCATACAAACTATTTTCTTAATGTAAGAATTTTTAAAGCCGCAAAATGGCGGATCAAACGAAGACTGAAATGTGGGATCCTGCAATGTGCCTAGAGTCTGCATATGATCATCTTGTAGCTACAGAAATAAACCATGAACTTCAAGACAACTCCGTATCCGAAGAATTGAAAACCGAAATCCTCGATTTAGATGCATATTGCAAGATGGAAGCTGAAAAATACAGGTTAGAGACAGGGACATTTATTCATGACTGCCAGTATGAAAACATAGACTATAATTTAGTGTCTAGCCATGAAGTTAAACAGAACTCTGAGGATACCGGTAGTGTGTATATAAATAACGTCGAGCCATTTAAAAGAGTTAAAGATGCATCATTTGTCTGTGTCTACTGCAACAAAACCTTCTTTGAGGAACAGCATCTAACGGACCATTCAGTTGTCCATACGGGCCAAACTCACTTTACATGCAACGTGTGTGAAAAGCCTTTTCACAAGAAGAAATACCGGGATGCACATATGATGATCCACAAAGGGCAGCTGTTTGCTTGTGATATTTGTAATAAAACATTCTCCGTTAACAGATATCTGAAAAGACACATGTCAATTCACTCAGGACAAAAACCATTTGCATGTGAACTATGCGATAAGTCGTTCCTCACCAAAACCCAGCTTACCAGACATTCTCTGTGCCATACAGAAAGCAGAGCACTGAGGGAAAACACCTCAGAAATTTCATCTGAGCAATCGTGGAGTTCAGATGTATCGTTACCAAGTGAGCCTGGTGGAAGTTCCATGTTGTCTTTGGGCGAGGAGAATCAAGATGTCATGTCTCAAACTTCATGAAAAGATGCCTCATAGTGTTTAAATATGCTACCTCTTATAGCTTATAAATCAGTGTCTCGCAATTGTAGATTAAGGCAAAGTAAATATAAATATCTGTGCCTTCTTGATATTAGACCACAATGTCATCACTTCACGATGTATTATTTGTGAAAGCGGTGTTGTTTTATGGAATGGAACAACTGACTCTCAGGTCTAGCATAGCTCTGCATTCACTCTATAGCCTACTGTTAAAGCAGTGCTTAATTTCATTCGGAACGCGGTGGAACGGCGTTCCGGCACCTCCAATATTTTTTTTTCTTCATTTTGGCATACTGTTTTTAATGAAACTGTGTCTAATAGAGTTATGGTTGCCGCTGCGCTGGCACCAGTGAACTTGACAACAGGTGAACGGTGTGATGCAATGGACAGGGATGCTGGGCGAGGTACTGTGTGTGTTTACAGTACTGGGGAGCGGCCAGCGGAGGCTGCCTTTTCTGGAATGTCCTTTGGAGCTTTGGTGCAAGCCTGTTTGACTTTGTCAGCTGTCCTTAAATGATGTCCTTTCATGAGAGTTTTCAAGCATAGGAACAAGGAGAAGTCGAGGGAGTCACGTTAGGACTTTAGGGCGGCTGGGGAACCGTTGGCACCTTTGAATCGGCCTGGAAGCAGGTCATGAAGAAGGCGGTGTGGGCCTGTGCGTTGTCATGGTGAAGTTTCCAATTGTCCTCAATGTTGGGCCGGATGTGTTCGTTTGAGTCTCTTGAGCCCTTCCAAGTAGAATTTGGCATTGACCGTTACACCATGAAAGGACAAGGATCAATAAATATCTTGTAATTGACTCACTGACATTACTTTCCGGACAAACTCTGTATATGGAATCTGTAGACTCTAAAGAATAGTACAACATCAAATTTGGCTGTTTTCTTGTCCCTCTGTCCTCTCTTGGAAATTAAATGTAACAAAATTAATCTAGGTACTGAAACCTCCAAGTGGAGTGCCATACTGTAGGAGTTACAAGAAAAAGTCGGTCAGTCAGTCGTCGCTTCCCATATACATTGCTCTGGCATTGTTTGCTATTGCAAAAACTAACTAGATTCAACTTCCGCTCGTATCGTCTGATGTAGCACGGTAGAAGTTAACTCCAAGTCAACTTGCATCACATTGCTGTCATGAATACATAAGAAGTTACAGTAAACGTCAATACAAAAAAAAGAATAATAAACTGTCTAATGAAATTAATAGCGAGACGGGTATTTTTAGAATTCTGAAACCTTTGCAAACGTTATAAATCATATACGCAGTTAAATGATCATTCCATAAAATGACACCTTTGCTGCCTGCATCGTTATTACCAGTGTATGTCAATGTAATTTTGTTTTAGATGCTTGCTTTTTTAAGTTTCAGTGTTGGACGGAAATGAATGGATCAGAATTGTTGATTGATGAATGAATTTGTGTAAAATATTTACCTTACTCATGAGTTTTTAAACTGTATTGACCCTTATTTATTAGATCTTTTTTTTATCACTTATAAATTTATACTCATTAATAATTGTTTATTTTGAGTGAAAAGAAACTTGAACAATTATGCAGGTTAATAAATACTTGTGTCCTAGACTAGTAACTTTTGTTAATAATGAGATCCATGAGACTTTGAAGTCTTTACAATATTGAAGTGAAATAGGATTACAATTTTCATTAAATTGACTTCATGCCTTCTTAGTGAATGAAAAAAGCCCTGATTCTTAACCGTTTATCACCAGCTACAGTGAGTCCCATGCAAGAGTTGGCCAATGACGCGGGTCCCTGCGGCGCGGCAGGCACACCTCCAACTTCTGAGCGATCAGGTGAAATATTTATGCTAATAATGCCGCGATCAGTGTAATGATTCAGGTTCTCACATTTTCAGTTAAAATTACAATGAAAATAAACACGTACCTCATTACAAGAGATGTTGGAAGTGTCCTCCTCTTGCATCCACAAAATACTGACACCTTTTTTAAGGAATTTTCTTTCACGGGCAGAAGTTCAGCTTCCGAGATAAAGTTAATTTCTCTTGTGATAATGTCTTTAAGTTCTTCTAATATATGGGAAATTGACATATACATTTTATTTTTTCAAGTTTCTCCATAAATAATAGTCACATAGGCTATTGTTAGAAGAACTTAAAGACAGTATCATAAGAGAAATTAACTCTATCTCGGAAGCTGAACTTATTCACGTGAAAGAAAATTTCCTAAAAAGGTGCCAGTATTGTGGGATGCAAGAAGGGAACATTTCCAACATCTCTTGTGATGAGGTACATGTTTATTAGCATAGATATTTCATTCTTGTGTCCGACTTTAGCGCTGTGTAACAAATAGTTGAATAAAAACTTTCTTCAACGCACTTTATTTACCTTAGTAAACTTCTGGACGGCCGTTTCGCAGGTGGTGTTCCTGCATCATCAGCAGAGTGACACTGCTGATGATGCAGGAACACCACCTGCGAAACGGCCGTCCAGAAGTTTACTAAGGTAAATAAAGTGCGTTGAAGTAAGTTTTTATTCAACTATAGATATTTCACCTGATCGCTCGGGAGTTAGAGCTGTGCCGCATGAACCCGCGTCACTGGCCAACTGTTGTGTAGGACTCACTGTATATCATAATTTAAAGCAGGCCACTGTGTTTACTTCAACATACAATTTGGTTTCTGCATTGTTTCTGTTAAAGCTTAGTGTTGGTTGAAGTACTTTAAAAATACTAAATTGATTTTAATAATTTGATACAATTTAGTTGGTGCCGACAAAAATTTCAAACTAATGTTGTCTTTTCTTTTAATAGGGGAATTGTTCAGTTGGTGTGTTTATTAAGTGCTAGAATGGTACTTTATGAGATTGTGTGGATGATGGGGAAATTATCTGCGTGTCTGTACACACGATAACTCAAATATGTTTTATCGTATTTTCATGAAACTTGGTATAAACATTTATAACGGCCGTGGGAAGAAGCCTATTGATCGGTTGACTAGTACCGGAGTAATGCCCAATTTAGTGCCTATTTTATGGTAATATATTAGAAAGAATTTATCAAATGGAAATCAGTTCTCATGACAACATAAGTTTTCATCAAATTCTTCCTTATTTCTAAACTAATATTATTGGATGTGAATAATTTATTTACTGAAGTCAAGTTTTGCTTGATGTATTCTATTGATAATTTCTTGTTTACTTTTTCCATCAGATGTTATTTTGCTGCCTAGATATTGAAATTCTTCAATTTCATCCAATAATTCTCCGTTCAATCTATTTTGTGTTTTATTAATTTCCTTTTTTCTTGCAAGTTAAAACTTTTGTTTTTGATTTATCAATATTTAAGTAATAATTATTTCTTAATGTGTTTTCCAGTTTATTAATGAAAAGTTCTAAATCTCTTTTATTTTCCATTAAAATTGCAATGTCATCTGCAAATCGGAGAATGTTTATTCTAAATCCCTGTATTTTTATGCCTATGTCTATTTCTTCAGTGACTTCATTTAATGTTCCCTTATTGGTGTGGAATATTACTAGTTTAATTTTAGTGTAGTCAATCCCTTTTCCTTGAGCAATTGGATTATCAGGAATCGCTGATCTGCTCTTATGCCTGATAACCCTTGAGATGCTCACACTTCATTAAAAAAGTTTTTGATGTTCTTTAGTTTATTTTGTATTTGTTTTCTATTTGAATTCTTTATTTTGTATTTGTCTGCTGTGGGATAGTTGGTACCACGACTCTTTCCACCCTGGCGGCCCAGGTTTGATTTAAGGTCAGGTTGGGGATTTTTCATGAGAGGCAACGGCAAATCTCCGTGCGTCACCCTTGCTTGAATGAACCTTGGATGAGTAAAGGTTATCTTCCCATGGCTTCATTCGGAGTCTGGACCTTCCTTCAAGCAGGACATTCATCAATAGGGTTCGGATGTTTATGACATGTCATATTTTTATCCTGACCCCCATTCTCGCTGTAAACACACATTAAACACGAATTGCACGCTAGTTATCCTATTCGGACCATTTTTATTTTGCACATAAAGTCATATTTTGGTCATTTTTGTGGTCTTAGTCATATTTTAGCCACATTTGTAGTTTAAGGTCATATTTCAGTTATATATTCGGTAAAGGAGCACATTTATACAGTGTATGTGCTACATGGTCAGGTTAAATTTGAGATATTAATTTCATGTTATGCTAAATTAATAGGTAAATTAAATTTTAAAATTAATGCAATTGTTCATATTTTAAAGGGACACGCGAGGTGTATAAAGTATTACGAGTACTTGGAGCTGATTAAGCGAGCAAAAGTAAAAGTTCATTACAAGTAAAACTTTAAATCACCAAAATTGTTTTAAAAATGTGATTATCTGATTCAGTTCATGTGATGTAAGAATTTAGCGTCTTTAAACATTTTATGTTGGAACATTTTTTTAAATACATTATTTTATTAGGTCATATTTAGGATTTTTGGGCCATATTTAGTCATTTTTAAGGGCTTTTTTACAGTCATATTTTACATTCCTTTAAGTCAAACATCCGAACCCTAGTCATCAACACAGGGCCGCCACATCTCGGTGTCGGGCCCAGGACCATGTACTGGTCGCAGGCCCCTCACCAGCCGCCGACCATCTTCATTCAGACAGTTGTTTCTTCCCTTTTCCGTGGAGCTTCCATCTCGTTACTTGTGTAACAGAACATTTTATCAACCTTTTCCAGTTTCCCATAAAATTATATCACATCACCGGTAGGGCCCAGGGCCCTTGAGTCCGGCAGCACCCCCCATGTGGCGGCCCTGCATCAACATCACTCTGTATTTACATCCAGCTCATATGCAGGAATATCTCTCCAATTTCTGTACAGGAATAAATCTGTAAGATTTGAGGCTTTCCTGGCGAATCTTATGTAGAAAATCTTCTCGGGTTTGCAGCCAGGTGAGAAGTTTGTTGTGGTCCAACGTTTCCGAGGCTGACGCTGCCTCCATCCTCAGGGAATCTGAAGTGTCGGGTTTTGACATGTGGGGGATATATATGAACAGCTGCTCCCTGATTGGTCGACTCCGCCCAACTCGGGTTGGTATATATATCCCCCACATGTCAAAACTCGACACTTCAGATTCCCTGAGGATGGAGGCAGCGTCAGCCTCGGAAACGTTGGACCACAACAAACTTCTCACCTGGCTGCAAACCCGAGAAGATTTTCTACAGGAATAAATCTGCATTCCCTATACAGGAATATTTTTACAGTGGAAGAAACTCTAAGAAATTGCAAAACTGAAATTGTCTGTATTATTAAATTTATTAGAAGGATGTAAGGGTAAATTAATATAGAAGTATTTAAGTTTAGGCGGTGCAAAATATGTTTGTAACATTTCATAAGTGAAAGGATTTGTCTAGGTTATTAGAACTATTTGATAAGTTCAGTATTAAATGAAAATACAGTATGTGTGTTTGTGTGTGTGTTTGTTGTGGCAGACAAATCAGTAATATTGCATGACTGAAATTACAATTGGATTTTTATAAGTTAATTTTATTTTTGTTATCATTATTAATTATTAGTTGCTGTAATAAATCAGTTTCACATACAGTAAAAGAGGCTGTGTCGGATTATTTCAGATTTTTACTTCAGAATTTCTGTTGGATTTCCTATTTTGTTTTAAAATTCAATCCAAATCAATCTTGTTGAACTCTAGGCCCATGGGTTCAGACCTGATTAATGATAGCAGATTTTGTTGTTGTGAAGAAATCTCCAGTTCTTTGGGGGGGGGGGGGGATTTTAAGAACGGGATTACAAACTTGACCAAACTCCACTTTGTTGTAGATAGCCCACTGGACTCAGTTTTATATGAAAATTCAGTTAAAGGAATTAGTCATACATACATATATATACAGGGTGTTAATGAATAACACCGAAGTATTTTACCTGTGTATTGAAGGGACTTACACAAGCAACTTTTATTAGGATATTTTTGCTCTATGACGTAAAATGTGTTTGCTACAGGGCATTAAAGTCATTACAGTTTGGTGCTCATAGTCAAGAATGAAGTGAAATAGAGTTAAAATTTTCATTACATTGACTTATGCCTTCTTAGGGATCGATAACAACCTGATTCTTAAGGGTATATGTACGTGAACAACCACAAAAAGATAAAAAAAAATGCAGGTTCTAAAATATTAAAATTTTACAAGAAAATGAACTGATAAGTGGACAAAAATTACACGATCCTATAACAAGGCTTACTAGAACATAACTAGCAGATAAAAGTATAAAAAATTGACCAAGTTTATTTTAAATTACACGTTTTATAGGAGCATGAAAAAAATTAATTCACATGCACTTATCACTTCCTGTAGGCATAAAATTTGTCTGGTTTCTCTGACACCTTTTATTTTTTTAATGCATATAATGAACATATTTTTCTACAAAGTAGACTACTTTTATACAGCTAAAGTTATTATTTTTAATGCAATTAATTTTTATATATCGCATATAAAATGTTTTGAAATTTGATCAATATTTCATGACAGATTTTCTTTAATTTTATACCTATGGGCACCATTGTAGTCTACTTTATGCATATATGCATGTAAAATTAGTGTAAAAAATTTCAGCCTTCTATCTCTAATGGTTGTGGAGCTACCTAACAATATGTGTGTAAAATAAGAGTTACCGGGAAATTCAATTTTAAGTTAATAGTGAATTTCTCATCTGACCTTTCTAAGGGCGTGATTCAGAGCTTGTAAATATATTTAAAATGCATTTAAATGGCACAAATAATTTATAATCCTATATAAACTATATATCAATGGATGCAGAAAATTCAGCACAATCTTTTAGTGCTATAAACAAAAAAACATAAATTTCAAAATAATTCCCGTACATATACCCTTAATAATTCATCAACAGCTGTATCATAATTTAGAGTTTTCATAACCTGCAAAATTTACAGACCAATCACATGACTGGTCGCCACTGCATTCGTTATCTTATTCATAACACCAGTGTTAACAATGAAGTTCCTTTGTTTTGCATTTTTTCAAATGTTAGAAGTCAGTGGCAGCCATGGCCTGGGAGATTTTATGCTGTAACAGGAAAAATTGAATCCATGGAGCAAAAAATCTTTTAATAAAAGTGACTTGTCTATGTCCCCTCTATACACAGGTAAAATATATTGGTGTTACAGTATTCATTAACACCCTGTATATATATTTTTTGACCATAAGGTGCTATAATATGTGGTATCTATTCATTTCAAACATGGAACAATCTCGAAACTTTGAAAGCAGCAATTCAAACTGCACAATAAACAATCCGTATTTAAAATAAAATCAATTATGTCTGTGTTAATGTTAATCGTATACAGTGAGTGCCACTTAATGTAATCATGGGTAATGTATCACTTTCCTGAAGTCCATGCGGATTAATATAGTATATAATTTATATTCATTGAAAAATGCTGTTTATTGTGATCAAAGATTTGGTTTATGTTATCAAATTTTCCTTTTTGCGACTTTATTTCCAAGTACTGTATGTCATTCAAAATTTCGTATTTTAGGGTTTTGTTTCTAACTCAACTGTATTGTGTTGTACTGGAGATAGCAATTCTGTTCCCAGCTCACAGGATGACCAGTTCGAGGGGGTGGCATTACCTAACCTTCTCTTTTAAGCGATAAAACATGTCTCATTTATCAGTTTAGCTTCAGCTTTTGATTTATGAAGATAAATTTGCTGACATTCAGTGATGGCTAGTCTTAAATGAATAGACTTGAACAGGCGTTAGTTGTTTTGCTATGCGGTGTTCACCACAGATCAGTATAGACTTCCAAAAACACTCGTAACTTGTAACTGAGTATGGAGTATTGGTTAATGAACTCCTAAAGGAAATAAAAAGCAATTAAAAACTTTGTTATGGGTTGAAAAAATAGGTGCTTGCAGTCTATTACTGTATTAGCCTATAAGTGGTTCAATGATTCACAGTTACGTATTATTTTATGAATAAATATTTTTTAATTCTGTTTTGTAGTGTATTATCTTATATATGAATAAATAACCTTCATGTAATTCCTTCAGCTACTGTTATCAATTGGTTAATATTATCAGATTAGCTGAGTCCCAAAGTGATCACAATAAGCGGCATGCACTGTACTAAATTGAGTTAATTTCTTGTGTTTTAGTGTGCATTGATTTGAAGTTCTGAACTGCCTGCATGCCATCTATCACAAAAGACAAGGCCTTAATAACAGCTGATCACTGAATTCAGCCAAGTCGTTTGTTTGATGAATTACAATGTATTTTAAAAACTCAAAACATCATTTAATTATGGTCAAACAAAAACAGTTGTAAGCAAATTACCTATAATGATATTTAAGGCACTCATTTAAGATATACTCGTGTCTTAATGAATGACATTATGTACTTTCTGTTTGCATTATCCCCTTTTCTAATTGATTTATTCACTGTTCTTAACAGCCTTCAAGTTCCACCGCCTGCTGAAGATGCCAACCTGAGACTGTGAAACATGTTCTGCAAAAAACTGGTAAGTGGAGAACCGGTACTTAATTGTGTCAGTCAACTTTCATTATTTCACAGATATCTTGAAGTGTTTGTTTATGCAGGTTCAGATGAAATATCACAATGCATATTACTTTATACTAGCAGATCCCTGCGGCTTCGCCCACGATAAATTGGAAGATTAAAAATTAAGAGCAAAATAATTAAAACATATTTATTAATACTTGCACGTGAACCATTCATAAATCTAAACTAAATGATTAATAATTAATGAAACAGCTAAAAATCCGGCTTTGAAGTGAATTCTACAATTAGAAAGTGCAGCATGGAAAAAAAAAACATCAGATTTCGAGTTCCCTGGCCCAGGAAATCCCTGCATAGTGAGTTTCGTCCAAATCAAACATTTGCCCATTTACACCTATATTCATTATCCCTCTTCCGTGTAGGTTGAAAATTTCAGATGTCTGCATGCCTTAAGATTATGAACAAATGAATTGACCAGAGTGGGCTTACAAAAATCAAGCAATTGCAATGCTTTTATTTCCAAGGTATGACAAAAATAGGAAAAGCCACCTGCAATTGATTTGACAATTGAAATGTATTACTGAAAACTGATGCTTCGAACACACAAAAAAATGCACGTTTTCTGCCCGTTTTTCACTCATAACTCGCAAACAAAGCAGAAATTAAAATTGCGACCTTAATAGATCTATTGTGGATACCCTATTCTAGCAGTCACCACTTTTAATTTAATGCTTTTTAATATTGCCTATAATTTCCCTGGGTGATTTCCAGTCCTGAACCTGGGGATTTTTTGTTACTGAAAACCCCACTACCCGGCTGGGAATTGAACCTGATCCGCCATGGTGGAAGGCAAGTGTGCAAAGTAACGCTTAAGGACACTATTTGTGCTTTTAATTGAAGTACTCTTCAGTACCCACAGGACAAACAACTTTCATTTAACATCAATCGTACAGAATATTTTGCAGTTAATGATTTTTATTCCATATCAGGCCCAATTTAATATTCTTCCGTAGCACAACTCTTGCCCACCCTGATCTTGAAGTCTGTCTACGGCTCTGTCATTAACTTGCGATTGCTTGTGCTATTAGATAGGAACTAACAATTATGTATATATTTTAATAACTCGCATATATCTTGAAAGAAAAAGCTGTTTTTCTAGTAATGGCTTTCTTGACATGTGTGCTTCATTATTTCCACAAGTCAACTGTAACATTATATCACAGACGTGTTAGCAGTATTATTAACAAAGCAGTGCATTCATTCTGTGTATAAGAGGTAAGTTGACGCTAAACCTTATTATTGACTCTAATATTATTTTGATTCTGTGCTTCTTTTTCACTTTTAAACATTAAAGCAACACCAATAATAAGAATAATAAAAAACACATTCTAACAGAAATGAAATGTTTACAAAGCCAGAATCGTGTAAAAGAATAACTTTTTTGAAAGACCATTTATTATTACGTTTGTTTAAAGAAAATATAATAGTATTTAATTGGTGTTTAATTTTATAGAATAGAATTTATTTAAGTTTGTGGTACTTAACTTTTGTAAAATAATCAAAATCAGGTTATACTTTCTATTTCAGAACTAACAACACAAGATTGCAAAAGAAAGAATACAATATCATTGCCGTTCTGGCAGAAGTCACCAAGTCCAAAATTTTATTTCTGAGATACAGCTGTTTTAAAAGTATGAATAAACCATTGCATATAATAGGTTTCTTCGCAAAGCAAATCAATGACTGCTTGAGAATTTGTTGTACTGTGCATGTCTAGTCTGTAACTTATCTGTGATTTGCACTTTGGGAACGATTAGAAGAGTTTGGAATCGATAGTTTCTAGTTTCACTATAGCCTGCATTTAATTGATATGATATGCGAATAGAATATGTATTTCCCTTTAACATGTTATAAAATGTTTGTAAAATGTTTGTAAAATCACTTATGCTCTGAGAATTTTAAGTAGATTCTGTAATATTGAACTGCTCCGTACTCTTTATTTCGGCACTATCAACTCTGTAATTTCCTATGGCATCCCTTTCTGGGGAACCTCTCCCAATCTAACTTGGATATTCAAACTCCAGAAGAGGATTATCAAAATTATGATGCATGTTTCCAACCGCACTCATACCAAGCCTCTTTTCAAAAAATTAAATATTCTTCCTGTCCCTTGCATCTTCATTCTAGAGACTGTCTGCTTCATACATTCAAACAAACCGAAATTTCCAAAGAACTCCCATCACCATAACCACGACACGCGAGGAATTAATGATTTTCACCTCACATCCCACCGTACCTCCAGAAGTTTAAAATTCATCAATCACACGGGTCTAATTCTGTACAATAAACTTCCCCACTCTTTTAAGCACACCAGTCAAAAACTTTTCAAAACTAAAGTGAGAAATCTTCTTATGGAGCATGTTTTCTATAGTACTCAAGATTTCATCTCCGCCAATTTACTGACTTTATAAATTTATTTTTATGGACTAATGTCTGCATTTTGTATGTGTACTGTATGTATAGTTATGTTTTGTTCAATATTTTATTTAGTTCTTAAGTATGACGAAGCCTTTGGATTCTTGTAATTCCTAATGGTGAATAAATATTATTATTATTATTATTATTATTATTATTATTATTATTATACATGCAATATACATCGCCAATAAACTATATTTTGGGAAACTTTTAATTATCTTTCATTATTCATACATATAAGCAGCCTATTCTTATAAATCAGGCCCAAGGTTATTGGAAGGAGGAGTCAGGGGCATGAAAATAGGTTACTGCACATCTCTTAGAAAAAATTCATGGTAGAGCCTACAGACTTTTCTTATAGTACAGAAACTGTCCATGAGAACACATTGAACAGAAGATTGACAATCAGAATCACGAATTATCGCTTTGCAAACGCGTGTGGAGAAAGAGTGCATGCACGAACGATGTGTTCCTGGTTTCTGACTGCTTTGCGAACAAACCTATTGACTTGGTGAAGCTAGAAGTATTAGTGTGTGTGTATCTAATGCTCTGGAGTTAACAATGAAGTTATTCTCCTTCTTGCTTCCCAATATTTAGAAGTCAGGTCTTCACAGTTTTGAAGAGCTGCACATTGTTCTAGATGTTGTCTATCCATTTCCACCTCTTGACAACACAGCATACAATTTGGAGAAGTAAGTATTCCAATTCTATGTAGATGTTTTCCTAGGCAGTCATGTCCTGTAATGAGTCTCATACTAGCAACTGCAGATTTTCGAGGTAGGTCTGGTATTACTAAGGGGTTTTCTAATAGTATTCTTATATTTCTGTCTCCAATTTTTCCATTTAATTTAGTTGTGTAGTTAACATTCATTTTCTTTTTGATGATCCTTTTAATTGATTCATAAGAAAGAGCACTTGCTTCTTTCTGCTTAATTGTACACCCTTTCTTTGCTAGTATATCAGCCCTTTCGTTTCCCAGTATTCCGCAATGTGCTGGAATCCATTGTAATACAACATGTTTTCCAAGTTTCTGGATAGAACAGATCATTTTTTTTATTTCCAAAATTTTTTCCATTTTTGGGAAAGATGATACTACAGCTTGGATAGCTGCTTTAGAATCCGATAAAATAACAATATTTTTGCAATGCTGGAGCCAGCTGAAAATGTTCTGGATCGACTGGTAAATAGCTAATACTTCACCATCAAAATTTGTAGTATCTTTCCCAGCATGTTTATAAAATGAAAAGAACTGACATGTTCCGCCAGCTCCTGCTCCATTTTCATCTAAAAGCGATCCATCTGTATATATATGTGTCCAGCTTTCTGAAGGATAATTTGTATGTATGGTTTCTAGGGCTAGAATCTTAGCTACATCAGTAGATGTTTCGTTTTTACTTCCTCTGCCCGTACCATAGGTAGGCCTACTATAGGTAGAGGAAGTATTGTTTTCGACCCTAAAATTCGAAGTTGAGTTTTTAGCATATATACACGTTTCAAGGCCCCCTGAATCCAAAAATACTATTTTTGGAAACATGTCTGTGTGTGTGTCTGTGTGTCTGTCTGTCTGTGTGGAAGTTTGTGAACAGGCTAGCTCCGAAACGGAGAATCGTATGAAAACAAAATTTCGTATTTGGGTCAGGTACCTTCTGAAGATGCGATTCGAAGATTGGCGACAAATTTCTCTTATTTTTAAGGGGACTTTACATGAAGAAATTTTCGTTTTTCGCGATTTTCTCGAAAACGGCTCTAACGATTTTCTTTAAAATTTGCACATGTGTTCCTTTTACTGAGAGCTAAAACTTTTATTTTAAACTTTTTTTCGAAAAAATTCTCTGAGGGTAGTTAAAGGCCACCCACTGTTCACCCACTGTTTGTAGAAATTTTGTCTTGCGTGATGAACTGAATACGCGCTCTTCCATGGCCTCTTATTCTATATAAGAATGTGAAGTGAGAAAGATGTATTGTTGGCCCGGTATAGAGTAAAGAAGTATCTGAGGGAAATATTCGATAATTTCGGAAATTATTCTTTACGGCGGAAAGTTCAATAAACGTCTGCAGTCACTTGTTCTTTTTTTTAAGTTTTTTATATAGGCTAGCCTGCGCTTTTAGTCGCATCATTGAAAGAAGATGTATTTATAGGATAATAATAAAAGCGTAAAATTGTGTCTTGCGATTCTGTAAAAGGATATGTGAATACTGCTAACTTTTTTGGGGGGCAGAGGAAGTTATGTGACTTTCACATCAGATTTTTGTTAATGGGCTTATTTAAATTTAAATTATGATCAATCAGATCACTGTCAATAGGACTGACACCATATATTATATTCTCTTTAGTTTTTGGTATTTCTAGGTTTTCTGTTAATTTTGTAACTTTTTGTATAAACCCAATTTGGGTTTTCATAGTTGAATTAGATGTTTGATATTTATCCCATTTATCTGAGTTTGGGAGCCTTTTAAGTTTTTCATAACTAAGCAGTGCTTGCTGTTCAAGTTCTGTTACAATTGGTTTATTTGAGGAGACTATGAAGAGCTTCAAGTGGTGTAGTTTTTGTTGCTCCTGTTATTAAGCGTAGAGCTTGGTTTTGTGTTTGTTCCAAGGCTGTTTTATTTGATATTGATGCTGTAATGAGGATTTCACCGCAGTATTTTAAGACTGGTTTTATGTAAGTATTGTAAGTTGTATTTAAAGTTTTTCTGGAACTACCCCACTTTGTTCCTGCCAGTCTTTTCAATAAATTGAATCTTTTAGTTGCTTTTCCAGTTACATGCTCTATATGTTTCTTCCAAGTTAGTTTTTTATCGAAATGTACACCTAAATATTTAGCATTGTCAGTTTTTGTCAATTTAGCATTTCCATACTGTAGATCAATTTCTACTGGCTTTTTGGCCAAGGAAAAATGTTGAAATTGTGTTTTTGTGGTATTAACTGTCATCAAGTTATTATTGCACCATACTTGGAGTTCTGTTAGTGCTGCCTGGACCTTTGTTTTTGCTTGTTGTATATTTGCAGACTTCTGTGAGTTCCAGATAACTAAGTCATCTGCAAAAAGAGCAGTTTCTACTCCAAACTTCTGTAGTTGTTTAGGCAAGTCATTTATATATACATTAAACAGAGTTGTGCTTAAGATAGCACCTTGTGGGACTCCTAAATGACTTTGTTTATATTTAGAAATGGCTGATCCATACTTAGTAGCACAATATCTTTGTGTTGTGAACTCTGATATCCATCTGAGCATATTGTCATTTATACCCATATTTTGGAGCTTTATTATTAAATGCTTTCTCCATACAGTGTCATAAGCAGATTTCAGATCTACAAAAACTGCGATTGTATCTTTCTTGTTATTGAAAGCCTCTTTTATATCTTGACTAAGTAATATAACCTGTTCATTTGTGGAATGGTTTCTCCGAAATCCTGCTTGAGATGGTGATAATAATTTGTTTGTTTCAAGATACCAGTTCAGTCTGTCAGCTACCATTTTTTCCATAATTTTTCCAACAAAGCTTGGAAATGGGCCAGGATATCAAATAGTGAGTTCTACCTGCCTATAAAGCATACGTTCATCAATGTGATATTATATTGTGACAAAGCCCGGAAAAGCCTAGAGCCTGATAGAAGGAGGAGTAAGCCCGAAAGAACTAGAGTTAGATAAATCTAGAAAGGGACGGCCCTCTTATTGCTGATTGGAGCCGCGCGCCGGTGGGTGCGGCCTACTCCCTAGCACGGCGCGGTGAGTGACGGCGCGCGCTCGTGGGAGGGGCCAGAGGTGGAGCCACGCGCTAAGGGCTTGACGGCGCACCGCGCGGACATTCTAGACCTTGCGCGGGCGGGGCTCTGGAATATTCGACGGGCCTATATAAGGGCGGCGAGCGAGCAGAGTCAGTCAGTCAACAAATGAGAGTAACAGCGACAGTCAGTGTGAAGAGGCAGAGTGAAGAGCCCGTGAAGAGTCAGAGTTAGCGAGAGGCAGTCCGAGAGTAGCGGCGAGAGTCAGCGTCAGAGGGTGAACTAGTGACCGGAGACTGGTGAACGAGGGAGCTAGTGAACGGAAGAACTGGTGGACTGGACTGGGCTGAAACAGTGCCGTCCCGGGGAACTCTGCGCGACGGGTGGATCGCACAGCGGCAGCGAGGACTGTGGAGCTGACCGGCGCGACGTGGGATTATCTCGACTGGGAGACCGCACAGTGTGTGCGAACGGAACAGTGCTGTAATCAGGACTGAGCACAGTGAGAGTGAGCACTGAACCGGACAGTGAACTGGCAAATAGTCTGGAGTTTTCTGGCTGTATTGTCAATTGTTGTAGTAAATAAAGAAACCTCCATCCTTCAATTATAAACTCGGTGTTCTGATTTTGAACCCCGACGAGCCCTTGTTACACTGGTGTCAGAAGTGGGATATAATTGAAGGAAGGGAAGATGGAGGAAGGCAAGATGGTGGACATGTTAAAATCATTACTTCAGCAACTGAACGAGCTGAAGGAAGAAAGGGCCCAGTTGATCGTCGATATGAAACAGCAGAATGCCCGACTGGAGGAAGAAAGGGGCCAGTGGAACACCGAGTCGAAACAGCAGTATGACCAACCGAACGAGAGAATGGACCAGCAGAACACCGAAACGAGAGAGGCCCTAAGGGAAATTATGAGCGAAATGAAGAACCTGCAGCTAAGCCCTAAGGAAGAACTCGAGCAGGAACTGACACCGGCCAAGGAAAGATGGAATGAACCGGACGGCGAGCTGGTGGCCGCGGAGGATGAACTAGAAAGACAGGCCGAGGTGGAAGATAAGGAAGAGCAGGAAGAGGACATGGCCATCACCGTGCCACCAGCTACCGAAGGGGAAGATCACGCCCTGAGTGAACAACAGCGGGACGACGTGGACGAAGGACAGGCACCGCGGGACGACGTGGATGTAGGAGAGACACCGCGGGACGACGTGGATGTAGGACAGGCACCGCGGGACGACGTGAATGTAGGAGAGGCACCGCGGGACGACGTGGACGCCGGAGAGACATCGCGTGACGGCGTGAACGGGGGACAGACACCGAGGGACGTCATGTCGGGTACGGGACCAACGTGGGAGGAGGTAGCCAGTCGCAGCGCCATCTACGAGGGCTGTGGGAACCAGCAGGAAGCCCTAGTGGTCAGGGACGGGGTCCTGAAAGGAAGCTGGGAGTCTGCGGATGAGAAGGCGACTGCGGAACACCTAGTCCTTCCAAGAGCCGGAGTCAAGGAGGTCCTGGAGGAAGTCCACGCAGGAGCAACAGGTGACCACTCGGGAGCAAACCGGATCCTCGACAAACTGCGGAGAATGTTCTACTGGTTACACCAACGCAGTGACGTTGAGAGGTGGTGCCAACAATGCGACACCTGCGCTGCCAGCAGAGGGCCTAGAACGCGCAGTCGCGGGGCCATGAAGCAGTACAACGTGGGGGCTCCATTCGAAAGAATCGCCATTGACGTGGCAGGCCCATTCCCTGTTACTGATGATGGAAATCGGTACCTGTTGTTGGCCATGGATTATTTCACCAAGTGGCCAGAAGTCTACGCCATCCCGAACCAGGAAGCGGCAACAGTGGCGAAGGTACTGGTGGAGAACCTGATCTGTCGATATGGAGTGCCGATGGAGTTACACAGCGACCAGGGGAGGAACTTCGAGTCCAACATTATGAAAGAGTTGCTCCAACGGCTGGGGGTACATAAGACCCGCACAACCCCCCTTCACCCGCAATCAGATGGAATGGTGGAGCGCTACATCAAGACCTTGGAGGAGCACCTACGGAAGGTAGTCTCAAGCCACCAACGAGACTGGGACGTCAGGGTGCCACCCTTTCTCCTGGCATATAGATCCTCGATCCATGACACCACCGGAATGACACCAGCCAACATGGTCTTCGGGAGGGAGCTCCGTCTACCGTGCGACCTACTGTTTGGCACCCCACCTGATGAGAAACAGCCAGCTACCGACTATGTGTGGAACCTGACCGAGAGGCTGAGGGAAACCCACCAACTCGCCCGAGAGAATCTGCAGTTGGCTAGTCACCGGATGAAGGCGAGGTACGACAGGCTCGCCAACACAGCTGGGTTCCATGAGGGAGACCGAGTGTGGTTGTACCGCCCTACCAGGACTAGAGGGAAGTCGCCGAAGCTGCAGCAGTCCTGGGATGGCCCCTACCGGGTCATCAAGCGAATTAACGACGTAGTCTACCGCATCCAACGACAGCCAAGAGGGAAGATGCTGGTAGTTCACCTGGACCGTCTGGCGGCATACCATGGGGCACTTCGGGACGAAGGCCCTTAAGGAGGGGGCAATGTGACAAAGCCCGGAAAAGCCTAGAGCCTGATAGAAGGAGGAGTAAGCCCGAAAGAACTAGAGTTAGATAAATCTAGAAAGGGACGGCCCTCTTATTGCTGATTGGAGCCGCGCGCCGGTGGGTGCGGCCTACTCCCTAGCACGGCGCGGTGAGTGACGGCGCGCGCTCGTGGGAGGGGCCAGAGGTGGAGCCACGCGCTAAGGGCTTGACGGCGCACCGCGCGGACATTCTAGACCTTGCGCGGGCGGGGCTCTGGAATATTCGACGGGCCTATATAAGGGCGGCGAGCGAGCAGAGTCAGTCAGTCAACAAATGAGAGTAACAGCGACAGTCAGTGTGAAGAGGCAGAGTGAAGAGCCCGTGAAGAGTCAGAGTTAGCGAGAGGCAGTCCGAGAGTAGCGGCGAGAGTCAGCGTCAGAGGGTGAACTAGTGACCGGAGACTGGTGAACGAGGGAGCTAGTGAACGGAAGAACTGGTGGACTGGACTGGGCTGAAACAGTGCCGTCCCGGGGAACTCTGCGCGACGGGTGGATCGCACAGCGGCAGCGAGGACTGTGGAGCTGACCGGCGCGACGTGGGATTATCTCGACTGGGAGACCGCACAGTGTGTGCGAACGGAACAGTGCTGTAATCAGGACTGAGCACAGTGAGAGTGAGCACTGAACCGGACAGTGAACTGGCAAATAGTCTGGAGTTTTCTGGCTGTATTGTCAATTGTTGTAGTAAATAAAGAAACCTCCATCCTTCAATTATAAACTCGGTGTTCTGATTTTGAACCCCGACGAGCCCTTGTTACAATATAAAACTCAAAATGGCAATTTTTGGAGTTAGTGACTTATACCGTAACGATAGCAATATATTATTGGGGGAAATCCTTTTAGGATAGCTGTCTTAAATTAACAACTACATTTTTTTGAGATGAAGTTTTTTCCCTAGTTTTCAATATTCGTGTATTTTTAAGACAAATTGAATTTTAACAAGAACAAAGACAGGAGTTTTGGATATATATTGCATTTTATTATTTATTTCATCCGCTTGATCATTACAAAAAATAGTATGGGACATATCATAATAGGGGAATATTAATATTAAAATGAATTACTACATGGGACTTAGATTCTTTCTTATTTAGCCTTCAAATATCAGGATTTATCTGCAATTTTGAGATTCATTGAACAATAATAATTAGTCCAATTTATTCGAGCTTTTCCGATCGAACACGAGCCGAAATTAATCTTCCCGCGCCCGTGAGATCCCTGGTGAGACCATACAAGATACCATGGAGATCAACCTTGAACTTGGTTATGCATAAACCGTGTAAACCTTCGAAAGCTTCGTTCAATTGTTTTTGTACGGTTGAAGGTCGGTAAAAGCCGGTATATAAATGCAGCTGATTCATGCTCTTAAGCGAGTTTCGTTAACAAGCAGTGCTAACTATTGTAATATATTAAAGAGAACTCTAGCAAGCATGGCGAAGGTAAGTTGCTGATTTTAGTTTGCTACAAATAGAGATTTTGCCCAAGGTCAAGCAAGTCGTACCGTATTTGATATTGTTATGTACCGGTAATTGTTGAATGTTTGTGACATTAACAACACTTGCTGTCAATTCTATAGAGCAGAATTAGCATAATCCACATTTGAAAGGTTCCTAACTTAATAATTACGTTCTCTGCTTCTTTTTTTAGAGAATAAAATTACCAATTTAGTGAACTCTTTGTGACATACGTCACACGACTAAAGTTCACTTTCCAAGTAATCTGCATTTATTTAAAAGCAACAACTCCTGAAATTTCCAGGGATTTCCATATTCCGGGGGTACTACCCACATAAATGTTGAATAGGCTACCTGTCATAGAAGATGCCATGGTAAAACCCGGTTATAGTCTGTGGGACAAAAGAGATAAACATAACTTACGGTAGTACAGTTTGTCTCAGTCAGATTGCACCCGCCACGTGTTGAGATCCCCCAAGATGATGCTCCTATCCCCGGTATGCGGTAAAGGAATGCGGCAAGTGGGTGCAATCTGTCTGAGACGCACTGAGTCTGACTAGACTCCTGGTGATCCGATGGATTTTCAAGGCAGTTTCTCTCATGAGTGGTTTTCCGTTGCCTTCTCCCGTCGATTTACATTTGTGCCTTCTCGCACTATTGTTTCTTCTGCCAAAATGCGCCACTGTTTCCTATCTCGGACCTTCTCTTTCAACATCTCCAATTTAGTGCTGGTAATTGCTTTTGTTTTGTCTAGCAAGCACATCCTTGGTTTCCCTTTTTTCCTCGAACCCTCCACTCGTCCAATCATGATATCTTTCTGTAGTGAATTTGATGCGCTCATTACATGTCCAAAGTAGCGCAGCTTTGCTCTGAGGATCATTGCTTCCAAAGACCTTTTTGGCTTTATTTCCTCCAAAATCGACTTATTTGTCCTCTTCTCTATGCATGAAATCCTTAGAATACCCCTCCACGTCCAGAGTTCAAATGAGTCTATTTTCTTTCTATCTTTTTTCCTGACAATCCAGCTTTTACTCCCATGCATGGCTTATGGTACTTAGCCTGAATTCCGTAAAACAAGTGTGTACAGTCGGTCAAATAAAAAACGTCGGGACTCGTATGCTGTTAAAATTAAAGTTTTGACGCATTAGTTCACAAGTTTCCTATAAAAAACACAAAATACAGGTCATTTTCGGAACATATGAGGCATGCGGCAGGAGGGAAAAAATGAACAACGCGGAAAGCGCAACACACGATATTCAACTTAATGCATTGTCATAATTCATTTTGCTTTGTGTCATCGCCACATACAAATGCTAACGTGAGAGAAAGTGTAGTTAGGGCTGTAATTGACCTGCATTTTTCGGTCTCTGAAGCAGCGAGAAGGTTCCATATTTATGAAAGAGCAGCTAAGAGGTGGGAACTTTACTATAATGCGACCGGAAGTTTTCATAGGAAGCGTGGATCTACGGAAGGCCGCGTATTTCTATGCTAGATTGGTTGCAGAAGTTGAGCGTAAGTAATTGATTTTGCACTAGAAGTACCGGTATTATAAAATAAAATCTTAAAAAAATGCTCCTTGAATAAACATATTCCTCGCGAATCTATTAATTATTAATATTATAAAAATTTGCAACCAAGAATATGGCGGATTTGAGGCATATAGCCACAGCCTGCTATACATGTTTGTTATGGAACAAAACTGACTAAATAATCAAGAAAATACATGGATAGACAAGAGGCGTGTGTGAACCTAACCTTAAGTCTTCCTGTACATGCGCATATGCTCGTTCGTGATACTTAATCAAATACCGCCCGACGTTTTTTATTTGACCGACTGTACATACAGTATCCTTATTTAGGGAAAAGGTAGTCTTATGCCGTGCACTAGGTTCCTCCCACCAACTCTCTAATGGGACCCGCCTGGGAAGGGGTTTAGGGTTTCGTTGCAGAAGAAATTCAATGTAAGACATGATAAAGATCATGCTATTTAGTATATTGCTCCTAAACTAACATAAACATTCCTAACCTAACAAAACGACGGAGCATGGCTGGTGCGTGGCATAAATCTATCTTTTACCCTTAGGCCTATTTGCTCCCACACTCGTGTAAGTGCACTTGGTTCCCCCTCTATGTGATTCTGATTTTGTCCTGCAAGTATCTCATGGTAAAGGTGTAACTTAATTTTCGTCTGAACAATCTAACCAGGCGTGGAGGCTAGAATGCAGCACCTTCAACATAACTTCTGGATTAATTAGATGTCTCGACGAGCATATTTTTAGCATATACATTTAGCATATTTTTAAAGTATGGCAGATATAAGTTATCATTTAGATTTTGTTGTTTATTCACATTTTATGCTGTAATATTTGATGTGCCATGTTTCAGGCCGGTGACAAAGTTCCCAGTGTGGACCTGTATGAGAACAATCCCACCACAAAGGTGAACTTGGCAGAGTTGACCAAGGGAAAGAAAGTGGTTGTGTTTGCTGTCCCTGGGGCCTTCACACCCGGCTGCTCCAAGGTCAGTACAATCACTTCCTGCTTAGACTGGTTTCTCCAAGTTTAAGCTCATTATCCGAATTGCAATTTTTGCAGCCTAAATAACAGTCAGCCATTTCATAAAATATGGGAATTTTTCCCTCAAAGAGAGATGTTATAAAACTATTGTAATTGGGAAGTCAAAAGTCTAAAACCTAGAGTTCACTGAATGTTCAGGAATTATGTGTATTTGAAGTTGTTTCGTGTGTTAAATTGTCGATTAGTTATTTATTGCGTTGTAATTAATTTTTTTGGCTTTTATAGCATGATTTTAACACTCATTAAAACTAAGAAGTCAAGAGTATCAGCTATGTCCTGTTTGATTTGAAAAAATATACATCTTAAGGTACAATTTGGTATAAGATTAACTTCAAAAACTATGTGTGGTTAATTACTACATGTAAAGTAGCATAAAGTGACTTTTTGTCCCACCCATAATGGTGATAGTTTTGTTGAATATCATCATACCTTCATTAATAGGCCTACCTTCATTAATAATAACATTAAGACTCTAACATTAATAGAAGAACAGCAAATGAACTTCTGTTTTGCATCATTAAAATCATTGTCCAAATTATGTCCCACCCGTAATAGATTTTGAAAAACAAGTTTTAAATATTTAAAATAAATTATATCGTGTGTCATAATATGCAAGAATGTCCCACCTGTAATTATGAAATGGCTGCAGTATTCAGTTTGAACAGCTCGTTGCTTTGGTAAAAACAACAAATTCAAATACCACTTTTGTCCCAAGTGAGCACTGTATTTTTCAGACAATAAGATGCATTTATTTACCTTGAAAACAGAGTCGTTCAAAGTTGGGTACATCTAGTAGCCTGAAGAAAATTAAAAAAAAAATTAAATTACAGTAAATATTGCCTGTAATACCATAACCATAAAGATGATGCTGTAAGGATCTGTTAGTTGCAAATTTTGGCATGCTTGGTGCACTTATCAAATCTGTAAAATGAGGGTAGCGAGAAGCCAGGTATAGAAGGTGAAAAGGAGTACAAAAAGAGTTGTCTCTGTGGGGTGGCAATGACCTCTAAACAACCTGACTGATCACTGAATACATTGTAGAAAGTCATGATTTGTGTATGCATTGAAATATATTTTTCCTTTTAAAATTTTTGTTTAGAATCAATTTTTTCTCCTTAAATGTTCATCTTAAAAGCAAGGTGCATGTTATGGACTGGAGCGTCTCATAGTTCGAAAAATACAGTATTTTCCTAAGAAAAAAAAGAAAGCGCCTATGTGAACCTGTATACTGTGTTACAGACTCATCTCCCTGGATATGTGAGCAGAGCTGAAGAGCTGAAGAAGAAAGGCGTTGCTGAAATTGTGTGTGTGTCTGTGAATGATCCATTCGTGATGGAAGCTTGGGGCAAGGAGCACAAAGCCGACGGCAAGGTAACACTTTCACTTAAAAAAAAAAATTAAGATCATATCAATTTTTGATGTGTAAACTTCTTCAAAAATCAATCTTTTTTTTTTGGGGGGGGGGGGGGGTTTAACAGACTAAAACTACATGTAACAGAAATATGTCAAATCTAGACGGCCTCTGTATTCCTTTCTTGCGGCGGCCTTGACTACAATACTGTCAGATGTTTGTAAATTTTTGCCTTCCTTTAGATCAGGGCTGCCCAAACTTTTTTACACGCAGGGCCACTAATTAACTTCAGCGATTGGTTGCAGGTGATATGTACAGTTTATCAAAATTATATAGGCCTAAATTTAATCAAAATTGTGTTTACCTATGCTTTTAAATACATTTATTTTATTTTATACATTGTATTAGCGACTTTTGCAGACCTTTATGCGCTGAAAGTGTATTAAAAATTACTATCAATTGCGCTCACCTAACAATTTAAAACTGTGAATTTTTTCTTCTAGAAATTTCTGAATTTCTTCTTGCAGAGCAAAAAATCAAGCTTAATCCCTTATTTTAGCAATGCATGAAAAAGATATAAAAAGGAGAGGAAGGTGCCAGAGAACTTACCAATTGGCAGGAGAAGCTGGTCTTCAATTGGTGCTGGCTCTGGTATCATAGAAACACATAAAAAGAAAGAACAATAAAAACGAAAATTTTCGGACAAACTTTGCCCTTTGTCAATCACTTAGAGAATGGAGCTTGAAGAGAAAGTGTAGGGTTGCCAACCTAGCCAACTGATGAAGAATGGCATCCTATGTTCTCTGGCCAGGAGGGAAAAGGTGTTATCTGATGTTGAGGTTGGGGGGGTTTCTGGATTTGGTTATCCACTGGTGAGCCAGTTCCCACCTTCTGAGTTGGGAGGGGTTGCAGCTATCAGGGAGGCTTTTGATTACTTTGATGGTGAAACAGTCCTCAAATGATATCCCATGGTCCATGGTGTGTTTGGATACAGGTTTATCTGGATTTTTGCTTTTGCAGTCATGCCTGTGGCCATTCATTCTTTTTCTTAAAGTTTCAGTGGTTAATCCTATGTATTGGGCCGGGCATAGATTGCATTGTAGTTGATACACTATGTTGGAGGAATTGCATGTGTGGTGACCCTGACACTCATCTGATGATATACATCTTATAACCACATACCACCATGGCCTTCAAAACCTCAATAAGGTCCTCCATGACGGCTACAATATTTTGCAAGCAAGCCCACACACAAGAGATCTTCTTTCAAAATCCCCTTCTGTGATGTTTAGACAACTCCCTAACTTGAAACAAAAACTGGTTAAGCCCAAGCGCTTACAAGAAAGGCCTACATCCAATTCTGAACCTAAAGGCACTTTCCCATGCAATAGACCTACCTGCAAGACCTGCTCTATTCATCATCCAGCTGAAAACTTCAAAAGTTCAATCACCCATAGAGAGTATAAGATCCAGGGTCACCACACATGCAATTCCTCCAACATAGTGTATCAACTACAATGCAATCTATGCCCGGCCCAATACATAGGATTAACCACTGAAACTTTAAGAAAAAGAATGAATGGCCACAGGCATGACTGCAAAAGCAAAAATCCAGATAAACCTGTATCCAAACACACCATGGACCATGGGATATCATTTGAGGACTGTTTCACCATCAAAGTAATCAAAAGCCTCCCTGATAGCTGCAACCCCTCCCAACTCAGAAAGTGGGAACTGGCTCACCAGTGGATAACCAAATCCAGAAACCCCCCCAACCTCAACATCAGATAACACCTTTTCCCTCCTGGCCAGAGAACATAGGATGCCATTCTTCATCAGTTGGCTAGGTTGGCAACCCTACACTTTCTCTTCAAGCTCCATTCTCTAAGTGATTGACAAAGGGCAAAGTTTGTCCGAAAATTTTCGTTTTTATTGTTCTTTCTTTTTATGTGTTTCTATGATACCAGATCCAGCACCAATTGAAGACCAGCTTCTCCTGCCAATTGGTAAGTTCTCTGGCACCTTCCTCTCCTTTTTATATCTTTTTCATGCTTAATGGCCTAGAGCCACCTAACCTAAACCAATACATTATTTTAGCAATGTAAATTACGTCACCTTATTCGCTATTCATTTCATCTAGAAGTTTTAAAACTCAGTGGGTTGAGGCCCTACTTCAGCGTAACATCATGGAGATAGCATACAGCCTCCTGATGTACACTACTCAAATAGATGTTCAGTAGTCTGGACGAGTCTTCTATTGAAATGCTGTCATTTGAAGACTATGTAAGGATAATCACCTCCTTCAAATGACAATATTTTGACAGTAGACTTGATGAGATTTCTGAGTATTATTTTAGCAATGTCAGGTCTAAATGTAATAATTATAAAGAGTTGAATTTTACACATAAAAACTTCACCTGTGGTATAGTTTACCTGTACTAGTTTCGACGCCTTCGCTACCATTGTCAACAGCTATACTTCAACTTCCATGGTACCACATTTGTGGGAGGGTGCCACAGCAGTTGAAGTATAGTTGTTGTCAATGGTAGCGGAACTACTACAGGTAAACTGTAGCAAAAGTGAAGTTTAGTGTTAAATTCAACTCTTATATAATTATTATGTTATATAACTTCACTGTGTTAACTTCCAAAAATGTTTAGGTCTAAATATTTTATTGTACAATGCAAAGGAACTTATGCACTTTTCCCCATATGCTTCGGCTTTTTTCCTTTATCAGCTCTGCTATTCTGAGGTACCTCTAGCTATGTTGGGTTCTGCACAATCTTTCCTATTTAAGTTCCATGCAATGAACATTTTTACAACCTCTGTCCGCACGACACTTATGTCTGCCTGAAGATGGAGGAAGCGCGTTCATTTGAATATCAACCCGAGAACAATTTACACTCATGAAATAAGACTCCCTTTTGTAGTTCCATTCATACTTCTCACCTCACACCCCAAACATTTCCCCCTTCTCGATCAGTTAATGCCTAAACACTAGTAGCTACGCCTATTTGCAGTGTTCCTTGACAGATAGGCTATAGAGATTTGAACAAATCTGCTTTTTCATGACACAAAATTTCAGCAGCAAACGCAAAACAGTTTTTACAAATTTTACTTTGGTGAACAGTTTTGCATGCTCAGTGATAAGTTTACAAACCTCATAATTTGGTTTGGTAACATTTTTGTGGCTCAAATTTCTGCCCTGAAGTGCTGTTGAAAAGTGATTTTGTTACACATTTCTTTTCCCTTCACAGCGTGCTCATGGCCATTAAATTTATCAAACTTGCAAGAATGTTTTGTCTGGTAATGTCTTTTTGTATTATATTTCTTCATTACTGCAATCAAGCAGCTTAGGCAGGCCACAGAAAAGGTCTTGTAGTTTGGATGGTTCTGCTTTAGATGTGTAAATTTAACATACATGTATGTTAAATTATAGCTATGTTAATTTTAAATGAGTACATGTACTGCCTTTTCTGTTTAACAAAGTGCTTTTGTTTAATCAGTGATAATTGCAGTTATGATATTCAGAAAATAAGTTACTTTTGTTATCGATTTCCAAGTTAAGCTCCAGATCGATTCATTAAGCAGGGTGTACGGAAGAACAAAGGTCTAATTTGATAAGCATATGTGAAGGAATAGTGTTATTTGTCAAAACTAACTGTATTGCAACTTCCAAAGCCATATATGATCATATTAAAACAGTATATTGCCATGAGAACTGATTTATATTTGATAAATTCATTCTAATAAGTTATATTACCATAAAATAGGCACAAATTGGGCATTACTCCAGTACCGGTCAACCGATTTGGTTCAATATCAATAGGCTTCTTCCCATGGACGTTATAAATGTGAATACCAAGTTTCATGAAAATCCGATAGAGCGTGTTTGAGTTATCATGGGTAGAGGTACAGACAGACATTTTCCCATCCACCACACAATCTCAGAAAGTACCATTCTTGCTCTTAATAAAATAGTTGATTCAAAGCATACATTTTTGTAGCTATTTTCATGCAGAGAAATTTAGAAACACGTTTCTGAGGCAAATCTGTTTATGAAACAAAATTATTTTGCTCAGATTTACCTGATGCATAATAACTAAGTGACCTAATTAAACCGTCACAACAGAGTGTAAATAGTAGGCGTTTACGACGGCTGTGCACATGCTCAAGCACGCCATCAGTTGTGTGCTAGAATAAGACAAAAATTTAATCAAAAGTTACATGTAACCTGTAGTTGTGATAGGCGCGGATACAAACATAAATTAATGATTATCTTCTTGTAAACTGTCTTAAATACTAATATTAAGCCTAATTTTGTACGGAAGTCCTGAACTTTTCAAAATAACTCACATTTTTCAACAATGGTGCATGTCATAAAAAAATAATTTAGAAGTAAGGCTACTTTACACAATGACACTAGGCTTTGTAACCACTTTCATGAAAGTGATTTCGTGAAACTAATTACACACATTTTCTTTCCAATGCAACCACACATTTCATGTTATATCTGAAGTTCGAGTTGTTAAAATCCCATATAAACGTTTGAAACACGTATGGATACAGGCATTTCACAATTTTCCTAACTTCCCCATTTCATTTTACGACATGCGAACAAACTAAATAAGGATATAATCTCAAAATTACAATTATAGTTTCGTGAAAAGTTGGAATCAGCCGAAACTGCGTAGTGTCGTAATTCATTGTCGCAAGTACATCTAGCGCTTGCGCATTCAAGTAAAAAACAGTTGCGAAACTCAGTTACGAAACCTAATTTCGTCATGTAAACTAGTCTGTAGATACAGTACTATTGAGAACACTGGAATATACCAAATCCTCATTCCATTTCTTTTTGCGGCAGGTAAATCTCCACATGGTATTGTCACATGCTCGGTGGAGTGGTACATTAGAGTTTGTTTACATCTCCTTTGAACTTAAGGTGAAAATAGTCGTTAACTTATCTTCATACTTATTAAAATTCAACAAACATAAGCCATGAAACTACCAGATGCGTACTGGTAAACCCAGTAGTTTGTTCTGACGCATACAAAAGATGTAGATAAACCTTCTTGGTTGCATGAATATTATATGACAAACATTCATTAGGAGCTATAAAAAGTATTTTGCACATTTCAGACTTACCTAAGAAACATCACAAGTAAATAACTAAGTATTTTAATGCACCTGACATTCTTCCAGAGTTTGAGAATGATGCATTTAACTCCATGTGAATCTAAAGCTATACCAGTGTTTTCTAGAGCATTTGGGCAGTATGTCTATTCTCTGTTGCTGGCCATGATACAAATCATTTTCTTACACAGGTGGCAATGCTTTGACTCTTAATAATAGACTAGCTTAAAAGGCCTGGCGTCGCCCAGTTTTTTTATTTTGTAATTGGAAATTATCTTATGAAGGACTTTTGATTTTTAAATTATAGGTCCTTATATAGGTATTTAGAATTTGAAATAGGAAGAACGACTCACCACACTCAAACTATTCCCTCAGAAAATGCTCGGTATAGGTTTTTATGACCCATAGAGGATGTAGAATTTTGCATCCCATCGCTTGTACACTGCAAGCCTGGTAGGGGTTCAAATAAGAAGAAACAGGAATTCCGGTAACTTAAAAATTGTATTGTCTTTGAGGAATATTTATTTCTCACTCTCATGTTACCATAAAACCATTTTGGGGATGAAATTAAACATAAATGCAATATCACTTTCATACTTCTCTCCCCAAAACATATTACCATACCTCATATTGTTTTCTCTGTGTCCAGGGTAGAGAAAGTTATGTGACTGCATTATTTTCATGGACTTCATTCTTTAATATTTAATTATAATATGAATTATATTGATAACTTCTCTAATTTCTCCAAGTCCCATTTCATTTATTTCCAAACCCATCTGAGACCAATGACAACAATATGTTGTCATGTGAACTGTGATTTGGATTTGATAATTCTCTGTAAAAAGAAATTAAGTATTCTCAAGAACATTTGATTTTTGGCATTTAAAATCAAAATTTTGCTAAATCCTTTCTTTGTGAGCACTTACGTATGAAACGAAGGTACTGTCAAAATTCCAAGTCTCTACCTGTTATAGTTCAGGCTCTACATTGATTCTCTGTCAGTCAGTCAGTCATTCATTCATTCAGTCAGTCAGGACAAAGCATCTTATATAGAGATGCAATGCTTTGGAATTACGATTTCCACACAAATTCCACCACGAGTCAGACTGTAATCTGCTTTTCCAGATTCGGATGCTGGCCGACCCACAAGCTGCCTTCACGAAGGCTATGGAACTCACTACAGATCTGCCTCCCCTGGGTGGAGTCCGATCCAAGCGATATTCCATGGTTGTTGTGGACGGAGTGATCAAACAGCTGAACGTGGAACCTGACGGGACAGGACTCACGTGCTCGCTGGTAGACAAACTCGACTTGGATGTGTAAACACGGTCCTATCACTTTAATAGGTTCTCGAAAACTCGAGTCTGTAATTGAAATCTTCACATTTGAAGCTTTGAGAAATGATAGCTGGAATCATGCGTATCCTTGGTTTATATTTCTTATGAAGATGCAGGAAAACATTTCATTTCAATTATTTACACATCATGGTTCAAGTCTCGAACTAAGCATGGTTTGTCTAATCCAGTGGGCTATATTAATGATTGTTTTATGAATTATTATCACCCTTTATTGTATTGTTTTATAATACTTCGCACCATTAATTAACTTCTGATTATTCATGCAAGGTTCTTCCTCTCTTCATAACCGTTCACGAGTGGAATATGCAAGATTTTGAATTTCTCGCACTTTATCTCGTATTATGTATAGAAAATGTTACATTGCAGGGTAATAGACCAAACCAAGGAGAAAGGAACACTTTGTAAATATTAGAAACAAAGAAATAGAGAAAATTCAGCTTTCCCATTTGTGGGAAGAAGGCCATGAAATTGGGGATGAAATAGAATTACTAAAACAAGTAAAAAAAACAATTAGAGCTCATGGTCTAGGAGAAAATATTCATTCAAAAGAACCATCAAAAACTGCTAAACCTCGACACCTCAGTGGGTATCCAGGGAACTTTGATCAACAAGTTCATCCACCTGCTACCAGATGGCCAGTCAGATACCCATTGAAACAATAACTGTTCTGGATAAATACCAGTGTACCTATTAGTGAAGTTAGTGTGTGTATTTCTGTATTCAATCTTGCTAGAGATTTACACACTTTACCGTACTATATTGATGAACAAAAATTGTTTCTATGCAAACTAAGAAAACTGTTTTTCTCTACTGCACTATACTTCAAATGTTGGTTGAATATTTATTTCTAAATTTAAGTACAGTAATTGCGTCACACATCATTAAATTACTGTAGCTTTATTCTGGACAGAAGTGAGAGATTTAAACACTTACTTTGAATTTGTTTTACCTGCAGCATCTATAAACGTTATCCACTCTGTCCCTTTTACAAGCCCTAGAGGTCTGTAATGGAAATTTACAAACACCTCATATTTTTTGTATATGCAGGAAGTTTATTTGCTATTAGCGGGAAGTTTGCATTTGCCCTTAAAATCCCTTTTAGACATGCTCTCTAAAACAGTTCCTTGTAGGACTGTCAGAATTACTGACTATACCTTTTATTATAATTAATTATACGGTATTTTTATTTCATTTTATATAGTTTAGAGAGCTTTTAATATGCACCATGGACTGAAAAGCTTTAGTGGACTCATCCCGTATTTCAACCTTGGCCTCAATACTAGATTCATCTGCTAAAGCGTTATTTTGGGTACTAGATACATAAATAGCTATTTTCCTACTTTTTTTAAATTTATAGATGTAACTTAAAGCTAATCATCATTCCAGTCTTCATGTATCTTTGTTTTCTACACACTACAGATTGGTGCATTATCTTCTTCCTTGTAATATATTGTGATTCATACAAATGTATTGTAAAATTGTAGAATAAAATTGGAAATGTAACCAGCAAAGATCTGACTTGTCCCCCTTCCTAGCAGATCTTGTCAGCTATATTAGCTACAGCAGGGATTTCAGCTTGAGGAGATCACAATGTAAAAGTGACATACACCTTGAAGCCGGATATTTACCTTTTCAATTAGTTATATAGGGTGGTGCAGATACTATCTACCAATTTAAGTTGGCATTGGTGTCGAACCTATGACACTGACACACATCACTCGGGCATGATTATGCAGCCACAAGGTTCGCAAATAAGTATGCCATGGCTTGTCCTGTGGAGATGAGGATTGCAGCTGTGGAAGTTTTCATTCGAACTGGATCGATTATTGAAACTGCGACGGAACAAGGAAGATGGACATTAACCTGCTCCAGAGCGACACAGTACTTTATGCTGTGTTAAGCAGTGGAGAAGTGGTAATGTTGACGATAAGAAACCACCAGTTCGCAATAACAATCAACATCATTCCAATGGAGATGACGCGACATGCTATGGAGGCATTTCCACGCAGTCTTCAAAAATGCATAGATGAAAATGGAGGACACCTAAGTGATGTTATTTTAAAAAATCATTGACATAGTGCCATATTCATAAATGCTAACATTTGTTTTTTTCATTTTGTGCCAAATAAAACTACTTTAACTTTCATTTTGTAGTTTTTTTTTTTTCTTTTTTCAATTTAAATTGGTAGATAGTATCTGCACCACCCTATATATAACTACGATAGTCATGTGCCGTTGTAGATTTGTCGGCGATGTTCAGAAGTTAGCGCATGGAATCCCGGCCCCATCCCACATACTAGAATTACTGCCGCAGAGCAGAGCACCAAGTCAGTCAACAGCCAGCAGCCGACCAGAATGCTTCACCCAAGACTCCACCACCACTAAGCCCTGTTTAATGAATCGATCTGGAGCTTAACTCAGAAATAGATAACAAAGTAACTTAATTTTCTGCAAATCATAATTGCAATTATCACTGATTAAACAAAACCATTGTGGCACTTGGTTACATCAGTTTACCTGAATTTTTATTCCATATCAGAATGTGAAGTGAGAAAGATGTATTGCTCATGCTTAGAGTAAAGAAAGTTACAAGAGTGCATTAATCCGATTTTATTTGGGTTAACTTATGTATCTTTCAAGGATGCAATATACTGACTCTCTTCATTTTTTAAACCAATTTATATGAACAGAATGTCATAGATGCATATTATACAAAGAGGCCAAAGTTTTATTTGGGCGGAGAAAGTAAAGTTTCAGATCTTTTGAGTGGTGAAACAATTTTTTTTTAAACATTTTTGTAACACCAAAATACTAAGTAATTTAAGTTACAACATTTTAAAAATGTGTTAACAAAAACTAAATTTGATAGGAAAAATTCCTAGAAATAGGAAGTGAGGTTAAAAAATGGGGAATTAATATCACATAATTTGTGGGTGGGACACATCTGTCAGTAACGACCTTATGTTTCATTATGAATAACCCATTCTTCAGTGGAAGTTAATTCAGGATAGTCTTTATGAATCCAATTGGCGTGCTTATTAAGCAATTAAATGATTTGAGATAGGATTACCAATGGTATGTATTCTTAGCAACTACTGTCAACAATTTAATTTTCCCTTCAAGAGTAAAGATTTGCTAAATGAGCAGGACTGAATATTCATCTTCATTCTATTCATTTAACCTCACCAGGGACATTTATGAGGGCAGCACCGCCTGGGCCTTACAGGTTCACAATCTTTTGGGAGAGGCTCTACCTTTGGACCACATACATATTTTCATGACCGTACAAGGATATGAAGAGCTTCCCCAATGGGTGATTAGCCGAATTCCGTGGCCCCCTCAGAGACGGGATGAAGCGCACACATACTCATTCTGAACAAGGTGCAGGTGGGGTGAAGATGATGGCCAGATTATATCTGAGGACCACTAGGGCGTAAAGTTACCCAAAACTTCCCGACCAGAATTTGAAGGTGGACAGGACCAGGACCCTCCTACCTAGGGGGATTTCCACACTTGCAAAGGCAAACTATAGATAAGAAAAGATAAAACTTCACAATAGAGCACAGTTTAAGGAAAGAATTTGTTTCTACTTCAGTGTAGGACGATTATAATTTATTAGAGAAAATAAAAATAAAAAAAAGGGGGGGGAGCAGAATTTTGTTGGAAGCATGCACTTAATGCAGTCTTTATTCACTCATCCGAAGTGAGATGGCAACACGAGTATCGATGGCCGATGTTTTCATGCCGATGATCATTTTCTACATTAATGGAAAACAACCTATGTTTTTAAATATTTACACTTGGTTTATTTTTATTTTTTGCATAATTTTGGTAAATTAATGATGAATTGACATATTGAGAATGTATTGTCAGAAAATTTTCCAAAACATAGATATTTTTTACTTCGATAGCTTTCATCGAAATATTTAAGTTTATTTATGAAAATTCGTAATTTTTTGAAACCACGACAAGTAAAGGACATTGATGTTTTCAGGTTGATAGTATCGTCACATCGATGGTTACCGCTGATTTTATCATCGATAACTATCGATGCTCATCCATACTTCTTATCGATCGGCTTCGATAAAGTTGTAAGTCAGGTTCAACAATAGGGATGTAGCGAACTAGAACCAACAGATGTCTCCACTGTTCTAGCCGGTATGCGCTAGCCGTTCGTCACTTGTTTTTCGAGTTGCTGTCTGCTGGTTCCATGCTTTTAAATGGCGTTTCATCTTAGCAGATTGAAAAATACGTTCGAACTTTTCTTTTTTTGTAGCGGGTAAAACGCTACTAGGCACATTTCTTTGTATATTGGACACTTCCAGAATATATTTACGTGAAAAAACTAAAAGAAAAATTGCAAAAGATAGACGCCATATAAGTCGAAAAGAAAGAAGAATAAGCTGACAAATACTGTGAGAAATGACCGCTATTAACTACATTACTATGTTCCCGGCGTACAAAATGTTATGCAGATATGAATATTTATATACAGTACTGCTAATTTGGCGATTGGGTATGATTCAAAGTAACTAAATGGATATACATCTAGGGTTCAGACAGTAAAATACTAATTGATATACGTGATAAACACTGATTTATGTGGTGTGTATTAGCAGACATTTTTAATATTATTTATTTTCTATATCAAATGCATATTTAGCCTATACCGTCATATTAAAAACGTATTCAAAATCAAAATATTAAAATATGTCTACATCACGAAAACTTACCTTTCCTGTCCCTCGTAGTTAAAAAAGATGGGAACTTGGGAATCGATTAGGCCTTTTTTTTCTTATTCTCATTCCTCATTCTTTCTTATTCCTTTTATTATCGGTAAGTTATGCTAGACCATCGTTACATGATTTTCATTTCTAGTTATGAAACAGAATATTTTAAGAATATTTCATTGCATGACATAGCAGATTATAAAGGCAGAATTTAATAAGTATCATACATTAAGTTATGTAGCCTATTAAATTGGCAACGCTATTGTCACAATTTTTATTCGAGGCCGTCAATCTAACTTGGCTATTTAGAAATCACAGAATTTATATTTTGATATCAGATGCAATAGAAGGCTACAGTAGCCTAATATACACATATTTATACACCAAAGTAAAATAAATAGGCCTAAAATAACTAAATAAATTAAACAGGAAAGTGGTCTTTAAATATAAAGGTGCACTAAAGATACAGTTTAACAAAGGTATAAAACTAACATAATGTACTGTAATTATCATTGCGTTACTAGGTAATTTTAATTTATATATTGTAATTTACTCTATTTTTAAATGGCCCATAACATCTTCTTGATGCTCACGGGAAATTTAATATTAATTTAAAAATTAAAGAATATCTAATCTCCGCACTGCATATAAATATTCATACATTGATAACATATTACTGCAAATCGAGTATAAAATAATGTCGTCTGTATCGGAAATATCTCACAATATTTGTTCGTTAATCCTTCCTTTTTAGTGTTATTTAGAGCCTATCTGCTGTGATTTTTCTTTCGTATTTTTGACACTTCAACATTCTAGAAGGGCCCAATAGACAAGGAAGTACGTATAGTAGCCTCGTGTCCTCTATAAAAATATAAAATTACGAACATATTTTTCGGACTGAGAAGTTGGAACGCCATTTAAAAGCATGGTGCCAGCAGAAGAAAACTGGAAAAACAAGTGACGAACGGCTAGCGCATACCGGCTAGTACACCCACGCTATCTGTCGGAGAAGTTTGGCGAGCTACATCCCTATTGCTGTTTTCATGTATATGATTCGAGGATAGTGTTCCAGGTGTTGTAAAGACTTTTTTGATAGTGAAAACTCTAAAATTTAAGGAACTATAAACATAATTGACCGTACATTCACAGTTTGTAACTGTTACATGTATTCATTGTTGCATGTATATCTGACATTTCGAGAGGTTTTTATAAATTCTAGCTTATGTAGTTGGCTATCCTGAAGTTTAAATCGAATCGAGAATTGATTTCTGCGTGTTACGATATCCGCGGGAAAATGTCACAGAAGGCAATCACGTACGTAGAGTTTTAACATATTAAAAATTAAACAAACTTAGAAATTGAAATAATATCCTTGTTTTTTTTTGTCAATTTTACTTTGACTCTGGCATGTTGTAATATTCATCTTGTATTTTGTACAAGGTCTATTCTGCTTTACTCACTTCCGGTTTAGGTTATGTGCATAATTGTTTTGTAAATGAGCTGTTATTTTCCCAACAGGTCCTTTTTCACCAGCGTTTCTTCTCCCAGAAAAACTCCTGTTAGAGACATCTGGTACGTTTTAATCTAATCAATTTGTTTAAGCGTTAGAACAATGGTATTCCATTATGAGGAAAGTAGCCGCTTGCACTGTAATGATACGCAGTTTTATACAGCAGCGGTTTTCACCTTTCAGTTGCAAAGAAGTAATACTTAGTAGACAAAATTCAATTAATCATTCCAACACGATTTTAAGAAATGTGATCAGAACTGTATCATTCTGCCCACCTAGCAAACCAGAGGGTTCGGAAGCAAAAGAGAATGACTCTCCAATCAAGACAACTTCGTCACTGAAGAAGAAGAGGCTAAGAATCGCCAGCGATAGCGAAGATGAAGACACAGTTAAATGGTAATTTATTCCTAATTGTTTTGTTTTCCTGGGAAAAAACAAATATAAGGTGCACTTTAACATGAGACGTATCCTGCCCAACCCACCCTCAGTGAAACAGTTCCTTTTATACTACGATCTAGCGAATTCTTCGAAGATTAACAGGCTGACAAACCGTTGAGTACAAGGCAAAGCTATGGGTACAAGGCACTTACTCTCGCGTTTTTAATATTTGGTACAAGGAGCAGACTCGCAGTTTTAATATTTGGTACAAGGGACACTCACAGTTTTAATATTTGGTACAAGGGGCACTCTCGCATTTTTAATATTTGGTACGGTCGGGAGTGTCGGCGACAATATACAAGGATAGTTGTCACCGTGATTTGCTGAGAAACAAAATGTGAATATCAAGTGGGCGGAGCTTAAAATGCACCTTATATTTGACTTTTGCCCTAATCAGGATTTAACTAATTTTATGGTCGTACTGATAGGGATTGTATTGCTGGTACTTTGGTCGGTTATCTTTTCCCCTGCCATGAAAAATGGCCTGATTTGAGTCTACACTTAACTTCTGCCTTAACATTATTTGTGTGTGTAATTAATGCTCCCAGATATTTGAATTTTTCCACTTGTATAGATATAGGCTATTAGCCTACACTTTAAAACATTCAACTTCGTATAATTGTTGTAAGTTAATACTTACTTACTTAGTCGATCCTCTTCTACCTTGCGGTGTTGAGGTTTTCCAGAGGGTCCTCCAGCGAGGTCTGTCTCGAGCCAATCCCTTCACGCTCCTCCACTCTCCATCCCTAGCTTCCACAGCTGCCTTTACATCTTCTTCCCATGTTCTTCTGGGCTTTCCACACGGCCTTACTCCTTGCATTCTGGCATCAAAAGCTTGCTTAGCCATTCTGGTGTCATCCATTTGGCCCAGATATGGGGGTTAGCTGCGAATAAGGGGAAACCTGAATAAGCAGTCCCGAACCGAGGCAAAACTGCTGCCTTGCAGTGAGAGGGAGGAACCTCAAAGGCTAAGGGAAGAAACCCCGACAGAAAATCTAGCAGGCCGAGGGCTATGAGGGAGGCAGCCCCTCCCACAAGGCTTTGGAACTAGGGCTGATAACCCAAGTTACTGAGATACCATTATTAAAAGAAATTACAGAGGGGAAACCAGACTGATTAAACTGTTGTAAGTTAATACTAGGTAAAATTATACGTTTTGGTGGGTTTCCCGTAATCATCAGCTGAGATCTACTGAAAAGTTTTCATATACAGCTGAGATCAGCTAATGATGATGGGGATCCCATTGAAACGTACATTGTAATTTGGTAAGTTTTTACTTATATGTGAAATTGAATACTTTAAAGTGTAATATAAGCAAATTTTTGTTTATATATTTTAGTTATCTGTTTTGGAGGCTTTAAGAAATTTTTTACAAGTGGTCAAAATTGATTAGTGGAGTTCTTCAGTATTTCCTTACTTTTGCTTTCATCAAATTAGCACATTTGTACATTTCTTGAGTAGGTTGCAAATAACTGGTATCAAACTTAACATAGTCTGTCTGTCTGTTTCAGTTCTCCGCCATCCGAGAAGAAAGCAGCCTCAGAATCACTAACCAAATCCAAAGAGTCTCCAAAGGAGAATGGAATTAAGAAGGAAGCTGATACATCTAAAAAGAAACAACGGAGAAAGACTGGTGGGTGTGTGGCTCAGATAATAAAACATAAATACTCCTTTGGACGAATGTTATGGGGGGAGTTGATATTGGATTCTTGCAACTCCTCCCTTCCATTAACATATACCGTATTTCCTCGCCTATAAAATCCGCTTATTTTCCATAATTTGGTGTTTTAAAATGGGAGGGGGTCTTATAGGTGAGATTGTCTTCAATAGGCCAACGGATTGGGGGGTGGTTAATATTAAATAGGAGTACCAGTAAGTTATAAACTAAAATGAACAAAATACTTTAAAACATTCAATTCCGATTAATAGCATAAGCAATCTTAACTGCAGTAGATATAAAATGGTTGCCATTACGTGTATGGCACACGTGAATGTGCTGCTGAATGAACTGCAGCCTACGCTGTAGTCACATCTACCCAAAAAGAAAAAAAATGAATTCTAATCCTTCACACCTATTAACTGAGCCAGTAACAAACCATTTTCAGTTGTACATCAAACTTTCTACCTGCAGCTGTCTCACTATTTTGCTCTGCAAACGCCACTACACTTAATTTTGAAGAGGGAAAATAGCGAATTCTTCGACCAGTCATTTTCACACACCACTTGTCTGTCTGCTGTACATTAAACACTGGCCACCCCATGCCTTGAACCACGTGCTCACAAGACACGCTGCTGAAAAGTGTTAAGGGAGGACTGGGAGGGGAAGAGGCATGCAGCCAGAAGCTCAAGGTCAATGAGGAAGCTATATCAAAAGAATGTGCAACGTTGGCACTTTTATCCAAGTTTGAAACTTCAATTTTCACAATTTTTTATATTCTTTTTCTAATTGAGGATTAAAAATTAGGGGGTCTTATAGGTGAGGGGGTCCTATAGCTGAATAAATATGGTACTGTATGCGACTGTACTAAAAAAAAAAAAAAAAAAAAATTAATGCTTAAAGATTCGGTTTTCAAACATAGGCTATATAGTAGAATAATAATTTATCAAAATTTCCTTTAATAATAAAATACAATGACACTTATAAATGTAATTTACATAAATTTATTATGGTTGCTTTACTGTGTAAAGTTCCACAAAGTCATTAATGACACTTATGCTTCAAGTACTTCAGCTGCTCCTGACGTGCATGTGGTGGAGGTTTGATGAACTTTGTGATCAGTTTACTTTCATATTTCTTTATATCTAAATCTCTTAAATTTGAAGATCTTCGGTCTGCGTTTTTAAGATTTCACATGTGTTTTTTTTTTAATCTAGTATCAATATTTCTTTTCGTTAAGCTTTTTTTAAACTGAAACAGTGTATTAACCCTGCTTTCAATGTGATTGTGCATTAAGGCTAGTTTACATGACAGAATTGGGTTTAGTATCTAAGTTTTGCAACTGTTTTTATTTGAATGCACAAGCGCAAGATGTACTGGCGACAGTGAATTACGACACTACACAGTTTCGGCTTATTCAAACTGTGAAATACCTTGATTCATAAGTGTTTCAAATGTTTATATGGGATTTTAACAACTTGAACTAAAGAAATAAGATGAAACGTGCGGTTACACTGGAATTATTTTTGAAGAAAATAAATGTAACTAGTTTCACAAAACATAGTGTCATCGTGTAAACTAGCCTTTAAAGTGTCTTTGCTAGGTGTCAATGAAACTGTGTTTTATTCTTCTGTTGCATAGGGCGATTTCTGTGTGTACAGTCTGTGCTACATAATTCCTTTCTCCCAACAGGCACACCTCGTTCGCAGAAGAAGACCATTGCCTCAAAAAAAGCAACATGTACAGCAAAGCCTGTGGTTGGAAAAGAAACGGTGAACGGAGAGAATGCAATGAAAGAAGACGAGGTGAGTTTAATAGCTTACTGTTTGCAGGAGACCCTTAAAGGCTGTTCAAGCTATAAGGAAGGGCTGTTAATAGAAGTCTTGAATTATAAACATAATACTACTTCTACTTAAATCTAATGCCCACCTCAATTTTGAAACTTCAAATCAGAGTTTGTTGGCAAATCAATGGTAGGATATTTTATTTGTACACTTTAACTTAGCATTTGATTTTATACTAAAACTCACTTCGCTCATTGGGGGCTCCGCCCGCAAACCCCTGCTGAGGTTCTCAGGAAAGGTTTTTAAAAAGATCTATGGGAGATAGAGTGCGTGTATTTAGTCTGCCATATTGGCTATTACCTTTCAGAGCCCTGTGTGAACACTGATAATACCGTTGCCATGGAAACCGGGCCCTTTTTCGGGGGGTTTTTAGGGCTAAAAGTTAAAAAAGTAAACTTTTTTGAATTTTCTTGTGGTTTACAGCCTAAAAGCTATATGTGTACCAAATTTCAAGTTTCTAGCTCATCTGGAAGTGGGCAAACATTAATGTCAGTGAGTGAGTGAGTGAGTGAGTGAGTCAGTGAGTCAATGTGTCTTTATATTATAGGGGTTTATAAATTTGTGAATGCCAATGAATAAAGGTCCGTATATTGGTGGAGCCTTTGAACATGCTTCAAACCCATATTTCTGCATCCTAGGTCAACAATAAATGTAATGGAAGTCGAGAATTATGGCAGTACATTGTTATGTAACTGATCAAATTTACCAGTGAATTGCACTCAAGTGTAATGCGCAACCCAGTTTTGAATGGTGACCAGAATTTTGAGGCTGGCAACAAAGATTGAATTTTGAAAATCTGCTATCTTGTTTTATTTTATTATAGGCCTAGTTTCACAACAAAATTCAAATTTACAGTAGATAAAACAACTGATTTTACTTGGAAGTTATCCATATGAATTTCCCATGCGATTTCGATTGATTTTGGCTCATTGTGTTTTAGCCAATCATTGCTTTGTAGCTGCTCTAGTAACAAACAATTTAGTTTTGTGTGTTTGGCTTTTGTTTATTATAGCCGTTAAAGCTTACAGTTAGTTGAAATAGGCTACTTTGAAATGTTTTACAAATTACTTGGTGCAAACAATACAATCTAGTAATGAAATTAATATTTTTTAAATGAAATAGTTCTTTATTTGATTTATCTATTTAATTTTGCATATTTAAAAGGGAAGTAGCCTATGCTGTAATATTTTATATGTAAAGAATAAATTGTTGTTCATAATTCCAAAAAGGCTCTAATGCTGTACCAAGGCTCTAATGCTGTTATACAATTCAACGGCCATAAATAGCGTGCTTGCTCGCTCGCCCGCTTTGTGAGACATTGGGTATACTCGGCGATGTTCGTCTCTCGCAGTGTAAACTTTCACGAAGAGTACAAAATTAGGAAAACAGTTTCTTTATTATATAAGGCCTAAGTGAAATGAACACAATGAACAAATATTCTAATTTTATTTTTACTTACAATTTTCATAGCTCTGAACCACAAACATTTTTAATAAACTGCCAGTGTAAATTTCTTAAAAATCCTGGAGTCAATTAATAATGGCAGGTGAAGCCGCGGGCACCAGCTTTAATATATTGATAGTTTAACCCTGGAAGTATCGCGGACAATAAAAATTCAAACAAACCACTCCTTCCCTTAAAAATTATATAATTTCTGAAAATTACAATGAATTTATCAAATAAAATTCACATCATATTCATCTGTCAACAAACAGTTGAGAAACAATACGTATTATGTGTTCACAGTTAGCTTTGGAACTGCATAATCGAATCTGAGATCGTTTTCCCAGGCGGCACTTTCTAATCGTGGAATGTACTCTGAAGCCGGAATTTTAGCTGTTTCATTAATTATTAATGGTTTAGTTTATGAATGATTCGCGTGCAAGTGTTAATAAATATAATGCTTTAATAATTATTATACTCTCAATTTTTAATTTTTAAATTAATTATCGTGGGCGAAGCCACGGGCACCTCCTAGTATATAACAATACTGGCAACTAAATTCTTGGTTTGGCTACTGCCTTCATGCTCTGTCCTACATACATATGTGCAGCTCCAGACTTACATTGATCTCACACATGTTGCACCTTAACATGTTCCTGAATTTTCATATAAATAGAAACACTTCCATTAAAGTTGCTTATTTTTTACAGCAATTTTGATGACTATGCCTTTTAGTGCTGTCTTTTTTTACATAATGCATTCAATTTATATACAAATAGCCTTTCAAGAGGCCATTAAAAAACAAGCTTTTTCGTTTTTAACATGTCTAAACGCAGATTTAAGCTGAAAACATGCAGAGTTTTGTATTCTTATGTTATTGTATAATGTGTACAATCAATTATAAATGTAGGAAATAAACTTATAAAAATGAAACGTAAAGAATTAAAACTATGGAAAGAACGGAATGGCTATGAAAGGTGAAGAGGAGACCATTTTGAAATAGATAATAGATAATACGTTAAAAAACTTAAATTAAAGCTGAACTTCTCCTCCAAAGAACTCTGCAGGTTTTCAGATTGTTCAGACTCTTATTCAAGATCCATTTTCAGTTGCTACAGATGAAAGCAGTGATAAAAACAAACCCCAAACTGTACCATATTGTTATTAACGGTATATTGTATTTAGCTTTACACCCCCCCTTTCACTCGGTGTGTCTGTCCTTTATTTGAAAAGTTTTCAGTTGAACACACTGGAATTGTTAAACAAAAGTAATTATAAGTAACTATTTCTGGGAATTACACAGTGAAGTGATATTCAATTACACTTAAAAATGTTGTATTTACATACATACTTCACTAAATTTTACCTAATTTTCTCAGGACAGATCTGTTTCATCCACCCTTGTGGATATCCTCAGCTGATTTCTACTTTCTGGAGTTGTGTTGCCATCTGTTGGAGGAAGGATGTATCTAGTGATGAGGCTCAGCCTCAGCTGAGGATATCCACAATGGTGGATGAAACAGATCTGTCCTGAGAAAATTAGGTAAAATTTAGTGAAGTATGTATGTAAATACAACATTTTTAAGTGTAAAAGTAATTATGTCAACTACCGGTATCAATGGGGAAAACTAGGTTTTCACCTCAAAAATGTTTTCTTTAAAAACAATTTTCATTTTCTCAAAAGTTAAAAAATTGGAGCTGCTCCCTTCTTGGAGCAAGGTCTTTAATTACCACTAAACATACTTCATTTGGAATCAAACCAGTGACCTAGTGGTTAGTAAGATTGGTCGTCTTATTCAGTTTCTGTTGAACATTTGCAGGTAAAGGTAAAGAATGAAGAAGAAGAAAGCACAGAATCTGATAACAAAGAAGATGGAAAAGATGAGCCAATGGAGGAAGTTGTAAAGAAGGAAGCATGTGAAGATGATGTTAATAAGGAAGTTCAACCAAAGAAGGAATCTCCTGCTTCGAAAAAACCAGTGCACAGTTTTTTTGGTGAGTACAGTTTATCCTCTTAACTCAGAGGTTTCCTGAAAAAGTCAGGACTAATGTGGGAAGATGTAGGATATTGAGGATTCAATTGAAATCAGTGACATCAGAACTTGTTTGTGTTTGCAGCCCCTCGGAAGAGCGGGTCTGGAGACTCGAAAACTTCACAACCTAGTAAAACAGAGACGAACGCTGCAAGTGGCACGAAGATCACGCTGAAGCACGATGGCTCTGATGTTGGAGCAGATTACAATCCTGCTAAGCCAAAGTACGACCCGATTCAGGATGCTTTCTGGAAGAGAGGGGAGAAGTGAGTATTTGATAAGCAGCGAGAAGTCAAATCTTATTTTGTCAAAAGCTGAAAGGTTTGTACAGTAGAGTCCCACTAGTCCAGATTAAACGGAATTTGCCTTAAAATGCGTGTACTGTACTGTAATACAAATTTTGGGCATGTAAATCTGTAAAAATGGCCCTTGCTATAACAATGTGATTTGCTAAGGCCCACAAATATTGTTACCGGTATTAGGAGGTTACACTTAATTGTGAAAAGTATTAATTAGGGATGGCTCGATACCAGATTTTCTCGATACTCGATACTTGATACCAATTGCGCCGGGGGGTTGAGAAACTTAGAACTGGGGACCTGAAAACACTCCTTTAAAGTACGGGACTAGGCGCATCTGGCCCAAAGGCCAGTTAAAATTAAATTAAACAGCCTTTGCGCCAAAGGGGAAGACGTGCTGTATTCTCTAAAATAAGTCATACTAAATTTTGGGCATGTGTGACAGAGAAAGAATCCAAACAATTACAAATTTATAATCTTGCTGCTTCTTGAGTAACATCGAAATTCTTGAAGTTAATATATCTCTTTAGAAAAATAATTTAAATAATTGCTAAGTTTCTAAAGCATAATCATAACCCATACACATTCTGACAGAATAGTACTTCATACTAAAAATACCTGAAAGCATAAGAATTCGATCTGAAGGGTCAACGTTCCAGAATTTAAAGTAATATCTACAATTAAATACAGGTAACCCTAGCTCATATAACTTACATACAAATGAACGCTCGCTCCTCCTCAAGGCGGCCAGATAATTTAAAACTTAAAAACAAAAATCCGAAGACATCTTCAAATCCCGCCCATTGACTTGAAGATGGGTCATTGCTGGCTAGACCGGAAATATAACTAATATGAGACATCAAAACAAAGCGCAAAGGATAATGGGTCATTCTCTCAGGTAAGCACAGGGGACCGAATAGAATTAATATAATTAATAAAATTACATGGAAAGGGGCACAACTACATAACAGACGGACTCAGCAATAAATAAAACAAAAAAATACACTCCCAAAGAATTGAAAATCAGACGCGCAGGAAAGAAGATGGCGGACCCGCGCCAGGATGCCATCACAGACAAAACACAATATAAAATAAAATCACTTATATTTATAATTAAAATAAACTGATCACATACCTGAGAGAAGAGAACCCACTCCCGCCATAAATACCTTACGAAGGCGGACCCATTGTCAAACGCCAAAATCACATCACAAAATCAAGATACAAACGATGTGGACACTGCACCTTCCAACCAGCAAATGACCAAGAGCCTAGCGGGAAATCTGATAATATAGATGAAACAAAACACACCGCACCCCACAGCATCCAAATGCATACAGCCTATCATGATTAATTACACATCCTTCCTAGTAACAATCTAGATAGTGTTTTGTTACATATTTACGAAACTCTTCTTTAATACGCTAATAAATATTCAATCACTGAGAAGAAATAACATTCCATGCCGAAACCAACAATGTTGACGTAATAATAGGAAGCCAAGGTCTCATCTTCATAATATTCCTTTGATAACTATAAATATTATTTTCCATAAACTATGCCGAAATCCACATAGGCCAGGCATGACGACTTAAAGGGCTTCTTTAGGCCTTAGAGCCTACTCTGAGCCTAAAGTGGCCTAATATGAGCCTAAAAATGGCTCACAATACATGATTTTTTCCTCGATACTCCATACTTCAATACTCGATACCTTCAACATTTCCAGTTTCAATAAATAGGTACATTAAAAATTAAAATTTGAGAGAACTGTGTAATACCAACTAAATTAATTAAGTCTGCATATTTAATGAGACAAAATGTAATATTATCAGTAGCCTATAATTATTTTTAAACTTTACATTAAAACTAAAATTAGTTTTTGAAACAGTCCACTTACAAGTTTTTGTTAAAAAATACTAGCATTCTCACTTAATTGCTGAATTACAAAAGTATCGAAAAAGTATCGAGCGAGTTTTCTGAAGTATTGTTCGATGCCGATACCATGCAAGTATTGAGAGTATTGAGGTATCGAAAGTATCGAGGACCCATCCCTAGTATTAATAAAACTATATTGTAATTCACCTTATCTACAATGGATACATTCAATACGTAACTGCACGACGTTTTGGTTCAGCCCTGAGCTGATTTACTGCTAAAAAATGTCTGCTGGGAAGAAGATTCCGTTGTTTATTAACACACACAAAGTGTTTCTAGAATGTTCTCTTATCCATCCCTTGGGTATATCGTAACCAGCATCCTCCAAGCATTCTGTAGAAGGGGGGAGGAATTTTTGCCGTATGTTAACCACTCATTCTTTTAATTAGGCCTAGCCACTCGTCACCTAGGTCACCATCGTATATGTTAAAACATTCACCACGAGTTTTGCTAATGGTCCACGCTTCCCATACCTTTCTTTTGATCATATCATGTTCGATTTTTACAACCTCCATTTCAACAGGTGATGTTTCTTTTCTACTATATGCGGGAATCACAGTGAAATGATCAAATAATACAAAAAACTAAACTGGTGCACTCAACTTCACTATTACACATTACACGTTATGCAAGCTAGATGCTTGCGAAATGCGTAATGTGTAAGTACACTTAAAATAGTGAAGTTTAGTGCATCAGTTTAGTTTTTTGTATTATTTCTATTATATGCTGGCTGAGTCTGTCGACATGCTGCCTATCTTTATGTCTCGTTTTTATGTTTTAGATAAACTTTTTTAACTATATTAATAGTACAAAGTCTGTGCCATATGAACTCCATCAGGCACTTTGTTATATCAGTTTACCTGATTTTATACACTAACAGCCTTACTAATAAAAGCTGCTTATACCTGCGTTGAACGGTTGTTTGATTGTTCACCGCGCAAGTTCTGCATAAGCCGCATTACCAATAATCGGGGTGTAACTGCCGAGTTTACACCGGGTTTGTACGTCCAACGTCATCAAATACGTCACTCTAGTTGTGACGTTACTAGCCCCTGGCTATGAAGGGACTGCTGAACACCATCTATCGGTGTGGCGGGCAATGGATCGTCTGCAGACTAATTTGTAGTTTCAGTATTTCATTATACTGTTTTCAGAAAGCTGTAATCATGGGTACAAGTATGGAAATATGTCCCGCAAACAAGGAACAATGTTTATAATTCCGCAAAAGCAGCTCAGAATATGCGTAGCCTCAAAATTCAATCTTAGACATCTACTAAACGACCGGCTGTTATGGATATCGGCCATCTTGATTATTTACGTCAAGTTTATACAAGGGGGCCAGGCTGTGTAAAGGTTGCACACATTCAGCCTTATGCAAAGATTATTAGTACACTTTTTCTCCTCAGCTGTGTATATTCCTGGTATAAATGTTACAACTGGATTATTAGTAAGACTGTTAATAAATATTTATGTGTGAAATAAAAGCCAATTATTAATTTTTGTTTAAATTTTTGATACTTAATACTGAAATGAAAGTAACTGATTCTAGTGTAAAGAAGGGGGGTACCAGAGAACTTACCAATCATTAGAGAGGCTGTCTCCCTCAGTGTCCCTCTGAGTTGATAGTAGCACAATAAAGATGTTAAAATACACAGAAAGTTGATAATTTTCGGGTAAACATTGAAATGAAAGTAAGTGATGGAATCATAATAATGAAATAACTTTGCATTACAATGTATGGGATTTGAGTGTAGATTTCAAACTGTATCCGTTTTACCAAGTAATGCGATATAACTATTCTTGACTTATGTTTAAGTTGTGACCCACTATATTGTTGCTGTCACAGGAAAGATTGCTGTCTACCTCTTAAGTGCTATTTCAGGGTGTCCACTGGTCGGGAAAATCCGGGAATCAGGGTAAAGGCCGGGAATTTTGTATGGTCGGGAAAATCCAGGAAAAGTCAATGAATTTGTTAAAATATCCGGGAAAATTCGAAAAATTTGTGGCACACATAAAACAGGTGAAAATGAATACAATTTTACCTTCTGCCAGCTTCCAAAAAACCTCAACTGCTCTTGAAGATAAACTTTTCCTGCCAAAATTTGCTTTCTTCTTATCTTCTTTTTCTTATTTAAAGTATGTATAATCCTATGATTTTTCTTACACAGTTATTAGAGTGCTTTGAAATCATATTTTGGTCAGGAATTTCTGTAATGATCAATGAAAATCAGGGAATAAGTCGGGAAATTCTTCAGCATTACTTGGTGGACACCCTGTATTTCTAAGCAGATAACAAAATCTTTAGTTGGGGAGTGCATAGCTCGCCTTACAATTAAAAAGAGGCTCTAAAGAATAAAAAGTAGTGATACTATTACTACATTGAATGTTGCAGAGTTCCCTACCTCGCTCTGGCAAAGACTCTGGAGGCTATAGAAGAGGTGAGTGCCCGCCTCAAGATGATCGAGATCCTCGCAAACTACTATCGCTCTGTGATAGTGCTGAGTCCAGAGGATCTGCTGCCTAGCGTATACCTTTGTCTCAACAAGCTGGCACCGGCATACGAAGGCATTGAGCTGGGCATAGCAGAGACCACGCTCATGAAGGCCGTAGCACAGAGTACAGGCAGGACGGTGGCACAGATCAAGTCAGACGCTCAGTCCACTGGAGACCTGGGCATTGTGGCGGAGCAGAGTCGCAGTAACCAGCGCATGATGTTCCAGCCAGCACGACTCACCGTTCAGAGCGTGTTCACCAAGCTCAAGGAGATTGCACAGATGTCAGGACAGGCGGTAAGTTTCTGTATGGACAAAATCATTGACCAACGTGGATTTAGACAGAACAGATCACCATTGATGAAATATTTTGTATTTGCCAAATTTTGTAGAATAAGTGGGAATATTAAGTCTGTTCACAAGCTGTTGATTTTAAAAAAACATACATGTATTTATTTAACACTATGGATTATTGAAATACAAAGTTTCGTTATGTTACAACATTTCACAAAACCAGCATCAACAATTACAAGAAAGAAAGAAAGAAAGAAAGAAAAAACCCTACAAGTAACTCCATGTACAAAATAATATAATACACATATCTCAGTGGTTTAGAACAACAGTTTTCTGCTTAACGAATCAAAAACTCAAAATACAATTTTCACTCTAAATAATCATGTTTTGCCACAGCCTTGTAATGATATAAAACTCGTAGGAATGTTTATTGATAGATTTTTAAGTTGGGAGACACATATAATATTCTTATGTATTTCTGTTCAGGAATTTAGTTAACTTTGTTCCATTTCAATATGTGAGGATTTCATATTTTGCATATTTCCGGAGAATAAATTATGGAACTTTTGTTATGGGTAAATAGTTCTGTACGCACAAGATACATTAATATTACAGAAGAAAATAATTAGAATCATACCCCCGAGAGCTGACAGAACTCATTGCAAACCTTATTTTATAAAATACAAAATACTGACAATTGTAGATCTGTATATGTATACACAGTAGGCCCACTACTATTTACGAAGAAAAATGAACATATGTGCGTTATAAGGTCAGACATTCAGAATCGACTTTTACATGAATTTGCATAGTATTACTGTATTGGCCCGAATATAAGATTTTTTTCCCTGAAAATGTGCTTTTAAAAACTATACTCATCTTACACGTGCAGCCTAAAGCTATGTTCACACTGAGGAATTTGTTGCAAGAATATGTGTCTGGGTACATGTATAGCAACCTATTTGCCACAAGTCGTAAACCTATTGAACATATTCCTAGTTCCCGGACACAAACAGTGAATAAAATGTACCAGAAACAAGGTTTCGCCACAAGTTCTTGTTTACGCTCCGAAAGCGAAAACATTGAACAGATCCCAGCGAAAATACTATTTGCGAATGTGCTATATCATGTTTCTTGTGACAGTTGACTCTGTTTGTGGTTATGATCAATCCCATGAGATATATTGCTACGTTCACGCTGTTTATTTTACGAAATCGCCGATATTTTGCTATGGAGTGCTCTAAATAGAACATAAGTCGATGTAGAAGTATTCTCCCTCACATTCATAATCCCTTTGCAGAAAATTTGAATTTAGGCCTAAGTTATAGGCACACTTCTTCCTTGAAGAGATTCTGTGTTTAATATGAAATAATCAAGAGAACATCTACATGTGCTTACTGAAAAAATTGATGAAATAGAAAAGATATTAGAACAGTATCAGAATTGAATTAGGCCTAGGCGGGATTCGTGGCAGATGATGTGTCTGTGTAGATCTTGAAGCATATTTTCAACGAAGCTGTCACATATAGCCTAATATGTGGTAAATGAAGGGTAGGCACTTCTAGCACCTCTTATAAACAGTTTAAGCACAATAATATACAATTTTAGTATGGATTATACAGTTATTTTGCGAGGTTAAACAAACCCTTTCTCTATCGACTACAATGGATCGAAGTTATCGGCTATCGTTTTAACACCTGCCGATCGGCTTGACTGCGAAACTGCGGGCTCATAAAACACGCTCTGCTAAAGAAAGTTAAGCAAGCTTGAATTTACAAAAATTTATGCGACCGAACACATCTTTAAAGTTAAAATATTAATGGCTAATAAACCATTCTTACCGTAAAATTCAGAATTAAAAATACTGACTGCCCAGATAAATACAAATCCCCGCTTTTTACTGCCGTGATCCTATAGCTCGGAAGATTTAATCAGCATTAGTACAGTATAATATTGTCATTTTCTTCCGCAAATTGAGTGTTTGTGGGTTACAAACTTGTTCTGGGTGAATCATCAATTCATTTAAAGCAGAAAAAAGCAAACGTTTATGCATCTAAAGCCATACTTGTGCCTGATAACAAATTCCTCAGTGTGAACGCTCACATGGGATATTTGTGCAAAGAACATGTACTTAAAATAAGTATCCAGATACAAGAATCACGGAAATGGATCTGGAATTTGTTTGGAGTATTTGTGTCTGCAACAAATTCCTCAGTGTGAACGTACCATTAGACTCAACAACTTTCCATTCATGAATGCAGCTGTGCACATGTGCAGCGGGTATCCCCATGCAAATGACGTGCGTCCGACCCAAGGTCAAAGTCGCATGGAAAGTCACCGAACTTAATTTTTCCCCAATTTGTGCTTCTGCTTGTACTGTCTCTATTTCTCTACGCGTAAAGCTTTTGTTTGGCCACCAGTCATGGCAGACCATGTGGAAAAGAAATCATATTTACATATTGTCTCAATGTGTAAATAAAGGCTAGAGAAGTTACGACATGAACTTCAAAATTCTGTTTTATAGGAAGCAAAATGAACTAATAAGCTATTTTATTTATTTTTTGTATCCACTCTTCAAAAATTCAGGGTCGTCTTATATTCAAGGCCATCTTATTTTCGGACCAATACAGTGTGGCCACAGCAGTTACCCTGAAAGTGAATTTTGTTGGTTAAACTGATGACTTAATCGGTGTTAAGAGTAGGAAGGATTCTGTTAATTTGTGCTGTGTTTCACAGTGCGGAAACAGAAGCAGTAGAAGTAAGCGAGGTATATATGTGTTGAATAAGAAAGTCACAAGTAGTAAACTGTTTGGTCTTCATAATATTGTCATTGTGTGTGATCACTACTCCAGGTTTATTACAGAACAATCCTTGAATTTTACTTTTTCCCTGCAAATAAAGCTGTGCACTGTAGCAAATAGCATATTCAGTACACTTGAGGTGAAACCAAAGGCTTACTATACACTACTGTATTCAATTTGGGGAACATTAAACACCAAGTTTTGTGACTTTTAAATGTTTAGGCGTCCGTAAAATACGGACCATAAGACGCATTTTTTTACCTTGAAAACAGAGCCTTGAATGTTGGATGTGTCTAATGGTCCGAAATACACTAAAAAATTTAAATTATGGTAAATGTTGCCGGAATACTATAGTTACAAACAACTTATTGTAAACGATAAGATAGTTACAAATTTTTTCACAGACTGTAGGCCTACATCAGGGAACTTCTCATAATTATAAAATGAGGGTATACAATGCGTAAAGAAAGGAATGTTGAGTTCTTTTATATGAAAGGAGTTGTCTCCGCCAGGTAGTTTAAATGAAGGCCTTGTCCCGTTACACTTACTGTATGCTGAATTGAGGGTTAGAGGGTGTTAAAATATTTTCAGTTTTTCATGAGAATTCAGTTCAGTTCAGTTAAAATTTACGCGATGCCACCTGTACAGAAGTTATTTTCACTGATTCCATTGTACAAGGTTATAATTTGTTTATGCAATGAAGTATATTATTTCCTTTAACATTTTTCATTTAGAATCACATTAAATTTCTTTTCCCTTAAATTTCCATCCTAAAATCAAGGTGCGTCTTATAGTCCGTAAAATACGGTAATCTGCATGGTCTAATGGTTACCGTTCCGGACTGAAGGTTCACACACACAATACCCCCCTCCTCCGATTTTTGCAGTTTGGATGAGGAGCTATTTGATAAAGAAGTAGCGGCTGCAGTCATGAAATCTATCCATAAGGGATGTAGCACCACGTGATTTTTTTATTTATTTTTTATTTACTTTATTTATTAGAAGTCCTTTGATTAATATACGACGACAAATTGAAAGTTAACATTGTATCTTTGTTTTAGGCCATGAGTAAGAAGGTGGACAAGATACAGGCTATGTTTGTTGCTTGTCGACATTCGGAAGCCAGGTTCCTCATCCGTTCACTCGGTGGCAAGCTACGCATTGGACTAGCAGAGCAGTCAGTACTCCAGGTGAGTCAACACACTAGTCATGTAATCTGTTCTCCAATGAAAACAGAATTCGATGCGAGATATGGGAACTCGTGTCGCTAGCCAAGAATTGAGAGCTACTAAACACTGACTCGATTAATACTTTCCGCACCACGCCATCTTTCAGCGTTTTCATCCTGTGAACCGGGCGTTTTCTTCCGATTTTGTGATTTTTTTTAAAAACATACAATATGTATTACAAAATAATGAATTACTTACCCATGAAGATTGAAACTTCCTCTTTCTAGAAATGATATTCTTTATTGTATTCACTCTCATATAAATATATCACAGGCAAATAAATGGGAGGCGCTTTTGAGGATTTACTTTTTTCGGAAATAATTTTTTCAAGGTTTGGAGGGTTAAAAACCTATTTATTGCAAAAGTACTAACTAAAATTACTGAAACAATACATAATATAGAATGCTGACAACATTTTGGTTGCATATTGTCTAGTAATTAACACGTTTGTGATATTCTTGGACATCTTCACGAATTCTAACCTAGGTTCTTGTTGATGTTTTCGTAGTCTCAGTAGGCCGATATAAATTCGATATAAATTGATACAAGAATCAATAAGTGTGTGAAGCACACTCTGTTGGGAAGTTCATAAACTAAGCTTTGTGTTTATCTGTTCAAATCCTGTATTACACCATTGCTTAGCACGGGATCGCGCGCAACGTAAGGGATACGGTCTTGGTTCACGCGGGAGTAAAATGCGGAACGTATCACGTACGGGCATGGTGCGGAAAGTGTTAAAGAATCAAGTGATCATTCAAATGAAAAAGTTGTCTGATGAAAGCGAATCTGAATACTTTTAATGTGACATCTCGTCTGCTTGTGTTAAGAGTAGGGATGGGTCCTCGATACTTTCGATACCTCGTTACTCTCAGTACTTGCATGGTATCGGCATCAAACGATACTTCAGAAAACTAGCTCGATACTTTTGTAATTCTGCAATTAAGTGAGAATGCTAGCATTTTTTAACAAAAACTTGTAACTGGACTGTTTCAGAAACTAATTTTAGTTTCAATGTAGAGTTTAAAAATAATTATAGCCTACTGATGATATTAAATTTTGTCTCATTAAATATGCAGACTTAATTAATTTAGTTGGTATTACACAGTTCTCTCAAATTTTAATTTGTAATGTACCTATTTATTGAAACTGGAAATGTTGAAGGTATCGAGTATCGAAGTATCAAGTATTGAGGAAAAAATCATGTATCGGTATCGAGTATCGAGAAAATCTGGTATCGACCCATCCCTAGTTAAGAGTCAGCAGTTTGGCAACTCTGTGTGTTCATACATATGCCTTTCTTCCCTGCATTGACGAAGATAACTGAAATGATAACGAGTGCGCAGGCTGTTCTGTTCTGGTCACAGTTCACGCTTCTCCTAGCATTAAATCATTCGAATACTTTTTATACGATTCTAGATATCACGAAAACTTTCAAGAATCGAATAAATCCGATTTTTTCACTCAAGAACTCCAATCGCTAAAACAAACTACAGCAAACTCTTAATTCACTTAAGACTTGAGGCTTTCTCGACGCTGATTAATTATAATAGTTTCGTTTGTCATAAGCCGAGGAAGGCTGTAGAGATGACGGAGGCCAGAAGCTTCGATTCTGATTATAGCCTGCAAGATTATCCATGAGCACTTTATCCGTGCAAGGTTCTTCCTTCCTTCCTTCACAAGGGGAATATGGATATAACCAGGGCCCTGTTTCATAGTACTTGCTAATAATATTAGTTAATAATATTAGAACTCATAACTAGTTAACAAAATCTAGTTTCATAGAGATATGAACACTACTCACAAAATTTCTTCACTAATATTATTAGTTCATTCGTAACTTTCTTTACCCTAAGCATGCGCAATACACTTTTCTCACTTCACATTCTGATATATACTTGGTCATCGATGTGTAGGGAGCAAAAGTAAACAACAGACTTGCCTTGACTAACTGTGTCCTGTCGTTTCATTGGTTAATCGACAAGCTCAGTCAGATGTTTACAGGGCACGTTTACAGGGCACACATCTGAGTCACAAATGCAATGAAATGCACAGTTTCAAAGATATGTTGATATTTTTCAAATGAATACCTAATATACACAAAAGCTTAGGCCTATTTAATATTAACATCAGATATTAATCACAGTTCGCCATAATAAGTGCAGTAGCTTAACTTGCAACATTTCCCCTTAGAAATGAGACATACAGTCATTCTCTCAAAACATTCACTGCAAAATTTCATCATAATTGTCATCACAAAGTCTTAGAACTCTCGGCCTAACAGTTTTTTATAGTCCCGGCCGTTCATTCATTGTTTTTACAAAACAATAAACTGAAAGAAATAAATAAATGAAACTTTAACACAGGAGGACGATTTGGAATATTTAGAAATGATCGAGAATCGATAAATGCACCTGAACAATCCACGGAAACAGATTGGAACAATAGGAACGTATCCATGGATATTTTATCTCTTTACTTTTTTGATATTCTTTACATGTACTTTTATAGCTTTTATGCGTGTTTTTATTGCTTTTTACTTATACATTTTGAGAGCTTATATGCGATTTTTATATTGTTTTTTTTAGTTTTTTAGCTTATATGCACGTTTTTATTGTTTTTAATTCTGAAGAAATCGCTTGTTGGGACGCCTACATAGGTCAAACACTATTGACTTCGACACCTTTAAGAAGTACGTTGAAGATCTGGGATCATCAAAAAAGATGGATGCAGATGAATTGTATAACAAACTAGTGAGACCAAAGTCTCAAAAACTGGAGCAGTGGATAGGTTAACACACACCTCGCTCTACACTGAAGAGATGTAATGCTTATGGTAAAGGCAAGAGAATTGACCGTGCGGATGTGGCTGACAATTCTGGCTATGTATTTGGGTACAAGGAAAAGGATACATATGATAAGAAACATGGCCCAGACTCCAGGAAAGGATGGAAAAATAATCTATAAAATGGGTGAAATTATTAGCATTAACAGAACACAAAGTAATGAATTTTGCACCATAAGGCACATCTGTAAAAAAAGAAGAAAAAGAAGTTGGGAGGAGCGAGGCAAGTCGCCTCTCGATTCAACTACATAACTTGTGTGTGGAAACGGAATGTACCTGTGGATAAACAGGTATACGCAGAAGATACCGTTGGTATCAGAAACACAAGAAACAACCCCAGGACCTTCCAGATCCTATGGCTACTCAATGCTGTGATGGCACTACTGTCTGGTGGTCTCTAAACAGAGGTGTATCTGTTGATGGGTAGACATTTACCGAAGAGGTATGTTTTGAAATGAAGACTGAATACGACGGCCTTCAAGTACAGACTGTACAGAAGACGCAAGCCTTCAAGTGAAGACTGTTTCTTGGATATCCAGCCCAAGTGAAAGAGATGACAATCTTCCTGTGCCTGTGTCGCTCCGCGAAGGTTCGACTTTGTCTGATGTACTAGAAATTGCGTAGTCCCTGACATAACTGGCTGAATTTGTAACAAATGAAGAAATAAAAGTAATTGTTGTCTGGCATGAAATGTCTTGGTCATTTAAAAACGACGTATGTATAGGGCTTTTAACTTTTTTGTTCCACTTCAAGACGAATAGCAGATGATAGATGTTCTTTGGATGCGAGGTTTACTGATCACCAAGGCCCGGATTCTGATGACCTAATACTGTTTGAAAATTGACCCATAAAATGACCTTGAATTTTAAAGAAAATGACTTAATAATTATAAAGAATGACCTAAAAACTGTTTATTTTATTTATAAAAAAAAATTATTGTACACACAAAGTTGTAGACTAATTTGTACATAATTGAAAAAAAAAAACTGTAAATGCAGGAAGGATGTTGTAGGTCTAAGAAGTCTGTTCTTTGTTCTTGATTGGAGCATTTGAGAAGAAAAGTAAGAAAATTGTTTTAAAGAAGATCCCACATTATAGTAAGGAACTTAGGCCCAGTTGCATAAAACATTAATCGAAGTTTAAGCACTGAAACTAATCTACAGTCAAGCTAAACTTAGAATTTTGGTTGTATAAAAGCTAATCCAAGATTAATTCACCTTGATCGAAGATCAGATTTAACCGGCAAACTTTCTAAGGTTAATCTATATGAACTTAGATTAGCTAAGATACGAAATTGCTTTTATATATTTTTAAAGTAAATAAAACTGAAATGGTAAGTCGTTTTGTATTTAATTACTTGTATACAGAATTTGTATGGAAATTTCGCATTTCAACTATTCGCTAAACGCATTGTTTCGAGCTTATGAGCTACACATAGGATGCATTTTTAGGTTATGTTATTTTTAGATAACTAGGATGGTTCATCCGAAAATGAAGGTTTTTAGTTTCCTCGGGACCCTCGTGTATTTCAACACAGAACTCAGTGAACACCACTTTAAAATGAGATTTCGATTATGTAAACATATAGTCGAGGAACTACAGTGCTTTTACTGTACGACTTGGCCGGCAATCGCACGGGCCGCTCCACCGTCACAGATAAACCGCATGCGGGGCCAGGAGCGTGTCATATCACGGTACTCCCGGCGAATCGTATATATTTCCGTAATGGTAATCACAATAAAATATGAAAATATGAAATATAAAATTAAAATATAAATTTACCTTATCACAGGAGATGTTGGAAATGCCGTCCATACGAATCGTACATAAACATTCTTTGTTCTAATGTATAATTATGTCGTGGCATTTTTAAAACACTTAAAAACACTTCAAGCAAAATTAAAAACTACTTTAACCATAAAAAAACACAAACACTGCTGTAATAATTATTCACGTGTGAACGCAATCAGATCACATGCTAGACTTCAGCGACGAGACAACGAGGCATCACTTGGGCGCTTGATGCATGAGTCACAGATAGTCGGCCCACGCGATTGCCGGCCAAGTCGTACAGTAAAAGCACTGTAGAACAAAGACTGCGTCCACAGCTAGAAACTCAAACTAAAAGAAATCATGCATCGAATTCAATGTTTATAATTCTGCTCACCCTGCGATTATTTGCAATGGTAGCTTCCGGATGGTAATTGGGAATATTTTCCATATGAATAAAGGAACTGCAAGTAGAACCATACAATAAGTAGCAAGAGAGATTGCAAATTTTAACCCCAGTTCATCAAGATGCCTACTGACGAGAATGAAAAAGCCGTGTAATGCGATGCTTTTATGACATGTGTAATTTTCCTGGTGTTCTGTTATCTATTTTCCTTTTAATAATTAGCTATAACAACAACAGACAATTACGTAACATTAACTGAGACAAAAGAAAATCGAACAGCGCAGACAACTGACATTCGATGCGATAATATTATGTATTTCCCTCGCATTTCCCTCGAACTTGGCGCTGTTGTCAAACGTCTTTCTGTGATCTTCGATTAGTACTAAACCAAATTCGTGTGATCTACGATTAGCGTTATACAACTCGAGCAGCGAATTAATCTGAGTTCAGTTCTGAACTTCGATTAAAACTGAACTACAGTTAGCGATTTTTATGCAACTGGGCCTTAGTAATTTATTTAAATATTACCCGTATAAAAAAAAAAAAGCTTGCAGGATTACAGTAAATTACTGTAAGCATACGGAGATTATTGAAGGTACAAAAGTTAATATACTCAATGTAAAACCCCTGATTCGAGTTAAGTATCATCGAAAACATTTGATTTTTGGCATTTAAAATCAAGATTTTTCAAAATCCCTTCTTAGTGAGCACCTACATTATGAAACGAAGGTACTGTCAAAATTCCAAGTCTCTACCTGTTATAGTTTAGGCTGTACGTTGATTCCTGTTTTCAGGTCCAAACCTTGTTCTTTTAATATTTTGAAAAGTGATTCGCGATTATTATTATTATTATTATTATTATTATTATTATTATTATTATTATTATTATTTCCGTTCGTTCCTGAATATTTCTATAATATATTTTCTCATTCTGGATGAATGGTGATTCTTAATGATTGCTTGCCTATAGATCCGACGTGCAATTCAAGGGATTCTGATAAGCCGTTTCCGTTTGACCTCACAAAGTTTGTCTGAATCATTTCAATGGAAGCGGACTGCTCTCAATACATATAGCTTCCTCTATCTATATTAATAAAAGGACGTGTTTGTCTGTCTGTCTGCGATGCCCAGCGAAATTTACTGAACGCAGAGATCTGAAATTTTAAACATAGATGGGCTGAAAGGTGGGTGAATGCGCATCGAAGCCGGATTTTTAATTTTAGCTTTCGTTCGCGAGTTGTGAGTGAAAAACTGGCAGAAAACGTGATTTTAGCGCTGTCGAAGCATCAGATTTCAGTAATACATTTCAATGTCAAATCAATTGCAGTTGGCTTTGGCTATTTTTGTCATACCGTGGAAATAAAAGCATCGCGATCGCTTGAATGTTGTAAGCCCACGCTGGTCGATTCATTTGTTTAGAATGTCAAGGCCCGTAGACATATGAAATTTTCAACCTACACGGAAGAGGGATAGGTCTAAATATGGTCAAACATTGTTAGATTTGGACGAAACTCACTGTACAGGGGTATTCTGGGCCAAGGAAATCGAATCTGAGATCGCTTTTGCCAGGCGATGCTATCTAATCGTGGTATGTAGTCCACGTGATTTAGGTGTTAATAAATATAATGATTTAACTATTATGCTCTTAATTTTTAATTTTTGAAATAATTATCGCGGGCGAAGCCGCGGGCACATGCTAGTCCATAATATAGAGTACTAGAGTACTAGCTGCTGCACCTGCGTTTATGAACAATTTCAATAGAAAGATTTTTTAAATCATTTATTTAAAACTAGCTTAAAAGGCCCGGCGTCGCTCGGGTTGTGTATTTTGACAATGCGAAAATAACTCATGAAGGACTTTCGATTTTCAAACTCTAGGTCTTTAAGGTCTTTATACAGGTATTTAGAATTTTAAATGGGGAAGAACAACTTATCACACACAAACTATTCCCTCAGAAAACGCTAGATAGGCTATAGCTTATTATAGCTTATAGCAGATCCCCATGGCTTCGCCCACGATAATTAATTGAAAGATTAACAATTAAGAGCAAAATAATTAAAATATTGTAACTTATTTATTAACACTTTGCACGCGAAACATTCATTGGTGTAAACTAAACGATTAATAGGCCTAATTAATGAAACAGCTATAAATCCGGTTTTGAAGTGAATATCACGATTAGAAAATAAATGGAAAATTTCAGTATTCGAAATATTATGAGAATTGAGATCGATTAAACTCACGATGAAAAAAATGTGCGTAAATGTATTTGACAGACAGACATACATTAGTTTTTATTTATATAAATGAATAATGGAATAGGCCTATTGAGGCCGCGTTTTCTACATTCATTTGTCCAGACTTATAATTCCGTGACAATTCGGGCAGATTTAACGACCCTACATAAGAGATTTTAATTACGATTACATATAAAAATGTTGTAGCCAGGACCCCGAACTAAGCAACTTCCCCGGAATTTTCTGTAAACCATCTTTCATAAGAAGCATATTCCATCTTAAATAAATATTTAATATTACCTTATTATAAATTTCTCTGGCGTTTACAATAACTTGCGATATCCTCTGCCTTCCATAGCGATCGAAATGATATTATTTCCAAGGTATGACAAAAATAGACAAAGCCTTCTACAATTGATTTGACAACTGAAATGTATTACTGAAAAGTGATGCTTCGAAAGCGCAAGAAATGCATGTCTTATTCCCGTTTTCACTCATAACTCGCGAATGAAAGCTAAAATTAAAAATATAATATGCCAGAAACCTTCCCGGGAATGTACTCAACAACTTCCCAAAGTTTCATGGGGATCGGTTGAATGGTTTAGTAATGCATAAAGGACAAACAGACATACATTCATTTTTATATATAACTAGCGTGTGCCCGCGGCTTCGCACGCGATAATTATTACAAAAATTAAAAATTAAGAGCATAATAGTTAAATCATTATATTTATTAACACCAAAATCACGTGGACTACATACCACGATTAGATAGCGTCGCCTGGTAAAAGCGACCTCAGATTCGAGTTCCCTGGCCCAGAAAACCCCTGCATAGTGAGTTTCGTCCAAGTCGAACAATGTTTGACCATATTTAGGCCTATATTGAATATCCCTCTTCCGTGTAGGTTGAAAATTTCTTACGTTTGTGGGACTTGATATTCTAAACAAATGAATCGTCAAGGATGGACCTACAAAATCAAGCGATCGCCCGCGATAATTATTTCAGAAATTAAAAATTAAGAGCATAATAGTTAAATCATTATATTTATTAACACCTAAATCACGTGAATTACATACCACGATTAGATAGCGTCGCCTGGTAAAAGCGACCTCAGATTCGAGGTACTTGGCCCAGAAAACCCCTGTATAGTGAGTTTCGTCCAAATCGAACAACGTTGGACCCCATTTAGGCGTCGCGTGGTAAAAGCGACCTCAGATTCGAGGTACTTGGCCCAGAAAACCCCTGTATAGTGAGTTTCGTCCAAATCGAACAACGTTTGACCATATTTAGGCCTATATTGATTATCCCTCTTATAATAATAATAATAATAATGATAATAATAATAATAATAATAATAATAATAATAATAATAATAATAATAATAATAAAATCAGGTAAACTGATATAACAAAGTGCCAGTATGTTTTGTTTAATCAGTTATGATTGCAGTTATGATATGCAGAATATAAAAAAAAGTCAAATTGGCCGGTTTCGGGATTTGAGCCATGGAACTCCAGAATGTGACGCCAAGACGTTACCATCTCAGCCACCTGGGTCAGTTATGGGATAAGCCACTGCCTTCTATATCTTAAGGAATAAAGAAGGCAGTGGATAAGCGCATTTAAAGCAATAGTGTTGTCATAGCTAACTGTATTTTAATTGCCAAAGCCGTACAAATCACAGTAAAACAAAAGGTTATGTTGTCAAGATAACTGATTTTCATTTTTTCAAATAAATTCTTTCGAATACGTATATTACCATAAAATAGGCACTAAATTGAGCATAACTCCGAAACAGGTCAACCGATTTTATCCAGTATCAATAGACGTCTTCCCATGGGCATTATAAATGTGTATACCAAGTTTCATAAAAATCCGGTAAAGTGTATTTGAGTTACCGCGTCTTTAAAATAGACACTAAATTGGGTTTTACTACGGTATCGGTCTACCGATTTGGTCCAATATCAGTAGACTTCTTCCCATGTACATTATAAATGGGTATACACAGTTTCAAGAAAATCCAATAAAGCATATTTGAGTTATCGCGACTTCTTATATATTAACATAAAATGCACTAAATTGGGCATTATTCTGGTACTGGCCAACCGATTTGGTCGAATATCAATAGACGTCTTTCCATGGATATTATAAATGCGTGTACGAAGTTTCATAAAAATCCGAAAAAGCGTATTCGAATTATTGCGCCTTTAAAATATACACTAAATTGGGTTTTACTCCGGTACCGGTCAACAGATTAGGTTCAAATTCAATAGGGCACTTTTCATGGGCGTCATAAATGGGTATACCAAGTTTCGTGGCAATCGGATACAGCGTATTTGAGCTATGGCGCCTTTCTAATATAATCTATTAAAATAGGCACTAAATTGGGCATTACTCCGGTACCGGTGAACCGATTTGGTTCAATATCAATAGGGTTCTTCCCATGGACATTATAAATGTGTTTTCAAAGTTTCATGAAAATCCAAAAAAGCATATTTGAGTTATGGTGCGTACAGACACACGGACAGACAGACGGACAGACAGACAGACGGACAGACAGACAGACGGACAGACATTTTTTCGTCCACCACACAATCTCATAAAGTACCATACTGGCACTTAATAATAATCCTCTTCGGTGTTGGTTGAAAATTACATATATCTGCGTGCCTTGACATGATAAACAAATGAGTCGACCAGCGTGAGCTACAACATTCAAGCGATCGTAATGGTTTTATGACAAAAATAGCCAAAGCCTACTGTAATTGATTTGACATTGAAATGTGTAACTGAAAATTGATGCTTCGAAAACGCTAAAATACACGTTTTCTGCCCGTTTTTCATTCATAACTCAATAACGAAAGCAAAAACTAAAAATGTAATATGCCGAAAACCTTCCCGGGAATGTACTCAACAACTTCCCAAAGTTTCATGGCGATCGGATGAATGGTGTAGTAATGCATAAAGGACACACACACAGACACACAGACACACATACATTCATTTTTATATACAGTGTGTCCGGCTTAAACGTATAACATTTCATTATTTTATTACTTGAGAAGTATTGTTGATATTTACACCAGGTTTGCTTCTACGGGTTAGGTAACTCAAAATGTTTCTTGTGTTTGCATGGCAGGAGCGTACATCAAATGCGCGCATGCGCAGAACGTGGAAATAGCCAATTAGCGTCTGTAGCCATGTGGACTCCACAGCAAAAGGCATTCTGTGAGCTTGTTCTCGCGGAGTTGAAATCTGTTACACAGGTAGGCCTACAACGTCAATTTCGGCGTGAATATCAACTGCGACCAACTGACGATGTTCTAACGTACGCAACAATCATGAAATGTGACAGATGGCTTCGTGAAACTGAGAGTTTTATTTCAAAGTCGGGTCACCACACCAAGCGCGCTGTTCCAGTGGCTGATGTCGAATTAATCCATAAGTCTTTTCAGAGGAGCCCCCGTAAATCCATCCGACGAGCAAATAGGGAGCTAAATTTACCTCGTTCGACAGTAACTTACACGATGTCGTCCATAAAAGGTTGCGCTTAAGAGCGTACAAACTTCAACTTCGTCACCAAATCAAACCTGAAGACAAGCAGCGACGGAGGGCATTTGCTGAGACAATTCTGGCAGAAATTGATGAAAATGAGGCATTCCTCGACATGGTTTGCTTCTCGGACGAGGCTACATTCCACACTTCCGGGAAGGTTAACAAACACAATTGCCGCATATGGGGGACTGAACATCCCCACACAGTGGTGGACTATGAACGAAACTCCCCGAAACTCAATGTGTGGTGTGCACTGATGGACAGAATCATAGGCCCATTCTTTTTCGCGGAGCCTACTGTTAATGCAAGGACATACCTAGACATGTTGCAGTAGTACGCTGTGCCACAACTTTCTCCTAACGTGATCTTCCATGCCATTATGCGGATATTGTGAGAGAGTTCTTGGATAATGAGTTCCCTCAACGCTGGATTGGGTCCTTCGATTGCTTGGCCCCCCTAGAAGCCCAAACATTACGCCACTCGAATTTTTTCTGTGGGGGTTCGTCAAGAATCAAGTTATCTGCGCCATCGCAATGTTGTAGCTGTCGCAAAAGTTACACATGAAGAGAGGTGGAATACAGTTTGGACGGCTGCCGCGCCACAAATGGTGCTCATATCGAGGTTTATTAGGTTAGTAAAAAAACATTTTGAGTTACTCTATCCGTAGAAGCAAACAGATTGTAAATATCATCAATACTTCTCAAGTAATAAAATGATGAAATGTTATACGTTTAAGCCGGACACACTGTATATAGAAGAGAAGATGATTAACACTTGCATATACAAATCAGTCGTAAACAATTAAAAGTAACTTATTAAAAACCCGAATTCCAGGTGCATTTCACGTTAACAGTGCGAGAAAAAAAAAAAAACCCTGATTCGAGTTCCCTGCCCCCCCCCCCAAAAAAAAACCACATAAAGAATTTCGTCCAAGTCGTTCAATGTTTTCCCATTTAGGCTTGCATTTATGATCCCCTCCGTCCATCTATGTTTAAAGAAAACAGGTTCAGATCTCTGCATGGCGTAACGTTATAAACAAATGAATGAAGCAGAGCGGGCCAACAAAATCGAAGCAATCGACAAATTGATGTTATGTTAAAAATAAATATATTTGAGCGAATACAGAAAAAAAAAACTAAGTACATGGTCATGAAACCTCAAAATAATGCTCTACAAAATATTAGAATAGCCGGTAAATCGTTCGAACAAGTGGAGAAATTCAAATATTTGGGGGTCAATAATTACAGACACAATTAATATTAAGGCACAAGTTAAGTGTCGAATGAAATCAGGAAATGCTTGTTTTTATGCAGTTCAGAAACTCTTATCTTCTCGTATTCTGTCCAGAAATCTAAAAATAAAGATTTATAACACTATTATCCTCCCAGTTGTATTATATGGATGTGAGACATGGCCCCTTATATGATCTGAGAGTGTTCGAAAACAGGGGGCTTAGGAAAATATTTGGGCCCAAAAGAGATGAAAATGGGGACTGGAGAAAACTGCATAACGACGAGCTTCGTAACCTGTACTCTTCACCAGATATAGTAAGGGTAATTAAATCACGGAGGATGAAATGAGGGAGGAAAGACATGTCTCAAAAGTATTGACTGGAAGAAACCGAAGGGAAAAGACCACATGGAAGACCTAGACGTAGGTGAGAGGACAATATTAGGATACATTTAAGGGAAGTAGGATTTGCGAGGGACGGTTGGATGGAGTTATCATAAAATAGGGTTGAATGGCGGGCTTAGATAAGCGCGGCAATGAACCTTCGGGTTCCATAAAACATATATTTCTTTAGCTTGCTGAGGAATTGTCTACTTCCTTTATTATGATTATGATTCAGGGGCGTATTCAGAGGGGGGGGGGCTGAGGGGGCTACAGCCCCCCCCCCCGAAACGTTAAGTAATGCTAATATGTTGCACATAAGAACATTTTAATTTGACAAATAGGTCTAGTAGACAGTTTAATTGCACATCCTGACAAAATTCAGCCTAACATGGAATTTTACCTGAAATTTGTGAAATATGCTCCGGAAAAATGAGGTATGCTCTATTATTTAAGTAAATTTAATACTGTACTAGACGTTCTGTTGTTGGCTGAATTACATCACGAATTTTAAAATTAAAAATGAATTACATAATAAAAATTAAAATAAAACAAGGTTAAGTTATTGCAATAAATTTTGGTAAATTGCAAAATAATGAATGTAACGTTGCTTTAATATTATATAATCGGTTACAAAAAAAATATAGTCTATTTACTATCAACAAATTTTATAGTCGTTTTCCAAAACATTCACTTAGCCAAATAACTTTTTTTTAAATTAACAGAGAGATGCACAATATTTGACATCTCTCATAATATGCTGTTATAAATGTGACAAATTGGTTAAATATGCAGAAATATTTTAATATTGAGCAAATATGATACATCATTGCAAAACTAACAAAATATGCTAAATTAAACCATCAATTTCTTAATATTTCTTTGACACCTTGTAATAATTTGCATTATTAAAAATATGATTTTCATAAATTTCCGGGTCCTAGTGATAACAGTGTTAGACTTATATAGCCCCTCCCGAAAAAATATCTTGGATACGTCCCTGTTATGATTATTATTATTATACTTTGACGGATATCAGTACAGTGTATTATTAGCTAAGCTATAGCCTATCTAGGGCGATGATTTCCCTAGGGACATCTGTATTCCATTCTGATATATAATGAGATGTACTATGGTGTTACCTCATCACTATGTGTTCGGAATACAAATTCAAATTTTAAAAATCGATGTGAAAGAAACAACTTCCTCTACCAAATAAAAGTTTTGGCTCTTAGTACAATATATCATAGTACATAATATATCACACAATATAGCATACATATTATGGAATGCGTGTAGGAAATTTAAAAAAAAAAACCGTTAGAGCATTCACGTAACTTTACCCTAAGCATGCGCAATACACTTTCCTCACTTCACATTCTGATATACAGGATAGATCAGAAAAATGTATACATACTTTCAAACTGGCTATACAATCTATACGTTTTGAAATCACGATGGATATGGTTTTGTGTAGTACAATGGTTGAACAACAGATGTCAGTAGTGCAGTTTGAACACTTATTGTTCACTTTGACTCATTGTAATACTGATCGGTTTATCAAAGTGTGTATACATTTTTCTGATCCACCCTGTACTTGGTCCACGATGTGTATGGAGCGAAAGTAAACACCAGACTTGTCTTGACTAACTGTGTCCTGTCATTTCATTGGTTAATCGCACCAGCGACAAGCTCAGTCATGTTTTCAGGGCACAAATGCAATGAAATGCACAGTTTCGAAGATATGTTGATATTTTTCAAATGAATAGCTAAAATACATAAAAGCTTATTCACATCAGATATTAATCACAGTTGACCATAATAAGTGCAGTAGCTTAACTTACAACGTTTCCCCTTAGAAATGAGACATACAGTCATTCTCTCAAACATTCATTGCAAAATTGCATTATAACTGTCATCACTTAGTCTTAAAATACTCGGCCTAACTCGGCCGTTTACTAATTGTTATTCACAAACTAATAAACTGAAAGAAAGAAATGAAAGTAACAGATTGGAACAATAGGAACGTATCCATGGATATTTTATATCTTTATTTCTTTTATAATTTTTTTACAAGGACTTTGATAGCATTTATGCATATTAGTTTTGTTTTATATTTATTCTTTTGAGAGCTTTTATTCGTTTTTATATTATTTTATGAGTTTTTTTAGCTTATATGCGTGTTAGTTTTGTTTTTTATTCTGAAGAAGTCACATGTTGGGTCACCTACACATGTCAAAAACTATTGACTTCGACACCTTTAAGAAGTATGTTGAAGATCTGGCATCGTCAAAAAAGATGGATGCAGATGAATTGTATAAACAAACTGGAACAGCAGGAACCACAAAAGTCTCAAAAACTGGAGCAGTGGATAGGTTGACAGACACCTCGCGCTTCTGGTAAAGGCAAGGGAATTGAAGGTCGTGCGGATGTGGCTAACAAAGTAATGAATGTTGTACCATAAGGCACATCTATAAAAGAAGAAGAAGTAGAAGAAGAAGATGAGGAGGAGGAAGAAGAGGAAGTAGGGAGGAGCGAGGCAAGTCGCCTCTCTATGCAACTACATAACTTGAAAGTGTTCGTGGTGAAACTGAATTACCTGTGCATAAGCAGGTATAATAAAAAGATGATACCGCAGGTATCAGCAACTCAATCAGCAACCCCGGGACCTTCCAGATCCTGTGGCTACTCAATGCCGTGATGGCACTGTCTGGTGGTCTCTAAACAGAGGTGTATCTGTTGATGGGTAGACATTTACCGAAGAGGTATTTCTTGAAATGAAGACTGAATAAGCAATATTCAGACCCTGAATACGACGGCCTTCAAGTACAGACTGTACAGAAGACGCAACCCTTCGAGTAAAGACTGTTTCTTGGATATCCAGCCCAAGTGAAAGAGATGACAATCTTCCTGTGCCTGTGTCGCTCCGCGAAGGTTCGACTTTGTCTGATGTACTAGAAATTACGTAGTCCCTGACATAACTGGCTGAATTTGTAACAAATGAAGAAATAAAAGTAATTGTTGTCTGGCATGAAATGTCTTCGTCATTTAAAAACGACGTATGTATAGGGCTTTTAACTTTTTTTGTTCCACTTCAAGATGAATAGCAGATGATAGATGTTCTTTGGACGCGAGGTTTACTGATCTCCAGGCCCGGATTCTGATGACCTAACATTGTTTGAAAATTGACCCATAAAATGACCTTAAATTTTAAAGAAAATGACTTAATAATTATAAAGAATGACCTTAAAACTGTTATTTTATTTATAAAAACGTATTATTGTACACACAAAGTTGTAGACTAATTTGCACATAATTGAAAAAACTGTAAATGCAGAAAGGATGTCTGTTCTTTGTTCTTGATTGGAGCATTTGAGAAGAAAATTGTTTTAAAGAAGATCCTACAAAAATGTTGCATTATAGTAAGAAACCTAGAAATTTATTTAAATATTACCCGTATAAAAAAAAAAAAGCTTGCAGGATTACAGTAAATTACTGTAAGCATACGGAGATTATTGATGGTATAAAAGTTAATATACTCAATGTAAATACATGAAAATGACTAAATAAATAAGCAAATGACAAAATAATGACGTAAAATTGAAATAAATTCCCTAAAAATAATATTGCATAAAATGACAAAAAATTACCTCATAAAAATGTATTTCTATAATCTAGAGGCCACGAGTAGTATTTATCAACAAGTTGGCAATTTCTATGCAGCCTCAATAAAAGATGACATGTCATTAAAATCTGGATGAACATGAAACTGGTAATCATATAGAAACTGGACAGAAAGATTTAGAAATAATTTGTAACAATTTTCATGCATCAAAGAAAATGCGCAACACCTTTAAATGCCATAACAATTCACTAGTACGTAGCTAACAAAAATATTTGGGAGTGGAGATTGCAATAATATGCAGTATGGCAATTAATACAGTGCCATTAAGAAATGGAGGCGAGAATCCGCTAAGAAACTAAATTCAGTTGGTATGGTTATTATCAGGGCCCGAATTCTAATGACATCTCATCTTTTTATAGTTGCTGCATAGACGTTGCCAACTTGTAGATAAATCGTGATCATGGCCTCTAGATTACAGAAATATATTTTTATTAGGTCATTTTTTGTCATTTTTATGCAATTTTATATTTTTAGGGCATTTATTTCAATTTTACGTCATTATTTTGTTATTTTCGTGTCATTTCCTTCCTTATTTAGTCATTTTGAAGTGTTATTTGTTTAATGTTAGAAGGACACAATCAGTTTTGAAGTTGGAAACGAGAATCAAAGAAACGCCAAAAGCATTACCGGTATATTACTATTGTTATTAGATTGTTTTGGCACCAGAGTCTGCCACCTGCTTGGATTTGAGAGTGCAAACTACTGTTTACCCTGAGTAAACCCTAATAAATTCAGCAGGCTGCAAAAGGAAATGAGAAAGTTTGACTCGCCAGTAGCATCCTTTCTGCATTTACAATTTTTACAATTATTTATTAATTAGTCATTAATTTTGTGTGTACAATAATTTTATAAATAAAATATCAGTTTTTAGGTCATTCTTTATAATAATATTACTAATGCCGGTATTCATAGTCGGCGACTTAAGAACCGACTTTATAAAGCTGAACTTATTTGACAAGTCGACTTATATGTTTTTCGTATTCATAGTCTTCTTTAAAGTCGTACTTTGTTAAGTCTGGCTTCATAAGGCTCTATTTATTCTACATATTAAAGTCGAACTCAATAATATGAAAAATCACGCGTCCACTGCCATAACAATTGAATTAGCCAATCGTGTTTAAGATTTTTTCAGATTTTATGTAAAGCAAAGCCAACTGAGTACGTATTTTGCTATCGTGATATAAAAATACAGACGGAGGTGTGCATTGTAAACAATGAATTCAATTCATCCAGTCATATTATGCAGTGTGTAAGTAAGCTGATCAATAGTTTCTTGAGAATATTCTGCGTATATATTAGCTTGGAGTCGTTCAGAATGAAAACCGGAACGCTTGTGTATTTATTTCAATATCAATTATTGTTTTAGAGAGAGATTCAAAACAGCTTAGGAAGCTTTGGGCCGATATGAAATGCCAGCAGAGAGAAATGCTGATGAAAGATAGGCGATTGATATTTCCAAAATTGTGTCTTCTTGAAACGAAATTTCTTTTTAAATTCATTGTCACTGTAGAATTTGAATGGATTCATCATGTTTCGCAAATAACGCTTTGGGGCGTGAATTTCTTCTAATACTCGCCAAGATCCTCAAAATTACTATGCATGGTACTGGCTTAAACTGAAATAAGTTCGACTTTGATATAAGTACGACTTATTGCGACTATGAATACTGGCCTAAGTCATTTTCTTTAAAATTTAGGGTTATTTTATAGGTCATTTTCCAAAAATTTTTAGGTCATCAGATTCCAGGCCCTGGTTTCACAAACATTCACCTGTTTTAATATTAACACAGATACCTCATTATCTTATTTTCCTGCTCAGGCTCTTGCCCTCGCCTGCGCTCTGACGCCTCCAAACCAGAGCTACCCGCCTGAAGTCCTCAACACCAGCAAGGGAATGTCACAGGATGCTTTCAAGAGTCGTGTGGAGGAAGAAGCTCTCATTATCAAGACCACTTACTGGTAAGTCTAGTGCAAGTGAGCAGTCACAATCTGCAGAAATGATTGTGTCAGTAACAGAATTTCACTCCGTAGGAAGAGATTCGTTATGGAATGGGTCGTATCAATATAGATGAGAAATTGCTTTTTACGCCAAGTTTTGATAAATTTCTCACATTTGTATCAATAAAATTTACTTACTTTGAGAGCAGTTTCTCCCGCCAAGAGAATTTGCTCAACAACATTCAGCATTGCGCAATTTGCTCACTTTGGTATCAATAAAAATTATAATTTACTCATAGGTTGGAGAAATTTCTCACAAGTTTTGGAGTAACTTCAGTAAGGTAAAAGGTATTCCTCAGGTTCATGAGCGACCCCTGGGGATCCCGTAAGGGGACATTCTCAGCGAATTTGTTACCGGGGTGCACCTGTCCCCTACTTACTTAAACCTAAGGTCACACACACACCCAGCCAGGAATCGATCCCGGGCCACTGGAGTGGAAGTCAGGTACGCTACCGACTCACCCACGGCATGACTTCAAATAAATTGAGCAACACTAGTTTACTGCAGTGACAAAGTTTTTATGTACAAAGCTTGCAGAAACTCATCAGTGATTGATTATAAAGGTCTACACACATTTTGGAAATAAAATGCCAGAAAGAACTTTCTGGGAATGGAAATTAATAAAACAAGTGAGAAAGAAAAGATGTAAATTTTCTTACAATGCCTAGATAATCCTGGATTTGTGACTGGAGTAGTAGAAGATGCCAGTATGAATCAAAGTGCAGTATTTATTACCATTTATTATGTTTGTTCACGCAAGCTAAGTGTTTTTCCAGCATATTTATAATGTGCAGTAAATAGTTTTAATTCAAATCATCCGCCAGGTGTTCTTGCGCCAAGTATTAAGTTGAGTAGGCGTATATTTCATCATATCCTGATCACGAGTTCTTTGTGTCGGGTATTCCCTCTTTAAAGACGCCTCAAAGAGCGTCAGGAAGCCTCATCAGTATTAAGCCTGCAGTTACACGATCAAGTCACGGTCTGACACTGCTCCGGTTCTAGTAACAAAAGCCAGTTCGCGCTCTTTGTATTTTCACTAGAAATCATTGGAATAAAACTTCCTTATAAGTTTTATTAATTTCAAGTAAATTACTTATACATAATTTACTTATTCGCCGTATTATAAGTTCATTAGATTCACTTATTAGTTCCAAGTAATTAAATAGCGTGTGACGTCATCACTCACCAAGAAGCTATAAAACGTGAACAATCAAGTGTTAATAACTTAAAATACATACATTCTACTGCAAAATTTATTACCGTTAAATTGAGATATAATTCATTAGTAAATTACAAAATTTACTAAATTACTTCTAGTGGTGCAATCTGGTTCGCGCCAAATTCCAATTCATTGTTTCAAGTGTTTATTCAATTAATATTCAGTGTTCAACTATTATTTCTTCGAGTGGTTACAAGTATTAATAAAGTTTAAGTATTTCATTACATTCTAGATTGTTTAACCAATATGTTTCCTTTGATCTCTGTACCAAGTGACCTCGTGATATAGTCCCTTCTTGCTCTAAATGGTCCTCCGAAATCTTATACTTCTCACATGTGCATTGTTTCATACTTACTTGAAGCTACCTTATTAAGCTATCCTGCATTTATCCATCTCACGTATATCATCGTCCAATCCCTAACATTGGTCCTCTCACGAGCCAGTCCCAAACATTGGTCCTCCGGGCCGGATCATATTGGTACAATCTTATTTATTGCATACTTGTATTCGCAAATACCGTTTCTCGAGTTCGTCTCATTCATATGTGCTTCCGCGTCGGTCAGTTCGTGAGTTCCAGCAACCCTGAACTTCGCATCGAAGACAGCATCATGCAGCAGTGATTCGACTCATCGTGGGATTCCGGTCCTCAGTGAACATCAAGAAGACAGTGAACAGTTAATACATGCATTATCGTGCAGCAGTGGTAGAATTTCAAATCTTCAAGAACAAGTAATTTCCACATTTCGCATTCAAGATGGAAAGTGAATTGAAGGAATTAACGAAAAAACGTGCTTTTCTTAAAAGAAAACTTACGTACATTCAGAAGTACAGTGACAATATTACTGAAGAAGTTGATATATTTCGATTAAAAGTTGAATATGACACTCTTAACGAAGTGTGGCAAAATTATGAAGTGGTACAAACTCAAATTGAAGCTATTATCGAAGCTGAAAGTGAACTTGACATGCACGCACAGTATGACGAAGAGATGAATAACAAGTACAAGGTGCTAAAGGCTAAGCTTAGTGAATTGTTATTTCTACACGACCAACCAGTGCGTAGTGTAGGCTCTCATCACAGTCATCAATCTAATCACAGTGGTAATTCGCATCACAGGTGTCAATCTTCTACTTCACAATGCAACAATAGAAATATACAACTTCCAAGGATTCAAATTCCAGTGTTTAGTGGGGATGTGACTAACTTTAAACACTATCACGACACTTTCAGTAGCTTAGTGGTAAACAATGAATCGTTGGATTCCATCCAGAAATATCATTATTTGCTGAGTTCTCTGAAGGGGCAGGCTCACGCGCTCATTCAGAATCTTCCAGTCACGAATGAGAATTTTCCTATAGCATGGAACTTGGTGTGCTCTAGATATGATAATACTCGAGTTATTGCCACAGCTCACATCAAAAATCTACTTTCATTACCAATAATGAAAGATGAAAATGTTACAGACTTGCGAAACTTATTAAATCAGTTTCAAAGCAATCTTAACGCCATCGAAGCTCTCAACATTGAAATCCCATTACACGAAGTCATGTTCATTCAATTAATATTGGATCATCTTGGTGAAACTACACGCAAGGAATGGGAGAGCAAAATTGACTCACAAAGGTTCACACCGCTTCAAGAGTTGATGAACTTCCTAGAAGCCAAGGCTCATTCTTTAGAAGTGCTATCCAATTCTAACAATGTGCCAAGCCCATCCAAGGAAAAAAGTGAAAGACATACACAAAAGAAATCTGTAAAAACGACTCGTCAATCTTATGTTGCCATCAAAGGTGATACATGTCCTTGTTGCAAGGAAAGTCACAATTTATATAAGTGCGACAAGTTTTCACAGTTGAGTGTAGATCAACGTTGGGATTTTGTGAAAAGCAAAGGTTTATGTGCAAACTGTTTCTCCAACGGTCACAAAAGAGACAATTGCAAAATCAAGTCATTCTGTAATTGTGGAAAGGCTTCACACAGCAAACTGTTACATAATAACACACGAGACAGTAAAAAGGCTCCTCGACAACCACATCAACCGTCTGAATCTACAGATAATGTACCTGCTAGTTATTGTTCGATAAAAGAAAATTCCAACCAAAGGGAGATTTTATTAGCAACAGCAGCAGTGCATCTTGAAGATAGACAAGGAAATTTAGTGTTATGCAGAGCGTTACTGGACTCAGGAAGCCAATTGAACTTCATAACTGAAGGTTTAGCCAAGAAGTTGCAGCTGCCAACCACAGATGTCGACACTCAGATACGAGGTATTAATGGCACCTCTTCTTGCAATCACAGTGTTAAGGTTAATCTGCGATCCAGAATCCAGAATTTCCAGGCTGAAATGAGTTGTCTAGTAATCCCTCACATTGCAAACAAACTTCCTTCAGTCCGTATAGATCCCAAACATTTCAATATTCCTAGTGAAATAACATTAGCGGATCCTAAATTCTACATCCCTGGTGATGTCCAAATCCTCATTGGTGCTAGCTTGTTTTACCAACTATTCACTAATGAAAGAATAGTCATTCCTAATAACCCTATTCTTAGTAACACGGAACTAGGTTGGATACTTAGTGGAACTATTCCCAAGAAAGCAATTAAATCCAAGAAGGTCACATTCGCTCAACACAATTTATTTGTGACTGTTGATAATGTTGATACACAGTTAAGACGATTCTGGGAACTAGAAGACTTTCCTAAACCAGTGTTTACTAAAGAAGAAAGGGAATGTGAAGAGCACTTCGTACAAAACACTATTCGTGCAGAGGACGGTGCTTTTGTAGTGAAATTACCCAAGAATCGATCTCAGGACTCCTTGGGCGAATCCAGACCACAAGCCGTAAAACGCTTAGAGCATCTGGAGCGAAAATTCCAAACCAATTCTGTCTTGCAGGAAGATTACAAAAAATTCATGCAAGAATATGAAGAATTGGGACACATGAAGAAGGTTTCACTTCCACAGCCAGGTGAAAAATGCTTCTATTTACCACATCATGCAGTAATCAAGCCCTCGTCTACTACAACCAAGACTAGAGTTGTGTTTGACGCTTCTGCAAAAACATCTTCAGGCAAGTCCCTAAATGACATTTTGAAATTAGGGCCTACAGTGCAAGATGACCTATCATCAATTATAATTCGTTTTCGAACATATAAGTATGCGTTCTCAGCTGACATCTCTAAAATGTACAGACGCATTAAAATGAACGAGATTGATCAAAATCTTCAAAGGATTGTGTGGCGTTCCAGCACAGATGAACCCATACAAGATTATGCCTTAACTACCGTGACTTATGGTACTAAATCAGCTTCATTTTTAGCCATAAGATCCCTGCACCAGCTGTCAATAGAAGAAGAAGCTAAATACCCTCTCGCTTCACAAGCAGTCAGGACTTCCTTCTATGTAGATGACTGCCTGGCAGGACATAATAATCTTCAAGAAGCGCTACGCCTTCAAGAAGAATTAATCCTCATGCTTGACAGTGGCGGATTTCCCTTGCGAAAGTGGTGTTCCAACCATGAAGCATTGCTGGAATCTGTACCATCATCTTATCGAGAGACCCAGTTGCCTCTGTCTCTTGACAACATTGAAAATGCACATGCCCTTGGTTTACTATGGCATCCTGCAACTGATAACTTCCAGATTCAATCCCATCCTTCTCTCCAAACTCATACTCGAGTTAAACTTACCAAGCGTACTATCCTATCAGTCATATCATCCATTTTTGATCCTTTAGGCCTTGTCAGTCCTATGGTTATCAATGCCAAAATCTTCATGCAATCATTATGGATTGAAAAACTTGACTGGGACGAGGAGGTAGCTTCACACATAGCAGAGAAATGGATTGAGATCTGCGACATTTTAGGTACAATACACACGATGCGTATTCCACGATTTGTTCTCACACATGGTACCCTTCAAGATATACAGATCCATGGCTTCTGTGACTCTTCAGAAAAGGCCTACGGTGCATGCATATATCTCCGTTCTGTGAACATTGAAGGTGAAGTTACAATTAACTTGCTATGTTCCAAGTCTAAGGTTGCCCCTCTTAAAAGGCAAACCATTCCACGTCTTGAACTTTGTGGAGCATTGCTGTTATCTAAACTGTACAACAAGGTGTTGAATGACCTTAACATTCAAACCTCACAAAATTATCTATGGTCAGACTCAGTTATTGTTCTGTCGTGGATAAAATCAGATTCACGAACATGGAAAACATTTGTGTCCAACCGTGTGTCGCAAATACAAGAGCTTTCTGAAACAGCAGCCTGGCGACATGTTTCTACAGACAACAACCCAGCTGATCTCGTTTCAAGAGGTGTATATTCTGAACAATTGTCTGATATTGATTTGTGGTGGCACGGTCCTAAGTGGTTGGCTCATAACACAACATTATGGCCGGAACAGCCAAAACAATTAAGCCCTCCAGATTCCTCAGAGCAACTTACTTCCATCTGCATGGCAGCTACTGTAGTAGAAGATAGTTTTATTACAAGATTCTCTAATCTCAAGCGCTTGCAGAGAGTTACTTGTTATATGTATAGATTTATTTCTGCCTGCCGCCATGAAAACAAATATCATGGACCTCTCGCAGCAGAAGAATTACAAAATGCTCTACAAGTTTGTGTTAAAATTGCTCAGAAAGAAGCTTTCTCTCAAGAGCTGAAAGATCTTAGCAACAACAAACAAGTTTCAGTGAAAAGCTCTATCCATGCATTAGTTCCATTCCTAGATCAGAACAACGTTATAAGAGTGGGTGGACGGTTGGAGAAATCAGATCTTACACATGATGCAAGACATCAGGTTATATTGCCATCCCGACATCATTTAACAGTTCTGATTGTAGAATATGAGCATCGCAAGCTATTACATGCTTCGCATCAGCTGCTTACAGCTTCATTACGACAAGCCTACTGGATACCTAGTATTCGCAGAGTAGTAAAATCTATTTTGCATAGATGTCTCACGTGTTACAAGCTAAAAGCAGAAAGTTCTCAACAGTTAATGGGAAATCTTCCTAGCTATAGAATAACTCCTGCTAGACCTTTTCTCCGCACCGCAGTCGATTACGCTGGACCCTTCAACATAAGATATGGGGCTCCACGCAGTAAAACTACTGTAAAGGCTTACATCGCTATTTTTGTCTGCTTGGTAACAAAGGCCATTCACATTGAGTTAGTTTCTGATCTAACATCAGATGCCTTCATAGCAGCCCTACGAAGATTTACAGCACGTCGAGGACTCTGTAAAGAAATCTTCAGTGACAATGGCACTAACTTTGTTGGAGCAAACAACAAGTTAAGGGAGCTCAGATTGCTATTGCAGTCAAGAGATTTTCAAACTACAATTCAAAATTTCACTGCAAACCACGATTATTGCTGGTCGTTCATTCCTCCAAATTCTCCCCATTTCGGTGGTCTGCATGAAGCAGCAGTGAAATCTATGAAGTTTCATCTCAGGCGAGTTATGGGAGCTCAAATTCTCACATATGAACAGCTTTCTACGCTTCTATCTCAAATCGAAGCTTGCTTGAATTCTAGACCACTTGTTCGTCTAAATGATGATCCAGCTGACTTGTCATACCTTTCTCCTGGTCACTTCTTAATTGGAGAACCTCTCATATCTCTACCTTCACATCCTCCTACGGAAGATAAGAAGTACTTAGAAAAATGGCAGCTGTTACAAAATCATTTGCAACACATATGGAAACGCTGGTCATCCGAATATCTTCACTCACTACAACAAAGGCAGAAATGGACCTGTTCCAGTGACAACATTCAAGTTGGTACTGTCGTCATCTTGAAGGAAGACAACATTCCTCCTCTTCAATGGAAGTTAGGCGTGATCACCGCTACTCATCCGGGAGAAGATGGCTTGGTTCGAGTGATTACTGTGCGCACTTCCAGTGGCGAATATAAGCGGCCCATAGTCAAAGTGTGTCCTCTACCCCAAGACGAGTAGCATATGACACTTTCTATGATCTTATATTCAAGATTCTCCACTTGAAGTCCATTTCTCATCTATCTCTGTAACAAATCGTACTCTTGCGAGATGTGTTACATGCATTTTTCTTTCTATCAATCTTGCTATTTGAAAGACCTCTCTCTGGTTTTCAGTTCAAGAGTTTTGACCTACGCTAGCTTGAATTTCTTCATGTTGACATTCAGTTCAAGGGGATCAAATGCTTTGTCGATGATCAGCTCCTTGTCTGTTGTGCATTTACTCCTTTATAGCATTTTCCTTTTGCTGCATAGGCTAGTTTCTCCTTTGAAACACTGGCCTGTTGCTACGAAGATGTATTACTCCTTATATACCAACAACATTCAATAAGCAACACGTCCCATCTCTCCCTTGTGCTTGTATTATTGGTGTTTTGGTTTCCCTTATCTACATTAGTCCTCGGTCATAGGATCGCAATCCTAGCCACAACTACTACATGGTTTATAGTCTTTGATCTTGACGTATGATGTCTGACTCCTAATCCTCATACATTAGATTACTAGGCGAGCCACTAATTACTACATGGGTTTTATGTGCTTTGAGCATACTGTATGACTGATCATAATAATTGTCATACTTATCTTTGAAGTTCTACTACATTTCCATTTTCTACATTCTATGGTTACTTATGAATTATCGTTATCATTCATTGGAATTCTCTATCACCATGTTCTTGATAATTGCCTACATTCTTTCATAATTATCATGTATCTTTTCCTTATTCCAATGCATACTCCGATAGCAATGTTCAATCCTATTTATCTATTGAAGCTTTTCTTTGTGTCGCTGCTCGTCTTGGGTCACACTTGGCTACCTTCAAGACGTCTTCAGCTTCACTTGAACTCACATGTCTACGTATCTCCTCTGATGTATATTGTGTGTCGTGTGCTTATACGTAAATAGTGAAATCAGTGCTTTTTATTCAATATCATATTCTTGCAATATATGTAAGAAGTAATTTTCCAATACATATCACATGTATACATCCAATTAGAATCAGTGCTTGTTTTGTGTACATACAAGTGTCTCTCTATTATAGCTTGCCTTCCTGTTATGTTTTTATTGACGTTAATAGTCAATGGCGCGGAGTATGTTCACGCAAGCTAAGTGTTTTTCCAGCATATTTATAATGTGCAGTAAATAGTTTTAATTCAAATCATCCGCCAGGTGTTCTTGCGCCAAGTATTAAGTTGAGTAGGCGTATATTTCATCATATCCTGATCACGAGTTCTTTGTGTCGGGTATTCCCTCTTTAAAGACGCCTCAAAGAGCGTCAGGAAGCCTCATCAGTATTAAGCCTGCAGTTACACGATCAAGTCACGGTCTGACACTGCTCCGGTTCTAGTAACAAAAGCCAGTTCGCGCTCTTTGTATTTTCACTAGAAATCATTGGAATAAAACTTCCTTATAAGTTTTATTAATTTCAAGTAAATTACTTATACATAATTTACTTATTCGCCGTATTATAAGTTCATTAGATTCACTTATTAGTTCCAAGTAATTAAATAGCGTGTGACGTCATCACTCACCAAGAAGCTATAAAACGTGAACAATCAAGTGTTAATAACTTAAAATACATACATTCTACTGCAAAATTTATTACCGTTAAATTGAGATATAATTCATTAGTAAATTACAAAATTTACTAAATTACTTCTAGTGGTGCAATCTGGTTCGCGCCAAATTCCAATTCATTGTTTCAAGTGTTTATTCAATTAATATTCAGTGTTCAACTATTATTTCTTCGAGTGGTTACAAGTATTAATAAAGTTTAAGTATTTCATTACATTCTAGATTGTTTAACCAATATGTTTCCTTTGATCTCTGTACCAAGTGACCTCGTGATATAGTCCCTTCTTGCTCTAAATGGTCCTCCGAAATCTTATACTTCTCACATGTGCATTGTTTCATACTTACTTGAAGCTACCTTATTAAGCTATCCTGCATTTATCCATCTCACGTATATCATCGTCCAATCCCTAACATTGGTCCTCTCACGAGCCAGTCCCAAACAATGTTATTGATAGAGATAGGAATTTTTTGGTGTTTTCAAACCAAAGAAAGCGATACTTTGAAGTGTGAAATTTGGTGGTTTCAATTGAACTTTTCAGTACTTTCAAAACTATAGCAGATTCACGGGAAAGCATACCTTTTATGTTCTTAAACCATACAATCAAATTAACTTATACACATAACTATCAGTGGAATAAAATCCATCTTTCTGATATTGGAAAGCTTAGTTTGTTATTTGGCATGTTAAGGCCTTGTTAAATTTACTTTTCGACAATTTTCACAGCAACAATCACGACAATCGCATGAGGTCTTATAAAACAAAACCAAAACGACGCCAAACTCCAAAGAGAACTAAATACGTCATACTAATACTAATCGAATCCTAACACCGGTAATCAAGAGCTTGTAAAAGTACAATACAAAGTTATTTTTCATACTGAATGTCGATCGTGACGTCTTGCGGTAACTTTCGATACTAATGGATTCCTAATAATCGATAAAAATCCAATGAGGTTGTAAAAGCACAATATAAAGGTACTTTAGCGTTCAGTAAATGCTCAATAATTTTCGTTTTCGGCCTCTATCTCGCAAAAAAGTAAAAATTCGTGCCAAAATCACATTTTCATGTAAAATTTGCTCTTGCATGCAAAATTCGCATCAATTCGCGAGTACAAAAAACATTTTTCAGGGTACTGTTGTGTGTGTTCAAACTAGTTATTTCTAATACAGTTCTTAATAAAAAAAAAATTGTTAAATTCGCATTTACGAAAAATTCCTATCCTTAGTTATTGATGCAATAATAAGAAAAGCACATAATTTCCTAAAACTCTCCATGAATCTGAATCTGCAAAAGCTGAATAACAGGAACGATATAGACTACTTTTCCTGCTGCAATAGGATCTGTTTACTGTACTCATGTGCCTATCCATTTTTTTATTTATTTTATTTTATTTTTTTTAAATTTTATTAGCATAGTCCACATGCCCCATTACAGAGTAATAATACATGTGTTTTTGTACATTATTTACAGTTGATATTATCTTATAACTAGAACTTGTATATTATTTTTTGATTATATCCTAATTACCTAATTAAGCTAATTATTTCTACTTCTTAACAGTTAACTTATTTCTAATTACTCTTACAATTAATTATAATTTTTCAAAATCTATTTTGTTTAAGAATCTTGTAAAGTCTTGGAGGTAATGTTTAACTAGTTCGTTTCTTGTTACTGGCCACTGTCCACCTTTTAATCTTATGTTTTGTTTTAGTTCTTGTCTTTCGCTGTTTAGGAGAGTACATTCAAATATTAAGTGATTCACAGTTTGATCTTCTTGTTCACATTTACACAGTGCACTTTCCTGTATTTTAAATCTTGTATAATATTCTCTTGTCTTCCCGTGACCTGTTAAGATGTATCGCCTATCCATGTAGAAGCCTAGCATTCATGCGGATGACTACCTACGTATATTAAACGAAAAGTGGTGGCCAGTATTAATGTACAAGCTATTTGTAATTCTAAGGAACTATTCACTAATATTGATGCTACTTGGCCAGGGTCAGTACATGATTTGCGCATGTGGACAAATTCTAATGTGTATAAATTAATGATGGAAAATCAAACAAATGCACAACTTCTGGGCAATGCATTAGCTTTTTAGCTCATGCATGGACATCCACAGGAATTTTGCTAAAGAGGGGGGGGGGCAAACGAACAAATTTTTCCACCACTATCACTATGCTATTATTATTATTATTATTAGTATTATTATTTACACGCAATTAATTCTGTTTTTCACTCAACTTCACTTATATAAGTAATGACTTACACATAATGCATTTCACAGCTTCTTAGCTGCATCATCAGATGAGGTCAACTGCCGAGTTTGCTGGAAGACCGGTAGATGTCTCTGTTGGGCGTATCAGTGTAGTGATGAGGTCGTTTTCCTTTGGGATATCAAAATTAACCAAGTTATTCCTGTTCCTTTGAATGAAAATTTTTTCCCATACCGTTAGTTCTTTCGGTTTTGTTACAGATTTTACTAATTTTATGTCATCTTCAAATTCATGTCCTGTGGTCCAAAAATGATGCGCAACAGCCGACTTTTCTGTTTGTTTGTACTTTATATTTCTTAAGTGTTCCTTATGCCTTATATTTAAATTTCTCTTGGTTTTTCCAATATACAGTTTGCTGCAGTCTTTGCATTTTAATTCATATTATTATTATTGTTATTATTATTATTATTATTATTGTTGTTCATCATCATGATCATCATCATCCACATCCTTGATGTACTGCATTTGGACCCCTGGCTATGGATACGCAGTAAAAATTTAATGTAGAATCTACTCATTACAATTTCAAAAATTGGCCTACTATTCATATAAAATGGGAAATATGTAGCCTATCGTATTATCAGCTGCTAATACATGTCAATGTAGTCACTTTAATATTATACTACAAACTTGTTACAGTGAGTGTCCAAACTACGACAAGATAATCTCAGTTCTGTTGGAGAAGGGCACGAAGGCCTTGCCCGAGCATTGCCGCCTCACCCCAGGCATTCCCCTGAAGCCAATGTTAGCCCAGCCCACCAAGGGAGTCCAGGAGGTGCTGCAGAGGTTCGAGAACATCAAGTTCACCTGCGAGTGGAAGTACGATGGTGAGCGAGCTCAGGTGAGAAACTCCACTAGCATGTGCCCGTGATAATTATTTAAAAAATTAAAAATTAAGAGCTTAATAGTTAAATCATTATATTTATTAACACCTAAATCACGTGGACAACATACCACGATTAGATAGCGTCGCCTGGTAAAAGCGACCTTAGATTCGAGTTCCTTGGTCCAGAAAACCCCTGTATAGTGAGTTTCGTCCAAATAAAACAATGTTTGACCATATTAGGGCTTACAACATTCAAGCGATCGCGAAAGTTTTATTTTCAAGGTATGACAAAAATAGCCAAAGCCAACTGTAATTGATTTGAGAAACTTCATTTCAGCCATTTCATTATTACAGGTGGGACATTCTTTCATATTACGACAACTATTTTGGTTCATTACATGTCATAAATAATGAATTAGAATTGGTTCTGCTCATTCTGTAAAATCTACCATGTCTTTTGCTTCATACTACATGAAAAGCATTATTTAAAATTTATTATTATTAATGAAGGTACATGAGGGATTAAATGAAAATTATAAACTGTTTCCAGGTTGTCAGAACATTTATTTAACTCGTCAATAATAATTTAACAAAACTATCACATTACGGGTGGGACAAAAAGTCACTTTTTGTTATTTTACATAGTAATTAACCACATATACTTTTTGAAGTTAATCTTATACCAAATTGTACCTTAAGAAGATGTATATTTTCTCAAATGAAAATGGACATAGCTGATTACTCTTGACTACTTGGTATTAAAGAGTTAAAATCATGCTAAAAATGGCAAAAAAAAGTAACTCAATGCAATCAATTAGTAAATCGACAGATTTTACACATGAAACCACTTCAGATACACCTAAGTCCTTAAAATTCAGAGAATTTGAGGTTTTCAACTTATTTTTGACCACCCAATTACAATAATTTTATAACTTCTCTCTTTGAGGGAAAAATTCCCGTATTTTATGAAATGGCTGTGTTGTAACACTATACTCATGTTTAAGGGTAAAATCACATGGGCATGGACCCATTTTTTAGAACTCTAGATTCTCTTCATAAAACCCTTATATCATACGAATTTTGTTATAGACAGATGTGTGGAGAGGAGATGTTGTCTTGGCGAATGATTTGGTCCGACCCACCTGCCCTTAATGATACACTTTCTTTTATATCACGATCTAGCGAAAACTTCCTTGTTCTCCGCCATTTTTCTGCTCTCGTCCTCGTGATTGGATGTTGGAGGTGTGACGTCATATTGCTAAACGAGGTATGATTGTGGGTGAACAGTTTGATAAACCTACAAAGGTACAAGCCACTAGCTGCTCGTAAGAAATGGTGGTTGTGCTATTCAGTATATTGCTCCTTAACTAACATAAACGTTCCTAACCTAACAAAACAGCAGAGCTTGGCTGAAGCGCAGCTTAAAATCGTCTGCTGTCACTATATACAAGAAGAACAGTTGGTCACACTGCCTTACTCATAAACAAAAAACATCACACAGTCCGTGGAATTGTGAATATCGCGTGAACGGGTCCGCGTCATTGGGATTATGCCGTGTATTAATACAGTAAAGAAACTATGTGTTAAAAGTCCTATGACAACATGTTAACTGGACGACACTAATGCTCCATGTGGAGAATAACTAAAACTACATTCTCATCACATCAAATTACTGGCTATCCGGGTTGGGCCGCGTCGTGTTTTTAGCGTCTGACGTTTCGGACATCCTATCATGTTCTTCTTCGGAGAAAGATTCACATTAAAAAGTGCCTGTGAAGAATAAAAAGTGTTGTTTCAGATTCACTGTGCAGAGGACGGCGTGATCAGCATATACAGCCGCAACCAGGAGAACAACACGAGCAAGTATCCTGACATCATCGCACGTCTCCCGAAGGCTGTGAGCGAGGGTGTGAAGTCCTTCATTCTCGATTGCGAAGCTGTTGCATGGGACAAGGAGAAGCAACAGATATTGCCGTTCCAAATCCTCAGCACTCGGAAAAGAAAGGTGAGTTCCTGTCTCCCTAATGCACGGCCAGATCAATGTCAATACTGCCATTCAGAAAACAGAAATTTCCTCTCAGGATCATTCAATTGAATGAAAGGTACTTCAGTATTTGAATACCGTACATACTCGAATACTACCTGTATATTTATTTCAAAAATCACGAACAAAAGACTGGGGTGTGGTTATTATTTGAATACTAGACTCCTCTCATCTGAATTTTGACATTTTGTACCATATCGGCTCAATATAGCACAATGCTTTGTAGTAGCAACAGTAGCAAAGCTGTAGTGAAAGGAAAATGAGACAAAGAAAATGCTTTCATATGCACATGATCTGCCAGTAAAACAAAGCTTTACGCATAGAGATGCCAAGCAAACAGTGCAGTACAAGCAGAACCACTAATTCAAGAAAAGTTTGGTGAATTTCCATGCGACTTTGACCTTGGATCGGACGCACTCATTGCGTGTGGATTCCCGCTGAACAGTTTAATTCATGAATTGAGTGTTGTTATTGTTGTTGAAAGTGTTACGCTGGGTTTATAAGACTGTGAGATTTTGGCTGGCTGTTAGCATTTAATTATTTTAACCTATCATATTTAATTCTTTTATGATATGTAATGTTAATTTAAACTGTTTAATTAAGAATAACACTGGCAAAATAATTTTATATATGGGCATATAGTTTTTTTTCAGTCAATAGACGCATGGCCTACTATATAGACCAGCGTTTTTCAACCATTATGCTGTGGAACATTGGTGTGCCATGAATGATCCACGAGAAAATTAAAATAAAGTTATCAATCCTTAATTAAGTATTCACATTTAATGTATAACAATTTTAATTCTAATGTATTGATATAATGGGGTGACTGTATTGCGTAACAATTGATCACATGTCATAAGGGTTTGGTTGTCAAATAAGTCATTTTCCTCCGGGAATAGAATATATGGGTGAATCTTCAAATACGGGAAAATTTGGAGTGTGTAAAATCAAATTTTTTTACTTTGTTTAAAAAATCTAAAAAAAATCACTAAAATACTTCAGGGGTTACTTGATTATAATATGACACCAGCAGAGCTTAAATGTTTATATTTTTAGTTATTTTTTTAAAGCCATGTGGATGACATCCGTGTACATGTGGATGGCAGAAGGCCACATTAATGACTAACTTTGGCAACAATCTGCTTTTCTTTATGTGATTTCATATTTTTCTCAGCATACTTCAGTTGATTGTGCACCAAATTTGCAAATTTGTGTGCATACTCCGGAATTAATGTAATTTTAACGAGACTGTGTTTTTATGGTTTTGGGGGAGGGGGGAATCAAGCAGAAATTCATTTAATCAGTTTTAAGGTCTTAAGTACAGGTCACAGACACCGTAAACACAATAGTATCCTACATTTATCATCTACATGACTTGAGAGTCATCCACATACCCCTTCATGAGACATGTGGATGACACAAAAATCAGGCATGTGGATGACAAAAAAGGAGTTTAAGTGGTCTCGGCAAGCCATTTCTGAACCTCTGTAAGCTCAACTTCAGTCAAGTACTTTGAATTGGAAGGTTTATCATAGTGCATAATCAAAATTAATAAATATTCACTTTCTGCCTACTTTCTAGAAGCCATGTTAATGACGGGGAATAAAAACGCTTTTCTTGAAAATGATGCAAAGTCCTTTGTTAATCCCAAACTGTTTGTAAGCAAGCAAAATTCAACATTACAATTCAACCACAAGCTGCCCTGTTGGCTTTCTAACACTGTTGCCAGTTTTACAAATTTCTCATTTCTGCAAAAAAAATTCCATTCTTTTCAGCCATGTGGATGACCAAAAACTCTTGGGACATTCTTTATGTTCATTAGGTGGGGTGACAATTTTATTTCATTTTATTTTTTAGGGGTTAATATTCTTCACACATTCATACTCAATGACAGGAAAAAAGTTGAAAAGGAAATAACATTTTGTTTTGTGGAAAAATGCATTAGAATATACAAAACCGAGGTTTGGGACAGGGCATGTGGATGACAATTCATTGAATTAAATTCGATTTTGGAATATCAGAATTTAAAGTTAGTGACAATTCAAAGTGATAGTTGTAGTATGGAAGTAGTAGAAACAAACTATTATTTTAATTTTTTTTTAAAGTTGAATTTGAAGGGAAATATCACTCCGGAACACAAATTTTCCCGTATTTGAAGAATCACCCATATAATAATATAGGTTCATTGGAAGACTTGTTTTAAGCATATAGAAGAATCTTAGCAGAACACTGTTTACCATTTCGTGTTGTAAAATGTAAGAGAGGTATGGTATTTAAAAGTTAAGAAAACTTTAGGCCTAAATTTAAACATATTTAATCAATATTAGGGATGGGTCCTCGATACTCTTGATACTTGCATGGTATCGGTATTGAGCGATACTTCAGAAAACTCGCTAGGTACAGTCGGTCAAATAAAAAACGTCGGGACTCGTATGCAGTTAAAATTAAAATTTGAGCGCATTAGTTCACAAGTTTCCTATAAAAAACATAAAATACAGGTCATTTTCGGAACATATGAGGCCATGCGACAGGAGGGAAAAAATGAACGAGGGAAAAAATTAACAATGCGGAAAGCTCAACACACGATATTCAACTTAATGTATTGTCATAATTCATTTTGCTTTGTGTCATCGCCACATACAAATGCTAAAGTGAGAGAAAGTGTAGTTAGGGCTGTAATTGACCTGCATTTTTCGGCCTCTGAAGCAGCGAGAAGGTTCCATATTTATGAAAGAGCAGCTCAGTGCAGTGGTGCGAACTTTACTATAATGCGACCGGAAGTTTTCATAGGAAGCGTGTATCTGCGGAAGGCCGTGTTTTTCGATGCTAGACTGGTTGCAGAAGTTGAGCGTAAGTAATTGATTTTGCACTAGAAGTACCGGTATTATAAAATAAAATCTTTAAAAAATGCTCCTTGAATAAACATATTCCTCGCGAATCTATTAATTATTAATATTATAAAAATTTGCAACCAAGAATATGGCGGATTTGAGGCATATAGCCACAGCCTTCTATACATGTTTGTTTTGGAACAAAACTGACTAAATAATCAAGAAAATACATGGGTAGACAAGAGGCGTGTGTGAACCTAACCTTAAGTCTTCCTGTACATGCGCATATGCTCGTTCGTGATACTTAATCAAATACCGCCCGACGCTTTTTATTTGACCGACTGTACTTTTTTGATACTTTGGTAATTCTGCAATTTAAGGAAATGCAGTATCTCTTTCTGCTTTTAGTAGTCTATTAAATATAGTAAATACTTCTATTTCTCCTTGAAATGGAGAAAACCACTCTGTGACTTTTGTATAGTCATAAATAAAGATTTTCAGACTTTAAAATCCAAACAGAAGAGATTCTTAATCGTTTCGTTTCCTGTCAAACGTTTAGTTTTAATGTAGAGTTTAAAAATAATTATAGGCTACTGATGACATTAAATTTTGTCTCTTATTAAATATACACACTTAATTAATTTAGCTGGTATTACGCAGTTCTCTTAACTTTTAATTTTTAATGTATCTATTCATTGAAACTGTAAATGTTGACGGTATCGAGTATCGAGGAAAAAATCATGTATTGGTATCGAGTATCGATGAAATCTGGTATCGACCCATCCCTAATCAATATCTTTTGTAAAAAGTTTGCTTTACTTTCAGACCGTGAAATTGACATCTGAGTTCACTGGAGTGTCAGAAATTAGCACATATGAAATTCTTAAAGAGGTGTTAAACACCAGAAAAGTGTTGACCGTACAATGTGACATGTTTGTGAAATCAGCAATTTGCAAAATTGTATTTTGTCCCCCATAACAACTCCACACATCAGAAACGATGCCAATAAATGAGTAAGGATCCTGAGACAGAATGAAGCCACTAGATGTCAGGGTATATAGCATACTTCCTGTTTCAATGTTGTCAGCTCTGCTTACGCAATTGAATGAAACCTAACGAATGAGGACCAGGGAGCCGAGCACAAGATATTGTTGTTGTAAACATGGGCCATCCTCAACTTTTCCAGTGATTTCTACCTTCGGTTCTTTGCTACACTGCATTGTCACAAACATTGAAGTATGCACACACTACACAATAGTAACGTCCCTGGTTTTCAATGTTTAGAAGAACATGAGTTAAATTAGAAGGTGCTACAGTACGCAGGCTTGATTGTGATCTTGTATGACTTTCAGGATGCGAACGAGTCAGATATAAAAGTGCAGGTGTGTGTATTTATGTTTGATCTGCTGTACCTGAACGGTGACCCCCTGGTGCGGGAGCCGCTTTCAAAGCGCCGTGCATTGCTACAGAAACATTTTGTTGAAGTGGACGGGGAGTTCCGGTTTGCGACCAGCATCGACACAGATCTGCTGGAGGAGGTGCAGGACTTCCTGGAGGAGTCAGTCAAAGGTTAGTATCTCTGAGTAAGTAAGAGTTGTGTACCATAAATATTAATTATTACAGGAAGTTAGTAACAGTGAAGTTTTTCTAATATAGTAATATAAGAATTGAGTCAATTTTTGTGACACTTACTTCACTTGAGTCCTCTATTTGGAGACTAGTTTCGGGAAGTTATTCCTCCCAGCTGCAGCAGCAGCAAGCAGCAGTCAAAATGGAATGAATATGGGAGGAATAACTTCCCGAAACTAGTCTCCAAATAGAGGACTCAAGTGAAGTAAGTGTCACAAAAATTGACTCAATTCTTATACAGTGGACTCTTAGTAATTCGAACCCCAAGGGGAATTAGAAAAAAATCGAATTATCCAAATTTCGAATAAACCAAAACCGTGACTTTTTGAACGAAAATGCCGTAAAAATGTCAAAAATAAACTCATTGCAATAATTATTGCATAGTGAATCTTACCTATGACTGCCATCCAGTTGTTAGGATGTTAAATGAAACCATTTCTTTTTTCACACTAAAACCGTAACCCTAAATTTAATAAAGGAACTGGTGTATGCTCTACGCTTTGACATTTTCAAACACAGTCACACTTGGAGGATAGAATGAACACTAAAATTTTCACAGAAGTGTTGAATCCCTCCAAGACTGTAGCGGACGGGGTGAACTTCGTATTCCACTGAACATCTAATCAGCAGGAGGAAGATAACGGTGGTTAAAAATAACTTTAGTACGGTACCTGCTTGCTTCTACCGACTGGGGTTCTTCAGCGAAATAGAGAATTCTTGTGGAATTCCTGGGAGCAATTAACTCTTGGAATCCTTACAGCATTAACTTGAGACAAATGTTGGCTTCGATTTATCCAAATTAAGCTTAAAAAAATTCGAATTAATTGCAATTTTTTAACATATATTTATATAGGAATTTCAAGGGGAATGAGTATTTATTTGAATTATACAATATTTTGAATTATCCAACGTCGAATTAACCAAATTCGACTGTATTACTATGTTGTGTACCATATTCACTTGGCTATAAGACCCGGTTATTTTCCTTAATTTGATGTTTTAAAATGGGAGGGTCTCTTATAGGTGAGAATGTCTTCAATAGGCCAACAGATTCGGGGGTGGTTGTTGGGTTTGCCGTTAAATGTCTCTGTAGTTGACCTCCATTAAATATTGGGGGAGTGTTTTGCGGGACCTCCAATATGTGTGTCACACAATATACATAGCAAGACTCGTGGTTTTAGACACAACATATAATACATAATTTTATTGAATAAATTGCACTATTTCAATCAGTATAGCAGTGTAATAAATTAATGTTCGTAGTTTAGACTTTGTAAGACAGTATTTCAGTGTTATCTTCACTAACTCGTAGCACAAAGAAAAAAAATGTGCGTGAACGCTACACGACAACTGAAACTTGTTTTAATCTTTGGATTTTTTCAATTTTGGATTGTTGGGCTTTTTAATATTGGGTTTTTGGACTTTTTAAAGTTTGGACTTTGGATTTTTTAAATTTTTGTTCTTTTAATTTTTTTAATTTTGGAATTTTGACTATGTGCTCACAAAACATGCTGCTCCGAAGTGTTAAGGGTGGACCAGGAGGGGATAAGTCATACAGCTGGAAGCTCAAGGTTATGGAGGAAGCTAAACAATTTACCGTTATATCAAAAGATTGTCCAACATTGCCACTTTTATCCAAGTTTGAAACTTCAATTTTTGCGAGTTTTAATATTTTTTTCAATTTGAGGATTAAAAGATCAGAAGGGTCTTATAGGCGAGGGGGTCCTATAGCCGAATAAGGTAAATACAGTCAAAAAAACAAAACAATCTGAAAATATGGGTAAAAACTTATATTACAAATTTTTTAAACTCATTCATTGATTTTGAATTGTCTGCAGGTAACTGTGAAGGTCTCATGGTGAAGACACTGGAGGAGGAAGCCACATACGAGATTGCCAAGAGGTCGTGCAACTGGTTGAAGCTGAAGAAGGACTACTTGGAAGGAGTGGGGGACACACTGGACTTGGTGGTGATCGGCGGGTACCTGGGGCGAGGGAAGAGGGCGGGAGTGTACGGGGGTTTCTTGCTGGCGTGCTACGACCAGGATAATGAGGAGTACCAGAGCATATGCAAGGTGAGTGCAGGCAGTAGCCAAACCAAAAATTCTAGTTACCATTATTCATGTCATGGGTAGAGCTCGAAATTTGGGTAAACTTAGCATTACTCAGGTAAAGCACTGAGGAAAGTTGGAATAAAATATACAATTCTACAGTGAGTCCAATGCAAGAGTTGGGCAAACATGTGGGTTTCTGCATTGTGACGGGCACAGCTCCAACTCCCAAGCAATCAGGTGAAATGTCTATGCAAATAGAGCTGCGAACGGTGTAATGGTTCAGGTTCTCACATTTACAGTTGGAATTACAATGAAAATAACCACATACCTCATCACAAGAGATGTTGGAAATGCCCTCCACACAACAATGGCACCTTTATAGGAAATTTTCTTTCACACGCATAAGCTCAGCTTCCGATTTTCTGAAGCTCAATTTCTCAGCGCATGACTGAGTTCATTTCTCTTGTGATATTGTCTTTTAAGTTCTCCTAACAGTGTGCGACTATAATTTATGAGGGAACTTGAAAAATAAAGTGTCTAGGTCAATTCCCCGCTCATTAGTAGAACATATCTAACATGAATATTGTATGGGATTGCTTTGCAGATTGGCACAGGCTTCAGCGAGGAGGACTTGCAGAAACACTCAGAATTCTTGAAGGCACACTTGATAGACTCTCCACGACAATACTACCGCTACGACAGCAGCCACGAGCCAGACCACTGGTTTGAACCTGCACAAGTGTGGGAAGTGAAGTGTGCCGACTTGTCTCTCTCACCCGTCCATCGCGCAGCCATCGGAGTTGTAAGTCTCTCTTTTAACTAACCTCTCTAGCTTCCATTGGAATGAATTTCCTTAACAGGGAAACTTGCTGGGAGTGGGCCATTATACCTTATTTATCCGAATATAAGCCGCCCCTAAATATAAGCCGCACCTGCCTTTTTAGCAGTAAAGTAAAAGAAAAATAATTAAATCAACCCCACAGTGAAAAAATAAATTGCCTCATTTTCATAATACTAAAGTAACACATTTCTTAGCTGAAATAGGCCTGAAATATAAAAAATAAAGTATCAGCTGACTTAGGTTATGATATTCTAATTTTATTTAATGTAATTAAATAAAACTGATGAAAAAGAAAACAGAAATCAATACTTTACACTTCATATGACTATCAGTGTTGAATTTCGCACGATTTTTCTATTTTTCATAACTGCACTTTCAGTTATCATCAGTTCAAAATTGACTTAATTCACATTCCCATATGTTACGGCATTTTTTTTATTTCTGAGCAGCTCATAATACATGCATATTCTGTAATACCGCTATCAAAAATGGCTAAATATGCAAAACATCACTTGCTTACGCATTTTTATGCATCTTCTATGATGCTTTGATTAAAATTTATATATTTTTGATGTTAAATTGATTAATATGTCGATAGTCCTGGAGATTCGAGATAATCGATAGGTGGTGGTGCTTGGGAACCAGCTACGATGGATTGTGCTCATTTTTACCATTATTGCCTAAAATCACTTTTATGCGATTTTAAGCCGCAGGCATATTTTGCTGGGCTTAATCTAGGAAAAAAAGTGCGGCTTATATTCAGATAAATACGGTATATAGAAGTAGAGATCTCTGAAATTTGCAATATATGATAGAATTGTTTTAATTTTAATAAAACATAATTTCTCTTTCTTTAAACAAATTCCTACAAATATTTTTTTTTTGTTTTGACAAATTCTTTTAAACATTAATTTGAAGGCATGTGTCCTTCGAGTGGCAATTTTCTCGTTCTCGGCTAGCTATTCTTCTCTGCAGGGCGTTACCACTCCTTGGTAGAGCTATGATCGTCTTTCAGGGTTCCTCTTATAGTCAGTATGGCAGGAAATTCAGCACAATTATAAAATAATTTTCGTAGATTTATTCAACTTAATGATGGTGTAGATACAGAATACTTGTGTGTCGCTTATAGAAAGTTAAGGTTATGATGTAACTGCTGGAGCCTGTTGCGTGTTGAATATGCAGACAGAAACACGATATGTCTGTTCTATGTAAACTCTGGCAGCCAACTCTTCAGTTGGGGTGTGCATGCTCATTTTACAGGAAGCACATTTCGTTTTAATCGGGGGTTACTTAACTAGTGCAAAAATGAATATTGCATTCTAATTGGCTAAATAATAGCTTTTGAATGACTGTCTTAGCTTGAATATTCCGTTATGAATCAAGTAACGACTATTCTGGGGAATAACCTTACAATAACATTACTATGCTCATCCTTCATGCAGGACAGGCATAAGTACAGCATCCTATTCAGCATGCAATGCATTTTCATCATATTAATGTCTCTATACCTCAATGAAATGATAATATTGATATCAATTATTAATTAACAGGTCTTTAGGGTGCTATAGGCTATTGGCCTGTGGTAATTCAGCTTCAAATTCATTTTTAAAGAATGCTTTCATGATTTCCAGTACTAATTCCCTTGTGACTTTGTCAACAAATAAATGCATCGCTATGGTACGATAGATGCTTCAAAACAAACGTGCAGTCAAGGAGGAAGATCTGCGACATGATGCATGTTCCTGCACATTCAGAATACATGTCCACTCCATAAATTCTAACTTCTGTGGCTTCCCAAACTATTTTCTTTATGATGAAATACAAATTCGGTTGAATTATTAAGAAATGTTTATTTCTTAAATTACAAGCAATCACTAGAAACTTAGGAAAAGTTAGAAAAGGCTCAATATTTTCTAGAAGTGAATCAAGCTGACAATTAATAGAAATAGCTTTAATATAGGATTGATCGTAATTAGTAGGGTTCAGATGTTTATGACTTTAAAAAGTTGAAAATATGACTGCAAATATGCCCTTAAAATTGACTAAATATGACCCAAAATCCCTAAATATGACCTAATAAAATAACATATTTTCAAAAAAATAAATGTTCCAATTAAAAATGTTTAAAGACACTAAATTCTTACATCGCACGAATTTAGATAATAATTTTTTAACCATTTTGGTGATTTACAGTTTTACTTGAAATTAACTCCTATTTTTTTTTAAAGAATTTGCTCCTGTTTGCTCGCTTCATCAGCTCCAAATACTCCTAATATTTTGTAGACTTGCATGCAATTGCATTTATTTCAAAATTTAAGTCACTTATTACTTTGGCATAAACATTAAATTAATTAAATAAATTTCAAATTTAACCCAACGATGTAGTATGTACACTATATAACTGTGCTTCTTTACCGAATTTATGACTAAAATATGATGTTAAATTACAAATATGACCGAAATATGACCAAGACCATGAAAAGGACCAAAAGATGACTTTATATGCAAACTAAAAACGTTCCGATGAGGATAACAAGCGGGCAATTCGTGTTTAATTTGTGTTTGCGGCAAGAATGGCGGTCAAGATAAAAATGACATGTTATAACCATCTGAACCCTAATTATTAATAAATGAAATATTGGAAGTCTGAAAGAAATTTCCCTTTAAATTAGTAGTGGTAGTACCGGTATTTATTCATCCAGTTACATTACAAATGACATTGGCTACATCTCAAATATATACAGAAATGCAAAGTAAAATACATAGCTTATATACATTTGCCAAAATGTATATAAAATACCCTAGGATCAAAAAAAAGAACAGAAAAACATTACACCAAATACAGTGGAACCTCGATAACACCTTTTTTATGGTACCGAAAAAAATAGACGTCTTAAACGGGAAAACGTACTACTGAAAAAAAAAAAAAAAAAATCATATGGAATATGTAGATAGACCTATGTTTTCTAAGTTGCTCAGAACCACCCAAAAGTGCATCCTAATGACTCAGAAATACCCACAGTGACACACAGGAGTTTCTATGCCAAGCCATTAATTATGCGAGATTTATATTATGTAAACAAATACATAGGCCTAACGATTTTATTTGAAAAAATTAAAACTTGCAAAAATTTAAAGAATGTATGGGAGCTGTATTTAATGAAAAACCATATGAAATTCACAAAAAAAGCATCCACTTTTTTCTAAAATATCACACATGAAACAAATTGCACTCCACAATCTATTTAACAAACATAAAATATATATAATCAATAAGAATAAGTTTTGGTAAGTTTTGACTTACAAAATATGTGTGAAGAAGAATATTCTTATTGATTATATATAATATATACTTCACAATGTTTTCCCGATTAATTTAATCAAACATAAAATAACTGAAATTGTAATGGTTTAAAATTTCATATGTGCCAAAATGTTCAGCGAACAAAGTCAAATTACTAATGAAATGCGATCCAATACCCACGTGAGTAACATGATCTGCTTTTTTAGCCTACATTTCTTCAAACATTCTAATATTTTCTTCTCGACACCACACGAACCGTAAGAAATTTGAAACATATTTCACTTAGAGAACACAATAAAATTATCACGAAAAAAAAATGGCGGCTATACATTGCTAAATCCGCGCAAAACAAAATTACTAATGAGAAGCAAATACAATGGCTGACGATTGGTGTCCAAATGACCAATGAGAAGCAACTACAATGGCTGACGATTGGTCCCATAAAGCAAAGAGTACAAGAATTCTGATATAGATATTACACGATCGGATGCGCAATGGCTTGTGTTTGGCAAAGTGTGGTTGGCGAGCCAAATATGAACGTACTAAGCGTTAAACCAAAACGTGTTAAGAAACATTGAAACATGCAGTTAGTAAGATTTGGACTTCAAAAAACCGATGTACTATGCGGGAAAACGTAGTAATGAGGAACGTGCTAACGAGGTTCCACTGTAGTTCCAAATTACTATAACTAAACATATATCATAGATCCACTAGGTGCATTAAAGATTTTCTATTCTTTACACATTTCAATAAACTCGTATGACAGCAATTCAATAGAAATCTTTTTAATATTGTCTTCAACTTCTGGCATGTAGGTATTTCTTTAATGTACAATGGTAATTTATTAAATAAGTATGCTCTCTTTACTCCATTGCATAACACTAATGCCTACCAGAAAAGTTTCCTCTACACCGGCCTCTACTTGTTTAATAAATTACCATCGTACATTAAGGAAATACCTTCATGCCAGAAATTTAAAATAATATTAAAGAGATTTCTATTGAATTGCTTTCCTTATGACACTAACGAGTTTATTGAAATGTGTAGGCTAATTAATATAAAATTGTAATGTATCTGTATGTCTTGAGTTATAATATTTATCCATTTGTTATTTTTTTTGTATTGTTCTTATTCTTATCTTATATTGTTTCTTATTTTGATTCTAAGGTTCTTTTTTTAGTTTTATACAGCTATGTAATTTATACATATTTCATCTTAATTTGTATTTCTGTATATATTTGAGACTATCCAATGTCATATATAATGATGTTTACTGGATGAATAAATACTACTACTACTACTACTACTACTCCTACTTAAAACTCTCGGCCCAACTTGGCCGTTTACTAATTGTTACTCACAAATTAATAAACTGAAAGAAAGAAATGAAAGTTTGGTATAGGAAGACAATTTGGAATATTTAGAAATGATCAAGAATCAATAAATACACTTGAGCACTCCACGGTAACAGATTGGAACAATAGGAACGTATCCATGGATATTTTATATCTATACTAGCTGAAAAGGCCCGGCGTCGCCCGGGCTTTGTATTTTTTAATTTGAAATTAACTTATGAAGGACTTTATGTATGTAGAACTTGAAATGAAGAAAAAGATTTATCACACTCAAACTATTCCATCAGAAAACGCTGGATATAGCTTTTTATGGCTCATAGAGGATGTGGAATGCTGCATTCCGTTGCTTCTACACATCATGCTTGGGAGGGGTTGAAATAAGAAGAAACACAAATTACATAAGATTGTACTGACTTGACGGAAAATTTTATTTCTCATTCTCATGTTACTATACAATCGTTTCGGAGCTGAAATAAAAGAGAAATGCAGTATCACTTTCATACTTTTCTCCCCTAGAACCCGGGACATAATATACTGCGAGCATAGGACTCAAAATGTTCCATCCCATGCTTAGGGCCTATGATAAACATCCCTATTTCTCAACTAATACAAAGCCTACAGCGGAAAGGATTATTTATAGACTTTTGATATAGCATACTCACTCACTTAAGTTGTCCCTCTTATTCTACATCAAAATGTGAAGTGAGTAAATATTTCTTATGTCGAGGGTAGAGAAAGTTATGTGACTACATCACACTGTGCTTTATTTTCGTGGATTTCATTTTCAGTCATTATTTTCGCCAATATATTACATCGATGGAATCATAATTCGTTAAAGCATTAGGCTATATACTTGCCAAGGCCCTATGTAATCATAGTAAACAATTTACTGTTGCCATGTGAACTAAACAGCAATTCATTTTTTCAGTATAAAATTCTCAGAAATTATATAATTTTCAAGGGAAGGAGTATTTTGTTTGAATTTTAATGTCGACAGCTATACTTCCCGGGCTTAACTGCGTATGTGTGCAAAATGTCGTGTAAATTGGTAAAGAAATGTAGATTTGTATAAGGAACAAACATACATACATACATACATACATACACACTTTCGATTTTATATATTAGATTTCTTTTATAATTTTTTTACAAGGACTTTGATAGCATTTATGCATATTAGTTTTGCTTTATACTTATTCTTTTGAGAGCTTTTATGCGTTTTTTATATTGTTTTTTTATTTTTTTAGCTTATATGCACGTTTTTATTGTTTTTTATTCTGAAGAAATCACTTGTTGGGTCGCCTACACAGGTCAAAACCTATTGACTTCGACACTTTTAAGAAGTATGTTGAAGATCTGGCATCATCAAAAAAGATGGGAATTGTATAACAAACTGGTGAGAAGTCTCAAAAACTGGAGCAGTGGATAGGTTGACAGACACATCGCTCTACACTGAAGAGATTTGATGCTTCTGGTAAAGGCAAGGGAATTGAAGGTCATGGGAAGGCGACATTCAAATGAAAAATAATCTAGAAAATGTTTGAAATTATTAGCATTAACAGAACACAAAGTAATGAATTTTGCACCATAAGGCACATCTGTAAAAGAAGAAGAAGAAGTTGGGAGGAGCGAGGCAAGTTGCCTCTCTATGCAACTACGTAACTTAGAAATCTTTATGGAGAAACTCATTGTACCTGTGGATAAACAGGTAAGGAAAGAAGATACCGCTGGTATCTGAAACACAAGAAACAACCCCGATGGTGGTTTTGTGTAGACATTTACTGAAGAGGTATGTTTTGAAACGAACACTGAATAAGGAATATTCAGACCCTGAATACGACGGCCTTGAAGTACAGACTGTACAGAAGACGCAAGCCTTCAAGTCAAGAGATTGGTCCAGGGCTATCCAGCCCACGGTGATGGAGATGACAATCTTCCTGTGCCTGTGTCGCTCCGCGAAGGTTCGACATCTGCATGTACTACAAACCACGTAGTATGTGATATAACTGGTGGCATTTGTAACATGATGAAGAAATAAAAGTAATCGATTGTGTATTTCATCTTCTCTTCCTGTCTATACTACAGTAAAGTTGTCTGTAGATTAGTGTGTTTGGCCGTTATGACATTATAAAAGCAATTCAATAGAAATCTCTGTAATATTGTCTTCAACTTCTGGCATGTAGGTATTTCCTTAATGTATGATGGTAATTTATTATACATGTAGAGGCCAGTGTAGGCATTTGTGTGAACAGAGCAAACTTATTCCTTGTTTTAGCAATTATCGCATAGTGATTTGGTGAAATCAGCCCTGACAGCTCTTGCTAGGAATGTGTGGACACTCTCCATAGCTCCAGTGTACAACTACCCTACAGCGTGTGGCGTGAGCAGGACACATTCCAATCTCCTATACTATTTTCACTTTAAGAACAAAGTAGATGTAAACAAAGCCACGTGACAATGGAGCGCCTCATTGGCTAGTGGACGAACTGTAACTTTTGCTGCTTTGTATGCATACTCTTGCTCTTAATAAAATAGTTCGGTTCAAACCGTACATTTTTGTAGCTATTTTCGTGCAGATAAATTTAAAAACACATTTCTGAAGCAGATCTGTATATGGAACAAAATTAATTTGGTCAGATTTTCCTGACGCATAGTAACTAAGTGAACTAATTAAACCGTTACAACAGATGTAAATTGTAGGCGTTTACGACGGCTGTGTGAATGCTCAATCACGCCATCTTGGAATGAACTTGCCACAGCCCCCTCCTAATAACTTGGTTAGACCTGCTGAATGTGCGTTCATTTATTTATTTATAACGGTTATACAACACGTACGTGAGGACAAAGTCGTGTGCTAGAACAAGACAAAGATGTCGTCAAAAGTTACATGTAACTTACAGCTCTGATAGTGTTGGGGCGGTTACAAACAGAAATTAATTAATTCAAAAAGAAAACGCCTCTGAAGTGGGCAGCCAACATTGCAAAATGAGAGTAATTTTTTATACTCGTTAATATCTTCTTGTTAACTGTCTATGACTTTCTTAAATACTAATATTAAGCCTAATTTTGTACAGATGTATCGATCTTTTCAAAATAAATATAACATTTTTCGACAATGGTGCATGTTATAAAACATATTTTAAAAGTACTATTGAGAACACTGGAATATACACAAATCCTCATTCCTTTTCTTTCCGTGGCGGGTAAATCTCCACGTGGTATTGTCACATGCTCGGCAGAGTGGTACTTTAGAGTTTGTTTACATCTACTTTGTTCTTAAAGTGAAAATAGTATACCTATGATCTGCTTGTTTATGTACCCTTAAGAATTCATGCCTTTATTATCTACATGATTGCAGTGACTCGGAGTGGTAATTCTATTTATTATGAAAACGTTTATTCAATGGACAGTTTCTGAAATTCTTGAGTCAAAGAAACGTACTGGACGAATCCCTTTCATTGTCCTCCAAGCAAAATGTAATGTAGGAAAAATAGACGTGTCTTTCTTTTCCTGGAAAACATTACCCCGTTACACTGTAAATAGAGGCTCGGTGTTCTTGGCCTGCATAGATTAAAGTGTCTTATTGTTGTGCTGCAATTTTAAATACAGTAAAAGTAAGTAATAATCAACTGTGTGTTACATAATACACCTAATGTATTGTACCGTATTTATTCCATTGTATTTTCAGTTTCAAGACATAAAAATGCATTCCCCCTATTAAGAGACCACCCCTCTTAAAGACCACATTTTCTTGGAACCAGCGATGTTTGTTATATAGAGGTTTTACTGTATTTGTGCTGATTTTCCTGCCATTTTGAACACATGAATACCCCGAAAGACAATTGTAGCTCTACCAAGGCGTGGGGCGCCGAGACAATGAAAATTACCACTCGAAGGCTACTACAAGAAGGTAGATGCACCTTCAAACTTCGTTGCCCAACTTAGGTGGCAACGAAGAAGCGGTTATAAAACCCCTTCACCACTTAGGAAATAAACTGCTCTGTTATTGTCATGAAAGCCTCAAATCATTGTGTTGTTTTCTCTTGCAGGTTGATCCAGAGAAAGGCATTTCTTTGCGATTCCCACGATTTCTTAGGATTCGAGACGATAAGAGTGCAGAAGATGCCACCACAGCGTCGCAGGTTAGTGAACTCTGATATAAGTGTAGAGTAGTGTGTGTTAGATTTTGTAGGGTGATGGTGAGTTGGGGTATTTGCGTTGTTACAGGTGGCGGAACTGTATGGCAGTCAGGAACAGATTAAGAACCAACAAGGCTCGAGTAAAGTTGCTGAGGAGGATTTCTACTGAGTTTAGTTCATTTGCAAAACAAACAAAGTTTCATTACATTATTAATAAGTAAATATTTCGAAATATTAAAATTTGTTGCCATCTAGAATGTGTTTCAAAGACCTTTCTGCCCATCTACAGCAAAGCATACAACTGACAATTAAGCCTAAGTGAGCATTCACACCGAAGTAGCATAGCATGCGAATTGCACTACCTGGATGCAGGCTACACATCGAGTTGCATGGTTCACAGTTTTGCATTCATACCGAAGTAGCATATATGCAATCTGCATTTTAATGTATATATTTTCAGTTGAACAATTGAGAAACCCTTTTAAAATAATGTAATTCAACCAAAGTGCATATAAAACATTTATATCGGTCCCAAATTTCCACTGAGTCAAATGCCATAAAAAGATGTGTTTAAAATGATTACAAAATCAGTGTATAAAAGTTAAAAATTAACACACATTTCAACTCTGCCCTTGAGTCTACCTTAGGTGACTTCTCACCTACTCGCACATCTTTTTATTGGATAATGAAGGTATATAAAACACTGTAGGCTTTCACGGCCGGAGTCAATATTAAGCACTTCTTTCGGGCTTGTAGGCCATGGTCTATTTGACATTTGTGTGCCAAACGTTTCGTCCGCAACTGCGGCGGACATCCTCAGTGGCGGTGGAGTCTCGGGCGAAGCGTTCTGGTCGGCGGCGGCACACAAATGTCAAATAGACCACGGCCTACAAGCCCGAAAGAAGTGCTTAATAATGAAGGTATAGTTTCAGCACTTTTAATCCAGGCTTTTTTCCTACTAGTTTCGATTGACATATCGTATTGTCTACGCACGTAGAAATTGTATGTTAAATAGCTCTCTTTCTAGCAGTTTTCATGATAATTTTGCCATAATCTACCACTACGCAAGCAAATATGTGTTGAATTTTCTTAACAATTAGAAACCAGCTGAAAAGGCAACTCATGCATGCGTCATCCCGAATAGCATCACATGAAATAAGTCCAGATCTATCTGAAGAAATGAATGTCGCACTCTGCGAGCTGCACTATTGCCACGTTACTTTGGTGTGAAGACCTCAACTTGTTTATTTGGTATTTTAAATGAGTAACGTGCAGCGTGAATCCAAGTAGCACGTCGCAAGTGGCATGCTAGTTCGGTGTGAATGCTCCCTAAGGTGAAATAAAATAAATAATGATCACACACTTTATCTTGAGCCACACACTCCAATATGCTGAAAACAGTCCATATCAAGAACGCTTCACTCGAAAAAATGAGTATCGCAGTCCGTTCCCAGTATTGCCATACCCAAAAAAGGTTTCCTTCTATTTATTTATTTATTTTTTATCTGTTTACAACATATTATTCTGAAAATGAGAGAATTAAATCCAGGAACATTAGAATAATGGTGTTGTGGAAATGGTCGATATAAGTGACAACGGAGTTAAAAATGAAGATTGTTTAAACCAAGAAGTGTCGGACATCAGAGAACAAACTGGTGTTCAGACACTAAATGAAGATTTGGAAGAAATTGCTAAATGGCTTCAAAGCAACAAATTGTGCCTTAATGTAAACAAAACCAAAGCAATGATAATCAACAAAAAGAATACAGATAATCAAATGGATAGTGATATTTTAATAAATGGTATAAAAATACAAGTGTTGAATGAGATGAAATATTTAGGCATTTTAATAGACGATCAACTATCATTCAAATCTCATTATGAAAATACATTAAAAAAATTAAAAAGGAAAGTATCAATAATTAAACGATTAAGATTCTGCCTACCAGAGAAGACAAAAAAGTGTTTGTTCAACACAATAGTTAAGCCAAACATCCAGTATTGCAGTACAGTTTTCGTTAAAGCAAATCTAGAAATAATGGCAAAAGTTCAATTAGTTCTTAATGAAGGTATGAGGGCAATTCTGAATGTACCTCATTATGAACCGGTAAAGAACATGTTGAAAGCTCTCTTTAAAGATCAGATTTACCTTGATGCGATGACTTTCATTTACAAAATTGAGAATGGATTATTACAAGGAAATCTAAATAATTGGCTGAAAAGAAACTTGGATATTCATGAATTTAACACAAGGAGTGCATCAAACTACTATCTAAGCGTTAGTAATGCAACAAGAGTTAAATCAATATTTTATGAAAGCGTATCTAAATACAACAAATTGAACAATGACATTCGAACTTCAATATCAGTAAATGTGTTTAGAAAAAAGCTAATGAAGACAATAAGTGACCAGTACTAATTGACCTTGATGAACTAATGTAAATCAACCAATTAACTAAATAACTACGTAATATAAATACATTAAGAAGTGTGTGAATAGCAGCCAAAGTGAAAATGTATTAGCAGACTTGCTATTAATATTACAACTACAACTACAACTACAAATAAGTCAAATAAATGCAGTTTAAGGAAAAACAGTTTAGTGTGTTTTAAGCTGAATCTGTCGGAGAAAAAAACATGTCAATTTTTATTATTTTGCTAGAAAGTTGTATTAATTGCCTACTAACTGTCGTGAAAGATATTTAGTTATATTATGTATATTAATTCAGGTATTCAAGTACATGTACAATGCTACGACTATTTTAAACCGATTTTCTATACTCTGAAGACTGGGAAAAAGACTGTCTCAAGAAATATATTACAGAAGACAGTTCAGTGAGAGTGCTTTTGTGAGATTTCATAGATTTTATCTTATTTTATAAATGTGACGAAATGCAGTGTTTATTTTAATTATTGGAACTCCAATCCAGCAATTATTAATAATAGAATAGCGCAAAATATGCATGTTTGATGCGTTTATTCCATGGGTGTTTATTCACTGCAGAAACTAGTTAGTGACCACACTCTTCGGCTGCATGAGATGGCGTGGTAACTTTCGCAGGCATCATCGCACAATTTGCATACGCTCGTGAAAGAACTCATTCCTTCCGAATGACTAGCAGTTAAGTTCACTGAGAGAAGATCTTTCTCGATACCACGCTCTTGAACGAACCGACTCCTTCTGAATGACTCGCAGTTCGATCTGTTAACGAACTAGCTAGTTCACTGAGAGTAGATCGTTCACCATACCACGCTCTTGAACGAACCGACTCCTTCTGAATGACTCGCAGTTCGATCTGTTAACGAACTAGCTAGTTCACTGAGACTAGATCGTTCACGATACCAAGCTCGTGAACGAACTTTTTCCTTCTTAATGACTCGCAGTTCGATCTGTTAACGAACTAGCTAGTTCTCTGAGAGAAGATCGTTCACCATACCATGCTCTTGAACGAACCGATTCCTTCTTATTGACTCGCAGTTCGATCTGTTAACGAATTAGATAGTTCACTGAGAGTAGATCGTTCACCATACCACGCTCTTAAACGAACTGATTCCTTCTGATTGACTCGCAATTCGATCTGTTAACGAACTAGCTAGTTCACTGAGACTAGATCGTTCACGATACCGAGCTCGTGAACGAACTTTTTCCTTCTTAATGACTCCAGCAATAAGATAGATGCCCTGAAGATGGTGTATAGAATAGAATAGAATAATTCTTTATTTGTTCCGTAGATCTCAAAACAGTCTTACGACTATGAGATATGGAACCCGTCAAAAGTGTACAATTATAATTACATTATGAATTACAGTATTTGCAGTATGGCAGTAATTAAAGGTACATTAAGACTAACATTGGAACACATTCCATGAGCCACAAACGCTGTGCAAGTGTGAACTCTGTGGCCAGTTTTGTGACAGATATCATATTGAATTATGTAAAAAAAGAATCAACTCAATAAGTGACTACGCAAAACTCAAGCGTTAAACAATCTGAAATGCACGTTTGTGCGCGATACAGTTTCATCATTAAGACTAACAGCGAGTTACAGCTACATGGCATTAATAGTGTAAAGGCACCGAAAAGCCTTGGTGGCGAATCACAATAGTATATTGAGGATGACCACAAGTTGGTTCAAATATATTTGATTTAATATTTTAAAGACTTCGATATTGACAAGGTGGAGTTAAGTTATTTTAGTACAATTAAAATAAGTCAATATGGCCTGTTTTATGAACATTGGTAGTTGCCGATTTTCTAAAACCAAAATATCATATGCAGTAGCCCGGGTTCCATTTCATTGTAGAGGGATTTTTTGTTGAGAAAGAGAACTTTCCATGAATGGGGGGAAAGTTTATCAAGTGGCCAGTGGGTGTTGGCTACACTGCACAAGATGGCCGAATTCGAGAATGGAGCCGTGAAAGACACCGGAATTGTGATTTTCAGTATTATTTGCAGGTAACATACTAATTCTGTATACATTACTTAACCAAATATTAAAGTGGAAATACTAATAGTTATCTAGAAGATTGGTATATAGTCCGGATGAAACATAATTATGAGATAATGGTACGTGACTTTTGGGCCACGTGGTCCTACTAAACAAAAAACGTAGGTACCGGTACCGGTAATTACCTCGGATGTCAGGCCTTGCTAAATCCAACATTGGTTAAGAAGTGGTCCAAGCCTTGGTTCATTACTCCTGGAAAAATATCCATAAAAAAGAAATGTGAAGTCAAGAATCACTACTTGAAATCTATCTAGTTTTGCGGTTTCAAACTGAAACATCAATTAACTTATTTAGCTTTGTGCAAGAAGAATAATAATGAGACTCGAAATTTTATACTATTACATAGCCCTATGCTGATTTTTATCGTAACTTTAATGTGGCAGTTAGGTTAGAAAGATTGGCATTTACTTCAGTTGTGGTGGTCCTGCTATCACTCTTAGTAATAACCAAACTAAAATTTGTAGGGCTACTAGAATGTACACAGTCTGTTAGGTATTGTGAAGTAGGTGGGGATTGTAGCACTGGTACTTTAGTCGACTTTTTAAAAATCTGTCCATGAAAAATGGCCAGATGTGATGTTACATTGTTCTTCTAAACCTGTAGAATCCATGGGAAAAACCAAATATCGGGTGCCAAATAGGCTCCTCCCATACTCGCTATCGGGACCCGCCCGGGAAGGAGGGGTTTAGGGCGGGGACTAACTAAATTAGTACGTTTACATGCAGGATTCAGATCGATCTGAGTCCGATCCCAGTGTTGAAATAGTCATGTAAACACAGACTCAGTCCGGAATGAATTTTCGATCCGATCCTCTGCAAATGGAGGAATGGATCGGATTCAATTCCATGTAAACGCTAGCGAACTCAATCCTGGTGCGCGCGCATACACTCGCATGGCGTTTGTCATTTTGTTCTGTCAGCTGATAATCAATTTAATAAAAAAAACACCCACTCACACTATAATATTAATATCATTGTTACTCTTTTATGTCATAATTTGTTTATGGTGACTAGAAATTATTGATAGAACACACTTTTTATTTATATTTTTAATCACGGAATAAGTGCGGCCTTTGTTTAAACAGGTTAGCCACAACAATAGCCACACAAAACCAAGTTAGCCAATAGTCCAACAAATCTCAATCCACTCCTAGAACTTGCCATGTAAACAGGGAACGTATTGAGTTGGGATCGGACTCAGATCGATCTGAATCCTGCATGTAAACGTACTAAATGAAACAGTGGGAGACATCTAGTAGGTAATGGTGGAATTATTTATTCTGTTTATTTATTCTGGCAGAGCTAAGGCCATTTGGCCTTCTCTTCCGCTCTACCAGTAAAAAAAACTACATTACAATTACATAACACAAATACATAATATTACAGATAATTAATTAATACCTAATACTTAAATACCAAGAACTAAACATAGTTATAATTTATAAACTAGAGTGCTATAAAACATTAAATTATAAAAGAAAATTACAAAATTAAATTACAAAATATAAAAATACTAAAGAAAATAATTAGGATTATAGCCTAAGATATCTAAAATTATACTAACGAATACTAAAGAGAAAAACGTATAGTTTAATATAAAAAATAGCTCCAATTAAGATTTCTAGTTACTACGATGAAAAACAAAACTAAATTACATGGTTTAAAATTAATATGTTAACTTCTCTCTGAAATTTACCAAGAGTTCGACAGCCTCTGATCGTGCGGGGGATGGAATTCCATTGGCGAGCTACTGATACAGAGAATGAGGATGAATAGGATGAAGAGCGATGGAGAGGAATAGAGAGTAAATGACTATGTTCTGATCGTGTATTTAGGGTGTGATGAGATGACAGGTTAGGGAAGCGGTTAGATAAATATGATGGTGATGATGTATGAAGAATTTTGAAGAGGAGACAAAGACAGTGAAATCTTCTTCGGTCATTCAGACGGAGCCATGACAACATTTCGAAGGAAGGCGATACATGATCGAACACACCTACATTACAAATGAATCGTATGCACATATTATGAACACGTTGCAACCTTTGGGATAAGTTAGAGCTCAAATCCGTAAACAGGACATCACAGTAATCGAAGTGGGGCATGACCAGGGTTTGTGTTAGAGTCTTTTTTACAGCAGTAGGTAAGGGCATATTTAATCTTTTAAACATATGAATTAACGAGTTTACTTTTTGACATGTTTCGTTAATGTGATTTTCCCAAGTTAAATTTTTGTCTATCAAAATGCCGAGATTTTTTACCGAATCGCTAAGTGGAATTACTGAATTATTGATTTTAATGGGCATAAGGTTGATTTCATTCAGCTTATTTCTCAGTCGCTGATGTCCCACAACTATTGCCTGTGATTTTGCTGGATTCAGATTGAGTCCCAAACTGTGCGTCCAGTCATCTATTGAGTTAAGGTCGTCGTTTATGCTAGATATTGCGTCGTTGATGTTGTTAGTATTTGAATGTATGTACAGTTGTAAGTCATCCGCGTAGAGATGGTATTTGCTGTGTTGTATATAGTTAGTAATGTCGTTTATGTACAGAGAAAATAGTAAGGGTCCAAGAATGCTTCCCTGTGGGACTCCTGTCTTTACAAAGCGCCATGTAGAAGAGCGATTATTGGAAATGACACATTGTCGGCGTTCGTGCAGGTATGAGCTAAACCACAGAACAGCAGTATCTGACAGATTTAACATCTTGAGTTTAGCAATAAGAATGTCTTTGTCTACTGAGTCGAAAGCTTTAGTCATATCAAGTAAGACAAGTATTGTCATTTTCCGTTCGTCACAGGCTTGGCGTATGTCTTCACAAATGTTCAGTAACGCTGTGGTCGTGCTATGTCCTGCCCTAAAACCAGACTGATAGTGATTTAGTAGGTCATTTTTATTGAGGTAGTCAGTCAGTTGGTTGTCTACAATTCGTTCTAGTGCCTTGGAGAGGGTAGGAAGAATGCTAATAGGCCTATAGTCTTTAGGAGTTTCAGGGGATTTTGTTTTAGGAAGGGGTTTTACGTAAGCTTGCTTCCACTGTTTAGGGTAGGATGAAGTCATAAGGGAGGCGTTGAAAATATGAGTAACTGTAGGTAGTATAAATTGTATTATTTTATTTATTAAAATTATGTTTATTCGGTCCGGGCCCTCTGCTTTTGTCTTTATACGCTTCAATGCTTTAATTACGTCATTTTCACTAACGTATGTGAAGTGAAAACTGTCTCTGTTAGTTGTTGTATTGTGTAGCAGCTGTTGAATTGTTTGCTCTTTGTCAACATCGTCTATTTCTGAGGGAGTTTTTGTGAAGTGGTCATTAAGGAGTTCCAGTGATAGGGTGCGGTCGTCTACCTGTGTCGTGGGTTTACACAGTCCCATAGCTTTAAGGTTTCGCCACATCGCTGCAGGGTTTGCACCAGGTTCAATGAGACTGTATGCATGTCTGAGTTTAGCGTTTCTGATAGCTTGGTTTGTCCTGTTACGGTGATGTTTATAATTATTTAAATTATCGTCATTTTTATCTCGTCTGTAGGTCCTGTAAGCATGGTCTCTGTGCCCCATCATATTGCGTAAGTCATCAGTTAGCCAAGGAGCGGGCGGTCTGTATACTCGTTTTGTGCGTATTGGGGCATGTTTGTCGTACAGTTGTATAATATAATCATTAAGCTGGTCAACTTTTTCGTCTACTGTTCGTAACGTCCAGATCAGTTCCCAGGGAGTAGTCATAGCGTCTTCTGTCAGGGAAACATCATTTATGCGTTTTAGGTCTCTGTATGTTATAATCCTATGGTTCCTTTTAGGACACTGTAGGTCATATACTATATAAATAAGATCGTGAGCAGATATACCTGGCACTGGCAGTTGTCCGTGGTGTAAAACTCTGTCTGCGTTATTCGTAACAATTAAGTCCAGTAAAGTCTCTGAGTAGGCAGTATGATGGGTGGGTTCAAGGGGTAAGATGGTCATATTGCAGGAATGGAACATTGTTTCAAGTTGGATAGTGTTGATAGAGTCTCGGGCAAGTAAATTCGTGTTGAAGTCGCCCATGGCTATAACGTGCTCATAATTTGGCAAAAAATTTAGTAATTGAATTTCTAGTTCTTCCAAATAGTTGATTCTAGGGGGCTTGTATATAACGCAAATTAAACATTTCTTGTGATTTAGACAAATTTCTACAAAAATAATTTCGGGTCGTGCATTATACTCACTATCAGAGCAGTATATTATTTTAGGGCGCAAGTCTGCACGAACATATACCGCCACGCCTCCTCCCTGTTTATTCATGCGATCATTCCGACATAAAACGTAACCATCTAAGTTCACCAAACTAGTAGTAGCGGCGCAGAGACATCTGGCGGAAATAGCAGAAACACAAGAAAATTAATTTTTTTTATTTTCCCCTTTTATCTCTATTCTCCTCTTCTCCTCCTCTTTTCCCTATTACGTCCCTTCTCTCCTTCACCCTACCTACCTATTTGGGACCTATTCCTATCCTAATAATTTTCGCACCTACGGGGATTCGATCTGGGGACCGCTAGCGTTATAGTCCATCGCCTTGACCACTACACCACGAGTGCTCGATGGAACAAAAATCGAGAAAACTTCTAGCCTTTGTACTACAGAGATGTGTAATACATGACGAGTAGTAAGAATGATAATGTTCTAAATACTTAGGTGGGTATATTTGGTACAAGGGGCATCTCGTATTTTCAATATTTGGTACAAGGGGCATCGTATTTTCAATAGGGTAGTGTTGAGTGTCGAGTGGGTAAGGCCGTCACGTTCGGGAACGGTCGGAACGGATCGGGGCGAGAGGTCGCCGGCCGACCGACAGCTGCTGTCGCCATAGCAACGGAATACGGGATGGGCGGAGCCTATTTGGCACCCGATATTTGGTTTATGCCGAATCCATATATTATGCACCTCTTCCTTGTACCGGTAGGACAATTCTAGATAGAGTTAATAAAATCACAAAAGTTAGTACTTTGCGACTCACCCTGCTCCACTCGCCTGGCTGCGTGCTGCCTGCCCCGCTTCAACGCAGCTCATGCCGCCATGCCTGTAGCCGCTGCTCAACGCCAGCAATGCATGGTTGCTATTGACATGTCACCTAATATTTCGCAATAAAAAAATACCCTTGCACCTCCACATAATATTTCATAATTATAAAAATGACCCTTGCAACAAAATAGGCTATTTCACAATACAAAAATATGCTTGTACCATACCTAATATTTCACAATTATAAAAACCGCCATATTATAACGTTAAATATGGCTTAATTGATGCAGGAAAATTCCCTTGTACCAACACTAGTCTTTTCATAACTAACAAAATTATATAAACTGATTCTTGCGTTAAAACACATGAAACCCCCCTATCATAACTCAGATATATGAAATCTTCCTTCAGTGCTCAACATTCACTCATAGCGTAGTGGCACAGTATAAGTATTAATACAGTAGAGAAACTGTGTGTTAAAAGTCCTATGACAACATGTTGACTGGACGACACTAGCGCTCCATGTGGAGATTGAGTAAAGCTACATTCTCATCATATGAAATGGTTTGGGAAAATACATAAACACCTCGCCATATATGTTATGTTAAAAGAGAAAAAGAGAAAAATACAGAATATTTTTATTTAATGCAAATCTAATTTTAAATTTAAGAAATAATAAAACAGATAATGTATTATATTCTAGTTAAGAAGAGGTAAACAATACCTAAATAGGCTACTGTTAAGGACTGCACCTAGGCCTAGTATTTTTCCTTTAAAATCATTGCCCTTTAATATAATTTATAATTCAAATTATGATAATAAATAGCCTACATATTAATTACGTAAATTATATTATAGGTCTGTCACGTTGTTCATCCTGCACTTCATTGTTGACAGTGTATTTTGATTCTCTGCCTTATATGGCAATATATGACTTCAATTTATCGTAGGTCTATGTAGCGTCAATTACTGCAGGATGGACTTCATTAAACAAAACAAAAAATTCAGGAGCATTTGGAATTGAAGACACCGTCGGTACAGCAGTTTTAATTAACGAGTTTTTATAGGAATTCATAAACTGTCTGTTTTCGGCGTGTGTCAAGCATAGACGGTAATTTTCACTCAAATATTTTACATATTTTGTTACTAGGTTTTCTTGTCGACCATTAATGACCTATTTTATACACCATAAATCATTACAACAGAATAAAATATAAAAATATTACATTAAAGTAACTTGAAACATAACCACACCAGAATCACGAGTAAGCCAGTAGACCTACAATAAATATTACTTATTTTCGTTCTTACCTTTCTGGATGTTTCAAGAAAGTGAAGAAATGCAATTCAGGATTTTGTCTTTTATCATTACTGAAATTTACAGCAGAATAATAAGGTCCTTTCGAATATAGCGTGTTCTAATAAATACAACACTCCTATTTATTTACATACTTCCCGGAGTAGTTTCTGTAGTCTTACCATATGGCCGCTACGATCGCTAGTAAATGCGCGCGCATGCTCGGCTGGCAGAAAAACGGGCTGAGTTTCTGTACTGTATTAATACTTATACTGTGGTAGTGGTCAAGACTCCTAGCTATAATGCTAAGGGGTCCCGAGTTTGAATCCCGGTCAATCCAAAATTTACTATTAGGAATAGGTCTCAAATAGGTAGGTAGGGTGAAGAGGAGGTGAGAGGAAGAGAGGAAGTAGATGGGAAAGGAAGAGATGAAGAGAATAAAGAAAAAATACATTATTTTTTCTGTTTCATCAGTTCATTAAGAGATGATGCTACAGTCGCTGCTAGTAGTTCAAATGCCGCCACTAGGGGAGGGATTGAGAGTAGGAGTGGGGGACTCGGGTGAGTCGCAATGTTCCATTTTAACCAAACCTAACCTAAATGTGATGTAAAATGTTGCTTAATATGTTGTCTGGTCACTGGTGCGCTGTGGGTGGGAAGTGGTCATGTGGCAATAATACAGTTGTGGCAACATCATGGTAATAGCGCTGATCTTTGGTACCGGTACTCAATCACTATCACTGTCAACAGACCACCAGGGTACAAACTTCTGGGGATGGTTGCGCACACTGCTTCCTGTGATATTTTTGTTTTAGAAACACGGAAAACAGCCAAATTTGTTGTTGTGTTATTCTTTAAAACCTATAGATTTCATGTATAAGCATCTTACATTCTGAGAGTAGGCCTAAGTAAAACCGCTAAAAACTGGACACAAAATAAAACTAAAATGGAATTGTGAACAACTGTGATATCACGATGTCTTTGCACTGGACAATGTTGGGGAAACCGGGAACACTTGATACATAGGGAGAGTTAATACACCCCATCTACAGTGAGTCCCACACAAGAGTTGGCCAATGACGCGGGTTTCTGCGTCGCAGCAGACACAGCTCCAACTCCCGAGCGATCGGGTGAAATATCTACGCAAATAAAGCTGCGATCGGTGTAATGATTCGGGTTCTCACATTTATAGTTAAAATTACAATGGAAATAACCACGTACCTCATCACAAGAGATGTTAGAAATGTCCTCCTTTTGCATCCACACAACACTGGCACCTTTTTAGGGAATTTTGTTTCATGCGCGTAAGTTCAGCTTCCGAGTTAATTTCTCTTGTGATACTGTCTTTAAGTTCTTCTAACAATAGCCTATGTGACTATTATTTATGGGGAACTTTAAAAATAAATTGCATAGGTAATTCCCCACACATTAGAACATAATATTAATTAAATGTGTCGAAGGCTACAAGGAACTTTCGGTTTGGGAGAGGAACATAAACAACATCTCATGAACTACGACATCCCAACAGATGAAAGTTTCATTGCCAAATGCAGCAAACTTCCCCGAGATGGCAGCACAAACATCCATCCGGTACTGAGTTTACAACTTCCGGGCTGTGTGGCCGTGGTCTATGAGTGTCTAGTGCTGACGTTTCGCCGCGAGCTGCGTCGGGCATCTTCAGAGCGATGTGTCTAGCTGGATGGTCGGCTGTCAACTGCTGGCGCTTGCGCTTGTGCCAGCAGTTGACAGCCGACCATCCAGCTAGACACATCGCTCTGAAGATGCCCGACGCAGCTCGCGGCGAAACGTCAGCACTAGACACTCATAGACCACGGCCACACAGCCCGGAAGTTGTAAACTCAGTAAACGCCGGCCGTGAAAGCTTAAGCACATACATCCATCCGGTAGTTGGTGTTAATCTGATGATATGAATGACGATGGTCTTCGAAACTAGTTCAGGTATTTATACAAAAAGTGAAGTATACTAGCTAGACCCAACTCAATATTATATCCTTTATAATATAGCTTCACTGTGTAAACTTCCAATATAGCCTATTTTTTAATTAATGGTAATTATTGTTTTAACAGTAACAGGGGACCTAACATAACCTAACTAAATGTTTGTATAATGCATAGGTAAGTCTGTGCAGGAAGAACCAATGGATATGGAAGATTGGCCAGCCAGTGGCAGTGTCGGTGACCAACTTGCGGGCTGCATAACAGGTTGGACCACCTCAGGCTGTAAGTGAGCTGAATTCCTGACATTCTGTATTATTGCTTATGGGCTTTGCGCCGCGTGATCTATGTTTTCTTGGGGGTTTTTCCCCCCATTCCCCTGTGTCATGTGAGTTAAGGGGAGATGGTAGTTACCGCTAGCAAAATGATAGAAAATATAGCGTTTGTTCAAGAAGCCATAACTCAGGTATTAACAGTCGGATTTAGTTGAATTTTTTTATGATTTGCAAGTGCACTCTGCTGTTTAAAATAAGCAGAGAATCGTTGTTCTAGGACTCGCTGTTTGGTAGGAAAGAATTTTTTAACACATAATGATAATTTTCTTTTACAGTTCCTTCCCTTGACTTAGGTACGCTTTATTCAATTTCTGTAACTTAGATTTTTGTAAAACTTTGGGAACTTACTAACAATAGGTACTATTATTTACCCTAGCACAATCAGTCTAATGTGTAGGCCTACAATATTACTGCATGAAAACTTTTCTGTATAGGCAAGACTTTTCTCTTAATTTTGCTAAGGGAGATTTGTCATCCATCTATAATGAATTCCTGAAAGTTTCATTATTTTAGCATGAATAGCTTTTCAGAAAATGGTACCTGAAGTACAAAAAATGTAATTTTACAGGAGAGTGAAAAGAAAATGACATGCCTTATGGTATTTTATCCATTTTAGAAAGCTCAAGGTCGCTCTGCTTGGCTTAATAATAACGCAACATATAAGACCTATATATCAAAATGTTCAGAAAACTATGCTCTATTACATGAGCCTATGAAAAAAAAAATCGATTTTTTGACACTGATAACTACCATCTCCCCTTAAGTATTTTTGGGAAAATAGTAGAGGGCCGAGAACTGATCCCTGGGGGACTCCTCTCTCCACGGGACGCCAGGAAGACGACCTGCAAGTAAACACACATTATAAAAATACTGTACAAACAGACTAAAACTTTTAACAGCGGTGGATAACTCAAACACTTACAAGCAGCACAACGTTTCAACTAGATCCTTCTAGTCTTCCAGACTGCCAACCAGTGCCTGAGGAAGACTAGAAGGATCTAGTTGAAACGTTGTGCTGCTTGTAAGTGTTTGAGTTATCCACCGCTGTTAAAAGTTTTAGGGCCTGTATTACCACATGCTGACAAATCCTCCAGATACGTGACTTCCAGATAGCTTAACTTTAAGATGCCGTGTAATACCACCGCTGATCTGCTACCGGCATGAACGCAGTAAAAATTTGTAAAATGGTCCTTACATCGCTGAGCAGAGAGGTGTGTTTGTTGTAGTTCGGTAGTCCTCCGCTAGGGGCGGCAGCTCGGATTTGTATTTGTACAATTAAATTACATAACAACATATCGTTTTAAGTGCATTAATCTATTTGTTCAATTCTATTTCATTCATATGTGAGCATAAAATGACAATTTTATGTAAATTAAATCTTCCGGCATCAGTTCTAAAATTCAGATGGCTAGGAAGCTTTCGGCTTGCGCCATCTTGTTTCAACCAAGATCCCAAACTAGCAGTTAGTACTTTGTCAGCCACTCCATCCTGCTGCTAGCTTATCTGGAAGTTGTCTTCCCAGACAGACTTTGTCAGGAGATCATAATACGCAATTCTTGGCCAACTTCCAGATAGGTTCTCTATCTGGTAGATAAATACGATATCTGGAGGTCGTCATACGGGCCCTTAGTCTGTTTGTACAGTATTTTTATATTTCTGACCGGTGGAAAGTTTATGGACTTTGAATTTGTTAAATAAACACACATTGTTGGCGATCGCGAAGATAAGAATCAAACAAGCGGATGCAGCTTTCAGACAACTGTATTGAACGGAGTTTGTAAATAAGTATGTCAATGTCTACAGAGTCGAACGCCTTGCTGAAATCTAGGACAGTTATTTCACTTTTGTCGATGGCTTCGCGTATGTCTTCAGTGACGTTAAGTAGTGCAGATGCAGTGGTATGTCCACTTCTAAATCCGGATTGATTAGGGTCAAGAATTTGGTATTCATTGAGGTAATGGATGGGGCTAAGCTGGGAGGGAATACCACAAACACTACCTGGGTAGTGGTGGCATTCGATGATTAAAATTACGGATGGGTCCTCGATACTTGCATGGCATTGGCATCGAGTGATACTACAGAAAACTTGCTTGGTACTTTTTCAATACTTAGGTATCTGCAATTTAAGGAAATGTGGTACCAGTATCTCTTTCTGCTTTTAGTAGTCTACTAAAAATAGTAAATACTTCTATTTCTCCTTGAAATGGAGAAAACCACTCTGTGACTTTTGTCTAGTCTTAACTAAAGACATTCCGACTTTTAAAATCCAGACAGAATAGATTCTTAATTGTTTAGTTTCCTGTCAAACGTTTCAATAACAACCAACAAGCAAGCTGACTGCCCAAACCCCACTGTAATTTTTGAACAAAAAACTTGTAAGTGGACTGTTTCAAAAACTAATTTTAGCTTTAATGTAGAGTTTAAAAATAATTATAAGCAACTGATGATTTTAAATTTTGACTCGTTAAATATGCACACTTAATTAATTTAGTTGGTATTACACAGTTCTCACAAATTTTAATTTTTAATCTACCTATGTATTGAAACTGAAAATGTTGACGGTATTGAGTAATGAGGAAAAAATCATGTATCGGTATCGAGTAACAAGAAAGTCTAGTATCGACCCATCCCTAATTAAAATAAATGAAATATTGCTACTTACCTCTGAAGTACTACTTCTATGCAGATATGGGGTTCATACCTTGTCTTAAAAGTAAAATGTAGTCAAAAACCCTAAAGCAATTGAGAACCTCCATTTTAGAAGAATGTCTCTGCTTAGAGTGTAGGCCTAATGCTTGTTCTTTACTTTCCAGGCTTTTCCCAGGCTAAGTCATCTTATGTGACAGCAGTGGAGTTCGATGTGATCCTCACTAGAGACAAAGTGCCAGTAGGATTCCATGACGACACAGTATACAGGTTAATAAAAGCTTCTGGTAAAATCAGTGATATGACGTGGGAAGAATTGAAACAACTAAACATATCCACTGGGGTAAGTAACACTACATTGCATTATCTTGACATATTAAAATGTTAGGTTAGAATTGTCGTACATCCTGTACATATAGGATTGTTTTGTGTATCCACTGCGGTAACACTGGACTCACATATAACTGTTAATACAGTAAAGAAACTATGAAAAAGATATAAAAAAGGAGAGGAAGGTGCCAGAGAACTTACCAATTGGCAGGAGAACCTGGTCTTCAATTGGTGCTGGCTCTGGTATCATAGAAACACATAAAAAGAAAGAACAATAAAAAACAAAAATTTTCGGACAAACTTTGCCCTTTGTCAATCACTTAGAGAATGGAGCGAAGCGAAGCGAAACTCTAGGTCCTTGTATAATATGTATGTAGAATTCGAAATGAGGAAGAACGACAAATGACACTCAGACTATTCCCTCATAAAACGCTAGATATAGCTTTTTATGGCTCATAGAGGATGTCGAATGTTGCATTCGCTTCGCTTCGCTCCATTCTCTAAGTGATTGACAAAGGGCAAAGTTTGTCCGAAAATTTTCGTTTTTATTGTTCTTTCTTTTTATGTGTTTCTATGATACCAGACCCAGCACCAATTGAAGACCAGGTTCTCCTGCCAATTGGTAAGTTCTCTGGCACCTTCCTCTCCTTTTTTATATCTTTTTCATGCTTAATGGCCTAGAGCCACCTAACCTAAACCAGTAAAGAAACTATGTGTTAAAAATCCTATGACACATGTTAGCTGGACGACACTAGCGCTCCATGCAGAGAGTAACTAAAACTACCTTCTCATCACATCAAATTAGTAAAGTAAAGTGTTCCCTATACAGGCCATGGAGGCCCAAAGGGTTCCAGGAGGTTGAGGTTCCCAGATTTTTAGACATCGGCACATGAAGGTTGTAAGGTTGTCAGCCTTACGCAACGGCCGTTATTTCAACCCCAGGATTGCTCCTGGTACTCATTTCTGTTAGAGGCTGAGTCGACCCCAGGGCCATAGTGCCACCAGAAGGATTAGGCCAATTGAAAAACTCCAACGACCTCATCGGGGATCGAACCGCAACCTTCCGGTTTGTAGCGCAGCGCCTCAACCACTACACTACGGCGTACCCCTCACATCAAATTACTTGGGAAAATACATAAACACATCACAAAATATGTTGTGTTAAGAGAGAAAATTACACATTAGTTTTCTTTATTTCAAATGTGAATTTTAAAATAAGAAATAATAAAACAGGTAGTAGGTATATTCTAGTTAAGAACAGGTTAACAATACCTAAATACGCTACTGTTAAGGACTGTATCTAGGCCTAGCACTTTTCCCTTAAAATCATTACCCTTTAATATAATTTTAATTTAAAGTGTGATATTAAATGGCATAATCCATGTCAATTCAGGCAGGGGCTTACCTTCATAGTCTCAGATGTTAATGAATTTAATATATGTTAAAAATCAGGACAATGTAAGAAACCCATTTTCTTTGTTTTGCCCAAAAAAATTCCTGGGCCGAGATACAGGCCACCAAAGATGGCGTCTCAGATGCCATTTCTCGAGTGTGATTTTTGGAAAAACTTTAAAGTGCTCTATTTCTGGAACAGTTCAAGATATTTTGTTGTTTCTTTTTTTATTTGAAAGATAATAATGCCCTGCTTCAAATGATATCCTAAGTTTGGAAATTCATGTACAGGGTGTTTTGTTTTAGCCTTTTGAATTTTTTTGTGATAAATCAAAAATATTTTTTTTCTCAAAAATTCCAATCCCACAAATTCTGATTTTTTTACTGTTGATTAGTACCAAACAGTACTACATTCTCTGAAAAGGAGATCTTCCACTTTTCAGTTTAACAGGTTTTATGAACATTGTTCATTTTTTAACTTCCGTTGCTAATTTCTTTATTGCAGTTTTGTTCTTTGGAACCCTCCAGATTATTCCAGAATGTAAGAAAACCTTTTAAAACATTCTGGAACAATTCAGGTAATTCCAGAATGTAACATAACCTTCCAGAGGACCTGCATTGCTGGCAGTAATCGTAGTTTAACATAAACTGCCGTGGGGAGAAAAACGTCTAAATTTATAAAATAATTAAAATATGAAGGAGGTGAGAAAACAACTTGAATTTTTGGTCACTTGATTAACATATATGTACAATTGTGTAGACAAATTTTCTTTACCGTAGGTATATGCCCACACAGTTAATTTATCAGTCAAAGATTGATCTAAAAGTGCATTTTTTGAGCCGGAGCCCTTTCTAGAGCCCTCTTACTTCTAAAGTAAGACTTTGATATAGTCAAGAAGCCTTCTGCAGAAAGCCACGTTCTCAAATAAAAGGAATCCAGCGACAATAGCCTGTAGTGAATCATACTAGAATGGCAGCTGCCTCGTGAAAATTGAAGTTTCCATTTTTATAAGTAAAAAGATTACTACTTTGGAGGCCAGTAGCTCAGAAACTAGAAGATATACATCTTTTCTGACGGCAGATTCTGAAAGCCTGGGTTCAAATTGCCCAGTATAGTGAATTTCAGGCAGATATCATATGCCATTCCAGAGATATTGGCACCCAAATGTGGATGCATGCACAATTTATGAGTGTCAAAAAAGGACAACAGACCTTTTTTTAAAGGGTCACAGCATGGAAACCCTTAGGAATTTTATCCTAGAATTTGGTAATTGTTCATTATATGTGTCAAGGTACCAGCACATTTTTTTTTTTTTTAGCCAAATCGGAGTTGGTCACCATTGGACCTCTGGTTGAGTTCATATGAAATGACCTGAGACTATTCAGATTCACAAACTACGAAGAGGGATGTTTGTGGCTTGTGTGTATGACTGTGTGCTTGTTTGTATGGGCCTATCGTAATTGCAATTATCACTGATTAAAAAAATCATACTGGCACTTTGTTATATCAGTTTAGTTGAATTTATTTAATGTCCCAAGCAAAATTTTTCTTGTTTTCTAAATCTAAATTTATGTACGACAGTGCTGGCTAAGATGATTTCCTTGCAGTATGAACGCTTCTGAGAGCCGGATGTGAAGTCAGATTACTATGATCATCCTATTTACTAAGATTTGACTGTTTTGACATTGTGGGATTTATTTCTCCTTTCCTTCTCCAGGACTTCAAGAAAATTGCTAAAAACTGATAGAATTGTGAATATTTTGGAGCATTATAAGAGAAGATTCGAATTCCCAAGCATGGAGAGGAGCCAGATCCATTTTAGAGGTAAACATTCCTTTATTTAACAGTCTGACCCGTCCCCTTTAATGTACAGTCGGTCAAATAAAAAACGTCGGGACTCGTATGCAGTTAAAATTAAAGTTTTAACGCATTAGTTCACAAGTTTCCTATAAAAAACATAAAATACAGGTCATTTTCGGAACATATGAGTCAATGAGACAGGAGGGAAAAAATGAAGAACGAGGGAAAAATGAAAAACGCGGAAAGCGCAATACACGATATTCAACTTAATGTATTGTCATAATTCATTTTGCTTTGTGTCATCGCACCACATACAAATGCTAGCTTGAGAGAAAGTGTAGTTAGGGCTGTAATTGAACTGCATTTTTCGGCCTCTGAAGCAGCGAGAAGGTTCCATATTTCTTAAAGAGGTGGGTACTTCACTATAATGCGACCGGAAGTTTTCATAGGAAACGTGGATCTGATTTTGATGCTAGATTAGTTGCAGAAGTTGAACGTAAGTTATTGATTTTGCACTACAAGTACCGATATTATAAAATAAAATCTTTAAAAAATGCTCCTTGAATAAACATATTCCTTGCGAATTTATTAATTATTAATATTATAAGAATTTGCAACCAAGAATATGGTGGATGTGAGACATATAGCCACAGCCTTCTATACATGTTCGTTTTGGAACAAAACTGACTAAATAATCAAGAAAATACATGGATAGACAAGAGGCGTGTGTGAACCTAACCTTAAGTCTTCCTGTATACGTGCATATGCTCATTCGTGATACTTAATCAAATACCGCCCGACGTTTTTTATTTGACCGACTGTACATACTTGCTGTTGAAAATTATCCAAAAATTGCATTGCTGAGAGGCAGATTCTTTATTTACTTCCTCATATGGGTTTTTCTCCAGAAAAGGGCAGATTCATGTCGCAGTTGATTTTCTGGTATAAAATAAGTATTTAAGGATTATGAATTATTAGTATAAATTAGATTGAAATAAGGTCTATTTGATCCCATAGTCCACTTCTTAAACAAAAGTTACAATTTTCTGCATTTTAGGGCACAGTATGTAAGATCACACCTCCGTGTCATGACTCAATGCCTGACTTGTCGTTTTCATTCTCACATAATTCAACAGGCTTTAATTTTTATTCCATTTTAGTGTTATAACAAGAACAAACAACTCAAAAAATGAGTCATTAATAACTGAAAAGCAAATATATAATTTTGTAAAGACAATTTTTTGCACTAAACATGCCTGTCCCAAAGTGAGACCTCACCTCTGTGAAACAATATAAAAGTTCAATTATTTCCACAGATATGGCACTGTAGTCTTTCTATTTTCCTTGGACTCCAACTTTTGGCAGTTTTCTGATCATTTATATAAAGCCAAGCTGTTAGTGTGCTTTTAAGTGTTGTTTTGTTTGTGTAAAAGGGCTAAATGCAGAGTTGGTAATTGGACTTTTTTATATTTACTTTTGCTATAAATTATAATAATAAGGAATGCAAAGTTAAACTCTAGAAATGCACCGTGGTGAATGGTGAGCCTAAGGTTGCAGGGGCATAACGGAGGCTGCATCCATCATCAATTAGAGCAATAGCTTTGGCAACGTCTTCGAGACTGAGAAGCATTAATTTCAACTAAACTTACTGACAGAATCACTTTGAAGCGAAGGGAGACAGTTTCCGTTCAGTTTGGAAGGAAATGACGCAATACAACAATGAAACACCTAGCAATATGTACGACAAGCTAGTGCTTATAATCATATTGGAATCACCCTTTTGCGATGTTTTTTTGGTGATAAAGTGAAGATATGAAGAAATCAGATATGCTATATCTATAGACTACCTAATGATCCATTAAAAATAATAATTCATCCTCACCATCAAAAATGTATAAACATCCAATCAAAATTATGTTTAATCTTAAAAGTATAACAAATTTTACAGTGAACGGTTTTTTTTGCCGGTCAGTGTAGTTTCTGGTAAAAAAGATCACAATTTTTCATTACTGTATTAACATTAATCCATACATTTTTGGACTTTTAATCAAAATATTGAGATATTTTGCATTAAACCATTTATTTTGAAACATAATATAAAACAGTGTCACTGATTTATAGGGCCCTGATTTATTGGTGAAATAACATGGCTGATTTTGGTGTTAACTTATATTTCCGTGGGTATTTCGTTAAATAAATTACTTATACTACATTGGGAACATTGCGCAATGATAAACTTTGCTTCTTTATTTCCATATTCTTCTGCCCTTGTATGAACTGAAGTAACTTTCGATTTAGGCATGATTAGAGTTAATGTTAAAATATAATGAGAAATATTATCGTAATTTCTACTAAACACCATCAGATAGCCATTTGAACCCAGAAGTGCCAACCATACTACTGTGGATAAAAGACGAAATCTGTTGAATACAAGTAACAAGATTACGTCAAGATGGCGCACGGCAGTATACACGGTGAGAGTGAGCTCTTGGCAAATGAACTTAACAAACTCAATAAAAGGACTCTAGTTGATATATTAGTTACAAAATGTGTAGCTGTTGAGATGAGTGACATAGTGAAGAATTATTTCAGTGAAATATTCAACCATGATATGGAAAAAGGAATCAACAAACAAGATCATAACGAAGTAGCTTCTCCACATCGGGATACGTTGGAAACACAACAGTCGAGCCAGGAAGTAGCATTGATATGTAAGCTAAATGAACAAATGGAAAAAAGAGTAAATGAACAAGAACTATTGATCCATCTATTAAAAACCAAACAGTGTGATTGTAAGTTTACACAGAATAAGCTAATGATATCGTCAAAAACTGAGCAAAATAGTCATGACATTGGGAATAAGAATGTAAGGGAAAGTGAGGTTATGGTTGTAGAAGATTCGATTGAAATGAGTGACTCCGCTAATATGCATAAACCTACATATGCTAGTAAGGCAAAAGAATTTAAAGCTACAATAATAGGTAACAAAAAGCCAACCTCAACCAATGCATTGAAAACGGTAGACAAATTATCTTGGTTATTCGTGTCGAGGTTCTCACCAGATGTCACTACTGAGGACGTAATGGACTACATAAAAGAATCAACAAAGCAAGAAGTACAGTGTGAGAAGTTAAAGACAAAGTATAATACTTACAATTCCTTTAAGATTGGAGTGCCGGAAAACATTTTAAATAATATATTAAGTGAGAATTATTGGCCACAAGGAACACTCGTCAAAAAATACTTTCGACCAAGAAATGAGTATCCCAGTGCTGAGAAGGTTTTTTTAAGAAAAAGCTAAGTTCGACTCTGGAGTATGATTGTGAGAACGGAATAATTTTACGAATATTCTACATGAATATTCAGTCACTACTAAATAAGACAAATGAACTGGAAATCATTCTAAAAGACGAAAATATTGATGTATTATGTCTCAGTGAACATTGGTGTAATGAGAATAATTACAATCTGGCTAAATTAGAAGGCTATATATGTGCGGATATATTTTGTAGGTCTAAGTATGTGCATGGGGGCGTGGCTATATATACAAAGGTGAATTGTGAGTATAAAGTGATCAATGTTGACAAGTACTGTAAGGAGAAGCATATTGAAGTAGTGGCTATTATGGTGATTAGTCCTAACTACAAAATAATACTGATGTCTTTGTACAGATCACCCAGTGGAGATATAAACCTATTTTTTGAGTTCCTAGACAGAGTTTTAATCTACTTGAGCGCTTTCAATATCCCTGTTGTGCTGTGTGGAGATTTTAACTTAGACATAAATGAGTGCAAATCGCCTTGGGTGGCGCAGTTTTTAAATGTACTGAGATCTGTAAATTTTCGTTGTCTTAATTCTGAAGCGACGAGAGGGAAAGCGTGCTTGGACAATGTCATCACGAATATGTCAGATGAACTAATTTTGGTAAGTGTTTATAAACCAATGTTGTCTGACCATGATGCTTTAGTCATGAAAGTATATGGAGCCAAGTACTCGGAACAGGAAAATACATCCCAAACAGTTACAAAAACTCGATATTTTAACTCGGACAATATTGAGAAATTTATAGATTACTTAAAAGCTATTGAGTGGCCTAATATAGAAAATCTTGACTTCGACAAGTTCTTAACAATATTTTGCCATGGAATGGATATGCACTTCCCACATAAATATAAAAAAAAGTCCATAGGCCTAGATGTGAACGTAAGCAAAACTAAACCAAAGTGGTATACGAGTGAATGCCGTAGTATGAGATCACAAGTGTTGTTGTTAAGAAATCGTATGTTGTGGGCTAGTCGGTACAATGTTTTCGTGGACCAGACTAAATTGGCATATACAACTGCAAGGAAAGAATATAAAAAATTTCTTGTGGATACCAAGTTAAATCACAATATAAATTTCATTAGCTCTGCATCGAACAAAGTTAAAGCTGCTTGGACAATAATTAATAATGCAGTCAACCAACATCAAAATAAACAAAGCTATAATCTTACTCCAAATGAGTTTAATAACTGTTTCATAAATACAGTTAAAGATTTAACTAACAAGAATCTTGATGTTAACAATGCCATGGTGCGAATACAGAATCTGAAGATACCTCCTGCCAGTTTTGTGTGGAAAACTGTTACTTGCAATGAAGTCATAAAAATCGTAAAGAAAATTAAATCTTCAAATACTAAGGATGTGTATGACATTAGTAATACCTTTCTCAAAACTGTAATTCCATATATTGTGGTGCCTCTAACGGAATGTATTAACCAATGTTTTGTAAAGGAGAAATTCCCTGAATCACTGAAACTAGCGAAGACAATACCAGTACTTAAGAAAGGTGACCCATCAAAACCTGGGAATTACAGACCAATTTCAATAGTACCGATTTTCTCAAAAGTTATTGAAAGTGTAGTGAAAAACCAGCTAACGAACTTTTTTGAAAACAATAATATGTTTACTGAATCTCAATATGGTTTTAGAAATGGAAGGTCAACGGTGGATGCAGTGGAGACTTTGATTTCTTCTGTAATTTCAGGCTTTGAAGATCATAAAAATACTCTGGCTCTAATGTGCGATTTAACCAAAGCTTTTGATTGCGTGCCACACGATATTCTGGCCGCTAAACTTAAATACTATGGTGTAAAAGGTAGGGAACTAAGGTTGATCAAATCTTACTTAAGTAACCGCGAACAGACAGTATGGTTTAATGGTGAATATTCAGATGTACGTCAGATAGGTATTGGAGTCCCGCAGGGATCAGTGTTGGGGCCGCTCTTATTTCTTATTTTAATAAATGACGTAGCTTCAAATGTAGACAGTAAGTCTGTGTTATTTGCTGATGACTCAACGTTTTATCGAACTGGAAAGGAACATTATAACCTTAACATGTTAATGAATAATGTTATGACTGAAGGTACAGATTGGTTTACAGCAAATGGGTTAACATTGAATATAGAAAAGACACAAAAGATACTGTTTTCCCTAAATAATACGTATGAGACATCTACTGCCAAATTATTAGGTATCACACTTGATAGTAAGTTAACGTGGGGTCCACATATTGACACAATATGTAAAAGACTGTCTCGAGTGATCTATGTTCTACGACATATAAGAAAGCTTATACCAAAGAACTATGTTTTAAATGTATACTATGCATTTTTTAACAGCATACTCCTCTATGGAATCAGACTGTGGGGAAATGGAAGTGGTATCCAAAAAATTTTATGCTTGCAAAAGAAAGCTATACGTATCTTGGCTGGTGCTAAGTATAACGAACCGTGCCGTCCTCTATTTATTAGAGAAGGTGTTTTAACTATTGTAAATATGTATATTTTGCACTGTCTACTTTTAGTAAAAAACAAACTAAATGATTATGTAATCAGGAGCGAAGTTCATGTGCATAACACGAGAAACAAATATCTGATTAGCGAAGTACAGGTCAGACTAACTAAATCAAAAGATTGGTACGAATCCATGGCGGTCACTCTTTTTAATAAATTACCTTGTGAAGCTCACACAGTGGATTTTAAGAGATTCAAAAGTGTAGTGCATAACTTTCTTCAAGCTTCGCCATATTACAATCTTAATGAATTCCTGGAATTGCCAAGAGTGAACATTAGGTTTTAATATCTGTTTGTTTCTTGACGAAGTCTATTGCATTATATGTAATGCTTAATGACAAATAAATTATATTATTATTATTATTATTATTATAACAAACATTCTACACTCTTCTGTAATCGATCATTAGGCATCACTAACTAGGCAAAGAGATAGCAGGAAAGGAGAGTACTCAACAGTAGAAACCAGGTCACAGACAATCTTTGCGTAAATTCTGCAATCTTTGTAATCGATCACAAATATCGATGTATCGGTAAATCTTCGACAGCCACAGGAACAGCAGAAAAAAGCATGCTGCTAAGAAATAAAAAAATACAGTGCGCCAAAACACAATATTGTGATTTTAAGGCACATTTTCATGCTCATTTCTCACTTTATGGACAGAAGGGGCATATTTCGTGCTTACAGACACATTTTGCGGAATGTAGTAAATTTTGCGATATTTCGTGGATTCAGTTTGGTTCATATTGGTATTTTAAGCATATAAAAACTAAATATAGCTAAGGGAGGTTGTTTTATAAAATTTCGCGCTTATCATTGTTACCAAAAAATACGGCCCCTACTGATTTATAATAGTGGATAAAACAATACGTTGCAAAACCAAACACACACTATGTTTCGACCTGCCCTGCACTTGAGAAAGGCCTGTTTTATTATTATGTTTTAATAGTGTATAGTAGAAAGGACAGGACCCTACATTATTTTAATTGAATATAATTTATTTTGAGAAGGAATCTAAACCTGGTCTTGGGAGGTGGTAATATGATCAAGTTTTTCCCTTTTACTTGGGCATGCATGTTAGCTTGATTGATCTATTTATGGAGTAAAATAAGTAAATATATTTTATCTAGCCTAGCTTCGTGATAAATTAAATTAAGAGTTCATTTTCGTGGAGTAATCCAAAGGTTTCTTTAAGCTTTTTTTTAGGGCTGAAAATCGATTAAAATTTCTAATCGAGTTAACGCTTGACTTTAATCGATTAATCGACAAACAGGTCGGTATTTTAAACGAAACCAAAGTGTACATTTAATATTGTTTTACACGTTTAATAACTACTACACTACAGATAATCAGAAGAAATCCTGAATTAATGAATACAATTATTAGTTAACTACTGAAAAAATATATACAAACTTACATTTCCGGTTACATTTTCAGCCAAGACTTGAGACACACGAGTTTCTTGTCATTTAGAATGTTCAAGAGACAACCTTAGTTTGTTTACAACAATACCGGCAGCACTAAAAACTCTCTCACTCGGCACTGAGAAAGAAGTTTGGTCATTTGACCCATTTCTCGAAAAACGTTTTTCAGAATTTGACTAAACCGATTAATCGGAAATTGTAATTGATTGACGATTAAATGTTTAATCGATTAATCGAGCCGATTAATCGGTACAGCCCTACTTTTTTTTATAATATGTTTCTATAGATATTTCAATTGCCGATCTCAAAGTTTCTGTACTAGGCTAATCCTGGCACTGGTATCTTCTTATGACTGTAATATTTTGTTCCTTTTTTCTCCTTTTCATCTAATTCTTTTCTCATTTTTTGTTATTATTTACATCCAGAATTGCATGATGGCTCCGAGAACGAAGTACCTTCACCTTCGAGAGGAGGGTCTGTGGTGCCCCGAATTGACTGGTCTTGTTCAACGTTGTGCAGTACTCGAAAAATTGACGTGTGATGGATGTTTCTAACAGCATAGTGTGGGAGGTTCCGCACGAGCAACAACTACATCCTTACCGCCCCCAGGTGTACCGCAACATGATTCGTCGGTACAGTGTGTGCAACGACGTTTTTGGTCATCACATGAAGCGTCTGTTGTAGCGAGCAGTTACGCATGGGACACATCCAGTGCAGAATAGGGTTTGTACAGAAACAAATTTGTTTTTTCCACTGTTGACGCAAGTGTTATTGTGATCAATGAAAGTTTTCTGTTAGTTTTTTATTGTTACCAAAAAAATTTGACTTTTGTCTGTATTGACTCAAACGCCATTTACTTACGTCAAACCTCATTTCACACGGTGCTCTTCTGACATCATGTACTGCACCTCCGGTTGCAAAACAGCACCGGCAATATTTAACCTAAAAACTTATGACAAAAATTCCTTTGATAGCATATGTAAGCTTTTTCTAAATTGATAATTAAATCAGAGTGATTCATTTTCCACATATTTAAGATCACAAATTCTGAAGTACATGGACTTGAAAATACCGTATTGGCCCGAAAATAAAGACAACCCTGAATTTTTTAAGGGTAGTTATGAAAAAATAAATAAAATGGCTTGTTAGTACATTTTGCTTCACATAAAACGGAATTTTGAAGTTCATGTCGTAACTTCTTCTCTCACCTTTATTTACGCATAGACATAATGAAGATGCTTTCTTTTCCACATGGTCTGCCAAGATGGTGGTCAATCAAAGCTATACGCGTAGAGAATAGAGACGCCAAGCAAGTAACAGTGCAGTCAGGACCAGAAGGTCCTGGTTCAATACAAGCAGAAGCACGAATTCAGGAAGAATTAAGTTCAGTAAAGTATGGTGAATTTCCACGCGACTTTGACCTTGGGTCGAACGCATGTCATTTGAGTGGGGATACCTTCTACACATGTTCACAGCTGCATTCATAAATGGAGAGTTGTTGAGTCTTAGTCTGCGCGTATAAGACGAGTATAGTTTTTAAAAGCACATTTTCAGGGAGAAAACATTATCTTATATTCTGGCCAGTACGGTAACTTGTTAGCCCAAATACACCTAATATTATCAGTAAATTGTATTAGTTCTGCAGTCTATGAAAAGTCTACTAATAACATTAGCAATATTTACTAATAATTTAGAGCCATAAACTCGTAACTAATATTATTAGAAAATATTCTTATAAATAATAATAATAATAACCAATATTATTACCGTATTTACCCGATTATAAGACGATCCTGAATATAAGACAACCCCTATTTTGAAGAGGCTTTTTCAGAATTTTATTTTTAGCAAATTCTGACTACAAAGTGTTTTATTTATATGAATTAAAAATTTAGGCCTAAATAAATAAAAACAAATAGTTTACTTGGATTTTCACTTTCAGCACTTAGTCTGAGCATTGCCCATATGGCCTAATAGTCGTGTTGTTTCCGCAAACAAATTACATGACGCTGAAATGCAATGAATTTGTCGTCAAACGCCGCGGGTAGTCGTTGAGCTAGCATTGTTCTGCGTCAAAGCGTAAGTCCCGCCATCTTCATCATCCACTCTGTATCATTAACTTAAATTAAAGTTAGCGTCATAATGTCTGCGTGAACAGTCACGGGCCGCTTTTCAAAGCGGTTAGCCTTCTCGGAATTCTGGGTGCATTTTTCGAAATTTTCAAAGGGGTTAGCCTTCTCGGAATTCTGGGCGCATTTTTTGAAATTTTCAAAGGGGTTAGCCTTCTTGGAATTCTGGGCGCATTTTACGAAATTTTCAAAGGGTTAGCCTTCTCGGAATTCTAGCCCAATTTTCGAAATTTTCAAAGGGGTTAGCCTTCTCGGAATTCTGGGCCCATTTTTCAAAATTTTCAAAGGGGTTAGCCTTCTCGGAATTCTGGGCGCAATTTTTCGAAATTTTCAAAGGTGTTGGCCTTCTCGGAATTCTGGGCGAATTTTTTGAAATTTTCAAAGGGGTTAGCCTTCTCGGAATTCTGGGCGCATTTTTCGAAATTTTCAAAGGGGTTAGCCTTCTCGGAATTCTGGGTGCATTTTTCGAAATTTTCAAAGGGGTTAGCCTTCTCGGAATTCTGGGTGCATTTTTCGAAATTTTCAAAGGGGTTAGCCTTCTCGGAATTCTGGGTGCATTTTTCGAAATTTTCAAAGGGGTTAGCCTTCTCGGAATTCTGGGTGCATTTTTCGAAATTTTCAAAGGGGTTAGCCTTCTCGGAATTCTGGGTGCATTTTTCGAAATTTTCAAAGGGGTTAGCCTTCTCGGAATACTGGGTGCATTTTTCGAAATTTTCAAAGGGGTTAGCTTTCTCGGAATTCTGGGTGCATTTATCGAAATTTACAAAGGGGTTAGCCTTCTCGGAATTCTGGGTGCATTTATCGAAATTTTCAAAGGGGTTAGCCTTCTCGGAATTCTGGGTGCATTTTTCGAAATTTTCAAAGGGGTTAGCCTTCTCGGAATTCTGGGTGCATTTTTCGAAATTTTCAAAGGGGTTAGCCTCCTCGGAATTCTGGGTGCATTTATCGAAATTTTCAAAGGGGTTAGCCTTCTCGGAATTCTGGGTGCATTTATCGAAATTTTCAAAGGGGTTAGCCTTCTCGGAATTCTGGGCGCATTTTTCGAAATTTTCAAAGGGGTTAGCCTTCTCTGAATTCTGGGTGCATTTTTCGAAATTTTCAAAGGGGTTAGCCTTCTCGGAATTCTGGGTGCATTTTTCGAAATTTTCAAAGGGGTTAGCCTTGTCCGAATTCTGGGTGCATTTTTCGAAATTTTCAAAGGGGTTAGCCTTGTCCAAATTCTGGGTGCATTTTTCGAAATTTTCAAAGGGGTTAGCCTTCTCGGAATTCTGGGTGCATTTTTCGAAATTTTCAAAGGGGTTAGCCTTGTCCGAATTCTGGGTGCATTTTTCGAAATTTTCAAAGGGGTTAGCCTTCTTGGAATTCTGGGTGCATTTTTCGAAATTTTCAAAGGGGTTAGCCTTCTCGGAATTCTGGGTGCATTTTTCGAAATTTTCAAAGGGGTTAGCCTTTTCGGAATCCTGGGTGCATTTTTCGAAATTTTCAAAGGGGTTAGCCTTCTCGGAGTTCTGGGTGCATTTTTCGAAATTTTCAAAGGGGTTAGCCTTCTCGGAATTCTGGGTGCATTTTTCGAAATTTTCAAAGGGGTTAGCCTTCTCGGAATTCTGGGTGCATTTTTCAAAATTTTCAAAGGGGTTAGCCTTCTCGGAATTCTGGGTGCATTTTTCGAAATTTTCAAAGGGGTTAGCCTTTTCCGAATTCTGGGTGCATTTTTCGAAATTTTCAAAGGGGTTAGCCTTCTCGAAATTCTGGGTGCATTTTTCGAAATTTTCAAAGGGGTTAGCCTTGTCCGAATTCTGGGTGCATTTTTCGAAATTTTCAAAGGGGTTAGCCTTCTCGGAATTCTGGGTGCATTTTTCGAAATTTTCATAGGGGTTAGCCTTCTCGGAATTCTGGGTGCATTTTTCGAAATTTTCAAAGGGGTTAGCTTTCTCGGAATTCTGGGTGCAGTTATCGAAATTTACAAAGGGGTTAGCCTTCTCGAGATTCTGGGTGCATTTATCGAAATTTTCAAAGGGGTTAGCCTTCTCGGAATCCTGGGTGCATTTTTCGAAATTTTCAAAGCGGTTAGCCTTCTCGGAATTCTGGGTGCATTTTTCGAAATTTTCAAAGGGGTTAGCCTTCTCGGAATCCTGGGCGCATTTTTTGAAATTTTCAAAGGGGTTAGCCTTCTCGGAATTCTGGGCGCATTTTACGAAATTTTACGGAATTCTTGGCGCAATTTTCGAAATTTTCAAAGGGGTTAGCCTTCTCGGAATTCTGGGTGCATTTATCGAAATTTTCAAAGGGGTTAGCCTTCTCGGAATTCTGGGTGCATTTTTCGAAATTTTCAAAGGGGTTAGCCTTCTCGGAATTCTGGGTGCATTTTTCGAAATTTTCATAGGGGTTAGCCTTCTCGGAATTCTGGGTGCATTTTTCGAAATTTTCAAAGGGGTTAGCTTTCTCGGAATTCTGGGTGCAGTTATCGAAATTTACAAAGGGGTTAGCCTTCTCGGAATTCTGGGTGCATTTATCGAAATTTACAAAGGGGTTAGCCTTCTCGGAATTCTGGGTGCATTTATCGAAATTTTCAAAGGGGTTAGCCTTCTCGGAATTCTGGGTGCATTTTTCGAAATTTTCAAAGGGGTTAGCCTTCTCGGAATTCTGGGTGCATTTTTCGAAATTTTCAAAGGGGTTAGCCTCCTCGGAATTGTGGGTGCATTTATCGAAATTTTCAAAGGGGTTAGCCTTGTCCGAATTCTGGGTGCATTTTTCGAAATTTTCAAAGGGGTTAGCCTTGTCCAAATTCTGAGTGCATTTTTCGAAATTTTCAAAGGGGTTAGCCTTCTCGGAATTCTGGGTGCATTTTTCGAAATTTTCAAAGGGGTTAGCCTTGTCCGAATTCTGGGTGCATTTTTCGAAATTTTCAAAGGGGTTAGCCTTGTCCGAATTCTGGGTGCATTTTTCGAAATTTTCAAAGGGGTTAGCCTTCTCGGAATTCTGGGTGCATTTTTCGAAATTTTCAAAGGGGTTAGCCTTCTCGGAATTCTGGGTGCATTTTTCGAAATTTTCAAAGGGATTAGCCTTCTCGGAATTCTGGGCGCATTTTTCGAAATTTTCAAAGGGGTTACCCTTCTCGGAATTCTTGGCGCATTTTTCGAAATTTTCAAAGGGGTTAGCCTTCTCGGAATTCTGGGTGCATTTTTCGAAATTTTCAAAGGGGTTAGCCTTGTCCGAATTCTGGGTGCATTTTTCGAAATTTTCAAAAGGGTTAGCCTTCTCGGAATTCTGGGTGCATTTATCGAAATTTTCAAAGGGGTTAGCCTTAGCGGAATTCTGGGTGCATTTTTCGAAATTTTCAAAGGGGTTAACTTTAGCGGAATTCTGGGTGCATTTTTCGAAATTTTCAAAGGGGTTAGCCTTCTCGGAATTCTGGGTGCATTTTTCGAAATTTTCAAAGGGGTTAGCCTTCTCGGAATTCTGGGTGCATTTTTCGAAATTTTCAAAGGGGTTAGCCTCGGAATTCTGGGTGCATTTTTCGAAATTTTCAAAGGGGTTAGCCTTCTCGGAATTCTGGGTGCATTTTTCGAAATTTTCAAAGGGGTTAGCCTTCTCGGAATTCTGGGTGCATTTTTCGAAATTTTCAAAGGGGTTAGCCTTCCCGGAATTCTGGGTGCATTTTTCGAAATTTTCAAAGGGGTTAGCTTTCTCGGAATTCTGGGTGCATTTATCGAAATTTTCAAAGGGGTTAGCCTTCTCGGAATTCTGGGTGCATTTATCGAAATTTTCAAAGGGGTTAGCCTTCTCGGAATTCAGGGTGCATTTTTCGAAATTTTCAAAGGGGTTAGCCTTGTCCGAATTCTGGGTGCATTTTTCGAAATTTTCAAAGGGGTTAGCCTTGTCCGAATTCTGGGTGCATTTTTCGAAATTTTCAAAGGGGTTAGCCTTCTCGGAATTCTGGGTGCATTTATCGAAATTTTCAAAGGGGTTAGCCTTAGCGGAATTCTGGGTGCATTTTTCGAAATTTTCATAGGGGTTAACTTTAGCGGAATTCTGGGTGCATTTTTCGAAATTTTCAAAGGGGTTAGCCTTCTCGGAATTCTGGGTGCATTTTTCGAAATTTTCAAAGGGGTTAGCCTTCTCGGAATTCTGGGTGCATTTTTCGAAATTTTCAAAGGGGTTAGCCTTTTCGGAATTCTGGGTGCATTTTTCGAAATTTTCAAAGGGGTTAGCCTTCTCGGAATTGTGGGTGCATTTTTCGAAATTTTCAAAGGGGTTAGCCTTTTCCGAATTCTGGGTGCATTTTTCGAAATTTTCAAAGGGGTTAGCCTTCTCGAAATTCTGGGTGCATTTTTCGAAATTTTCAAAGGGGTTAGCCTTCTCGGAATTCTGGGTGCATTTTTCGAAATTTTCAAAGGGGTTAGCCTTGTCCGAATTCTGGGTGCATTTTTCGAAATTTTCAAAGGGGTTAGCCTTCTCGGAATTCTGGGTGCATTTTTCGAAATTTTCAAAGGTGTTAGCCTTCTCCGAATTCTGGGTGCATTTTTCGAAATTTTCAAAGGGGTCTGCTTTCTCGGAATTCTGGGTGCATTTATCGAAATTTACAAAGGGGTTAGCCTTCTCGGAATTCAGGGTGCATTTATCGAAATTTTCAAAGGGGTTAGCCTTCTCGGAATTCTGGGTGCATTTTTCGAAATTTTCAAAGGGGTTAGCCTTCTCGGAATTCTGGGTGTATTTTTCGAAATTTTCAAAGGGGTTAGCCTTGTCCGAATTCTGGGTGCATTTTTCGACATTTTCAAAGGGGTTAGCCTTCTCGGAATTCTGGGTGCATTTATCGAAATTTTCAAAGGGGTTAGCCTTAGCGGAATTCTGGGTGCATTTTTCGAAATTTTCAAAGGGGTTAACTTTAGCGGAATTCTGGGTGCATTTTTCGAAATTTTCAAAGGGGTTAGCCTTCTCGGAATTCTGGGTGCATTTTTCGAAATTTTCAAAGGGGTTAGCCTTCTCGGAATTCTGGGTGCATTTTTCGAAATTTTCAAAGGGGTTAGCCTTCTCGGAATTCTGGGTGCATTTTTCGAAATTTTCAAAGGGGTTAGCCTTCTCGGAATTCTGGGTGCATTTTTCGAAATTTTCAAAGGGGTTAGCTTTCTCGGAATTCTGGGTGCATTTTTCGAAATTTTCCTTCTCGGAATTCTGGGTGCATTTTTCGAAATTTTCAAAGGGGTTAGCATTCTCGGAATTCTGGGTGCATTTTTCGAAATATTCAAAGGGGTTAGCTTTCTCGGAATTCTGGGTGCATTTATCGAAATTTTCAAAGGGGTTAGCCTTCTCGGAATTCTGGGTGCATTTATCAAAATTTTCAAAGGGGTTAGCCTTCTCGGAATTCAGGGTGCATTTTTCGAAATTTTCAAAGGGGTTAGCCTTGTCCGAATTCTGGGTGCATTTTTCGAAATTTTCAAAGGGGTTAGCCTTGTCCGAATTCTGGGTGCATTTTTCGAAATTTTCAAAGGGGTTAGCCTTGTCCGAATTCTGGGTGCATTTTTCGAAATTTTCAAAGGGGTTAGCCTTAGCGGAATTCTGGGTGCATTTTTCGAAATTTTCAAAGGGGTTAACTTTAGCGGAATTCTGGGTGCATTTTTCGAAATTTTCAAAGGGGTTAGCCTTCTCTGAATTCTGGGTGCATTTTTCGAAATTTTCAAAGGGGTTAACTTTAGCGGAATTCTGGGTGCATTTTTCGAAATTTTCAAAGGGGTTAGCCTTCTCGGAATTCTGGGTGCATTTTTCGAAATTTTCAAAGGGGTTAGCCTTCTCGGAATTCTGGGTGCATTTTTCGAAATTTTCAAAGGGGTTAGCCTTCTCGGAATTCTGGGTGCATTTTTCGAAATTTTCAAAGGGGTTAGCCTTCTCGGAATTGTGGGTGCATTTTTCGAAATTTTCAAAGGGGTTAGCCTTTTCCGAATTTTGGGTGCATTTTTCGAAATTTTCAAAGGGGTTTGCCTTCTCGAAATTCTGGGTGCATTTTTCGAAATTTTCAAAGGGGTTAGCCTTCTCGGAATTCTGGGTGCATTTTTCGAAATTTTCAAAGGGATTAGCCTTCTCGGAATTCTGGGCGCATTTTTCGAAATTTTCAAAGGGGTTACCCTTCTCGGAATTCTTGGCGCATTTTTCGAAATTTTCAAAGGGGTTAGCCTTCTCGGAATTCTGGGTGCATTTTTCGAAATTTTCAAAGGGGTTAGCCTTGTCCGAATTCTGGGTGCATTTTTCGAAATTTTCAAAGGGGTTAGCCTTCTCGGAATTCTGGGTGCATTTATCGAAATTTTCAAAGGGGTTAGCCTTAGCGGAATTCTGGGTGCATTTTTCGAAATTTTCAAAGGGGTTAACTTTAGCGGAATTCTGGGTGCATTTTTCGAAATTTTCAAAGGGGTTAGCCTTCTCGGAATTCTGGGTGCATTTTTCGAAATTTTCAAAGGGGTTAGCCTTCTCGGAATTCTGGGTGCATTTTTCGAAATTTTCAAAGGGGTTAGCCTCGGAATTCTGGGTGCATTTTTCGAAACTTTCAAAGGGGTTAGCCTTCTCGGAATTCTGGGTGCATTTTTCGAAATTTTCAAAGGGGTTAGCCTTCTCGGAATTCTGGGTGCATTTTTCGAAATTTTCAAAGGGGTTAGCCTTCTCGGAATTCTGGGTGCATTTTTCGAAATTTTCAAAGGGGTTAGCTTTCTCGGAATTCTGGGTGCATTTATCGAAATTTTCAAAGGGGTTAGCCTTCTCGGAATTCTGGGTGCATTTATCGAAATTTTCAAAGGGGTTAGCCTTCTCGGAATTCAGGGTGCATTTTTCGAAATTTTTAAAGGGGTTAGCCTTGTCCGAATTCTGGGTGCATTTTTCGAAATTTTCAAAGGGGTTAGCCTTGTCCGAATTCTGGGTGCATTTTTCGAAATTTTCAAAGGGGTTAGCCTTCTCGGAATTCTGGGTGCATTTATCGAAATTTTCAAAGGGGTTAGCCTTAGCGGAATTCTGGGTGCATTTTTCGAAATTTTCAAACTGGTTAACTTTAGCGGAATTCTGGGTGCATTTTTCGAAATTTTCAAAGGGGTTAGCCTTCTCGGAATTCTGGGTGCATTTTTCGAAATTTTCAAAGGGGTTAGCCTTCTCGGAATTCTGGGTGCATTTTTCGAAATTTACAAAGGGGTTAGCCTTTTCGGAATTCTGGGTGCATTTTTCGAAATTTTCAAAGGGGTTAGCCTTCTCGGAATTGTGGGTGCATTTTTCGAAATTTTCAAAGGGGTTAGCCTTTTCCGAATTCTGGGTGCATTTTTCGAAATTTTCAAAGGGGTTAGCCTTCTCGAAATTCTGGGTGCATTTTTCGAAATTTTCAAAGGGGTTAGCCTTCTCGGAATTCTGGGTGCATTTTTCGAAATTTTCAAAGGGGTTAGCCTTGTCCGAATTCTGGGTGCATTTTTCGAAATTTTCAAAGGGGTTAGCCTTCTCGGAATTCTGGGTGCATTTTTCGAAATTTTCAAAGGTGTTAGCCTTCTCGGAATTCTGGGTGCATTTTTCGAAATTTTCAAAGGGGTCTGCTTTCTCGGAATTCTGGGTGCATTTATCGAAATTTACAAAGGGGTTAGCCTTCTCGGAATTCAGGGTGCATTTATCGAAATTTTCAAAGGGGTTAGCCTTCTCGGAATTCAGGGTGCATTTATCGAAATTTTCAAAGGGGTTAGCCTTCTCGGAATTCTGGGTGCATTTTTCGAAATTTTCAAAGGGGTTAGCCTTCTCGGAATTCTGGGTGTATTTTTCGAAATTTTCAAAGGGGTTAGCCTTGTCCGAATTCTGGGTGCATTTTTCGACATTTTCAAAGGGGTTAGCCTTCTCGGAATTCTGGGTGCATTTATCGAAATTTTCAAAGGGGTTAGCCTTAGCGGAATTCTGGGTGCATTTTTCGAAATTTTCAAAGGGGTTAACTTTAGCGGAATTCTGGGTGCATTTTTCGAAATTTTCAAAGGGGTTAGCCTTCTCGGAATTCTGGGTGCATTTTTCGAAATTTTCAAAGGGGTTAGCCTTCTCGGAATTCTGGGTGCATTTTTCGAAATTTTCAAAGGGGTTAGCCTTCTCGGAATTCTGGGTGCATTTTTCGAAATTTTCAAAGGGGTTAGCCTTCTCGGAATTCTGGGTGCATTTTTCGAAATTTTCAAAGGGGTTAGCTTTCTCGGAATTCTGGGTGCATTTTTCGAAATTTTCCTTCTCGGAATTCTGGGTGCATTTTTCGAAATTTTCAAAGGGGTTAGCCTTCTCGGAATTCTGCGTGCATTTTTCGAAATTTTCAAAGGGGTTAGCTTTCTCGGAATTCTGGGTGCATTTATCGAAATTTTCAAAGGGGTTAGCCTTCTCGGAATTCTGGGTGCATTTATCAAAATTTTCAAAGGGGTTAGCCTTCTCGGAATTCAGGGTGCATTTTTCGAAATTTTCAAAGGGGTTAGCCTTGTCCGAATTCTGGGTGCATTTTTCGAAATTTTCAAAGGGGTTAGCCTTGTCCGAATTCTGGGTGCATTTTTCGAAATTTTCAAAGGGGTTAGCCTTGTCCGAATTCTGGGTGCATTTTTCGAAATTTTCAAAGCGGTTAGCCTTCTCGGAATTCTGGGTGCATTTATCGAAATTTTCAAAGGGGTTAACCTTAGCGGAATTCTGGGTGCATTTTTCGAAATTTTCAAAGGGGTTAACTTTAGCGGAATTCTGGGTGCATTTTTCGAAATTTTCAAAGGGGTTAGCCTTCTCGGAATTCTGGGTGCATTTTTCGAAATTTTCAAAGGGGTTAGCCTTGTCCGAATTCTGGGTGCATTTTTCGAAATTTTCAAAGGGGTTAGCCTTGTCCGAATTCTGGGTGCATTTTTCGAAATTTTCAAAGGGGTTAGCCTTCTCGGAATTCTGGGTGCATTTTTCGAAATTTTCAAAGGGGTTAGCCTTCTCGGAATTCTGGGCGCATTTTTCGAAATTTTCAAAGGGATTAGCCTTCTCGGAATTCTGGGCGCATTTTTCGAAATTTTCAAAGGGGTTACCCTTCTCGGAATTCTTGGCGCATTTTTCGAAATTTTCAAAGGGGTTAGCCTTCTCGGAATTCTGGGTGCATTTTTCGAAATTTTCAAAGGGGTTAGCCTTGTCCGAATTCTGGGTGCATTTTTCGAAATTTTCAAAGGGGTTAGCCTTCTCGGAATTCTGGGTGCATTTATCGAAATTTTCAAAGGGGTTAGCCTTAGCGGAATTCTGGGTGCATTTTTCGAAATTTTCAAAGGGGTTAACTTTAGCGGAATTCTGGGTGCATTTTTCGAAATTTTCAAAGGGGTTAGCCTTCTCGGAATTCTGGGTGCATTTTTCGAAATTTTCAAAGGGGTTAGCCTTCTCGGAATTCTGGGTGCATTTTTCGAAATTTTCAAAGGGGTTAGCCTTTTCGGAATTCTGGGTGCATTTTTCGAAATTTTCAAAGGGGTTAGCCTTCTCGGAATTGTGGGTGCATTTTTCGAAATTTTCAAAGGGGTTAGCCTTCTCGGAATTGTGGGTGCATTTTTCGAAATTTTCAAAGGGGTTAGCCTTTTCCGAATTCTGGGTGCATTTTTCGAAATTTTCAAAGGGGTTAGCCTTCTCGAAATTCTGGGTGCATTTTTCGAAATTTTCAAAGGGGTTAGCCTTCTCGGAATTCTGGGTGCATTTTTCGAAATTTTCAAAGGGGTTAGCCTTGTCCGAATTCTGGGTGCATTTTTCGAAATTTTCAAAGGGGTTAGCCTTCTCGGAATTCTGGGTGCATTTTTCGAAATTTTCAAAGGTGTTAGCCTTCTCGGAATTCTGGGTGCATTTTTCGAAATTTTCAAAGGGGTCTGCTTTCTCGGAATTCTGGGTGCATTTATCGAAATTTACAAAGGGGTTAGCCTTCTCGGAATTCAGGGTGCATTTATCGAAATTTTCAAAGGGGTTAGCCTTCTCGGAATTCTGGGTGCATTTTTCGAAATTTTCAAAGGGGTTAGCCTTCTCGGAATTCTGGGTGTATTTTTTGAAATTTTCAAAGGGGTTAGCCTTGTCCGAATTCTGGGTGCATTTTTCGACATTTTCAAAGGGGTTAGCCTTCTCGGAATTCTGGGTGCATTTATCGAAATTTTCAAAGGGGTTAGCCTTAGCGGAATTCTGGGTGCATTTTTCGAAATTTTCAAAGGGGTTAACTTTAGCGGAATTCTGGGTGCATTTTTCGAAATTTTCAAAGGGGTTAGCCTTCTCGGAATTCTGGGTGCATTTTTCGAAATTTTCAAAGGGGTTAGCCTTCTCGGAATTCTGGGTGCATTTTTCGAAATTTTCAAAGGGGTTAGCCTTCTCGGAATTCTGGGTGCATTTTTCGAAATTTTCAAAGGGGTTAGCCTTCTCGGAATTCTGGGTGCATTTTTCGAAATTTTCAAAGGGGTTAGCTTTCTCGGAATTCTGGGTGCATTTTTCGAAATTTTCCTTCTCGGAATTCTGGGTGCATTTTTCGAAATTTTCAAAGGGGTTAGCCTTCTCGGAATTCTGGGTGCATTTTTCGAAATTTTCAAAGGGGTTAGCTTTCTCGGAATTCTGGGTGCATTTATCGAAATTTTCAAAGGGGTTAGCCTTCTCGGAATTCTGGGTGCATTTATCAAAATTTTCAAAGGGGTTAGCCTTCTCGGAATTCAGGGTGCATTTTTCGAAATTTTCAAAGGGGTTAGCCTTGTCCGAATTCTGGGTGCATTTTTCGAAATTTTCAAAGGGGTTAGCCTTGTCCGAATTCTGGGTGCATTTTTCGAAATTTTCAAAGGGGTTAGCCTTGTCCGAATTCTGGGTGCATTTTTCGAAATTTTCAAAGGGGTTAGCCTTAGCGGAATTCTGGGTGCATTTTTCGAAATTTTCAAAGGGGTTAACTTTAGCGGAATTCTGGGTGCATTTTTCGAAATTTTCAAAGGGGTTAGCCTTCTCTGAATTCTGGGTGCATTTTTCGAAATTTTCAAAGGGGTTAACTTTAGCGGAATTCTGGGTGCATTTTTCGAAATTTTCAAAGGGGTTAGCCTTCTCGGAATTCTGGGTGCATTTTTCGAAATTTTCAAAGGGGTTAGCCTTCTCGGAATTCTGGGTGCATTTTTCGAAATTTTCAAAGGGGTTAGCCTTGTCCGAATTCTGGGTGCATTTTTCGAAATTTTCAAAGGGGTTAGCCTTCTCGGAATTCTGGGTGTATTTTTCGAAATTTTCAAAGGGGTTAGCCTTCTCGGAATTCTGGGCGCATTTTTCGAAATTTTCAAAGGGATTAGCCTTCTCGGAATTCTGGGCGCATTTTTCGAAATTTTCAAAGGGGTTACCCTTCTCGGAATTCTTGGCGCATTTTTCGAAATTTTCAAAGGGGTTAGCCTTCTCGGAATTCTGGGTGCATTTTTCGAAATTTTCAAAGGGGTTAGCCTTGTCCGAATTCTGGGTGCATTTTTCGAAATTTTCAAAGGGGTTAGCCTTCTCGGAATTCTGGGTGCATTTATCGAAATTTTCAAAGGGGTTAGCCTTAGCGGAATTCTGGGTGCATTTTTCGAAATTTTCAAAGGGGTTAACTTTAGCGGAATTCTGGGTGCATTTTTCGAAATTTTCAAAGGGGTTAGCCTTCTCGGAATTCTGGGTGCATTTTTCGAAATTTTCAAAGGGGTTAGCCTTCTCGGAATTCTGGGTGCATTTTTCGAAATTTTCAAAGGGGTTAGCCTTTTCGGAATTCTGGGTGCATTTTTCGAAATTTTCAAAGGGGTTAGCCTTCTCGGAATTGTGGGTGCATTTTTCGAAATTTTCAAAGGGGTTAGCCTTCTCGGAATTGTGGGTGCATTTTTCGAAATTTTCAAAGGGGTTAGCCTTTTCCGAATTCTGGGTGCATTTTTCGAAATTTTCAAAGGGGTTAGCCTTCTCGAAATTCTGGGTGCATTTTTCGAAATTTTCAAAGGGGTTAGCCTTCTCGGAATTCTGGGTGCATTTTTCGAAATTTTCAAAGGGGTTAGCCTTCTCGGAATTCTGGGTGCATTTTTCGAAATTTTCAAAGGTGTTAGCCTTCTCGGAATTCTGGGTGCATTTTTCGAAATTTTCAAAGGGGTCTGCTTTCTCGGAATTCTGGGTGCATTTATCGAAATTTACAAAGGGGTTAGCCTTCTCGGAATTCAGGGTGCATTTATCGAAATTTTCAAAGGGGTTAGCCTTCTCGGAATTCTGGGTGCATTTTTCGAAATTTTCAAAGGGGTTAGCCTTCTCGGAATTCTGGGTGTATTTTTCGAAATTTTCAAAGGGGTTAGCCTTGTCCGAATTCTGGGTGCATTTTTCGACATTTTCAAAGGGGTTAGCCTTCTCGGAATTCTGGGTGCATTTATCGAAATTTTCAAAGGGGTTAGCCTTAGCGGAATTCTGGGTGCATTTTTCGAAATTTTCAAAGGGGTTAACTTTAGCGGAATTCTGGGTGCATTTTTCGAAATTTTCAAAGGGGTTAGCCTTCTCGGAATTCTGGGTGCATTTTTCGAAATTTTCAAAGGGGTTAGCCTTCTCGGAATTCTGGGTGCATTTTTCGAAATTTTCAAAGGGGTTAGCCTTCTCGGAATTCTGGGTGCATTTTTCGAAATTTTCAAAGGGGTTAGCCTTCTCGGAATTCTGGGTGCATTTTTCGAAATTTTCAAAGGGGTTAGCTTTCTCGGAATTCTGGGTGCATTTTTCGAAATTTTCCTTCTCGGAATTCTGGGTGCATTTTTCGAAATTTTCAAAGGGGTTAGCCTTCTCGGAATTCTGGGTGCATTTTTCGAAATTTTCAAAGGGGTTAGCTTTCTCGGAATTCTGGGTGCATTTATCGAAATTTTCAAAGGGGTTAGCCTTCTCGGAATTCTGGGTGCATTTATCAAAATTTTCAAAGGGGTTAGCCTTCTCGGAATTCAGGGTGCATTTTTCGAAATTTTCAAAGGGGTTAGCCTTGTCCGAATTCTGGGTGCATTTTTTCGAAATTTTCAAAGGGGTTAGCCTTGTCCGAATTCTGGGTGCATTTTTCGAAATTTTCAAAGGGGTTAGCCTTGTCCGAATTCTGGGTGCATTTTTCGAAATTTTCAAAGGGGTTAGCCTTAGCGGAATTCTGGGTGCATTTTTCGAAATTTTCAAAGGGGTTAACTTTAGCGGAATTCTGGGTGCATTTTTCGAAATTTTCAAAGGGGTTAGCCTTCTCTGAATTCTGGGTGCATTTTTCGAAATTTTCAAAGGGGTTAACTTTAGCGGAATTCTGGGTGCATTTTTCGAAATTTTCAAAGGGGTTAGCCTTCTCGGAATTCTGGGTGCATTTTTCGAAATTTTCAAAGGGGTTAGCCTTCTCGGAATTCTGGGTGCATTTTTCGAAATTTTCAAAGGGGTTAGCCTTCTCGGAATTCTGGGTGCATTTTTCGAAATTTTCAAAGGGGTTAGCCTTCTCGGAATTGTGGGTGCATTTTTCGAAATTTTCAAAGGGGTTAGCCTTTTCCGAATTCTGGGTGCATTTTTCGAAATTTTCAAAGGGGTTTGCCTTCTCGAAATTCTGGGTGCATTTTTCGAAATTTTCAAAGGGGTTAGCCTTCTCGGATTTCTGGGTGCATTTTTCGAAATTTTCAAAGGGATTAGCCTTCTCGGAATTCTGGGCGCATTTTTCGAAATTTTCAAAGGGGTTACCCTTCTCGGAATTCTTGGCGCATTTTTCGAAATTTTCAAAGGGGTTAGCCTTCTCGCAATTCTGGGTGCATTTTTCGAAATTTTCAAAGGGGTTAGCCTTGTCCGAATTCTGGGTGCATTTTTCGAAATTTTCAAAGGGGTTAGCCTTCTCGGAATTCTGGGTGCATTTATCGAAATTTTCAAAGGGGTTAGCCTTAGCGGAATTCTGGGTGCATTTTTCGAAATTTTCAAAGGGGTTAACTTTAGCGGAATTCTGGGTGCATTTTTCGAAATTTTCAAAGGGGTTAGCCTTAGCGGAATTCTGGGTGCATTTTTCGAAATCATCAAAGTGGTTAACTTTAGCGGAATTCTGGGTGCATTTTTCGAAATTTTCAAAGGGGTTAGCCTTCTCGGAATTCTGGGTGCATTTTTCGAAATTTTCAAAGGGGTTAGCCTTGTCCGAATTCTGGGTGCATTTTTCGACATTTTCAAAGGGGTTAGCCTTCTCGGAATTCTGGGTGCATTTATCGAAATTTTCAAAGGGGTTAGCCTTAGCGGAATTCTGGGTGCATTTTTCGAAATTTTCAAAGGGGTTAACTTTAGCGGAATTCTGGGTGCATTTTTCGAAATTTTCAAAGGGGTTAGCCTTCTCGGAATTCTGGGTGCATTTTTCGAAATTTTCAAAGGGGTTAGCCTTCTCGGAATTCTGGGTGCATTTTTCGAAATTTTCAAAGGGGTTAGCCTTCTCGGAATTCTGGGTGCATTTTTCGAAATTTTCAAAGGGGTTAGCCTTCTCGGAATTCTGGGTGCATTTTTCGAAATTTTCAAAGGGGTTAGCTTTCTCGGAATTCTGGGTGCATTTTTCGAAATTTTCCTTCTCGGAATTCTGGGTGCATTTTTCGAAATTTTCAAAGGGGTTAGCATTCTCGGAATTCTGGGTGCATTTTTCGAAATATTCAAAGGGGTTAGCTTTCTCGGAATTCTGGGTGCATTTATCGAAATTTTCAAAGGGGTTAGCCTTCTCGGAATTCTGGGTGCATTTATCAAAATTTTCAAAGGGGTTAGCCTTCTCGGAATTCAGGGTGCATTTTTCGAAATTTTCAAAGGGGTTAGCCTTGTCCGAATTCTGGGTGCATTTTTCGAAATTTTCAAAGGGGTTAGCCTTGTCCGAATTCTGGGTGCATTTTTCGAAATTTTCAAAGGGGTTAGCCTTGTCCGAATTCTGGGTGCATTTTTCGAAATTTTCAAAGGGGTTAGCCTTAGCGGAATTCTGGGTGCATTTTTCGAAATTTTCAAAGGGGTTAACTTTAGCGGAATTCTGGGTGCATTTTTCGAAATTTTCAAAGGGGTTAGCCTTCTCTGAATTCTGGGTGCATTTTTCGAAATTTTCAAAGGGGTTAACTTTAGCGGAATTCTGGGTGCATTTTTCGAAATTTTCAAAGGGGTTAGCCTTCTCGGAATTCTGGGTGCATTTTTCGAAATTTTCAAAGGGGTTAGCCTTCTCGGAATTCTGGGTGCATTTTTCGAAATTTTCAAAGGGGTTAGCCTTCTCGGAATTCTGGGTGCATTTTTCGAAATTTTCAAAGGGGTTAGCCTTCTCGGAATTGTGGGTGCATTTTTCGAAATTTTCAAAGGGGTTAGCCTTTTCCGAATTCTGGGTGCATTTTTCGAAATTTTCAAAGGGGTTTGCCTTCTCGAAATTCTGGGTGCATTTTTCGAAATTTTCAAAGGGGTTAGCCTTCTCGGAATTCTGGGTGCATTTTTCGAAATTTTCAAAGGGATTAGCCTTCTCGGAATTCTGGGCGCATTTTTCGAAATTTTCAAAGGGGTTACCCTTCTCGGAATTCTTGGCGCATTTTTCGAAATTTTCAAAGGGGTTAGCCTTCTCGGAATTCTGGGTGCATTTTTCGAAATTTTCAAAGGGGTTAGCCTTGTCCGAATTCTGGGTGCATTTTTCGAAATTTTCAAAGGGGTTAGCCTTCTCGGAATTCTGGGTGCATTTATCGAAATTTTCAAAGGGGTTAGCCTTAGCGGAATTCTGGGTGCATTTTTCGAAATTTTCAAAGGGGTTAACTTTAGCGGAATTCTGGGTGCATTTTTCGAAATTTTCAAAGGGGTTAGCCTTCTCGGAATTCTGGGTGCATTTTTCGAAATTTTCAAAGGGGTTAGCCTTCTCGGAATTCTGGGTGCATTTTTCGAAATTTTCAAAGGGGTTAGCCTCGGAATTCTGGGTGCATTTTTCGAAACTTTCAAAGGGGTTAGCCTTCTCGGAATTCTGGGTGCATTTTTCGAAATTTTCAAAGGGGTTAGCCTTCTCGGAATTCTGGGTGCATTTTTCGAAATTTTCAAAGGGGTTAGCCTTCTCGGAATTCTGGGTGCATTTTTCGAAATTTTCAAAGGGGTTAGCTTTCTCGGAATTCTGGGTGCATTTATCGAAATTTTCAAAGGGGTTAGCCTTCTCGGAATTCTGGGTGCATTTATCGAAATTTTCAAAGGGGTTAGCCTTCTCGGAATTCAGGGTGCATTTTTCGAAATTTTTAAAGGGGTTAGCCTTGTCCGAATTCTGGGTGCATTTTTCGAAATTTTCAAAGGGGTTAGCCTTGTCCGAATTCTGGGTGCATTTTTCGAAATTTTCAAAGGGGTTAGCCTTCTCGGAATTCTGGGTGCATTTATCGAAATTTTCAAAGGGGTTAGCCTTAGCGGAATTCTGGGTGCATTTTTCGAAATTTTCAAACTGGTTAACTTTAGCGGAATTCTGGGTGCATTTTTCGAAATTTTCAAAGGGGTTAGCCTTCTCGGAATTCTGGGTGCATTTTTCGAAATTTTCAAAGGGGTTAGCCTTCTCGGAATTCTGGGTGCATTTTTCGAAATTTACAAAGGGGTTAGCCTTTTCGGAATTCTGGGTGCATTTTTCGAAATTTTCAAAGGGGTTAGCCTTCTCGGAATTGTGGGTGCATTTTTCGAAATTTTCAAAGGGGTTAGCCTTTTCCGAATTCTGGGTGCATTTTTCGAAATTTTCAAAGGGGTTAGCCTTCTCGAAATTCTGGGTGCATTTTTCGAAATTTTCAAAGGGGTTAGCCTTCTCGGAATTCTGGGTGCATTTTTCGAAATTTTCAAAGGGGTTAGCCTTGTCCGAATTCTGGGTGCATTTTTCGAAATTTTCAAAGGGGTTAGCCTTCTCGGAATTCTGGGTGCATTTTTCGAAATTTTCAAAGGTGTTAGCCTTCTCGGAATTCTGGGTGCATTTTTCGAAATTTTCAAAGGGGTCTGCTTTCTCGGAATTCTGGGTGCATTTATCGAAATTTACAAAGGGGTTAGCCTTCTCGGAATTCAGGGTGCATTTATCGAAATTTTCAAAGGGGTTAGCCTTCTCGGAATTCAGGGTGCATTTATCGAAATTTTCAAAGGGGTTAGCCTTCTCGGAATTCTGGGTGCATTTTTCGAAATTTTCAAAGGGGTTAGCCTTCTCGGAATTCTGGGTGTATTTTTCGAAATTTTCAAAGGGGTTAGCCTTGTCCGAATTCTGGGTGCATTTTTCGACATTTTCAAAGGGGTTAGCCTTCTCGGAATTCTGGGTGCATTTATCGAAATTTTCAAAGGGGTTAGCCTTAGCGGAATTCTGGGTGCATTTTTCGAAATTTTCAAAGGGGTTAACTTTAGCGGAATTCTGGGTGCATTTTTCGAAATTTTCAAAGGGGTTAGCCTTCTCGGAATTCTGGGTGCATTTTTCGAAATTTTCAAAGGGGTTAGCCTTCTCGGAATTCTGGGTGCATTTTTCGAAATTTTCAAAGGGGTTAGCCTTCTCGGAATTCTGGGTGCATTTTTCGAAATTTTCAAAGGGGTTAGCCTTCTCGGAATTCTGGGTGCATTTTTCGAAATTTTCAAAGGGGTTAGCTTTCTCGGAATTCTGGGTGCATTTTTCGAAATTTTCCTTCTCGGAATTCTGGGTGCATTTTTCGAAATTTTCAAAGGGGTTAGCCTTCTCGGAATTCTGCGTGCATTTTTCGAAATTTTCAAAGGGGTTAGCTTTCTCGGAATTCTGGGTGCATTTATCGAAATTTTCAAAGGGGTTAGCCTTCTCGGAATTCTGGGTGCATTTATCAAAATTTTCAAAGGGGTTAGCCTTCTCGGAATTCAGGGTGCATTTTTCGAAATTTTCAAAGGGGTTAGCCTTGTCCGAATTCTGGGTGCATTTTTCGAAATTTTCAAAGGGGTTAGCCTTGTCCGAATTCTGGGTGCATTTTTCGAAATTTTCAAAGGGGTTAGCCTTGTCCGAATTCTGGGTGCATTTTTCGAAATTTTCAAAGCGGTTAGCCTTCTCGGAATTCTGGGTGCATTTATCGAAATTTTCAAAGGGGTTAACCTTAGCGGAATTCTGGGTGCATTTTTCGAAATTTTCAAAGGGGTTAACTTTAGCGGAATTCTGGGTGCATTTTTCGAAATTTTCAAAGGGGTTAGCCTTCTCGGAATTCTGGGTGCATTTTTCGAAATTTTCAAAGGGGTTAGCCTTGTCCGAATTCTGGGTGCATTTTTCGAAATTTTCAAAGGGGTTAGCCTTGTCCGAATTCTGGGTGCATTTTTCGAAATTTTCAAAGGGGTTAGCCTTCTCGGAATTCTGGGTGCATTTTTCGAAATTTTCAAAGGGGTTAGCCTTCTCGGAATTCTGGGCGCATTTTTCGAAATTTTCAAAGGGATTAGCCTTCTCGGAATTCTGGGCGCATTTTTCGAAATTTTCAAAGGGGTTACCCTTCTCGGAATTCTTGGCGCATTTTTCGAAATTTTCAAAGGGGTTAGCCTTCTCGGAATTCTGGGTGCATTTTTCGAAATTTTCAAAGGGGTTAGCCTTGTCCGAATTCTGGGTGCATTTTTCGAAATTTTCAAAGGGGTTAGCCTTCTCGGAATTCTGGGTGCATTTATCGAAATTTTCAAAGGGGTTAGCCTTAGCGGAATTCTGGGTGCATTTTTCGAAATTTTCAAAGGGGTTAACTTTAGCGGAATTCTGGGTGCATTTTTCGAAATTTTCAAAGGGGTTAGCCTTCTCGGAATTCTGGGTGCATTTTTCGAAATTTTCAAAGGGGTTAGCCTTCTCGGAATTCTGGGTGCATTTTTCGAAATTTTCAAAGGGGTTAGCCTTTTCGGAATTCTGGGTGCATTTTTCGAAATTTTCAAAGGGGTTAGCCTTCTCGGAATTGTGGGTGCATTTTTCGAAATTTTCAAAGGGGTTAGCCTTCTCGGAATTGTGGGTGCATTTTTCGAAATTTTCAAAGGGGTTAGCCTTTTCCGAATTCTGGGTGCATTTTTCGAAATTTTCAAAGGGGTTAGCCTTCTCGAAATTCTGGGTGCATTTTTCGAAATTTTCAAAGGGGTTAGCCTTCTCGGAATTCTGGGTGCATTTTTCGAAATTTTCAAAGGGGTTAGCCTTGTCCGAATTCTGGGTGCATTTTTCGAAATTTTCAAAGGGGTTAGCCTTCTCGGAATTCTGGGTGCATTTTTCGAAATTTTCAAAGGTGTTAGCCTTCTCGGAATTCTGGGTGCATTTTTCGAAATTTTCAAAGGGGTCTGCTTTCTCGGAATTCTGGGTGCATTTATCGAAATTTACAAAGGGGTTAGCCTTCTCGGAATTCAGGGTGCATTTATCGAAATTTTCAAAGGGGTTAGCCTTCTCGGAATTCTGGGTGCATTTTTCGAAATTTTCAAAGGGGTTAGCCTTCTCGGAATTCTGGGTGTATTTTTTGAAATTTTCAAAGGGGTTAGCCTTGTCCGAATTCTGGGTGCATTTTTCGACATTTTCAAAGGGGTTAGCCTTCTCGGAATTCTGGGTGCATTTATCGAAATTTTCAAAGGGGTTAGCCTTAGCGGAATTCTGGGTGCATTTTTCGAAATTTTCAAAGGGGTTAACTTTAGCGGAATTCTGGGTGCATTTTTCGAAATTTTCAAAGGGGTTAGCCTTCTCGGAATTCTGGGTGCATTTTTCGAAATTTTCAAAGGGGTTAGCCTTCTCGGAATTCTGGGTGCATTTTTCGAAATTTTCAAAGGGGTTAGCCTTCTCGGAATTCTGGGTGCATTTTTCGAAATTTTCAAAGGGGTTAGCCTTCTCGGAATTCTGGGTGCATTTTTCGAAATTTTCAAAGGGGTTAGCTTTCTCGGAATTCTGGGTGCATTTTTCGAAATTTTCCTTCTCGGAATTCTGGGTGCATTTTTCGAAATTTTCAAAGGGGTTAGCCTTCTCGGAATTCTGGGTGCATTTTTCGAAATTTTCAAAGGGGTTAGCTTTCTCGGAATTCTGGGTGCATTTATCGAAATTTTCAAAGGGGTTAGCCTTCTCGGAATTCTGGGTGCATTTATCAAAATTTTCAAAGGGGTTAGCCTTCTCGGAATTCAGGGTGCATTTTTCGAAATTTTCAAAGGGGTTAGCCTTGTCCGAATTCTGGGTGCATTTTTCGAAATTTTCAAAGGGGTTAGCCTTGTCCGAATTCTGGGTGCATTTTTCGAAATTTTCAAAGGGGTTAGCCTTGTCCGAATTCTGGGTGCATTTTTCGAAATTTTCAAAGGGGTTAGCCTTAGCGGAATTCTGGGTGCATTTTTCGAAATTTTCAAAGGGGTTAACTTTAGCGGAATTCTGGGTGCATTTTTCGAAATTTTCAAAGGGGTTAGCCTTCTCTGAATTCTGGGTGCATTTTTCGAAATTTTCAAAGGGGTTAACTTTAGCGGAATTCTGGGTGCATTTTTCGAAATTTTCAAAGGGGTTAGCCTTCTCGGAATTCTGGGTGCATTTTTCGAAATTTTCAAAGGGGTTAGCCTTCTCGGAATTCTGGGTGCATTTTTCGAAATTTTCAAAGGGGTTAGCCTTGTCCGAATTCTGGGTGCATTTTTCGAAATTTTCAAAGGGGTTAGCCTTCTCGGAATTCTGGGTGTATTTTTCGAAATTTTCAAAGGGGTTAGCCTTCTCGGAATTCTGGGCGCATTTTTCGAAATTTTCAAAGGGATTAGCCTTCTCGGAATTCTGGGCGCATTTTTCGAAATTTTCAAAGGGGTTACCCTTCTCGGAATTCTTGGCGCATTTTTCGAAATTTTCAAAGGGGTTAGCCTTCTCGGAATTCTGGGTGCATTTTTCGAAATTTTCAAAGGGGTTAGCCTTGTCCGAATTCTGGGTGCATTTTTCGAAATTTTCAAAGGGGTTAGCCTTCTCGGAATTCTGGGTGCATTTATCGAAATTTTCAAAGGGGTTAGCCTTAGCGGAATTCTGGGTGCATTTTTCGAAATTTTCAAAGGGGTTAACTTTAGCGGAATTCTGGGTGCATTTTTCGAAATTTTCAAAGGGGTTAGCCTTCTCGGAATTCTGGGTGCATTTTTCGAAATTTTCAAAGGGGTTAGCCTTCTCGGAATTCTGGGTGCATTTTTCGAAATTTTCAAAGGGGTTAGCCTTTTCGGAATTCTGGGTGCATTTTTCGAAATTTTCAAAGGGGTTAGCCTTCTCGGAATTGTGGGTGCATTTTTCGAAATTTTCAAAGGGGTTAGCCTTCTCGGAATTGTGGGTGCATTTTTCGAAATTTTCAAAGGGGTTAGCCTTTTCCGAATTCTGGGTGCATTTTTCGAAATTTTCAAAGGGGTTAGCCTTCTCGAAATTCTGGGTGCATTTTTCGAAATTTTCAAAGGGGTTAGCCTTCTCGGAATTCTGGGTGCATTTTTCGAAATTTTCAAAGGGGTTAGCCTTCTCGGAATTCTGGGTGCATTTTTCGAAATTTTCAAAGGTGTTAGCCTTCTCGGAATTCTGGGTGCATTTTTCGAAATTTTCAAAGGGGTCTGCTTTCTCGGAATTCTGGGTGCATTTATCGAAATTTACAAAGGGGTTAGCCTTCTCGGAATTCAGGGTGCATTTATCGAAATTTTCAAAGGGGTTAGCCTTCTCGGAATTCTGGGTGCATTTTTCGAAATTTTCAAAGGGGTTAGCCTTCTCGGAATTCTGGGTGTATTTTTCGAAATTTTCAAAGGGGTTAGCCTTGTCCGAATTCTGGGTGCATTTTTCGACATTTTCAAAGGGGTTAGCCTTCTCGGAATTCTGGGTGCATTTATCGAAATTTTCAAAGGGGTTAGCCTTAGCGGAATTCTGGGTGCATTTTTCGAAATTTTCAAAGGGGTTAACTTTAGCGGAATTCTGGGTGCATTTTTCGAAATTTTCAAAGGGGTTAGCCTTCTCGGAATTCTGGGTGCATTTTTCGAAATTTTCAAAGGGGTTAGCCTTCTCGGAATTCTGGGTGCATTTTTCGAAATTTTCAAAGGGGTTAGCCTTCTCGGAATTCTGGGTGCATTTTTCGAAATTTTCAAAGGGGTTAGCCTTCTCGGAATTCTGGGTGCATTTTTCGAAATTTTCAAAGGGGTTAGCTTTCTCGGAATTCTGGGTGCATTTTTCGAAATTTTCCTTCTCGGAATTCTGGGTGCATTTTTCGAAATTTTCAAAGGGGTTAGCCTTCTCGGAATTCTGGGTGCATTTTTCGAAATTTTCAAAGGGGTTAGCTTTCTCGGAATTCTGGGTGCATTTATCGAAATTTTCAAAGGGGTTAGCCTTCTCGGAATTCTGGGTGCATTTATCAAAATTTTCAAAGGGGTTAGCCTTCTCGGAATTCAGGGTGCATTTTTCGAAATTTTCAAAGGGGTTAGCCTTGTCCGAATTCTGGGTGCATTTTTTCGAAATTTTCAAAGGGGTTAGCCTTGTCCGAATTCTGGGTGCATTTTTCGAAATTTTCAAAGGGGTTAGCCTTGTCCGAATTCTGGGTGCATTTTTCGAAATTTTCAAAGGGGTTAGCCTTAGCGGAATTCTGGGTGCATTTTTCGAAATTTTCAAAGGGGTTAACTTTAGCGGAATTCTGGGTGCATTTTTCGAAATTTTCAAAGGGGTTAGCCTTCTCTGAATTCTGGGTGCATTTTTCGAAATTTTCAAAGGGGTTAACTTTAGCGGAATTCTGGGTGCATTTTTCGAAATTTTCAAAGGGGTTAGCCTTCTCGGAATTCTGGGTGCATTTTTCGAAATTTTCAAAGGGGTTAGCCTTCTCGGAATTCTGGGTGCATTTTTCGAAATTTTCAAAGGGGTTAGCCTTCTCGGAATTCTGGGTGCATTTTTCGAAATTTTCAAAGGGGTTAGCCTTCTCGGAATTGTGGGTGCATTTTTCGAAATTTTCAAAGGGGTTAGCCTTTTCCGAATTCTGGGTGCATTTTTCGAAATTTTCAAAGGGGTTTGCCTTCTCGAAATTCTGGGTGCATTTTTCGAAATTTTCAAAGGGGTTAGCCTTCTCGGATTTCTGGGTGCATTTTTCGAAATTTTCAAAGGGATTAGCCTTCTCGGAATTCTGGGCGCATTTTTCGAAATTTTCAAAGGGGTTACCCTTCTCGGAATTCTTGGCGCATTTTTCGAAATTTTCAAAGGGGTTAGCCTTCTCGCAATTCTGGGTGCATTTTTCGAAATTTTCAAAGGGGTTAGCCTTGTCCGAATTCTGGGTGCATTTTTCGAAATTTTCAAAGGGGTTAGCCTTCTCGGAATTCTGGGTGCATTTATCGAAATTTTCAAAGGGGTTAGCCTTAGCGGAATTCTGGGTGCATTTTTCGAAATTTTCAAAGGGGTTAACTTTAGCGGAATTCTGGGTGCATTTTTCGAAATTTTCAAAGGGGTTAGCCTTCTCGGAATTCTGGGTGCATTTTTCGAAATTTTCAAAGGGGTTAGCCTTCTCGGAATTCTGGGTGCATTTTTCGAAATTTTCAAAGGGGTTAGCCTCGGAATTCTGGGTGCATTTTTCGAAACTTTCAAAGGGGTTAGCCTTCTCGGAATTCTGGGTGCATTTTTCGAAATTTTCAAAGGGGTTAGCCTTCTCGGAATTCGGGGTGCATTTTTCGAAATTTTCAAAGGGGTTAGCCTTCTCGGAATTCTGGGTGCATTTTTCGAAATTTTCAAAGGGGTTAGCTTTCTCGGAATTCTGGGTGCATTTATCGAAATTTTCAAAGGGGTTAGCCTTCTCGGAATTCTGGGTGCATTTATCGAAATTTTCAAAGGGGTTAGCCTTCTCGGAATTCAGGGTGCATTTTTCGAAATTTTTAAAGGGGTTAGCCTTGTCCGAATTCTGGGTGCATTTTTCGAAATTTTCAAAGGGGTTAGCCTTGTCCGAATTCTGGGTGCATTTTTCGAAATTTTCAAAGGGGTTAGCCTTCTCGGAATTCTGGGTGCATTTATCGAAATTTTCAAAGGGGTTAGCCTTAGCGGAATTCTGGGTGCATTTTTCGAAATTTTCAAAGGGGTTAACTTTAGCGGAATTCTGGGTGCATTTTTCGAAATTTTCAAAGGGGTTAGCCTTCTCGGAATTCTGGGTGCATTTTTCGAAATTTTCAAGCCTTCTCGGAATTCTGGGTGCATTTTTCGAAATTTACAAAGGGGTTAGCCTTTTCGGAATTCTGGGTGCATTTTTCGAAATTTTCAAAGGGGTTAGCCTTCTCGGAATTGTGGGTGCATTTTTCGAAATTTTCAAAGGGGTTAGCCTTTTCCGAATTCTGGGTGCATTTTTCGAAATTTTCAAAGGGGTTAGCCTTCTCGAAATTCTGGGTGCATTTTTCGAAATTTTCAAAGGGGTTAGCCTTCTCGGAATTCTGGGTGCATTTTTCGAAATTTTCAAAGGGGTTAGCCTTGTCCGAATTCTGGGTGCATTTTTCGAAATTTTCAAAGGGGTTAGCCTTCTCGGAATTCTGGGTGCATTTTTCGAAATTTTCAAAGGTGTTAGCCTTCTCGGAATTCTGGGTGCATTTTTCGAAATTTTCAAAGGGGTCTGCTTTCTCGGAATTCTGGGTGCATTTATCGAAATTTACAAAGGGGTTAGCCTTCTCGGAATTCAGGGTGCATTTATCGAAATTTTCAAAGGGGTTAGCCTTCTCGGAATTCAGGGTGCATTTATCGAAATTTTCAAAGGGGTTAGCCTTCTCGGAATTCTGGGTGCATTTTTCGAAATTTTCAAAGGGGTTAGCCTTCTCGGAATTCTGGGTGTATTTTTCGAAATTTTCAATTTTCAATTTGTCCGAATTCTGGGTGCATTTTTCGACATTTTCAAAGGGGTTAGCCTTCTCGGAATTCTGGGTGCATTTATCGAAATTTTCAAAGGGGTTAGCCTTAGCGGAATTCTGGGTGCATTTTTCGAAATCATCAAAGTGGTTAACTTTAGCGGAATTCTGGGTGCATTTTTCGAAATTTTCAAAGGGGTTAGCCTTCTCGGAATTCTGGGTGCATTTTTCGAAATTTTCAAAGGGGTTAGCCTTCTCGGAATTCTGGGTGCATTTTTCGAAATTTTCAAAGGGGTTAGCCTTCTCAGAATTCTGGGTGCATTTTTCGAAATTTTCAAAGGGGTTAGCCTTCTCGGAATTCTGGGTGCATTTTTCGAAATTTTCAAAGGGGTTAGCTTTCTCGGAATTCTGGGTGCATTTTTCGAAATTTTCCTTCTCGGAATTCTGGGTGCATTTTTCGAAATTTTCAAAGGGGTTAGCCTTCTCGGAATTCTGCGTGCATTTTTCGAAATTTTCAAAGGGGTTAGCTTTCTCGGAATTCTGGGTGCATTTATCGAAATTTTCAAAGGGGTTAGCCTTCTCGGAATTCTGGGTGCATTTATCAAAATTTTCAAAGGGGTTAGCCTTCTCGGAATTCAGGGTGCATTTTTCGAAATTTTCAAAGGGGTTAGCCTTGTCCGAATTCTGGGTGCATTTTTCGAAATTTTCAAAGGGGTTAGCCTTGTCCGAATTCTGGGTGCATTTTTCGAAATTTTCAAAGGGGTTAGCCTTGTCCGAATTCTGGGTGCATTTTTCGAAATTTTCAAAGCGGTTAGCCTTAGCGGAATTCTGGGTGCATTTTTCGAAATTTTCAAAGGGGTTAACTTTAGCGGAATTCTGGGTGCATTTTTCGAAATTTTCAAAGGGGTTAGCCTTCTCTGAATTCTGGGTGCATTTTTCGAAATTTTCAAAGGGGTTAACTTTAGCGGAATTCTGGGTGCATTTTTCGAAATTTTCAAAGGGGTTAGCCTTCTCGGAATTCTGGGTGCATTTTTCGAAATTTTCAAAGGGGTTAGCCTTCTCGGAATTCTGGGTGCATTTTTCGAAATTTTCAAAGGGGTTAGCCTTCTCGGAATTCTGGGTGCATTTTTCGAAATTTTCAAAGGGGTTAGCTTTCTCGGAATTCTGGGTGCAGTTATCGAAATTTACAAAGGGGTTAGCCTTCTCGGAATTCTGGGTGCATTTATCGAAATTTACAAAGGGGTTAGCCTTCTCGGAATTCTGGGTGCATTTATCGAAATTTTCAAAGGGGTTAGCCTTCTCGGAATTCTGGGTGCATTTTTCGAAATTTTCAAAGGGGTTAGCCTTCTCGGAATTCTGGGTGCATTTTTCGAAATTTTCAAAGGGGTTAGCCTCCTCGGAATTGTGGGTGCATTTATCGAAATTTTCAAAGGGGTTAGCCTTGTCCGAATTCTGGGTGCATTTTTCGAAATTTTCAAAGGGGTTAGCCTTGTCCAAATTCTGAGTGCATTTTTCGAAATTTTCAAAGGGGTTAGCCTTCTCGGAATTCTGGGTGCATTTTTCGAAATTTTCAAAGGGGTTAGCCTTCTCGGAATTCTGGGTGCATTTTTCGAAATTTTCAAAGGGATTAGCCTTCTCGGAATTCTGGGCGCATTTTTCGAAATTTTCAAAGGGGTTACCCTTCTCGGAATTCTTGGCGCATTTTTCGAAATTTTCAAAGGGGTTAGCCTTCTCGGAATTCTGGGTGCATTTTTCGAAATTTTCAAAGGGGTTAGCCTTCTCGGAATTCTGGGTGCATTTATCGAAATTTTCAAAGGGGTTAGCCTTAGCGGAATTCTGGGTGCATTTTTCGAAATTTTCAAAGGGGTTAACTTTAGCGGAATTCTGGGTGCATTTTTCGAAATTTTCAAAGGGGTTATCCTTCTCGGAATTCTGGGTGCATTTTTCGAAATTTTCAAAGGGGTTAGCCTTCTCGGAATTCTGGGTGCATTTTTCGAAATTTTCAAAGGGGTTAGCCTCGGAATTCTGGGTGCATTTTTCGAAATTTTCAAAGGGGTTAGCCTTCTCGGAATTCTGGGTGCATTTTTCGAAATTTTCAAAGGGGTTAGCCTTCTCGGAATTCTGGGTGCATTTTTCGAAATTTTCAAAGGGGTTAGCCTTCTCGGAATTCTGGGTGCATTTTTCGAAATTTTCAAAGGGGTTAGCTTTCTCGGAATTTTGGGTGCATTTATCGAAATTTTCAAAGGGGTTAGCCTTCTCGGAATTCTGGGTGCATTTATCGAAATTTTCAAAGGGGTTAGCCTTCTCGGAATTCAGGGTGCATTTTTCGAAATTTTCAAAGGGGTTAGCCTTGTCCGAATTCTGGGTGCATTTTTCGAAATTTTCAAAGGGGTTAGCCTTGTCCGAATTCTGGGTGCATTTTTCGAAATTTTCAAAGGGGTTAGCCTTCTCGGAATTCTGGGTGCATTTATCGAAATTTTCAAAGGGGTTAGCCTTAGCGGAATTCTGGGTGCATTTTTCGAAATTTTCAAAGGGGTTAACTTTAGCGGAATTCTGGGTGCATTTTTCGAAATTTTCAAAGGGGTTAGCCTTCTCGGAATTCTGGGTGCATTTTTCGAAATTTTCAAAGGGGTTAGCCTTCTCGGAATTCTGGGTGCATTTTTCGAAATTTTCAAAGGGGTTAGCCTTTTCGGAATTCTGGGTGCATTTTTCGAAATTTTCAAAGGGGTTAGCCTTCTCGGAATTGTGGGTGCATTTTTCGAAATTTTCAAAGGGGTTAGCCTTTTCCGAATTCTGGGTGCATTTTTCGAAATTTTCAAAGGGGTTAGCCTTCTCGAAATTCTGGGTGCATTTTTCGAAATTTTCAAAGGGGTTAGCCTTCTCGGAATTCTGGGTGCATTTTTCGAAATTTTCAAAGGGGTTAGCCTTGTCCGAATTCTGGGTGCATTTTTCGAAATTTTCAAAGGGGTTAGCCTTCTCGGAATTCTGGGTGCATTTTTCGAAATTTTCAAAGGTGTTAGCCTTCTCGGAATTCTGGGTGCATTTTTCGAAATTTTCAAAGGGGTCTGCTTTCTCGGAATTCTGGGTGCATTTATCGAAATTTACAAAGGGGTTAGGCTTCTCGGAATTCAGGGTGCATTTATCGAAATTTTCAAAGGGGTTAGCCTTCTCGGAATTCTGGGTGCATTTTTCGAAATTTTCAAAGGGGTTAGCCTTCTCGGAATTCTGGGTGTATTTTTCGAAATTTTCAAAGGGGTTAGCCTTGTCCGAATTCTGGGTGCATTTTTCGACATTTTCAAAGGGGTTAGCTCTCTCGGAATTCTGGGTGCATTTATCGAAATTTTCAAAGGGGTTAGCCTTAGCGGAATTCTGGGTGCATTTTTCGAAATTTTCAAAGGGGTTAACTTTAGCGGAATTCTGGGTGCATTTTTCGAAATTTTCAAAGGGGTTAGCCTTCTCGGAATTCTGGGTGCATTTTTCGAAATTTTCAAAGGGGTTAGCCTTCTCGGAATTCTGGGTGCATTTTTCGAAATTTTCAAAGGGGTTAGCCTTCTCGGAATTCTGGGTGCATTTTTCGAAATTTTCAAAGGGGTTAGCCTTCTCGGAATTCTGGGTGCATTTTTCGAAATTTTCAAAGGGGTTAGCTTTCTCGGAATTCTGGGTGCATTTTTCGAAATTTTCCTTCTCGGAATTCTGGGTGCATTTTTCGAAATTTTCAAAGGGGTTAGCCTTCTCGGAATTCTGGGTGCATTTTTCGAAATTTTCAAAGGGGTTAGCTTTCTCGGAATTCTGGGTGCATTTATCGAAATTTTCAAAGGGGTTAGCCTTCTCGGAATTCTGGGTGCATTTATCAAAATTTTCAAAGGGGTTAGCCTTCTCGGAATTCAGGGTGCATTTTTCGAAATTTTCAAAGGGGTTAGCCTTGTCCGAATTCTGGGTGCATTTTTCGAAATTTTCAAAGGGGTTAGCCTTGTCCGAATTCTGGGTGCATTTTTCGAAATTTTCAAAGGGGTTAGCCTTGTCCGAATTCTGGGTGCATTTTTCGAAATTTTCAAAGGGGTTAGCCTTCTCGGAATTCTGGGTGCATTTATCGAAATTTTCAAAGGGGTTAGCCTTAGCGGAATTCTGGGTGCATTTTTCGAAATTTTCAAAGGGGTTAACTTTAGCGGAATTCTGGGTGCATTTTTCGAAATTTTCAAAGGGGTTAGCCTTCTCTGAATTCTGGGTGCATTTTTCGAAATTTTCAAAGGGGTTAACTTTAGCGGAATTCTGGGTGCATTTTTCGAAATTTTCAAAGGGGTTTGCCTTCTCGAAATTCTGGGTGCATTTTTCGAAATTTTCAAAGGGGTTAGCCTTCTCGGAATTCTGGGTGCATTTTTCGAAATTTTCAAAGGGATTAGCCTTCTCGGAATTCTGGGCGCATTTTTCGAAATTTTCAAAGGGGTTACCCTTCTCGGAATTCTTGGCGCATTTTTCGAAATTTTCAAAGGGGTTAGCCTTCTCGGAATTCTGGGTGCATTTTTCGAAATTTTCAAAGGGGTTAGCCTTGTCCGAATTCTGGGTGCATTTTTCGAAATTTTCAAAGGGGTTAACTTTAGCGGAATTCTGGGTGCATTTTTCGAAATTTTCAAAGGGGTTAGCCTTCTCGGAATTCTGGGTGCATTTTTCGAAATTTTCAAAGGGGTTAGCCTTCTCGGAATTCTGGGTGCATTTTTCGAAATTTTCAAAGGGGTTAGCCTCGGAATTCTGGGTGCATTTTTCGAAACTTTCAAAGGGGTTAGCCTTCTCGGAATTCTGGGTGCATTTTTCGAAATTTTCAAAGGGGTTAGCCTTCTCGGAATTCTGGGTGCATTTTTCGAAATTTTCAAAGGGGTTAGCCTTCTCGGAATTCTGGGTGCATTTTTCGAAATTTTCAAAGGGGTTAGCTTTCTCGGAATTCTGGGTGCATTTATCGAAATTTTCAAAGGGGTTAGCCTTCTCGGAATTCTGGGTGCATTTATCGAAATTTTCAAAGGGGTTAGCCTTCTCGGAATTCAGGGTGCATTTTTCGAAATTTTCAAAGGGGTTAGCCTTGTCCGAATTCTGGGTGCATTTTTCGAAATTTTCAAAGGGGTTAGCCTTGTCCGAATTCTGGGTGCATTTTTCGAAATTTTCAAAGGGGTTAGCCTTCTCGGAATTCTGGGTGCATTTATCGAAATTTTCAAAGGGGTTAGCCTTAGCGGAATTCTGGGTGCATTTTTCGAAATTTTCAAAGGGGTTAGCCTTGTCCGAATTCTGGGTGCATTTTTCGAAATTTTAAAGGGGTTAGCCTTCTCGGAATTCTGGGTGCATTTATCGAAATTTTCAAAGGGGTTAGCCTTAGCGGAATTCTGGGTGCATTTTTCGAAATTTTCAAAGGGGTTAGCCTTCTCGGAATTCTGGGTGCATTTTTCGAAATTTTCAAAGGGATTAGCCTTCTCGGAATTCTGGGCGCATTTTTCGAAATTTTCAAAGGGGTTACCCTTCTCGGAATTCTTGGCGCATTTTTCGAAATTTTCAAAGGGGTTAGCCTTCTCGGAATTCTGGGTGCATTTTTCGAAATTTTCAAAGGGGTTAGCCTTGCCCGAATTCTGGGTGCATTTTTCGAAATTTTCAAAGGAGTTAGCCTTCTCGGAATTCTGGGTGCATTTATCGAAATTTTCAAAGGGGTTAGCCTTAGCGGAATTCTGGGTGCATTTTTCGAAATTTTCAAAGGGGTTAACTTTAGCGGAATTCTGGGTGCATTTTTCGAAATTTTCAAAGGGGTTAGCCTTCTCGGAATTCTGGGTGCATTTTTCGAAATTTTCAAAGGGGTTAGCCTTCTCGGAATTCTGGGTGCATTTTTCGAAATTTTCAAAGGGGTTAGCCTTCTCGGAATTCTGGGTGCATTTTTCGAAATTTTCAAAGGGGTTAGCCTTCTCGGAATTCTGGGTGCATTTTTCGAAATTTTCAAAGGGGTTAGCCTTCTCGGAATTCTGGGTGCATTTTTCGAAATTTTCAAAGGGGTTAGCCTTGTCCGAATTCTGGGTGCATTTTTCGAAATTTTCAAAGGGGTTAGCCTTCTCGGAATTCTGGGTGCATTTTTCGAAATTTTCAAAGGGGTTAGCTTTCTCGGAATTCTGGGTGCATTTATCGAAATTTTCAAAGGGGTTAGCCTTCTCGGAATTCTGGGTGCATTTATCGAAATTTTCAAAGGGGTTAGCCTTCTCGGAATTCAGGGTGCATTTTTCGAAATTTTCAAAGGGGTTAGCCTTGTCCGAATTCTGGGTGCATTTTTCGAAATTTTCAAAGGGGTTAGCCTTGTCCGAATTCTGGGTGCATTTTTCGAAATTTTCAAAGGGGTTAGCCTTCTCGGAATTCTGGGTGCATTTATCGAAATTTTCAAAGGGGTTAGCCTTAGCGGAATTCTGGGTGCATTTTTCGAAATTTTCAAAGGGGTTAGCCTTGTCCGAATTCTGGGTGCATTTTTCGAAATTTTAAAGGGGTTAGCCTTCTCGGAATTCTGGGTGCATTTATCGAAATTTTCAAAGGGGTTAGCCTTAGCGGAATTCTGGGTGCATTTTTCGAAATTTTCAAAGGGGTTAGCCTTCTCGGAATTCTGGGTGCATTTTTCGAAATTTTCAAAGGGATTAGCCTTCTCGGAATTCTGGGCGCATTTTTCGAAATTTTCAAAGGGGTTACCCTTCTCGGAATTCTTGGCGCATTTTTCGAAATTTTCAAAGGGGTTAGCCTTCTCGGAATTCTGGGTGCATTTTTCGAAATTTTCAAAGGGGTTAGCCTTGCCCGAATTCTGGGTGCATTTTTCGAGATTTTCAAAGGGGTTAGCCTTCTCGGAATTCTGGGTGCATTTATCGAAATTTTCAAAGGGGTTAGCCTTAGCGGAATTCTGGGTGCATTTTTCGAAATTTTCAAAGGGGTTAACTTTAGCGGAATTCTGGGTGCATTTTTCGAAATTTTCAAAGGGGTTAGCCTTCTCGGAATTCTGGGTGCATTTTTCGAAATTTTCAAAGGGGTTAGCCTTCTCGGAATTCTGGGTGCATTTTTCGAAATTTTCAAAGGGGTTAGCCTTCTCGGAATTCTGGGTGCATTTTTCGAAATTTTCAAAGGGGTTAGCCTTCTCGGAATTCTGGGTGCATTTTTCGAAATTTTCAAAGGGGTTAGCCTTCTCGGAATTCTGGGTGCATTTTTCGAAATTTTCAAAGGGGTTAGCCTTCTCGGAATTCTGGGTGCATTTTTCGAAATTTTCAAAGGGGTTAGCTTTCTCGGAATTCTGGGTGCATTTATCGAAATTTTCAAAGGGGTTAGCCTTCTCGGAATTCTGGGTGCATTTATCGAAATTTTCAAAGGGGTTAGCCTTCTCGGAATTCAGGGTGCATTTTTCGAAATTTTCAAAGGGGTTAGCCTTGTCCGAATTCTGGGTGCATTTTTCGAAATTTTCAAAGGGGTTAGCCTTGTCCGAATTCTGGGTGCATTTTTCGAAATTTTCAAAGGGGTTAGCCTTCTCGGAATTCTGGGTGCATTTATCGAAATTTTCAAAGGGGTTAGCCTTAGCGGAATTCTGGGTGCATTTTTCGAAATTTTCAAAGGGGTTAACTTTAGCGGAATTCTGGGTGCATTTTTCGAAATTTTCAAAGGGGTTAGCCTTCTCGGAATTCTGGGTGCATTTTTCGAAATTTTCAAAGGGGTTAGCCTTCTCGGAATTCTGGGTGCATTTTTCGAAATTTTCAAATGGGTTAGCCTTTTCGGAATTCTGGGTGCATTTTTCGAAATTTTCAAAGGGGTTAGCCTTCTCGGAATTGTGGGTGCATTTTTCGAAATTTTCAAAGGGGTTAGCCTTTTCCGAATTCTGGGTGCATTTTTCGAAATTTTCAAAGGGGTTAGCCTTCTCGAAATTCTGGGTGCATTTTTCGAAATTTTCAAAGGTGTTAGCCTTCTCGGAATTCTGGGTGCATTTTTGGAAATTTTCAAAGGTGTTAGCCTTCTCGGAATTCTGGGTGCATTTTTCGAAATTTTCAAAGGGGTTAGCCTTGTCCGAATTCTGGGTGCATTTTTCGAAATTTTCAAAGGGGTTAGCCTTCTCGGAATTCTGGGTGCATTTTTCGAAATTTTCAAAGGTGTTAGCCTTCTCGGAATTCTGGGTGCATTTTTCGAAATTTTCAAAGGGGTCTGCTTTCTCGGAATTCTGGGTGCATTTATCGAAATTTACAAAGGGGTTAGCCTTCTCGGAATTCAGGGTGCATTTATTGAAATTTTCAAAGGGGTTAGCCTTCTCGGAATTCTGGGTGCATTTTTCGAAATTTTCAAAGGGGTTAGCCTTCTCGGAATTCTGGGTGTATTTTTCGAAATTTTCAAAGGGGTTAGCCTTGTCCGAATTCTGGGTGCATTTTTCGACATTTTCAAAGGGGTTAGCCTTCTCGGAATTCTGGGTGCATTTATCGAAATTTTCAAAGGGGTTAGCCTTAGCGGAATTCTGGGTGCATTTTTCGAAATTTTCAAAGGGGTTAACTTTAGCGGAATTCTGGGTGCATTTTTCGAAATTTTCAAAGGGGTTAGCCTTCTCGGAATTCTGGGTGCATTTTTCGAAATTTTCAAAGGGGTTAGCCTTCTCGGAATTCTGGGTGCATTTTTCGAAATTTTCAAAGGGGTTAGCCTTCTCGGAATTCTGGGTGCATTTTTCGAAATTTTCAAAGGGGTTAGCCTTCTCGGAATTCTGGGTGCATTTTTCGAAATTTTCAAAGGGGTTAGCTTTCTCGGAATTCTGGGTGCATTTTTCGAAATTTTCCTTCTCGGAATTCTGGGTGCATTTTTCGAAATTTTCAAAGGGGTTAGCCTCGGAATTCTGGGTGCATTTTTCGAAATTTTCAAAGGGGTTAGCCTTGTCCGAATTCTGGGTGCATTTTTTCGAAATTTTCAAAGGGGTTAGCCTTGTCCGAATTCTGGGTGCATTTTTCGAAATTTTCAAAGGGGTTAGCCTTGTCCGAATTCTGGGTGCATTTTTCGAAATTTTCAAAGGGGTTAGCCTTAGCGGAATTCTGGGTGCATTTTTCGAAATTTTCAAAGGGGTTAACTTTAGCGGAATTCTGGGTGCATTTTTCGAAATTTTCAAAGGGGTTAGCCTTCTCTGAATTCTGGGTGCATTTTTCGAAATTTTCAAAGGGGTTAACTTTAGCGGAATTCTGGGTGCATTTTTCGAAATTTTCAAAGGGGTTAGCCTTCTCGGAATTCTGGGTGCATTTTTCGAAATTTTCAAAGGGGTTAGCCTTCTCGGAATTCTGGGTGCATTTTTCGAAATTTTCAAAGGGGTTAGCCTTCTCGGAATTCTGGGTGCATTTTTCGAAATTTTCAAAGGGGTTAGCCTTCTCGGAATTGTGGGTGCATTTTTCGAAATTTTCAAAGGGGTTAGCCTTTTCCGAATTCTGGGTGCATTTTTCGAAATTTTCAAAGGGGTTTGCCTTCTCGAAATTCTGGGTGCATTTTTCGAAATTTTCAAAGGGGTTAGCCTTCTCGGATTTCTGGGTGCATTTTTCGAAATTTTCAAAGGGATTAGCCTTCTCGGAATTCTGGGCGCATTTTTCGAAATTTTCAAAGGGGTTACCCTTCTCGGAATTCTTGGCGCATTTTTCGAAATTTTCAAAGGGGTTAGCCTTCTCGCAATTCTGGGTGCATTTTTCGAAATTTTCAAAGGGGTTAGCCTTGTCCGAATTCTGGGTGCATTTTTCGAAATTTTCAAAGGGGTTAGCCTTCTCGGAATTCTGGGTGCATTTATCGAAATTTTCAAAGGGGTTAGCCTTAGCGGAATTCTGGGTGCATTTTTCGAAATTTTCAAAGGGGTTAACTTTAGCGGAATTCTGGGTGCATTTTTCGAAATTTTCAAAGGGGTTAGCCTTCTCGGAATTCTGGGTGCATTTTTCGAAATTTTCAAAGGGGTTAGCCTTCTCGGAATTCTGGGTGCATTTTTCGAAATTTTCAAAGGGGTTAGCCTCGGAATTCTGGGTGCATTTTTCGAAACTTTCAAAGGGGTTAGCCTTCTCGGAATTCTGGGTGCATTTTTCGAAATTTTCAAAGGGGTTAGCCTTCTCGGAATTCGGGGTGCATTTTTCGAAATTTTCAAAGGGGTTAGCCTTCTCGGAATTCTGGGTGCATTTTTCGAAATTTTCAAAGGGGTTAGCTTTCTCGGAATTCTGGGTGCATTTATCGAAATTTTCAAAGGGGTTAGCCTTCTCGGAATTCTGGGTGCATTTATCGAAATTTTCAAAGGGGTTAGCCTTCTCGGAATTCAGGGTGCATTTTTCGAAATTTTTAAAGGGGTTAGCCTTGTCCGAATTCTGGGTGCATTTTTCGAAATTTTCAAAGGGGTTAGCCTTGTCCGAATTCTGGGTGCATTTTTCGAAATTTTCAAAGGGGTTAGCCTTCTCGGAATTCTGGGTGCATTTATCGAAATTTTCAAAGGGGTTAGCCTTAGCGGAATTCTGGGTGCATTTTTCGAAATTTTCAAAGGGGTTAACTTTAGCGGAATTCTGGGTGCATTTTTCGAAATTTTCAAAGGGGTTAGCCTTCTCGGAATTCTGGGTGCATTTTTCGAAATTTTCAAGCCTTCTCGGAATTCTGGGTGCATTTTTCGAAATTTACAAAGGGGTTAGCCTTTTCGGAATTCTGGGTGCATTTTTCGAAATTTTCAAAGGGGTTAGCCTTCTCGGAATTGTGGGTGCATTTTTCGAAATTTTCAAAGGGGTTAGCCTTTTCCGAATTCTGGGTGCATTTTTCGAAATTTTCAAAGGGGTTAGCCTTCTCGAAATTCTGGGTGCATTTTTCGAAATTTTCAAAGGGGTTAGCCTTCTCGGAATTCTGGGTGCATTTTTCGAAATTTTCAAAGGGGTTAGCCTTGTCCGAATTCTGGGTGCATTTTTCGAAATTTTCAAAGGGGTTAGCCTTCTCGGAATTCTGGGTGCATTTTTCGAAATTTTCAAAGGTGTTAGCCTTCTCGGAATTCTGGGTGCATTTTTCGAAATTTTCAAAGGGGTCTGCTTTCTCGGAATTCTGGGTGCATTTATCGAAATTTACAAAGGGGTTAGCCTTCTCGGAATTCAGGGTGCATTTATCGAAATTTTCAAAGGGGTTAGCCTTCTCGGAATTCAGGGTGCATTTATCGAAATTTTCAAAGGGGTTAGCCTTCTCGGAATTCTGGGTGCATTTTTCGAAATTTTCAAAGGGGTTAGCCTTCTCGGAATTCTGGGTGTATTTTTCGAAATTTTCAATTTTCAATTTGTCCGAATTCTGGGTGCATTTTTCGACATTTTCAAAGGGGTTAGCCTTCTCGGAATTCTGGGTGCATTTATCGAAATTTTCAAAGGGGTTAGCCTTAGCGGAATTCTGGGTGCATTTTTCGAAATCATCAAAGTGGTTAACTTTAGCGGAATTCTGGGTGCATTTTTCGAAATTTTCAAAGGGGTTAGCCTTCTCGGAATTCTGGGTGCATTTTTCGAAATTTTCAAAGGGGTTAGCCTTCTCGGAATTCTGGGTGCATTTTTCGAAATTTTCAAAGGGGTTAGCCTTCTCAGAATTCTGGGTGCATTTTTCGAAATTTTCAAAGGGGTTAGCCTTCTCGGAATTCTGGGTGCATTTTTCGAAATTTTCAAAGGGGTTAGCTTTCTCGGAATTCTGGGTGCATTTTTCGAAATTTTCCTTCTCGGAATTCTGGGTGCATTTTTCGAAATTTTCAAAGGGGTTAGCCTTCTCGGAATTCTGCGTGCATTTTTCGAAATTTTCAAAGGGGTTAGCTTTCTCGGAATTCTGGGTGCATTTATCGAAATTTTCAAAGGGGTTAGCCTTCTCGGAATTCTGGGTGCATTTATCAAAATTTTCAAAGGGGTTAGCCTTCTCGGAATTCAGGGTGCATTTTTCGAAATTTTCAAAGGGGTTAGCCTTGTCCGAATTCTGGGTGCATTTTTCGAAATTTTCAAAGGGGTTAGCCTTGTCCGAATTCTGGGTGCATTTTTCGAAATTTTCAAAGGGGTTAGCCTTGTCCGAATTCTGGGTGCATTTTTCGAAATTTTCAAAGCGGTTAGCCTTAGCGGAATTCTGGGTGCATTTTTCGAAATTTTCAAAGGGGTTAACTTTAGCGGAATTCTGGGTGCATTTTTCGAAATTTTCAAAGGGGTTAGCCTTCTCTGAATTCTGGGTGCATTTTTCGAAATTTTCAAAGGGGTTAACTTTAGCGGAATTCTGGGTGCATTTTTCGAAATTTTCAAAGGGGTTAGCCTTCTCGGAATTCTGGGTGCATTTTTCGAAATTTTCAAAGGGGTTAGCCTTCTCGGAATTCTGGGTGCATTTTTCGAAATTTTCAAAGGGGTTAGCCTTCTCGGAATTCTGGGTGCATTTTTCGAAATTTTCAAAGGGGTTAGCTTTCTCGGAATTCTGGGTGCAGTTATCGAAATTTACAAAGGGGTTAGCCTTCTCGGAATTCTGGGTGCATTTATCGAAATTTACAAAGGGGTTAGCCTTCTCGGAATTCTGGGTGCATTTATCGAAATTTTCAAAGGGGTTAGCCTTCTCGGAATTCTGGGTGCATTTTTCGAAATTTTCAAAGGGGTTAGCCTTCTCGGAATTCTGGGTGCATTTTTCGAAATTTTCAAAGGGGTTAGCCTCCTCGGAATTGTGGGTGCATTTATCGAAATTTTCAAAGGGGTTAGCCTTGTCCGAATTCTGGGTGCATTTTTCGAAATTTTCAAAGGGGTTAGCCTTGTCCAAATTCTGAGTGCATTTTTCGAAATTTTCAAAGGGGTTAGCCTTCTCGGAATTCTGGGTGCATTTTTCGAAATTTTCAAAGGGGTTAGCCTTCTCGGAATTCTGGGTGCATTTTTCGAAATTTTCAAAGGGATTAGCCTTCTCGGAATTCTGGGCGCATTTTTCGAAATTTTCAAAGGGGTTACCCTTCTCGGAATTCTTGGCGCATTTTTCGAAATTTTCAAAGGGGTTAGCCTTCTCGGAATTCTGGGTGCATTTTTCGAAATTTTCAAAGGGGTTAGCCTTCTCGGAATTCTGGGTGCATTTATCGAAATTTTCAAAGGGGTTAGCCTTAGCGGAATTCTGGGTGCATTTTTCGAAATTTTCAAAGGGGTTAACTTTAGCGGAATTCTGGGTGCATTTTTCGAAATTTTCAAAGGGGTTATCCTTCTCGGAATTCTGGGTGCATTTTTCGAAATTTTCAAAGGGGTTAGCCTTCTCGGAATTCTGGGTGCATTTTTCGAAATTTTCAAAGGGGTTAGCCTCGGAATTCTGGGTGCATTTTTCGAAATTTTCAAAGGGGTTAGCCTTCTCGGAATTCTGGGTGCATTTTTCGAAATTTTCAAAGGGGTTAGCCTTCTCGGAATTCTGGGTGCATTTTTCGAAATTTTCAAAGGGGTTAGCCTTCTCGGAATTCTGGGTGCATTTTTCGAAATTTTCAAAGGGGTTAGCTTTCTCGGAATTTTGGGTGCATTTATCGAAATTTTCAAAGGGGTTAGCCTTCTCGGAATTCTGGGTGCATTTATCGAAATTTTCAAAGGGGTTAGCCTTCTCGGAATTCAGGGTGCATTTTTCGAAATTTTCAAAGGGGTTAGCCTTGTCCGAATTCTGGGTGCATTTTTCGAAATTTTCAAAGGGGTTAGCCTTGTCCGAATTCTGGGTGCATTTTTCGAAATTTTCAAAGGGGTTAGCCTTCTCGGAATTCTGGGTGCATTTATCGAAATTTTCAAAGGGGTTAGCCTTAGCGGAATTCTGGGTGCATTTTTCGAAATTTTCAAAGGGGTTAACTTTAGCGGAATTCTGGGTGCATTTTTCGAAATTTTCAAAGGGGTTAGCCTTCTCGGAATTCTGGGTGCATTTTTCGAAATTTTCAAAGGGGTTAGCCTTCTCGGAATTCTGGGTGCATTTTTCGAAATTTTCAAAGGGGTTAGCCTTTTCGGAATTCTGGGTGCATTTTTCGAAATTTTCAAAGGGGTTAGCCTTCTCGGAATTGTGGGTGCATTTTTCGAAATTTTCAAAGGGGTTAGCCTTTTCCGAATTCTGGGTGCATTTTTCGAAATTTTCAAAGGGGTTAGCCTTCTCGAAATTCTGGGTGCATTTTTCGAAATTTTCAAAGGGGTTAGCCTTCTCGGAATTCTGGGTGCATTTTTCGAAATTTTCAAAGGGGTTAGCCTTGTCCGAATTCTGGGTGCATTTTTCGAAATTTTCAAAGGGGTTAGCCTTCTCGGAATTCTGGGTGCATTTTTCGAAATTTTCAAAGGTGTTAGCCTTCTCGGAATTCTGGGTGCATTTTTCGAAATTTTCAAAGGGGTCTGCTTTCTCGGAATTCTGGGTGCATTTATCGAAATTTACAAAGGGGTTAGGCTTCTCGGAATTCAGGGTGCATTTATCGAAATTTTCAAAGGGGTTAGCCTTCTCGGAATTCTGGGTGCATTTTTCGAAATTTTCAAAGGGGTTAGCCTTCTCGGAATTCTGGGTGTATTTTTCGAAATTTTCAAAGGGGTTAGCCTTGTCCGAATTCTGGGTGCATTTTTCGACATTTTCAAAGGGGTTAGCTCTCTCGGAATTCTGGGTGCATTTATCGAAATTTTCAAAGGGGTTAGCCTTAGCGGAATTCTGGGTGCATTTTTCGAAATTTTCAAAGGGGTTAACTTTAGCGGAATTCTGGGTGCATTTTTCGAAATTTTCAAAGGGGTTAGCCTTCTCGGAATTCTGGGTGCATTTTTCGAAATTTTCAAAGGGGTTAGCCTTCTCGGAATTCTGGGTGCATTTTTCGAAATTTTCAAAGGGGTTAGCCTTCTCGGAATTCTGGGTGCATTTTTCGAAATTTTCAAAGGGGTTAGCCTTCTCGGAATTCTGGGTGCATTTTTCGAAATTTTCAAAGGGGTTAGCTTTCTCGGAATTCTGGGTGCATTTTTCGAAATTTTCCTTCTCGGAATTCTGGGTGCATTTTTCGAAATTTTCAAAGGGGTTAGCCTTCTCGGAATTCTGGGTGCATTTTTCGAAATTTTCAAAGGGGTTAGCTTTCTCGGAATTCTGGGTGCATTTATCGAAATTTTCAAAGGGGTTAGCCTTCTCGGAATTCTGGGTGCATTTATCAAAATTTTCAAAGGGGTTAGCCTTCTCGGAATTCAGGGTGCATTTTTCGAAATTTTCAAAGGGGTTAGCCTTGTCCGAATTCTGGGTGCATTTTTCGAAATTTTCAAAGGGGTTAGCCTTGTCCGAATTCTGGGTGCATTTTTCGAAATTTTCAAAGGGGTTAGCCTTGTCCGAATTCTGGGTGCATTTTTCGAAATTTTCAAAGGGGTTAGCCTTCTCGGAATTCTGGGTGCATTTATCGAAATTTTCAAAGGGGTTAGCCTTAGCGGAATTCTGGGTGCATTTTTCGAAATTTTCAAAGGGGTTAACTTTAGCGGAATTCTGGGTGCATTTTTCGAAATTTTCAAAGGGGTTAGCCTTCTCTGAATTCTGGGTGCATTTTTCGAAATTTTCAAAGGGGTTAACTTTAGCGGAATTCTGGGTGCATTTTTCGAAATTTTCAAAGGGGTTTGCCTTCTCGAAATTCTGGGTGCATTTTTCGAAATTTTCAAAGGGGTTAGCCTTCTCGGAATTCTGGGTGCATTTTTCGAAATTTTCAAAGGGATTAGCCTTCTCGGAATTCTGGGCGCATTTTTCGAAATTTTCAAAGGGGTTACCCTTCTCGGAATTCTTGGCGCATTTTTCGAAATTTTCAAAGGGGTTAGCCTTCTCGGAATTCTGGGTGCATTTTTCGAAATTTTCAAAGGGGTTAGCCTTGTCCGAATTCTGGGTGCATTTTTCGAAATTTTCAAAGGGGTTAACTTTAGCGGAATTCTGGGTGCATTTTTCGAAATTTTCAAAGGGGTTAGCCTTCTCGGAATTCTGGGTGCATTTTTCGAAATTTTCAAAGGGGTTAGCCTTCTCGGAATTCTGGGTGCATTTTTCGAAATTTTCAAAGGGGTTAGCCTCGGAATTCTGGGTGCATTTTTCGAAACTTTCAAAGGGGTTAGCCTTCTCGGAATTCTGGGTGCATTTTTCGAAATTTTCAAAGGGGTTAGCCTTCTCGGAATTCTGGGTGCATTTTTCGAAATTTTCAAAGGGGTTAGCCTTCTCGGAATTCTGGGTGCATTTTTCGAAATTTTCAAAGGGGTTAGCTTTCTCGGAATTCTGGGTGCATTTATCGAAATTTTCAAAGGGGTTAGCCTTCTCGGAATTCTGGGTGCATTTATCGAAATTTTCAAAGGGGTTAGCCTTCTCGGAATTCAGGGTGCATTTTTCGAAATTTTCAAAGGGGTTAGCCTTGTCCGAATTCTGGGTGCATTTTTCGAAATTTTCAAAGGGGTTAGCCTTGTCCGAATTCTGGGTGCATTTTTCGAAATTTTCAAAGGGGTTAGCCTTCTCGGAATTCTGGGTGCATTTATCGAAATTTTCAAAGGGGTTAGCCTTAGCGGAATTCTGGGTGCATTTTTCGAAATTTTCAAAGGGGTTAGCCTTGTCCGAATTCTGGGTGCATTTTTCGAAATTTTAAAGGGGTTAGCCTTCTCGGAATTCTGGGTGCATTTATCGAAATTTTCAAAGGGGTTAGCCTTAGCGGAATTCTGGGTGCATTTTTCGAAATTTTCAAAGGGGTTAGCCTTCTCGGAATTCTGGGTGCATTTTTCGAAATTTTCAAAGGGATTAGCCTTCTCGGAATTCTGGGCGCATTTTTCGAAATTTTCAAAGGGGTTACCCTTCTCGGAATTCTTGGCGCATTTTTCGAAATTTTCAAAGGGGTTAGCCTTCTCGGAATTCTGGGTGCATTTTTCGAAATTTTCAAAGGGGTTAGCCTTGCCCGAATTCTGGGTGCATTTTTCGAAATTTTCAAAGGAGTTAGCCTTCTCGGAATTCTGGGTGCATTTATCGAAATTTTCAAAGGGGTTAGCCTTAGCGGAATTCTGGGTGCATTTTTCGAAATTTTCAAAGGGGTTAACTTTAGCGGAATTCTGGGTGCATTTTTCGAAATTTTCAAAGGGGTTAGCCTTCTCGGAATTCTGGGTGCATTTTTCGAAATTTTCAAAGGGGTTAGCCTTCTCGGAATTCTGGGTGCATTTTTCGAAATTTTCAAAGGGGTTAGCCTTCTCGGAATTCTGGGTGCATTTTTCGAAATTTTCAAAGGGGTTAGCCTTCTCGGAATTCTGGGTGCATTTTTCGAAATTTTCAAAGGGGTTAGCCTTCTCGGAATTCTGGGTGCATTTTTCGAAATTTTCAAAGGGGTTAGCCTTGTCCGAATTCTGGGTGCATTTTTCGAAATTTTCAAAGGGGTTAGCCTTCTCGGAATTCTGGGTGCATTTTTCGAAATTTTCAAAGGGGTTAGCTTTCTCGGAATTCTGGGTGCATTTATCGAAATTTTCAAAGGGGTTAGCCTTCTCGGAATTCTGGGTGCATTTATCGAAATTTTCAAAGGGGTTAGCCTTCTCGGAATTCAGGGTGCATTTTTCGAAATTTTCAAAGGGGTTAGCCTTGTCCGAATTCTGGGTGCATTTTTCGAAATTTTCAAAGGGGTTAGCCTTGTCCGAATTCTGGGTGCATTTTTCGAAATTTTCAAAGGGGTTAGCCTTCTCGGAATTCTGGGTGCATTTATCGAAATTTTCAAAGGGGTTAGCCTTAGCGGAATTCTGGGTGCATTTTTCGAAATTTTCAAAGGGGTTAGCCTTGTCCGAATTCTGGGTGCATTTTTCGAAATTTTAAAGGGGTTAGCCTTCTCGGAATTCTGGGTGCATTTATCGAAATTTTCAAAGGGGTTAGCCTTAGCGGAATTCTGGGTGCATTTTTCGAAATTTTCAAAGGGGTTAGCCTTCTCGGAATTCTGGGTGCATTTTTCGAAATTTTCAAAGGGATTAGCCTTCTCGGAATTCTGGGCGCATTTTTCGAAATTTTCAAAGGGGTTACCCTTCTCGGAATTCTTGGCGCATTTTTCGAAATTTTCAAAGGGGTTAGCCTTCTCGGAATTCTGGGTGCATTTTTCGAAATTTTCAAAGGGGTTAGCCTTGCCCGAATTCTGGGTGCATTTTTCGAGATTTTCAAAGGGGTTAGCCTTCTCGGAATTCTGGGTGCATTTATCGAAATTTTCAAAGGGGTTAGCCTTAGCGGAATTCTGGGTGCATTTTTCGAAATTTTCAAAGGGGTTAACTTTAGCGGAATTCTGGGTGCATTTTTCGAAATTTTCAAAGGGGTTAGCCTTCTCGGAATTCTGGGTGCATTTTTCGAAATTTTCAAAGGGGTTAGCCTTCTCGGAATTCTGGGTGCATTTTTCGAAATTTTCAAAGGGGTTAGCCTTCTCGGAATTCTGGGTGCATTTTTCGAAATTTTCAAAGGGGTTAGCCTTCTCGGAATTCTGGGTGCATTTTTCGAAATTTTCAAAGGGGTTAGCCTTCTCGGAATTCTGGGTGCATTTTTCGAAATTTTCAAAGGGGTTAGCCTTCTCGGAATTCTGGGTGCATTTTTCGAAATTTTCAAAGGGGTTAGCTTTCTCGGAATTCTGGGTGCATTTATCGAAATTTTCAAAGGGGTTAGCCTTCTCGGAATTCTGGGTGCATTTATCGAAATTTTCAAAGGGGTTAGCCTTCTCGGAATTCAGGGTGCATTTTTCGAAATTTTCAAAGGGGTTAGCCTTGTCCGAATTCTGGGTGCATTTTTCGAAATTTTCAAAGGGGTTAGCCTTGTCCGAATTCTGGGTGCATTTTTCGAAATTTTCAAAGGGGTTAGCCTTCTCGGAATTCTGGGTGCATTTATCGAAATTTTCAAAGGGGTTAGCCTTAGCGGAATTCTGGGTGCATTTTTCGAAATTTTCAAAGGGGTTAACTTTAGCGGAATTCTGGGTGCATTTTTCGAAATTTTCAAAGGGGTTAGCCTTCTCGGAATTCTGGGTGCATTTTTCGAAATTTTCAAAGGGGTTAGCCTTCTCGGAATTCTGGGTGCATTTTTCGAAATTTTCAAATGGGTTAGCCTTTTCGGAATTCTGGGTGCATTTTTCGAAATTTTCAAAGGGGTTAGCCTTCTCGGAATTGTGGGTGCATTTTTCGAAATTTTCAAAGGGGTTAGCCTTTTCCGAATTCTGGGTGCATTTTTCGAAATTTTCAAAGGGGTTAGCCTTCTCGAAATTCTGGGTGCATTTTTCGAAATTTTCAAAGGTGTTAGCCTTCTCGGAATTCTGGGTGCATTTTTGGAAATTTTCAAAGGTGTTAGCCTTCTCGGAATTCTGGGTGCATTTTTCGAAATTTTCAAAGGGGTTAGCCTTGTCCGAATTCTGGGTGCATTTTTCGAAATTTTCAAAGGGGTTAGCCTTCTCGGAATTCTGGGTGCATTTTTCGAAATTTTCAAAGGTGTTAGCCTTCTCGGAATTCTGGGTGCATTTTTCGAAATTTTCAAAGGGGTCTGCTTTCTCGGAATTCTGGGTGCATTTATCGAAATTTACAAAGGGGTTAGCCTTCTCGGAATTCAGGGTGCATTTATTGAAATTTTCAAAGGGGTTAGCCTTCTCGGAATTCTGGGTGCATTTTTCGAAATTTTCAAAGGGGTTAGCCTTCTCGGAATTCTGGGTGTATTTTTCGAAATTTTCAAAGGGGTTAGCCTTGTCCGAATTCTGGGTGCATTTTTCGACATTTTCAAAGGGGTTAGCCTTCTCGGAATTCTGGGTGCATTTATCGAAATTTTCAAAGGGGTTAGCCTTAGCGGAATTCTGGGTGCATTTTTCGAAATTTTCAAAGGGGTTAACTTTAGCGGAATTCTGGGTGCATTTTTCGAAATTTTCAAAGGGGTTAGCCTTCTCGGAATTCTGGGTGCATTTTTCGAAATTTTCAAAGGGGTTAGCCTTCTCGGAATTCTGGGTGCATTTTTCGAAATTTTCAAAGGGGTTAGCCTTCTCGGAATTCTGGGTGCATTTTTCGAAATTTTCAAAGGGGTTAGCCTTCTCGGAATTCTGGGTGCATTTTTCGAAATTTTCAAAGGGGTTAGCTTTCTCGGAATTCTGGGTGCATTTTTCGAAATTTTCCTTCTCGGAATTCTGGGTGCATTTTTCGAAATTTTCAAAGGGGTTAGCCTCGGAATTCTGGGTGCATTTTTCGAAATTTTCAAAGGGGTTAGCTTTCTCGGAATTCTGGGTGCATTTATCGAAATTTTCAAAGGGGTTAGCCTTCTCGGAATTCTGGGTGCATTTATCAAAATTTTCAAAGGGGTTAGCCTTCTCGGAATTCAGGGTGCATTTTTCGAAATTTTCAAAGGGGTTAGCCTTGTCCGAATTCTGGGTGCATTTTTCGAAATTTTCAAAGGGGTTAGCCTTGTCCGAATTCTGGGTGCATTTTTCGAAATTTTCAAAGGAGTTAACCTTGTCCGAATTCTGGGTGCATTTTTCGAAATTTTCAAAGGGGTTAGCCTTCTCGGAATTCTGGGTGCATTTATCGAAATTTTCAAAGGGGTTAGCCTTAGCGGAATTCTGGGTGCATTTTTCGAAATTTTCAAAGGGGTTAACTTTAGCAGAATTCTGGGTGCATTTTTCGAAATTTTCAAAGGGGTTAGCCTTCTCTGAATTCTGGGTGCATTTTTCGAAATTTTCAAAGGGGTTAACTTTAGCGGAATTCTGGGTGCATTTTTCGAAATTTTCAAAGGGGTTAGCCTTCTCGGAATTCTGGGTGCATTTTTCGAAATTTTCAAAGGGGTTAGCCTTCTCGGAATTCTGGGTGCATTTTTCGAAATTTTCAAAGGGGTTAGCCTTCTCGGAATTCTGGGTGCATTTTTCGAAATTTTCAAAGGGGTTAGCCTTCTCGGAATTGTGGGTGCATTTTTCGAAATTTTCAAAGGGGTTAGCCTTTTCCGAATTCTGGGTGCATTTTTCGAAATTTTCAAAGGGGTTTGCCTTCTCGAAATTCTGGGTGCATTTTTCGAAATTTTCAAAGGGGTTAGCCTTCTCGGAATTCTGGGTGCATTTTTCGAAATTTTCAAAGGGATTAGCCTTCTCGGAATTCTGGGCGCATTTTTCGAAATTTTCAAAGGGGTTACCCTTCTCGGAATTCTTGGCGCATTTTTCGAAATTTTCAAAGGGGTTAGCCTTCTCGGAATTCTGGGTGCATTTTTCGAAATTTTCAAAGGGGTTAGCCTTGTCCGAATTCTGGGTGCATTTTTCGAAATTTTCAAAGGGGTTAGCCTTCTCGGAATTCTGGGTGCATTTATCGAAATTTTCAAAGGGGTTAGCCTTAGCGGAATTCTGGGTGCATTTTTCGAAATTTTCAAAGGGGTTAACTTTAGAGGAATTCTGGGTGCATTTTTCGAAATTTTCAAAGGGGTTAGCCTTCTCGGAATTCTGGGTGCATTTTTCGAAATTTTCAAAGGGTTTAGCCTTCTCGGAATTCTGGGTGCATTTTTCGAAATTTTCAAAGGGGTTAGCCTCGGAATTCTGGGTGCATTTTTCGAAACTTTCAAAGGGGTTAGCCTTCTCGGAATTCTGGGTGCATTTTTCGAAATTTTCAAAGGGGTTAGCCTTCTCGGAATTCTGGGTGCATTTTTCGAAATTTTCAAAGGGGTTAGCTTTCTCGGAATTCTGGGTGCATTTATCGAAATTTTCAAAGGGGTTAGCCTTCTCGGAATTCTGGGTGCATTTATCGAAATTTTCAAAGGGGTTAGCCTTCTCGGAATTCAGGGTGCATTTTTCGAAATTTTTAAAGGGGTTAGCCTTGTCCGAATTCTGGGTGCATTTTTCGAAATTTTCAAAGGGGTTAGCCTTGTCCGAATTCTGGGTGCATTTTTCGAAATTTTCAAAGGGGTTAGCCTTCTCGGAATTCTGGGTGCATTTATCGAAATTTTCAAAGGGGTTAGCCTTAGCGGAATTCTGGGTGCATTTTTCGAAATTTTCAAAGGGGTTAACTTTAGCGGAATTCTGGGTGCATTTTTCGAAATTTTCAAAGGGGTTAGCCTTCTCGGAATTCTGGGTGCATTTTTCGAAATTTTCAAAGGGGTTAGCCTTCTCGGAATTCTGGGTGCATTTTTCGAAATTTTCAAAGGGGTTAGCCTTTTCGGAATTCTGGGTGCATTTTTCGAAATTTTCAAAGGGGTTAGCCTTCTCGGAATTGTGGGTGCATTTTTCGAAATTTTCAAAGGGGTTAGCCTTTTCCGAATTCTGGGTGCATTTTTCGAAATTTTCAAAGGGGTTAGCCTTGTCCGAATTCTGGGTGCATTTTTCGAAATTTTCAAAGGGGTTAGCCTTCTCGGAATTCTGGGTGCATTTTTCGAAATTTTCAAAGGTGTTAGCCTTCTCGGAATTCTGGGTGCATTTTTCGAAATTTTCAAAGGGGTCTGCTTTCTCGGAATTCTGGGTGCATTTATCGAAATTTACAAAGGGGTTAGCCTTCTCGGAATTCAGGGTGCATTTATCGAAATTTTCAAAGGGGTTAGCCTTCTCGGAATTCTGGGTGCATTTTTCGAAATTTTCAAAGGGGTTAGCCTTCTCGGAATTCTGGGTGTATTTTTCGAAATTTTCAAAGGGGTTAGCCTTGTCCGAATTCTGGGTGCATTTTTCGACATTTTCAAAGGGGTTAGCCTTCTCGGAATTCTGGGTGCATTTATCGAAATTTTCAAAGGGGTTAGCCTTAGCGGAATTCTGGGTGCATTTTTCGAAATTTTCAAAGGGGTTAACTTTAGCGGAATTCTGGGTGCATTTTTCGAAATTTTCAAAGGGGTTAGCCTTCTCGGAATTCTGGGTGCATTTTTCGAAATTTTCAAAGGGGTTAGCCTTCTCGGAATTCTGGGTGCATTTTTCGAAATTTTCAAAGGGGTTAGCCTTCTCGGAATTCTGGGTGCATTTTTCGAAATTTTCAAAGGGGTTAGCCTTCTCGGAATTCTGGGTGCATTTTTCGAAATTTTCAAAGGGGTTAGCTTTCTCGGAATTCTGGGTGCATTTTTCGAAATTTTCCTTCTCGGAATTCTGGGTGCATTTTTCGAAATTTTCAAAGGGGTTAGCCTTCTCGGAATTCTGCGTGCATTTTTCGAAATTTTCAAAGGGGTTAGCTTTCTCGGAATTCTGGGTGCATTTATCGAAATTTTCAAAGGGGTTAGCCTTCTCGGAATTCTGGGTGCATTTATCAAAATTTTCAAAGGGGTTACCCTTCTCGGAATTCTTGGCGCATTTTTCGAAATTTTCAAAGGGGTTAGCCTTCTCGGAATTCTGGGTGCATTTTTCGAAATTTTCAAAGGGGTTAGCCTTGTCCGAATTCTGGGTGCATTTTTCGAAATTTTCAAAGGGGTTAGCCTTCTCGGAATTCTGGGTGCATTTATCGAAATTTTCAAAGGGGTTAGCCTTAGCGGAATCTGGGTGCATTTTTCGAAATTTTCAAAGGGGTTAACTTTAGCGGAATTCTGGGTGCATTTTTCGAAATTTTCAAAGGGGTTAGCCTTCTCGGAATTCTGGGTGCATTTTTCGAAATTTTCAAAGGGGTTAGCCTTCTCGGAATTCTGGGTGCATTTTTCGAAATTTTCAAAGGGGTTAGCCTCGGAATTCTGGGTGCATTTTTCGAAATTTTCAAAGGGGTTAGCCTTCTCGGAATTCTGGGTGCATTTTTCGAAATTTTCAAAGGGGTTAGCCTTCTCGGAATTCTGGGTGCATTTTTCGAAATTTTCAAAGGGGTTAGCCTTCTCGGAATTCTGGGTGCATTTTTCGAAATTTTCAAAGGGGTTAGCCTTGTCCGAATTCTGGGTGCATTTTTCGAAATTTTCAAAGGGGTTAGCCTTCTCGGAATTCTGGGTGCATTTTTCGAAATTTTCAAAGGGGTTAGCCTTGTCCGAATTCTGGGTGCATTTTTCGAAATTTTCAAAGGGGTTAGCCTTCTCGGAATTCTGGGTGCATTTTTCGAAATTTTCAAAGGTGTTAGCCTTCTCGGAATTCTGGGTGCATTTTTCGAAATTTTCAAAGGGGTCTGCTTTCTCGGAATTCTGGGTGCATTTATCGAAATTTACAAAGGGGTTAGCCTTCTCGGAATTCAGGGTGCATTTATCGAAATTTTCAAAGGGGTTAGCCTTCTCGGAATTCTGGGTGCATTTTTCGAAATTTTCAAAGGGGTTAGCCTTCTCGGAATTCTGGGTGTATTTTTCGAAATTTTCAAAGGGGTTAGCCTTGTCCGAATTCTGGGTGCATTTTTCGACATTTTCAAAGGGGTTAGCCTTCTCGGAATTCTGGGTGCATTTATCGAAATTTTCAAAGGGGTTAGCCTTAGCGGAATTCTGGGTGCATTTTTCGAAATTTTCAAAGGGGTTAACTTTAGCGGAATTCTGGGTGCATTTTTCGAAATTTTCAAAGGGGTTAGCCTTCTCGGAATTCTGGGTGCATTTTTCGAAATTTTCAAAGGGGTTAGCCTTCTCGGAATTCTGGGTGCATTTTTCGAAATTTTCAAAGGGGTTAGCCTTCTCGGAATTCTGGGTGCATTTTTCGAAATTTTCAAAGGGGTTAGCCTTCTCGGAATTCTGGGTGCATTTTTCGAAATTTTCAAAGGGGTTAGCTTTCTCGGAATTCTGGGTGCATTTTTCGAAATTTTCCTTCTCGGAATTCTGGGTGCATTTTTCGAAATTTTCAAAGGGGTTAGCCTCGGAATTCTGGGTGCATTTTTCGAAATTTTCAAAGGGGTTAGCTTTCTCGGAATTCTGGGTGCATTTATCGAAATTTTCAAAGGGGTTAGCCTTCTCGGAATTCTGGGTGCATTTATCAAAATTTTCAAAGGGGTTAGCCTTCTCGGAATTCAGGGTGCATTTTTCGAAATTTTCAAAGGGGTTAGCCTTGTCCGAATTCTGGGTGCATTTTTCGAAATTTTCAAAGGGGTTAGCCTTGTCCGAATTCTGGGTGCATTTTTCGAAATTTTCAAAGGAGTTAGCCTTGTCCGAATTCTGGGTGCATTTTTCGAAATTTTCAAAGGGGTTAGCCTTCTCGGAATTCTGGGTGCATTTATCGAAATTTTCAAAGGGGTTAGCCTTAGCGGAATTCTGGGTGCATTTTTCGAAATTTTCAAAGGGGTTAACTTTAGCAGAATTCTGGGTGCATTTTTCGAAATTTTCAAAGGGGTTAGCCTTCTCTGAATTCTGGGTGCATTTTTCGAAATTTTCAAAGGGGTTAACTTTAGCGGAATTCTGGGTGCATTTTTCGAAATTTTCAAAGGGGTTAGCCTTCTCGGAATTCTGGGTGCATTTTTCGAAATTTTCAAAGGGGTTAGCCTTCTCGGAATTCTGGGTGCATTTTTCGAAATTTTCAAAGGGGTTAGCCTTCTCGGAATTCTGGGTGCATTTTTCGAAATTTTCAAAGGGGTTAGCCTTCTCGGAATTGTGGGTGCATTTTTCGAAATTTTCAAAGGGGTTAGCCTTTTCCGAATTCTGGGTGCATTTTTCGAAATTTTCAAAGGGGTTTGCCTTCTCGAAATTCTGGGTGCATTTTTCGAAATTTTCAAAGGGGTTAGCCTTCTCGGAATTCTGGGTGCATTTTTCGACATTTTCAAAGGGATTAGCCTTCTCGGAATTCTGGGCGCATTTTTCGTAATTTTCAAAGGGGTTACCCTTCTCGGAATTCTTGGCGCATTTTTCGAAATTTTCAAAGGGGTTAGCCTTCTCGGAATTCTGGGTGCATTTTTCGAAATTTTCAAAGGGGTTAGCCTTGTCCGAATTCTGGGTGCATTTTTCGAAATTTTCAAAGGGGTTAGCCTTCTCGGAATTCTGGGTGCATTTATCGAAATTTTCAAAGGGGTTAGCCTTAGCGGAATTCTGGGTGCATTTTTCGAAATTTTCAAAGGGGTTAACTTTAGCGGAATTCTGGGTGCATTTTTCGAAATTTTCAAAGGGGTTAGCCTTCTCGGAATTCTGGGTGCATTTTTCGAAATTTTCAAAGGGGTTAGCCTTCTCGGAATTCTGGGTGCATTTTTCGAAATTTTCAAAGGGGTTAGCCTCGGAATTCTGGGTGCATTTTTCGAAATTTTCAAAGGGGTTAGCTTTCTCGGAATTCTGGGTGCATTTATCGAAATTTTCAAAGGGGTTAGCCTTCTCGGAATTCTGGGTGCATTTATCGAAATTTTCAAAGGGGTTAGCCTTCTCGGAATTCTGGGTGCATTTATCGAAATTTTCAAAGGGGTTAGCCTTGTCCGAATTCTGGGTGCATTTTTCGAAATTTTCAAAGGGGTTAGCCTTGTCCGAATTCTGGGTGCATTTTTCGAAATTTTCAAAGGGGTTAGCCTTCTCGGAATTCTGGGTGCATTTATCGAAATTTTCAAAGGGGTTAGCCTTAGCGGAATTCTGGGTGCATTTTTCGAAATTTTCAAAGGGGTTAGCCTTCTCGGAATTCTGGGTGCATTTTTCGAAATTTTCAAAGGGGTTAACTTTAGCGGAATTCTGGGTGCATTTTTCGAAATTTTCAAAGGGGTTAGCCTTCTCGGAATTCTGGGTGCATTTTTCGAAATTTTCAAAGGGGTTAGCCTTCTCGGAATTCTGGGTGCATTTTTCGAAATTTTCAAAGGGGTTAGCCTTCTCGGAATTCTGGGTGCATTTTTCGAAATTTTCAAAGGGGTTAGCCTTCTCGGAATTCTGGGTGCATTTTTCGAAATTTTCAAAGGGGTTAGCCTTCTCGGAATTCTGGGTGCATTTTTCGAAATTTTCAAAGGGGTTAGCCTTGTCCGAATTCTGGGTGCATTTTTCGAAATTTTCAAAGGGGTTAGCCTTCTCGGAATTCTGGGTGCATTTTTCGAAATTTTCAAAGGGGTTAGCTTTCTCGGAATTCTGGGTGCATTTATCGAAATTTTCAAAGGGGTTAGCCTTCTCGGAATTCTGGGTGCATTTATCGAAATTTTCAAAGGGGTTAGCCTTCTCGGAATTCAGGGTGCATTTTTCGAAATTTTCAAAGGGGTTAGCCTTGTCCGAATTCTGGGTGCATTTTTCGAAATTTTCAAAGGGGTTAGCCTTGTCCGAATTCTGGGTGCATTTTTCGAAATTTTCAAAGGGGTTAGCCTTCTCGGAATTCTGGGTGCATTTATCGAAATTTTCAAAGGGGTTAGCCTTAGCGGAATTCTGGGTGCATTTTTCGAAATTTTCAAAGGGGTTAGCCTTGTCCGAATTCTGGGTGCATTTTTCGAAATTTTAAAGGGGTTAGCCTTCTCGGAATTCTGGGTGCATTTATCGAAATTTTCAAAGGGGTTAGCCTTAGCGGAATTCTGGGTGCATTTTTCGAAATTTTCAAAGGGGTTAGCCTTCTCGGAATTCTGGGTGCATTTTTCGAAATTTTCAAAGGGATTAGCCTTCTCGGAATTCTGGGCGCATTTTTCGAAATTTTCAAAGGGGTTACCCTTCTCGGAATTCTTGGCGCATTTTTCGAAATTTTCAAAGGGGTTAGCCTTCTCGGAATTCTGGGTGCATTTTTCGAAATTTTCAAAGGGGTTAGCCTTGCCCGAATTCTGGGTGCATTTTTCGAGATTTTCAAAGGGGTTAGCCTTCTCGGAATTCTGGGTGCATTTATCGAAATTTTCAAAGGGGTTAGCCTTAGCGGAATTCTGGGTGCATTTTTCGAAATTTTCAAAGGGGTTAACTTTAGCGGAATTCTGGGTGCATTTTTCGAAATTTTCAAAGGGGTTAGCCTTCTCGGAATTCTGGGTGCATTTTTCGAAATTTTCAAAGGGGTTAGCCTTCTCGGAATTCTGGGTGCATTTTTCGAAATTTTCAAAGGGGTTAGCCTTCTCGGAATTCTGGGTGCATTTTTCGAAATTTTCAAAGGGGTTAGCCTTCTCGGAATTCTGGGTGCATTTTTCGAAATTTTCAAAGGGGTTAGCCTTCTCGGAATTCTGGGTGCATTTTTCGAAATTTTCAAAGGGGTTAGCCTTCTCGGAATTCTGGGTGCATTTTTCGAAATTTTCAAAGGGGTTAGCCTTCTCGGAATTCTGGGTGCATTTTTCGAAATTTTCAAAGGGGTTAGCTTTCTCGGAATTCTGGGTGCATTTATCGAAATTTTCAAAGGGGTTAGCCTTCTCGGAATTCTGGGTGCATTTATCGAAATTTTCAAAGGGGTTAGCCTTCTCGGAATTCAGGGTGCATTTTTCGAAATTTTCAAAGGGGTTAGCCTTGTCCGAATTCTGGGTGCATTTTTCGAAATTTTCAAAGGGGTTAGCCTTGTCCGAATTCTGGGTGCATTTTTCGAAATTTTCAAAGGGGTTAGCCTTCTCGGAATTCTGGGTGCATTTATCGAAATTTTCAAAGGGGTTAGCCTTAGCGGAATTCTGGGTGCATTTTTCGAAATTTTCAAAGGGGTTAACTTTAGCGGAATTCTGGGTGCATTTTTCGAAATTTTCAAAGGGGTTAGCCTTCTCGGAATTCTGGGTGCATTTTTCGAAATTTTCAAAGGGGTTAGCCTTCTCGGAATTCTGGGTGCATTTTTCGAAATTTTCAAATGGGTTAGCCTTTTCGGAATTCTGGGTGCATTTTTCGAAATTTTCAAAGGGGTTAGCCTTCTCGGAATTGTGGGTGCATTTTTCGAAATTTTCAAAGGGGTTAGCCTTTTCCGAATTCTGGGTGCATTTTTCGAAATTTTCAAAGGGGTTAGCCTTCTCGAAATTCTGGGTGCATTTTTCGAAATTTTCAAAGGTGTTAGCCTTCTCGGAATTCTGGGTGCATTTTTGGAAATTTTCAAAGGTGTTAGCCTTCTCGGAATTCTGGGTGCATTTTTCGAAATTTTCAAAGGGGTTAGCCTTGTCCGAATTCTGGGTGCATTTTTCGAAATTTTCAAAGGGGTTAGCCTTCTCGGAATTCTGGGTGCATTTTTCGAAATTTTCAAAGGTGTTAGCCTTCTCGGAATTCTGGGTGCATTTTTCGAAATTTTCAAAGGGGTCTGCTTTCTCGGAATTCTGGGTGCATTTATCGAAATTTACAAAGGGGTTAGCCTTCTCGGAATTCAGGGTGCATTTATTGAAATTTTCAAAGGGGTTAGCCTTCTCGGAATTCTGGGTGCATTTTTCGAAATTTTCAAAGGGGTTAGCCTTCTCGGAATTCTGGGTGTATTTTTCGAAATTTTCAAAGGGGTTAGCCTTGTCCGAATTCTGGGTGCATTTTTCGACATTTTCAAAGGGGTTAGCCTTCTCGGAATTCTGGGTGCATTTATCGAAATTTTCAAAGGGGTTAGCCTTAGCGGAATTCTGGGTGCATTTTTCGAAATTTTCAAAGGGGTTAACTTTAGCGGAATTCTGGGTGCATTTTTCGAAATTTTCAAAGGGGTTAGCCTTCTCGGAATTCTGGGTGCATTTTTCGAAATTTTCAAAGGGGTTAGCCTTCTCGGAATTCTGGGTGCATTTTTCGAAATTTTCAAAGGGGTTAGCCTTCTCGGAATTCTGGGTGCATTTTTCGAAATTTTCAAAGGGGTTAGCCTTCTCGGAATTCTGGGTGCATTTTTCGAAATTTTCAAAGGGGTTAGCTTTCTCGGAATTCTGGGTGCATTTTTCGAAATTTTCCTTCTCGGAATTCTGGGTGCATTTTTCGAAATTTTCAAAGGGGTTAGCCTCGGAATTCTGGGTGCATTTTTCGAAATTTTCAAAGGGGTTAGCTTTCTCGGAATTCTGGGTGCATTTATCGAAATTTTCAAAGGGGTTAGCCTTCTCGGAATTCTGGGTGCATTTATCAAAATTTTCAAAGGGGTTAGCCTTCTCGGAATTCAGGGTGCATTTTTCGAAATTTTCAAAGGGGTTAGCCTTGTCCGAATTCTGGGTGCATTTTTCGAAATTTTCAAAGGGGTTAGCCTTGTCCGAATTCTGGGTGCATTTTTCGAAATTTTCAAAGGAGTTAACCTTGTCCGAATTCTGGGTGCATTTTTCGAAATTTTCAAAGGGGTTAGCCTTCTCGGAATTCTGGGTGCATTTATCGAAATTTTCAAAGGGGTTAGCCTTAGCGGAATTCTGGGTGCATTTTTCGAAATTTTCAAAGGGGTTAACTTTAGCAGAATTCTGGGTGCATTTTTCGAAATTTTCAAAGGGGTTAGCCTTCTCTGAATTCTGGGTGCATTTTTCGAAATTTTCAAAGGGGTTAACTTTAGCGGAATTCTGGGTGCATTTTTCGAAATTTTCAAAGGGGTTAGCCTTCTCGGAATTCTGGGTGCATTTTTCGAAATTTTCAAAGGGGTTAGCCTTCTCGGAATTCTGGGTGCATTTTTCGAAATTTTCAAAGGGGTTAGCCTTCTCGGAATTCTGGGTGCATTTTTCGAAATTTTCAAAGGGGTTAGCCTTCTCGGAATTGTGGGTGCATTTTTCGAAATTTTCAAAGGGGTTAGCCTTTTCCGAATTCTGGGTGCATTTTTCGAAATTTTCAAAGGGGTTTGCCTTCTCGAAATTCTGGGTGCATTTTTCGAAATTTTCAAAGGGGTTAGCCTTCTCGGAATTCTGGGTGCATTTTTCGAAATTTTCAAAGGGATTAGCCTTCTCGGAATTCTGGGCGCATTTTTCGAAATTTTCAAAGGGGTTACCCTTCTCGGAATTCTTGGCGCATTTTTCGAAATTTTCAAAGGGGTTAGCCTTCTCGGAATTCTGGGTGCATTTTTCGAAATTTTCAAAGGGGTTAGCCTTGTCCGAATTCTGGGTGCATTTTTCGAAATTTTCAAAGGGGTTAGCCTTCTCGGAATTCTGGGTGCATTTATCGAAATTTTCAAAGGGGTTAGCCTTAGCGGAATTCTGGGTGCATTTTTCGAAATTTTCAAAGGGGTTAACTTTAGAGGAATTCTGGGTGCATTTTTCGAAATTTTCAAAGGGGTTAGCCTTCTCGGAATTCTGGGTGCATTTTTCGAAATTTTCAAAGGGTTTAGCCTTCTCGGAATTCTGGGTGCATTTTTCGAAATTTTCAAAGGGGTTAGCCTCGGAATTCTGGGTGCATTTTTCGAAACTTTCAAAGGGGTTAGCCTTCTCGGAATTCTGGGTGCATTTTTCGAAATTTTCAAAGGGGTTAGCCTTCTCGGAATTCTGGGTGCATTTTTCGAAATTTTCAAAGGGGTTAGCTTTCTCGGAATTCTGGGTGCATTTATCGAAATTTTCAAAGGGGTTAGCCTTCTCGGAATTCTGGGTGCATTTATCGAAATTTTCAAAGGGGTTAGCCTTCTCGGAATTCTGGGTGCATTTTTCGAAATTTTTAAAGGGGTTAGCCTTGTCCGAATTCTGGGTGCATTTTTCGAAATTTTCAAAGGGGTTAGCCTTGTCCGAATTCTGGGTGCATTTTTCGAAATTTTCAAAGGGGTTAGCCTTCTCGGAATTCTGGGTGCATTTATCGAAATTTTCAAAGGGGTTAGCCTTAGCGGAATTCTGGGTGCATTTTTCGAAATTTTCAAAGGGGTTAACTTTAGCGGAATTCTGGGTGCATTTTTCGAAATTTTCAAAGGGGTTAGCCTTCTCGGAATTCTGGGTGCATTTTTCGAAATTTTCAAAGGGGTTAGCCTTCTCGGAATTCTGGGTGCATTTTTCGAAATTTTCAAAGGGGTTAGCCTTTTCGGAATTCTGGGTGCATTTTTCGAAATTTTCAAAGGGGTTAGCCTTCTCGGAATTGTGGGTGCATTTTTCGAAATTTTCAAAGGGGTTAGCCTTTTCCGAATTCTGGGTGCATTTTTCGAAATTTTCAAAGGGGTTAGCCTTGTCCGAATTCTGGGTGCATTTTTCGAAATTTTCAAAGGGGTTAGCCTTCTCGGAATTCTGGGTGCATTTTTCGAAATTTTCAAAGGTGTTAGCCTTCTCGGAATTCTGGGTGCATTTTTCGAAATTTTCAAAGGGGTCTGCTTTCTCGGAATTCTGGGTGCATTTATCGAAATTTACAAAGGGGTTAGCCTTCTCGGAATTCAGGGTGCATTTATCGAAATTTTCAAAGGGGTTAGCCTTCTCGGAATTCTGGGTGCATTTTTCGAAATTTTCAAAGGGGTTAGCCTTCTCGGAATTCTGGGTGTATTTTTCGAAATTTTCAAAGGGGTTAGCCTTGTCCGAATTCTGGGTGCATTTTTCGACATTTTCAAAGGGGTTAGCCTTCTCGGAATTCTGGGTGCATTTATCGAAATTTTCAAAGGGGTTAGCCTTAGCGGAATTCTGGGTGCATTTTTCGAAATTTTCAAAGGGGTTAACTTTAGCGGAATTCTGGGTGCATTTTTCGAAATTTTCAAAGGGGTTAGCCTTCTCGGAATTCTGGGTGCATTTTTCGAAATTTTCAAAGGGGTTAGCCTTCTCGGAATTCTGGGTGCATTTTTCGAAATTTTCAAAGGGGTTAGCCTTCTCGGAATTCTGGGTGCATTTTTCGAAATTTTCAAAGGGGTTAGCCTTCTCGGAATTCTGGGTGCATTTTTCGAAATTTTCAAAGGGGTTAGCTTTCTCGGAATTCTGGGTGCATTTTTCGAAATTTTCCTTCTCGGAATTCTGGGTGCATTTTTCGAAATTTTCAAAGGGGTTAGCCTTCTCGGAATTCTGCGTGCATTTTTCGAAATTTTCAAAGGGGTTAGCTTTCTCGGAATTCTGGGTGCATTTATCGAAATTTTCAAAGGGGTTAGCCTTCTCGGAATTCTGGGTGCATTTATCAAAATTTTCAAAGGGGTTACCCTTCTCGGAATTCTTGGCGCATTTTTCGAAATTTTCAAAGGGGTTAGCCTTCTCGGAATTCTGGGTGCATTTTTCGAAATTTTCAAAGGGGTTAGCCTTGTCCGAATTCTGGGTGCATTTTTCGAAATTTTCAAAGGGGTTAGCCTTCTCGGAATTCTGGGTGCATTTATCGAAATTTTCAAAGGGGTTAGCCTTAGCGGAATCTGGGTGCATTTTTCGAAATTTTCAAAGGGGTTAACTTTAGCGGAATTCTGGGTGCATTTTTCGAAATTTTCAAAGGGGTTAGCCTTCTCGGAATTCTGGGTGCATTTTTCGAAATTTTCAAAGGGGTTAGCCTTCTCGGAATTCTGGGTGCATTTTTCGAAATTTTCAAAGGGGTTAGCCTCGGAATTCTGGGTGCATTTTTCGAAATTTTCAAAGGGGTTAGCCTTCTCGGAATTCTGGGTGCATTTTTCGAAATTTTCAAAGGGGTTAGCCTTCTCGGAATTCTGGGTGCATTTTTCGAAATTTTCAAAGGGGTTAGCCTTCTCGGAATTCTGGGTGCATTTTTCGAAATTTTCAAAGGGGTTAGCCTTGTCCGAATTCTGGGTGCATTTTTCGAAATTTTCAAAGGGGTTAGCCTTCTCGGAATTCTGGGTGCATTTTTCGAAATTTTCAAAGGGGTTAGCCTTGTCCGAATTCTGGGTGCATTTTTCGAAATTTTCAAAGGGGTTAGCCTTCTCGGAATTCTGGGTGCATTTTTCGAAATTTTCAAAGGTGTTAGCCTTCTCGGAATTCTGGGTGCATTTTTCGAAATTTTCAAAGGGGTCTGCTTTCTCGGAATTCTGGGTGCATTTATCGAAATTTACAAAGGGGTTAGCCTTCTCGGAATTCAGGGTGCATTTATCGAAATTTTCAAAGGGGTTAGCCTTCTCGGAATTCTGGGTGCATTTTTCGAAATTTTCAAAGGGGTTAGCCTTCTCGGAATTCTGGGTGTATTTTTCGAAATTTTCAAAGGGGTTAGCCTTGTCCGAATTCTGGGTGCATTTTTCGACATTTTCAAAGGGGTTAGCCTTCTCGGAATTCTGGGTGCATTTATCGAAATTTTCAAAGGGGTTAGCCTTAGCGGAATTCTGGGTGCATTTTTCGAAATTTTCAAAGGGGTTAACTTTAGCGGAATTCTGGGTGCATTTTTCGAAATTTTCAAAGGGGTTAGCCTTCTCGGAATTCTGGGTGCATTTTTCGAAATTTTCAAAGGGGTTAGCCTTCTCGGAATTCTGGGTGCATTTTTCGAAATTTTCAAAGGGGTTAGCCTTCTCGGAATTCTGGGTGCATTTTTCGAAATTTTCAAAGGGGTTAGCCTTCTCGGAATTCTGGGTGCATTTTTCGAAATTTTCAAAGGGGTTAGCTTTCTCGGAATTCTGGGTGCATTTTTCGAAATTTTCCTTCTCGGAATTCTGGGTGCATTTTTCGAAATTTTCAAAGGGGTTAGCCTCGGAATTCTGGGTGCATTTTTCGAAATTTTCAAAGGGGTTAGCTTTCTCGGAATTCTGGGTGCATTTATCGAAATTTTCAAAGGGGTTAGCCTTCTCGGAATTCTGGGTGCATTTATCAAAATTTTCAAAGGGGTTAGCCTTCTCGGAATTCAGGGTGCATTTTTCGAAATTTTCAAAGGGGTTAGCCTTGTCCGAATTCTGGGTGCATTTTTCGAAATTTTCAAAGGGGTTAGCCTTGTCCGAATTCTGGGTGCATTTTTCGAAATTTTCAAAGGAGTTAGCCTTGTCCGAATTCTGGGTGCATTTTTCGAAATTTTCAAAGGGGTTAGCCTTCTCGGAATTCTGGGTGCATTTATCGAAATTTTCAAAGGGGTTAGCCTTAGCGGAATTCTGGGTGCATTTTTCGAAATTTTCAAAGGGGTTAACTTTAGCAGAATTCTGGGTGCATTTTTCGAAATTTTCAAAGGGGTTAGCCTTCTCTGAATTCTGGGTGCATTTTTCGAAATTTTCAAAGGGGTTAACTTTAGCGGAATTCTGGGTGCATTTTTCGAAATTTTCAAAGGGGTTAGCCTTCTCGGAATTCTGGGTGCATTTTTCGAAATTTTCAAAGGGGTTAGCCTTCTCGGAATTCTGGGTGCATTTTTCGAAATTTTCAAAGGGGTTAGCCTTCTCGGAATTCTGGGTGCATTTTTCGAAATTTTCAAAGGGGTTAGCCTTCTCGGAATTGTGGGTGCATTTTTCGAAATTTTCAAAGGGGTTAGCCTTTTCCGAATTCTGGGTGCATTTTTCGAAATTTTCAAAGGGGTTTGCCTTCTCGAAATTCTGGGTGCATTTTTCGAAATTTTCAAAGGGGTTAGCCTTCTCGGAATTCTGGGTGCATTTTTCGACATTTTCAAAGGGATTAGCCTTCTCGGAATTCTGGGCGCATTTTTCGTAATTTTCAAAGGGGTTACCCTTCTCGGAATTCTTGGCGCATTTTTCGAAATTTTCAAAGGGGTTAGCCTTCTCGGAATTCTGGGTGCATTTTTCGAAATTTTCAAAGGGGTTAGCCTTGTCCGAATTCTGGGTGCATTTTTCGAAATTTTCAAAGGGGTTAGCCTTCTCGGAATTCTGGGTGCATTTATCGAAATTTTCAAAGGGGTTAGCCTTAGCGGAATTCTGGGTGCATTTTTCGAAATTTTCAAAGGGGTTAACTTTAGCGGAATTCTGGGTGCATTTTTCGAAATTTTCAAAGGGGTTAGCCTTCTCGGAATTCTGGGTGCATTTTTCGAAATTTTCAAAGGGGTTAGCCTTCTCGGAATTCTGGGTGCATTTTTCGAAATTTTCAAAGGGGTTAGCCTCGGAATTCTGGGTGCATTTTTCGAAATTTTCAAAGGGGTTAGCTTTCTCGGAATTCTGGGTGCATTTATCGAAATTTTCAAAGGGGTTAGCCTTCTCGGAATTCTGGGTGCATTTATCGAAATTTTCAAAGGGGTTAGCCTTCTCGGAATTCTGGGTGCATTTATCGAAATTTTCAAAGGGGTTAGCCTTGTCCGAATTCTGGGTGCATTTTTCGAAATTTTCAAAGGGGTTAGCCTTGTCCGAATTCTGGGTGCATTTTTCGAAATTTTCAAAGGGGTTAGCCTTCTCGGAATTCTGGGTGCATTTATCGAAATTTTCAAAGGGGTTAGCCTTAGCGGAATTCTGGGTGCATTTTTCGAAATTTTCAAAGGGGTTAACTTTAGCGGAATTCTGGGTGCATTTTTCGAAATTTTCAAAGGGGTTAGCCTTCTCGGAATTCTGGGTGCATTTTTCGAAATTTTCAAAGGGGTTAGCCTTCTCGGAATTCTGGGTGCATTTTTCGAAATTTTCAAAGGGGTTAGCCTTCTCGGAATTCTGGGTGCATTTTTCGAAATTTTCAAAGGGGTTAGCCTTTTCGGAATTCTGGGTGCATTTTTCGAAATTTTCAAAGGGGTTAGCCTTCTCGGAATTGTGGGTGCATTTTTCGAAATTTTCAAAGGGGTTAGCCTTTTCCGAATTCTGGGTGCATTTTTCGAAATTTTCAAAGGGGTTAGCCTTCTCGAAATTCTGGGTGCATTTTTCGAAATTTTCAAAGGGGTTAGCCTTCTCGGAATTCTGGGTGCATTTTTCGAAATTTTCAAAGGGGTTAGCCTTGTCCGAATTCTGGGTGCATTTTTCGAAATTTTCAAAGGTGTTAGCCTTCCTTTGAATTCTGGGTGCATTTTTCGAAATTTTCAAAGGGGTCTGCTTTCTCGGAATTCTGGGTGCATTTATCGAAATTTACAAAGGGGTTAGCCTTCTCGGAATTCAGGGTGCATTTATCGAAATTTTCAAAGGGGTTAGCCTTCTCGGAATTCAGGGTGCATTTATCGAAATTTTCAAAGGGGTTAGCCTTCTCGGAATTCTGGGTGCATTTTTCGAAATTTTCAAAGGGGTTAGCCTTCTCGGAATTCTGGGTGTATTTTTCGAAATTTTCAAAGGGGTTAGCCTTGTCCGAATTCTGGGTGCATTTTTCGACATTTTCAAAGGGGTTAGCCTTCTCGGAATTCTGGGTGCATTTATCGAAATTTTCAAAGGGGTTAGCCTTAGCGGAATTCTGGGTGCATTTTTCGAAATTTTCAAAGGGGTTAACTTTAGCGGAATTCTGGGTGCATTTTTCGAAATTTTCAAAGGGGTTAGCCTTCTCGGAATTCTGGGTGCATTTTTCGAAATTTTCAAAGGGGTTAGCCTTCTCGGAATTCTGGGTGCATTTTTCGAAATTTTCAAAGGGGTTAGCCTTCTCGGAATTCTGGGTGCATTTTTCGAAATTTTCAAAGGGGTTAGCCTTCTCGGAATTCTGGGTGCATTTTTCGAAATTTTCAAAGGGGTTAGCTTTCTCGGAATTCTGGGTGCATTTTTCGAAATTTTCCTTCTCGGAATTCTGGGTGCATTTTTCGAAATTTTCAAAGGGGTTAGCCTCGGAATTCTGGGTGCATTTTTCGAAATTTTCAAAGGGGTTAGCTTTCTCGGAATTCTGGGTGCATTTATCGAAATTTTCAAAGGGGTTAGCCTTCTCGGAATTCTGGGTGCATTTATCAAAATTTTCAAAGGGGTTAGCCTTCTCGGAATTCAGGGTGCATTTTTCGAAATTTTCAAAGGGGTTAGCCTTGTCCGAATTCTGGGTGCATTTTTCGAAATTTTCAAAGGGGTTAGCCTTGTCCGAATTCTGGGTGCATTTTTCGAAATTTTCAAAGGAGTTAGCCTTGTCCGAATTCTGGGTGCATTTTTCGAAATTTTCAAAGGGGTTAGCCTTCTCGGAATTCTGGGTGCATTTATCGAAATTTTCAAAGGGGTTAGCCTTAGCGGAATTCTGGGTGCATTTTTCGAAATTTTCAAAGGGGTTAACTTTAGCAGAATTCTGGGTGCATTTTTCGAAATTTTCAAAGGGGTTAGCCTTCTCTGAATTCTGGGTGCATTTTTCGAAATTTTCAAAGGGGTTAACTTTAGCGGAATTCTGGGTGCATTTTTCGAAATTTTCAAAGGGGTTAGCCTTCTCGGAATTCTGGGTGCATTTTTCGAAATTTTCAAAGGGGTTAGCCTTCTCGGAATTCTGGGTGCATTTTTCGAAATTTTCAAAGGGGTTAGCCTTCTCGGAATTCTGGGTGCATTTTTCGAAATTTTCAAAGGGGTTAGCCTTCTCGGAATTGTGGGTGCATTTTTCGAAATTTTCAAAGGGGTTAGCCTTTTCCGAATTCTGGGTGCATTTTTCGAAATTTTCAAAGGGGTTTGCCTTCTCGAAATTCTGGGTGCATTTTTCGAAATTTTCAAAGGGGTTAGCCTTCTCGGAATTCTGGGTGCATTTTTCGACATTTTCAAAGGGATTAGCCTTCTCGGAATTCTGGGCGCATTTTTCGTAATTTTCAAAGGGGTTACCCTTCTCGGAATTCTTGGCGCATTTTTCGAAATTTTCAAAGGGGTTAGCCTTCTCGGAATTCTGGGTGCATTTTTCGAAATTTTCAAAGGGGTTAGCCTTGTCCGAATTCTGGGTGCATTTTTCGAAATTTTCAAAGGGGTTAGCCTTCTCGGAATTCTGGGTGCATTTATCGAAATTTTCAAAGGGGTTAGCCTTAGCGGAATTCTGGGTGCATTTTTCGAAATTTTCAAAGGGGTTAACTTTAGCGGAATTCTGGGTGCATTTTTCGAAATTTTCAAAGGGGTTAGCCTTCTCGGAATTCTGGGTGCATTTTTCGAAATTTTCAAAGGGGTTAGCCTTCTCGGAATTCTGGGTGCATTTTTCGAAATTTTCAAAGGGGTTAGCCTCGGAATTCTGGGTGCATTTTTCGAAATTTTCAAAGGGGTTAGCTTTCTCGGAATTCTGGGTGCATTTATCGAAATTTTCAAAGGGGTTAGCCTTCTCGGAATTCTGGGTGCATTTATCGAAATTTTCAAAGGGGTTAGCCTTCTCGGAATTCAGGGTGCATTTTTCGAAATTTTTAAAGGGGTTAGCCTTGTCCGAATTCTGGGTGCATTTTTCGAAATTTTCAAAGGGGTTAGCCTTGTCCGAATTCTGGGTGCATTTTTCGAAATTTTCAAAGGGGTTAGCCTTCTCGGAATTCTGGGTGCATTTTTCGAAATTTTCAAAGGGGTTAGCCTTCTCGGAATTCTGGGTGCATTTTTCGAAATTTTCAAAGGGGTTAGCCTTCTCGGAATTCTGGGTGCATTTTTCGAAATTTTCAAAGGGGTTAGCCTTTTCGGAATTCTGGGTGCATTTTTCGAAATTTTCAAAGGGGTTAGCCTTCTCGGAATTGTGGGTGCATTTTTCGAAATTTTCAAAGGGGTTAGCCTTTTCCGAATTCTGGGTGCATTTTTCGAAATTTTCAAAGAGGTTAGCCTTCTCGAAATTCTGGGTGCATTTTTCGAAATTTTCAAAGGGGTTAGCCTTCTCGGAATTCTGGGTGCATTTTTCGAAATTTTCAAAGGGGTTAGCCTTGTCCGAATTCTGGGTGCATTTTTCGAAATTTTCAAAGGGGTTAGCCTTCTCGGAATTCTGGGTGCATTTTTCGAAATTTTCAAAGGGGTTAGCCTTGTCCGAATTCTGGGTGCATTTTTCGAAATTTTCAAAGGGGTTAGCCTTCTCGGAATTCTGGGTGCATTTATCGAAATTTTCAAAGGGGTTAGCCTTAGCGGAATTCTGGGTGCATTTTTCGAAATTTTCAAAGGGGTTAACTTTAGCGGAATTCTGGGTGCATTTTTCGAAATTTTCAAAGGGGTTAGCCTTCTCGGAATTCTGGGTGCATTTTTCGAAATTTTCAAAGGGGTTAGCCTTCTCGGAATTCTGGGTGCATTTTTCGAAATTTTCAAAGGGGTTAGCCTCGGAATTCTGGGTGCATTTTTCGAAATTTTCAAAGGGGTTAGCCTTCTCGGAATTCTGGGTGCATTTTTCGAAATTTTCAAAGGGGTTAGCCTTCTCGGAATTCTGGGTGCATTTTTCGAAATTTTCAAAGGGGTTAGCCTTGTCCGAATTCTGGGTGCATTTTTCGAAATTTTCAAAGGGGTTAGCCTTCTCGGAATTCTGGGTGCATTTTTCGAAATTTTCAAAGGGGTTAGCCTTGTCCGAATTCTGGGTGCATTTTTCGAAATTTTCAAAGGGGTTAGCCTTCTCGGAATTCTGGGTGCATTTTTCGAAATTTTCAAAGGGGTTAGCCTTCTCGGAATTCTGGGTGCATTTTTCGAAATTTTTAAAGGTGTTAGCCTTCTCGGAATTCTGGGTGCATTTTTCGAAATTTTCACTGGGGTCTGCTTTCTCGGAATTCTGGGTGCATTTATCGAAATTTACAAAGGGGTTAGCCTTCTCGGAATTCAGGGTGCATTTATCGAAATTTTCAAAGGGGTTAGCCTTCTCGGAATTCTGGGTGCATTTTTCGAAATTTTCAAAGGGGTTAGCCTTCTCGGAATTCTGGGTGTATTTTTCGAAATTTTCAAAGGGGTTAGCCTTGTCCGAATTCTGGGTGCATTTTTCGACATTTTCAAAGGGGTTAGCCTTCTCGGAATTCTGGGTGCATTTATCGAAATTTTCAAAGGGGTTAGCCTTAGCGGAATTCTGGGTGCATTTTTCGAAATTTTCAAAGGGGTTAACTTTAGCGGAATTCTGAGTGCATTTTTCGAAATTTTCAAAGGGGTTAGCCTTCTCGGAATTCTGGGTGCATTTTTCGAAATTTTCAAAGGGGTTAGCCTTCTCGGAATTCTGGGTGCATTTTTCGAAATTTTCAAAGGGGTTAGCCTTCTCGGAATTCTGGGTGCATTTTTCGAAATTTTCAAAGGGGTTAGCCTTCTCGGAATTCTGGGTGCATTTTTCGAAATTTTCAAAGGGGTTAGCTTTCTCGGAATTCTGGGTGCATTTTTCGAAATTTTCCTTCTCGGAATTCTGGGTGCATTTTTCGAAATTTTCAAAGGGGTTAGCCTTCTCGGAATTCTGGGTGCATTTTTCGAAATTTTCAAAGGGGTTAGCTTTCTCGGAATTCTGGGTGCATTTATCGAAATTTTCAAAGGGGTTAGCCTTCTCGGAATTCTGGGTGCATTTATCAAAATTTTCAAAGGGGTTAGCCTTCTCGGAATTCAGGGTGCATTTTTCGAAATTTTCAAAGGGGTTAGCCTTGTCCGAATTCTGGGTGCATTTTTCGAAATTTTCAAAGGGGTTAGCCTTGTCCGAATTCTGGGTGCATTTTTCGAAATTTTCAAAGGGGTTAGCCTTGTCCGAATTCTGGGTGCATTTTTCGAAATTTTCAAAGGGGTTAACTTTAGCGGAATTCTGGGTGCATTTTTCGAAATTTTCAAAGGGGTTAGCCTTCTCTGAATTCTGGGTGCATTTTTCGAAATTTTCAAAGGGGTTAACTTTAGCGGAATTCTGGGTGCATTTTTCGAAATTTTCAAAGGGGTTAGCCTTCTCGGAATTCTGGGTGCATTTTTCGAAATTTTCAAAGGGGTTAGCCTTCTCGGAATTCTGGGTGCATTTTTCGAAATTTTCAAAGGGGTTAGCCTTCTCGGAATTGTGGGTGCATTTTTCGAAATTTTCAAAGGGGTTAGCCTTTTCCGAATTCTGGGTGCATTTTTCGAAATTTTCAAAGGGGTTAGCCTTCTCGGAATTCTGGGTGCATTTTTCGAAATTTTCAAAGGGGTTAGCCTTGTCCGAATTCTGGGTGCATTTTTCGATAAAAAAAGGGGGGTTAAAAAAAAGGGGGGTTAAAAAAAGGGGTTATAAAAGGGGGGTTAAAAAAAGGGGGGTTAAAAAAAAGGTGGGTTAAAAAAAAGGGGGGTTAAAAAAAGGGGGGTTAAAAAAAAGGGGGGTTAAAAGAAGGTGGGTTAAAAAACGGGGTTAAAAAAAAGGGGGGTTAAAAAAAGGGGGGTTAAAAAAAAGGGGGGTTAAAAGAAGGGGGGTTAAAAAAAAGGGGGGTTAAAAAAAAGGGGTGTTAAAAAAAAGGGGGTTAAAAAAGGGGGGTTAAAAAAAAGGGGGGTTAAAAAAAAGGGGGGTTAAAAAAAAGGGGGGTTAAAAGGTGGGTTAAAAAAAGGGGTTAAAAAAAAGGGGGGTTAAAAAAAGGGGGGTTAAAAAAAGGGGTGTTAAAAAAAAGGGGGTTAAAAAAGGGGGTTAAAAAAAGGGGGGTTAAAAAAAAGGGGGGTTAAAAAAAAGGGGGGTTAAAAAAAAGGGGGGTTAAAAAAAGGGGTGTTAAAAAAAAAGGGGGGTTAAAAAAAGGGGGGTTAAAAAAAGGGGGGTTAAAAAAAAGGGGGGTTAAAAAAAAGGGGGGTTAAAAAAAAGGGGGGTTAAAAAAAAGGGGGGTTAAAAAAAGGGGGGTTAAAAAAAAGGGGGGTTAAAAAAAGGGGGGTTAAAAAAAAGGGGGTTAAAAAAAAGGGGGGTTAAAAAAAAGGGGGGTTAAAAAAAGGGGGTTAAAAAAAGGGGGTTAAAAAAAAGGGGGTTAAAAAAAGGGGGTTAAAAAAAAGGGGGGTTAAAAAAAAGGGGGTTAAAAAAAGGGGGGTTAAAAAAAAGGGGGGTTAAAAAAAGGGGGGTTAAAAAAAGGGGGGTTAAAAAAAGGGGGGTTAAAAAGGGGTTAAAAAAAGGGGGTTAAAAAAAGGGGGGTTAAAAAAAGGGGGTTAAAAAAAGGGGGGTAAAAAAGGGGGGTTAAAAAAAGGGGGGTTAAAAAAAGGGGGTTA